>OZ025224.1:0-682500 GCA_964019055.1 Anthopleura xanthogrammica | reverse complement strand
CGGAAGTATCTCCAGTAAAGTCCTGCCGATATCGTGCCCACACTACGGTCCTCCGTCACTGATGCTAAGCCTTTCCCATCCACTGGGTTGGAGCAGTTGCTTTCTCGTCTGTCTGGCTCTGTTGTTTTATCGCTTTCTTTCTTGGTTACTGACTCTACTCCATGTATTGCGTAATACTTCTCATTTCCAAGACGGAGTTCTTCTTCAATGGAATCGAGATCCAGCCCCGATTCCTGACAAATAATAATCAATATGTGAGACTAGCGGTCTCTATCAACCCCTAACCCTGCCCAATCTGCCCTGTCATGTCTCTATCAACCCCCAACTCCCGCCCAATCTGCTCTGGAGTGTCAAGAGTTGTTCATATTTTAGGCGTAATCTCCACCTACCCACTCCTCCCTACCTCCAGAGACTCAAGATCTGTAGACACGTGACGTTAAAGCAGCTAAATAGACCCCTTGCACTAATTCTCAACCTGGGGATCAAAACAAAAGCACTTCCTTCTCTTGAGGATTGAAATCTTTTGTGATGTTAATGTTTTTCATTGTTTTGACCCCCGGTTGGGATTTAGTGCAAGGGGTCTATTTGGAGGGCAAAATAAAAGAATTTCAATCTCCTGAGAATTGGAACCTATTATTTTGTCCTTCATTTAAATTAAGCTGCATTCCGACGTGCTGCAAGAGGTCTATATTAACACAATCCCCACCCATCCCTCCTTCGTAGCTCACCTGCAACTGGAAGTAGTCGCCTTCATGTTCAATGGTGCCTTTAGTGTCCAGTATCATAACGTAATCAGCATTCTTCAGATACTGCAGCTGATGTGTAACCAAGACACGAATCTTGTTGCTAAGCATCCCTGAGATACACGTCTCAAAGATGTGCTTCCCTACTTTAGCATCTACCGCACTTAGCGGATCATCTAGAAGGTAGATATCTGCATCTGCGTAAACTGCGCGCGCAAGGTTAACACGCGCTTTCTGGCCTCCACTAAGACTTGCTCCTCGCTCACCAAGTGTGGTCTTATCTCCGTCAGGCAGCCTTTCGACGTCTTTTGCCAGATCACATGCCTCTAGGGTTTCCTGGTACCTCTTCTCGTCATAGGGCTTACTGAATAAAATATTCTCTCTGACTGAACCACTGAATACCCACGCGGTTTGAGGAACATAAACAATGCTTCCTTTCCTCTGAACTTCTCCTGAAGTCGGCATCAACTCCTCTAGTAGTGTCAGAAGTAGCGTAGACTTCCCGCAGCCGACTGGCCCAGTTATAAGCGCAAGTTTGTTCTCCTTCAATTCCATGTTTATATTCGATAGAACTGGCGCTTCATTGAGTCCATTCCAGTGGCATGTTAAGTCAATGGCTTTGATGTAGTTGCCTTCTTCTTTAGGCTTATGATCTTTGGGCGACTCTCTCCTTTTGCTATGCCTTCGACTTTTCCCATTTGCAAGCTCTTCAATAAGTAAAAAGTGTTCGATACGATCTAGCGATGCAAAACAGTCTGCAATAAGCTGCATGCCATCGGTTAGACCGTACACAAGAGAGCGCCTGTTTTCGCTTAGAAGGCCAACCATTGTGAAGATGTTGAATGGGGTGAGGCGAGTTCCAGTGAAGACAAGTGTAACGAATGCAATCAGACAGATGACGCTGTCGTAGGTGTGTTGTAATGAAGCAAAACTGGCTAGAATGCCGTATATCTTACGCATGATTACAACTTCGGCCCTGGTCAACAAAGAAACAAAATGACAAATTAACACGTTCTCATCTCAAGACAGTGGCAGAAAGACGTTCTGTTTGATGAGCGCGCAATCTTCTTTTTCGCATGACTGTGAAAAAATCATGATTCCTGACAGGAAGGAAGGAAGGAAGGAAGGAAGGAAGGAAGGAAGGAATGAACGAAGGAAGGAAGGAAGGAAGGAAGGAAGGAAGGAAGGAGGGAAGGAGGGAGGGAGGGAGGGAGGGAGGGAGGGAGGGAGGGAAGGAAGGATGGATGGAAAGAAAGACGATGGCGCACTCATGTAAAATGCTATACATTAGAGTTGTCGTCATCAGCTCACCTTCTGATTTTCTTGACAGCATCCCTGTAGGGCCATTCCCATGCATACATCTTAACAGCTCTTATACCAGAAATAATCTCATTCATCACCTCGAGCCTGCGATCCGTCACGCGTGCGGACTCCATCCGTAGCTTAGCAACCCAGCCTGTCATCTCGGCTTCGTAGGGAATGAGAATGAGTGCGAATGCCAGACCAGTGACAGCTTGCCATCCAATCAGAGTCCACAAGAGAATTCCCAGCACGACGAGGTCAAAGGGAGATCGTAACGAGGCAAAGAGGTTCTGTGTCGCCAGGTCGAGGCGCTGGATGTCATTGGATACAAGGTTGATCACGTGACCGGAACTGATCTTGGCGAGTTTGCTTTGACTCATACGTAACACCTAGAAAGAAATGAGAGGTATGTTCAACGATATATAGACCCCTTGCAGCACTTCAGAGTGTAGCTTAATTTGGAGGGCAAAATAATAACATGTTTTACAAAATATTATCTCACTCAATCCCCTGAGCATGCGCTTAGAGCAGTAGCGCGGAATGCTTGATGCGTGTATAGGTTTACAATCTCAGGAGATTGAAATTCTTTTGTAAATAAATGGTCCTGAAGTAGCTTGCTTTCCCCCCTATTCTTACGTTATTCTTTTTAAAAACAACAGTAATTTTAAATTTGTAAATTAAATCTTAACTAATAAATTTAGTTTTTTTAATTTGCAGATTTTGAATATTTTGTGCATTCATTGCTTTTATTATTCATTCTTTCTCGTTGATTGATCTAACCTCCGACATTTATTAGCATAATTATTCTCTAATGACTCTTCAATATTCTATTATCTCGTTGTGTAGTCTTTTATGAAACCATGGCTATTTTTTACTAATTTACGACCAATTCACATTTCACTCATCTCCAATATCAACGCCTCATATTTTTAGTTTCCTAGACACCCTGACAATGATACAAAATGGAATTTGGATCCAGCTGAGCAAATCTTACCGTACGTAACTCTCTCGAAAAAAACAAGTATTACTTGAATAATTTCGAGTTGAATGTAGAAGTAAAAGTAAATATTGGTTGGAGAGGATTGCTACAAGATTATGAACCTTGAACTAAGTTGAAAAAGGAGAAGGAGAAGAAGAAGAAGAAGGATAAGGAGAAGGAGAAACTCAGCGTTTATTTTTTTATGAAGAATAGCCAGATTAGTTCCGATTTGCGTGACCCTTTTGTTCAGATCAGATGTTTTTAAAAACACCGGATATCTGATAACAGTTGTTTAAGATGGCAACTGTGTCGCAAAAATAGCTAACTCTATTGTTAAGTAGCATTGATTGACAATAATAATAATCATAATAATAATAATAATCTTACCTTCCTGTAAAGTATTCCAGTTGCTGCAGCTCGAAACCTCATACCAAGCAGCGCCGAGCGATTTTGATAATGATGTTGAGCAAGATTCCTCCCTAGAGATGTTATACATATACCAGTGGGAAGAATATACTTAAAAGCCGGTCCTAAGTCTCTTATTCCCATTAAATAAGATATTAAAAAGCCTAATAGAACAGGTAGAGTCATTCTATTTGCCATGTCAGTTAGAACAAGCATGATGATATAGAAGTATTCCGAACATGGAGATACTCGCATCAATGCCTTCCAAAATCTAGGCCTCTTTCCTTGATCTTTTTTCTTCAATTCCTTGTTCCATTCTTTTTCTAAACGGTCAGTGAGGACATCAGATTTATCTTCCTCTAGTAAGGGAAAGAGATCTTTTTCTTCTAGTGGCCTTTTGCTTCCAGTAACAAAGATCTTGTTCATCCATGAGAACGTAATTTTGGAAAAGATGTTGGCGTTGCGCTTTGGATTCACATTTTTTTCTTTTTCTTCTTCATTTTGTAGCTTGTGATAAGATGTTTTCCCCATCTAATGACCTTGAATTGTCCCAAATGTTATCCGTTATGTCTCCTAGTTGTAGAAGCTAGTGCTAATTTTTACCTAAAAATAAGAGAAAATGTAGCATTATTTTTTAAAGGCTCACCGCCGAAGCGAAACGGGAATGACTACCTGTCTATCATGATGATCATAGATGATAAATAGTTTTTTCTGGTTGAGTGAAAATAGGCAAAAAGCAATATGCAGAAAAACAAGAAAAAGATTCTGGTAGGATCACTGATGTCACGAGAAGATATAAAGAAAAGAGAAAACTGTTAAAAAGAACAAAATATGTAGGAAAACTTATATTAAATGGACAGTTTAATCTCGTTGAAAGTGATGTAATTCTGGAACAATCGAAGCTCATACTGAAAATCTCAGGAAACGAAAGTTCCTTTAAAAGAATTTTTTTAAATTTAGTTTGTATTCTTTATATTTTTCATTTTTGTTGTTTTATCATCTTTTTGAAGTCGTTTAAAAAATTGTAAAGGTTCAACAAAAAATCTAAGCAACGCCGAGTAGTGAATGCGGAATTTCTATACGAGTATTGGAAAGACATATATATACACACTCAAACCGAGTGATGCGGCTAGTAGGTAGAAGGGCCCAGAATAAGACAAATAGCGGCCATAAAAACCATAGAAAATATGCTAAGATAAGTAGCTTCTTCACAGGACAACAATAAAGGCCGCAGACTTCACGATAATTGAAATAAAAATACATGAAAAAAGGTTTATTATTGACTCAACATTATGTGGAATGCAGCTCTTGTAGTAAAGTTTTCCTAGAAAATATTCACAAAATCCACACCATTGGCGAGATCGACCTTAAATTTTTACTTTCTCTCGGTATGAGAATCCTAAACGAAGTCATATTAGACTATTTTTATTTCGAGGATTTTTAGAATATTTTTAGAATCAAAAACGATATAAATAATACTTATAACGTCCTGTCACATTTTACTCAGTGAAATATCGTCTGTTTTGCGAATGAAAAAGGACAAACTCTGGCGTGATTTATTCCATTGGCACTCCCAAAAATAATTCCCTAAAATGTAGATTAAAGGAGTTTGACGAGCAGATTGGCATTGTGTGAGGAGAGCTTTGATGAAAAAACCTTTAGTTTTCAGTTTGCAAGAAGCAAAGCTAGTTAATTTTAAATTTGTTCTGCTGGTTTCGATTCTTAGCTAGTCTGTCGAACTTTTGTGTGTGTGTGTGTGTGTGTGTGTGTGTATGTGTGGCCTACTGAAATCACGGCAAAAAACTATTTCATTCATGCGATAATAATTTTTTTAAAATGTTCATTAAAGTTCCATAAGAAAAAGTCATTGAAAAGACATCTAAATCTACTCTTAAAAACTAAAAAATATGTTGAATTAAACAATCAGAAGTTGGTGCCGGAGCTTTAGGTTTAGAAAGATGAGTGGGTCAAATGTTTAGATCGCATTTAGCAGTTTTATCTTATTTTATTTTATTTTATTACTGTCTTATCTTACGTTTTATTGCTCAAGTCTCTTTCTCAAAGATTTAATGAGTTCCTAGGGTACATGAAGGATGTTTTTGTAATGTTCTAGTTGGATTGCCTGAGTTTCGTAAGGAATTAATCATTCTCAGTTCAAAACTTGAAGACACGACAACTGCAAAAACTGTAAAGAATTTTTGTTTTCAAATCAGAAAAAAAAATACTGGAATAAACTTCTAGTTTTTCCTCTTTAACAAGGAATGAATTTAACCGAACAAAATGAACGAGTTTTTCGGAATAAGGAGGAAAAAATTGATATATTTTTCATATAATTTCTGCCCCTTTTTTGTAACTTGAATTTCCCATTTGAAAAATACTGACGAACGGGCTGATAAAGTTCATCATTTTTCTTATTATAATATGCGATTCCCACAGCGTTCTAGTTACCTATATATAGTCAAAATTATTTTAGATATACTTTATCTTTCTACCGAAGCAGAAATATGAATCAAAAACTTCTAATTATAGCTTCTATCTTTGATTATGCAATTGCAACGGCTAACTTTTTCCATTACTCCAGACGTGTCTAATAATTTATACGCAAATTACCCATAAGTTTTTCCTCTTTGATTGAGAATCTAATTATCAGATTGTGGATGTTAAATAAACACTTATCATTAAATTAAAATGTGTTATTCGTAAAAGAAAATTCCCCCTGAGACAAACGCGTTTTTTCATGTTTATAGTCGAATACCTGTTGATGTCGAACTTCCTTGATCAAATTTTCTTTCATCGTTGTCCTCGTTTTAGTTTTCTAAGATAAAGTCATTTCAAACTCCATTTTAAACCGAAAATGTGCTACTAGATGGATTTCCCAAAATTCTTGTTGCTAAGTACTAATATTTGGCTTGAATTTTTAAGTCATTATTTTCCTGTGACTTTTGTTTACGTTTTAAGAATTTTCTCGCTCATATAAGTGGTTCTATTTGGGTGAGCAATTCTATGGAATCACGCAGTTTATCCACCCGTCGACCTGTTTTCTTGTTTTATAAGTTTTCACCAGACCTTTTTTTCCCAAAACTCGCGTTCAACTTGACATTTAGAATTATCTTCGGCGCATTTTCTAATGTAATCTAAATCTTATACTCACGCGAATTTATATCCAGAGTTTTTTTGAATTTAAACCTTTATTTTAACAGAATGAAAGAGAAATATTTTTTGCTTGTTTAAAAATTTGTGGCTTTGTTTTGCTCTTTCATGTATGGTGTCCAAGTATCAACAAAAATAAGGAAAAATCTATTCAAATTTACAATTCCTTTTAAGTATCGCAGTTTTCGGCAGAAAAGCTTTAACTTTGGCTTATGTTTTAGGGTATTTTTAGGCAAGTTTATAAAGATAGGATAAAAATGAGTTGTAAACTCCTTAGCAGGCTGAGAGGATAATTATAGAAAGAAAGAATTGTATTCTTTTCGTTTTTTCATACCTGTTAAGTGTTATTTGTCTTTTTCATCTTTCGTCGCTTTTACAAGTCCTTTTCTCTTATTCCTAAACCATTTGGCTTCTTGTAATGCTTCTATCTAACGTCTAAGGTATTAATGCTGAAGAGACAAGATTATTGGACCACGTAGATAAGATCAAATAACTCAGTGATAAGGGACAGAGAGACTAATGTGACGTCAGTTCGGACCATGGGGTGTAGAGACCAAAAGGGGCTGGGTCGAAAAATGAGTGATTACGTCATAATACCAGGAGAGGGACTGGGGAGAGGTCGAGGATCGACGAACATACAAAATCGGTATTATTGATCTCGCTTCCCCCATTTAGTACCACAATGCACTGCAATACGAGTTCTTGACCAGACTTCCTTTGGAAAGGAGAATTTAAGATACACTGATTTTCTGACTTAGGTTTGAAAAATCAATAATTTTTTTATTCCCTTAAGAAGCATGACTTTCTTTATCAATAATAACTAGTCATTTCCCTGAGTACTATTTCTTTTTTCACCATGTCACTTAAACCTCTTCGATTCAAGTCATTTTAATTATTGGATAATGTTTAGTCTGAGATTGGAACTTTTTTCTATATTAGTTTATCATTCATAAGAATTTCCATGTTCCTATGCATTCGTTTTACTCGCAATCAATAAGACTTCACTGAATTTGAAATAGCAAACCTCAAAATGTTGTAACCCACTTCGTGAGGAAAGTTGGATTCGTGTCATTTTCTTAAATATTGTTTCTCTATTTACTACAAACTCTTTAGAACTGACCGATAGCGTTTTCAGAAAATTCAATAATTTTCCTAATGACGCATACCGAACTACAGCTTAAGTAGTCGTGGTAATCTTTAACAAGAAATTCCCACCAAAACCAGGAAAAAAAACCAGTATATTTTCCCTAGTTTTAGCCAGTACGTTTCTTTTTGCTTTTCTTTACATTTTACTTTAAGCGGATTTCACTTGGTAATGATAATAACACCAATGTTATCGAACCTTGAACAAACTTAGGGCACGGCAACTCACAGATCGAATTGGAATTTTATCGTGTTAGGTTTTGCGGGGGTAGGAAAACCAGAGAACTGGGGGGGGGGGGGACATTCCAATTAAGACGGAGAAATCGTGCGCTATTCGATCACTATGCCGTATGCAGGGAAAATATATTTTTTTAGCAGAGAATCATTATCAGCTCTTAGAGAGTTGAGAAATGGTAGGGAAAAACTGCGCGCGCGCGAAACAATAACACTGGAAAATAATCTTGTGTTTTGATATTTCCATAACTTACTGTGACATTCGGCACACCGAAGACAAAACATTAAAAATTTATGATTCTTATAACTTCTAATTTATCTTTATGATTACTCCAGCATCTGTTTTTCAAAATAGGCTTATATACTGAAGAGAACAGCAGAATGTATTTTTTTCCCTTCTTTTCTTTACAAGCAGTATTTGGTTGTCCCTTTATCAACTATTTCTTTCCGTTTTTTACCTAGTGTTTTTTTCTTCTCTCTTCGTGTCCAAAGGCACGCTCGATTCCCAAAGTTAACTCGCCCTTGTTTGTAACCATGCATTGTATAGAAAAATTGAAGTGTTTTCCTTCAACTTAATAAAATTATTATTTCAAATAATTAAGAGAACAGTAGAATGCAGACAGCAGAAATACAAAGAGTAAATAAGAAAACAATAATTATTGCTTACTCAGTTACCTACAATATCACTCGAAAAAATTTAACTTATTCTTTAAAACCCATTAACCAAATTCCTTGTGCTTCGCTAACCATTCTTATAAATTTCACTTTATAATACCGATATTTCACTTGAAAATAGTATATATCGACTTCAGTAAGAAAAAAAATTATATATAAAGTCAATCAAAAGCAAGAAGTCCTCTCAAAAGACAGAATCATCTAAGAGCAAATCAATTTTCCAAAGACAAACACAGTGGGGAAGGTTTTGTTTTAAACTCTTGGATATATCAACAGCACTTCGAAAAATCTGAAATAAGGAAATGTTGTAGCCGTAAAGGTACTAGAGCTTGGAAAAACATGCCAGTATAGGCTCAAATCAACTCTTATTTATTTCACACAGTGAAAAAAATTATGAGTGGTGTAAGAAATCCGTTTACGAAAAATGTTAAGAAATTTGCATGCTTTTTCGTCTATAGTTTTTATTGTTGAGTGTTACTGAATTGTAAGGTTCCATGCACAACTCGTTTCAATTTAAACTGCCTTGAAATCATTTCCTATCCCAGATATTTCCTTCTATTCCAAAGTTATTTTTCAGATAGACCGCATCCGCCATGAATAGCTGCATAGGAATATGTTCATAAATGGATAGATACTGGCAAAAAGAGAATAAAATAATAACATTTTCTTTCAAACTTGTTCATTCATGTACATTCTCTTTTCAACAACGACTCTCGCCATCTTGTTCATTCTTTGCGACAAACACATACCTTTTTTATTTTTTTTGCTTGATTATTTTAGCCAAACCAGTATATTTAACTTACAATGAGTCGTGATTATAAAAGAAAGCTTTACTGTTTTTCTAACTTAACCAAATATTTTTCTTTCTTTTCTTAGCATTTCGTGAATAGAATTAAGTTGTTGTTCTCAGTTGAAATCAGGACAATATCAACGTTTTCTTCTAGAATGAGGTCGAAATTCTACGTTTCATGCACTCAGCTAGTGTTTTCCATCGTGTTGGTAAGTTAGTTATTTAATATCCAGTAAGCGACAACTGGTAACTGTTTACAAAAGAGCAGTTGTTATACAAATAATCGCTAATGACTTTGAGAACAGATTCAGCACTCATATCGTGAGCTGATCAAGTAACTTGCTAATCTCATCACTTAAAAGCGAATTAAATATAATATATATAGATTAAAATTAAGGCACAAAAATTAATGTCAGTGAAATATTTACCTATGTCGATAGTATTTTTGCTTTGTGTTGTGTATCACTTTAGTTAAAGGAATATAATCATAAACAGTGAAAGATGACGATGCGCTTAGCAGGATAATTTATTTATACTAAGCTTAAATAAGCATTGCTGCTTTGCTATTAGAATACAGCACTCACCTCGTGATACTGACCGCTCACTGAATTTGCTGAAACGAAGATGAACTTTTACAATATGGATCTAATTTTTCACCAAGATCTTCTTTCTTTACAATGGAACATCAGCACAGAAGATCAAACATTTGCATGTCTTTGTTTGTCAGTTTTGTGCCCACACCATATTTCCCTGACCACGCCAGAAAAAAATAAAACCCCAAGAATTAAAGCTTGTGGCTTCTCAGTTCTCTCCGTAAAACCTTGATGACTGTATTCCACGTTTCTTCACAACCCACAACAGACAATACTTCAGAACTTTGTCAAGAGATGCAGAGACCACGAGATGATACTTAATGCCAGACCCCCATATGTTTTGTCAACTTGTTAATATGCCAAATATATATTCTGCCGATGGACAGCTATAACCAAATTGAATTTAGATTATAACTTCCAGACTCGTTTCTTCTCTGCTACTGGACAGTGTGAAGACCTTAATTATTCTATTGGAACAAAAAAAAAGGCTCTTTCTCTTTCAGTTCTTGCCAGTTGTCATTTAGATTGGAGTAGCATACTTGAGTTTTTTCGCTATCTCCCTAGTAACGCAACCTACTTTCTTTCCTTTTTAGAAAAACTATTTTTACTACAGCTACTGAAATCTGCTCTTATCTTCTAGAAAACAACTCCTTTTTCAAAATAGCAACTGAACCTCTTATAGTTCTTGATATATTCTTATCCAATAATAAATCAGTAATAAAATTCCATTTGAATCGGCAGTCTCTTACTCTTTTTTCCCTATTTTATGTTATCAAAACATACTGAATATTTATAGATCTATATCAATATTTTGATATTTTTTATTTCAACGAATTTAACAACTTCAAAGAACAGCGTGAGGAAGCTTGCAGCTTGTAACAGAAATGATAGCCGTTGGGTTTTTCATCATAGTTCCATATAAAACTGAAATAAAAAAGCGTAAATACTTGGCCATCTCAGTCGGTTCATTATTCTCCAGGGTCATTGTTTTGGGGTGTCAGTTTTATTTATAAATGGGAATCAAGCGTTGTCCACAAAACTAGAAAAAGACACCTTCTGAGCAGATTTGTATGCGTGGCAAACGTTGCAGGAAATGATAATCTAAAGAACGAAAAACAATCTGTACTGAGAGACGCTTCACTCACAACGGGAACTTTCAAAATCACGATTCAAAAGATTCAAAAATATTCTCTTACTAGGCACGAAGCACAAAACTAATTTTAAATATCAACTCGTAGACTGCATGTGCTGTTTCCTTTCGTTTCTATCATTGAAGGGTCAGTTCTCGATAGATTCACTTGGTATTTAAACAACTTATTATCTAAAAGATTTGCTTGTTTAAATCTTGTCTTCGCGCTGTAGGCAGGTTCAAACCACGAAGCACATCTGTTGACACATGCTGCTTAGCTTTATTGCTGAATAAACTCAGTTTATGGCCGGTTTGGAGGAGAAGTAAATGTTCATTTGCTTTCCTTTCGCGCGCTTCCTTAATCAATTATCATCTATTTTATGATCTATTTCAGTTATAAGTCAAGGCATAACTCACAGATCGAACCCCGAAACAAACTCTGGGCTGATCTAAGTCAGGGCATGGCTAACTCACAGATCGAACCCCGAAACCAACTCTGGGCTGATCTAAGTCAGGGCATGACTCACAGATCAAACCCTGAAATAACCCCTGGGCTGATCTAAGTCAGGGCACGGCTAACTCACAGATTGAACCCTGAAACAACCTCTGGGCTGATCTAAGTCAGGGCATGGCTAACTCACAGATTGAACCCTGGAACAACCTCTGGGCTGATCTAAGTCAGAGCATGGCTAACTAACAGATAGAACCCTGAAACAACCTCTGAACTGATCTAGTCAGGACATGGCTAACTCACAGATGGAAAGTTATTTGTCGTGTGCAAAAGGAAAACTGGCGCCGAACCTGGAGAACAAAGACTCATGCAGCTAACATTTTAATTTTTGCCGACATACGCGTCATGCATATTGAAAAAACCGCTTTTTACCGTCTACAAACTGATGGAAAAATCATCTGAAAGCACCGCTTATCGCACGTTTCTCAGTGACGCTTGGCACACGAAAACCAGGTTCAGGCTGTTTATTTGAAGACTGCATGGAAGCAAAACCGGCAGACATACAGACAGACAGACAGACAGATGTGCTTGTACTAAAGAAAGAAAAAGTTAAAATCCACAATTCAACTGCATATGTTGATGTACATATCAGACCAGATAAAATTTCGATACACCTCAGCAATACAATCGAATTCACCCAAACACGAGCACATCAGTGTACTAAATCTTTCGTGTACATAAATAATATTATTATTATTATCATTATTATTATTATTAATATTATTCGTCGTCGTCGTCTTCCTTCTCCTTCTCCTTCTCCTTCTCCTTCTCCTTCTCCTTCTCCTTCCTCCTTCTTTCAACTAACCACTAGTTATGTAAACATCGGTCACTGTGGCACTGTTGATCTCGCTTATGGTTTATTAAAATTTATTTAAAATGCAGTTTTCACATGTTTGCGGTATGATGGCAGTCATGTAGCAGCCAGACAACCTGACTAAGAAAGAAACAATAAGGAATATAATATAACATGGCAAAAAAGGAAAGCGGAAAGTAAGATGTAGATGAAAGGAGCCAAAAGGATCCAAAAGGAATTCGAAAAGAGTAAGATAGAAGGATGGAAGGAACGAAGGAACGAATAAGTAAAATTGCATAATAAAAAAGACAGGGAAAAAACAGAAAAGCGAAACAAGATTTAATTAAAAAAATGAATAAATTTGATTGTAAAATAAAAAAGAAAGGAAAAGAAATAATTATGCCAGGCGTTCCCTGGGTATTGCTAAGGCCTGGAATCTAGAGTACTCCCTAGTCTCCCTCGTCCAGGTGTTCGAATCTGATGAAATGTTCTGAGGAGGAATAGAATCTGATAAAAATATAAAATATCTCACTCAAAAACAACCAAATACGGTCTCTTTTCTACCCTGATCACGAATTTACATCATGCCGACTGTAGATGTACAAAAAGAGCTTTTATTCAAGGCCTTAGGACAAACATACAGTGAGTATTTTACTGAAAAGTTTAATTTATTTCCGTGAAACTTGCCGGTATTAACACGAATACACGTGCAAAATATTATCTATTTTAGCTTTATATTTGATAAAATTAGTTCTAGGATAAACGATAAGTATTAAATAGCATGATATGATACTGTATGTACTAGAGATTTGATTGGATTTGAGTAGTGTCGTTATTATAGCACAATAATTCTAATATTTCTACTCGCTTTACACACCTACATTTTAATCACAAATGATTATTTAGCTTTATTTTATATAATAATACATACATTGTGCTCAGAAGAAAGTTAACTTTAGAAACTGATTGTGTTATTACATTGTAGGAAGTTTGGGGGAGGGGGGTTCTTAAAGAATTTTAAGTACAATTTGTACCCCATCCTCTACCCCCACAGTATATGAAAATAAAAAATATAGGGTTCTGCATCATAGTTAAGAAAAAGTGTACCCCAATATTTAGAAGTCATAAAATGGATTTCAAGAATGCCTGACACAATGAATCACTACTTCCTTCCTCTTATGTTGCTTCCTCTTGCCCTCCTAATCCCCCTCCCCTCCCCCAGGGACATATTGAGCAATGATCCCATTTCCCTTCACAGTTTCCTGTGCCATCTTAAAAGGTAGCCTTGTCTTCGCATCGAAGCGAGATGAACGGTGAGCTCGCAATGATAGAGAAATGTGAATAATTGTCCAAGGTGTTAAAAAGGTCTCTATCATTGCAAGCTTACCGTTCATCTCACTTCGATGTGAAGACAAGGCTACCTTTTAAGATGGCACAGGGAACTGTGAAGGGGCTTAATGTTTTCTTATATATACATGAACAGGTTTAAATCTTATACATTTCCTTCTTTTTACTTTCAGCAAATGAAGAATTTGATCAATTATGCTTTGATTTTGGACTAGAGTTAGATGACGTGGTAAGAAAATTGTATTGAAATTGTAAATATTTAATGAAGAATTAAGAAGTAAATATTTGGTGAAAATTGCAAGACTTTGCTCACATTACTTGATTACGTATGTAGGTTGTTGAACAGATTGAAGAAGAAGGCCAAAAACCGCGGGATGTAGAAATATATAAGATTGATGTTCCTGCCAATAGGTAAAGATGCTCTGTAAAACATTTTTATATTTTCATTTATTTTGTTTTTGTTTTAACTATTATGGTAACTCCATTCATCTTTTCATCTCATCCATCCATCTATCCCATCCATTCATCTATCCCATCCATTTATCTATCCCATCCATTCATCTATCCCATCCATCCATCTATCCCATCCATTCATCTATCCCATCCATCCATCTATCCCATCCATCCATCTATCTCATCCATCCATCCATCTATCCCATCCATCCACTATCTATCCCATCCATCCATCTATCTCATCCATCCATCCATCTATCCCATCCATCCACTATCCCATCCATTCATCTATCCCATCCATTCATCTATCCATTCACTTATTCATTTTCTTTTTCTATTCCAAGGTATGACCTGCTATGTCTCGAGGGACTTTCAAGAGGAATATTAGTTTTTCTTAACAAGTAAGTGATGGAAAATAGCAATGTCATGCTGTACGTTATATCAATTCCATACAAATTCTCTTTTTGCTTCAATTTTTATAGAATGCAAGCCCCAAGATACAAAGCTGTCAAGCCTGAAGGCAAGATGGAGCGATTGAGAATTTCTAAAAATGTAAGGCAGTAATTTTGATGCAAATTGTAATCTTTGATGCAGATCAAGGTAACTATTTTTGTATTGTTTTTGCTGTTCTTAGACTGCGCAAGTCAGACCTCATTGTGTTGCTGCTCTTCTGAGAAATATCACCTTTACCAAGGTAAGTGTTTGATTTTAGGTGCGCTATTGACTTATTATATAATAGCTGTTATGAATCTTGAGTTCTGATTGGTTGGGGACGCATGCTTTACAGCATGAGAGCACACAGCATGCAATATTTAAGATTTGGTTGATGCCCTTCTTCTAGTGTTTGATATTGTACATGAACAAAATTGTAGCCAAATTATAACCACACTCTTTGATTTTCAGACAAGTTACAATAGCTTTATTGACCTTCAAGACAAACTCCACCATAATCTGTGTAGGCGCAGAACTCTGGTTGCCATAGGAACCCATGATTATGATACACTGAAGGGTCCATTCCTGTATGATGCTAGACCTCCTCAGAACATTAAGTTTAAACCTCTAAGTCAGGTAAGAACTATCAATAAAAAATGGGGTCACTGTTGTTGTTTTTGAGATATAGCCAATCGAAATCATTTTCACAACGGGCATGACAGAGTTTGATCTTGAAAAACATAGGTTGTGCGTGTGTGCTGGCACACCATCACACCATATGTGAAGAACAAATGCACACTAACAATGTCATCAACGTCCCTAAATAAAAATTACAATTTTTCATAGAGCTCTACTGGTATTTTAGAAGGATTTTTTAAAATATTGAATGATGTAAAGTGTTAAGGATTTTTGTTGACTCATTCTAGACCAAAGAGTACACTGCAGTTGAACTAATGGACCTCTATGCTGTAAGTACACATCTGTGGAATATAATACACCTGTTTATTTAGTATAGAGTGACTAGGAGTATCACTACTTCCACCCTATCCCTGGATGTGGATATGGTTTACACAGTATGATATTTCCTCACAACTGTCACATGCAACATGCTAATTCCAAGTTTTCGCTGCCATGAGCATGTTGTATGGTTGATTTACATGAAGCAATAGACCTTTTCAGCTTGGGCATAATGTTGCCCCATTTCAGACCACATGTCATTCTCTTGAGAATGAGATTCTTTGTTTGAGTTGTATCCAGATTCATGTGTCTTCTCATGCGCAACCATTAAACAAAGAAATGATACTCTAGGGAATGACATGCGGTCTAAAAATGGGAAAACATTACGCCCAAGGTAAAGAGGTCTATTCATGTTGTCAGCATGTTACACATGACAGTTGTGAGGAGAAAACGTACCAGCCTTAATAGATACTTGTATGACACAGGGAGAGAGTCACTTGAAGCAGTACCTTGGAATCATCAAAGACAAACCTGTGTATCCAATCATCTTTGACAGTAATGATGTTGTGTTATCTATGCCGCCTATCATCAATGGTATGTAAGATACCTTGCCGATGTGTAGATGTATGGGTGTAACACCAAGTAGGGGTGAGGGGGGAGGGTATCTGTAATAGCAATGATATGTTATGTAAGATACCTTGCCAATGGGTAGATGTATAGGTGTAACACCAAGTAGGGGTGAGGGGGGAGGGCAGGAGAAGTCAAGGACATGAAATAATAAACCTAAAACACTCTCCTTGTATATTGATGAGCAGTCAAAGATGATCATACAGTCTATAATACGCTATTATATAGTCACTGCTATGTAAACTCTGATTGGTCCAATTTTAATTAAACTTTGCTAATTATATATTCTCATATGTTTTCATGCTTTCTTCATTTCCTGCATGCCATATTACTGAACAGAACATGGGAAAAGCTGTTCTGTTTCTTAGTTATCTAGCTGTTTTTTATTGCCATTTTCTCTATATTTTTTAGGGGAGCATTCTAAGATCACTTTGGATACAAAGAACATTTTCATTGAATGTACTGCCACAGATTTGCACAAGGTAGAATGACTGCTACACCTGTTTTGATGAAAGAGAACAGGTTGATGTTGTTGTTGGTTGTGCAGAAATGGATTGTTGTTTTGTGAACTTATGTCATTGATTCTTGCTTTTTCTTTCTTTTTTTAGGCTAAAATTGTGCTTGACACAGTTGTTACATTGTTCAGTGTTTATTGCAAGGAGCCTTTCATGTAAGTAATAATTTAATAATAATAATAATAATAATAATAATGATAACAACAACAAAAACAACAACAACAGCACTAGTGTTCTGTGACTAGCTCTATTGATAGTAAATTTTTAAATGAATGATTTTTTTAAATATTTTTCTTCTCAGAGTTGAGTCTGTGGAGGTTGAGAAACCTGATGGATCTGTGGTTGTATACCCGGTAAGAAAACTCTTCAATTTTTCCTACCCCCTACCCCCTCGGGTTGAGGATGCCATTTTTTCACTTCAACTCATTTCAATGTCTTTACGTTTGATGCAGGACCTGAAATATCGAAAAGAGGTCGTGTCTACAGAAGAGATAAACAAGAAAATAGGAATCAAGTAAGTTGAAATACTCGTAAATGCGCAACAATCTTGACGATTTAATGAAGTACACAGTGGCCAATAAGAGAGCATGCCAAAAGAAACCGTGTTGGTAAGCAGAAGTTTGGCCAAGGGTTGGAGTTACAGCGCGAAGGCCTTTATTGCACAATACGCCGGTGATACTGCGGCATTACTACAAGTTATAGTTATTTCTTTTTGTAGGGAAACTCCAGAGAATTTAGCCAAGTTGTTGACAAAGATGTGTCTAGTAAGTGAAGTAGTAGAAGGTGGCAAGGGAATTAAAGTGGAGATCCCTCCAACAAGAGCTGATATCCTTTGAATACAATACTAATATAGTTAATAAGATGGCGGCGAGTTTGCGTTCTTTTCTTTTGCGTCATGGTCTCGTCTTTAAGCAGGTGGACAGGAAGCTAAAAATAATGTCCTGATAAGAACACCAGGCTTAAGGCCCGGGCGCACGGTGCAAGTGTTTTGCGCAACCCTAAAATTGTACATGTGTCCACCTCTGCAGGGCGCAACTAGTTCTACAGCGTTTAGCAGCGTTGCTGGAAATCACCGTTACAAAAACAGCAATGATAGCGAAATTTGGTTGGGGGAGTCAAAGGGGGAGTCATAGAATAAGGTAGTTTTCCTTGACATCGCTGCACATGTCATCCACGCGTGTGATATCATAGAAGACGCAGCCATCGCTTATGGTTTTAACAACATCGTTAAAACGGTGCCTTCAACACTCACCATTGCTAACCAGGTAACGTTGAATTTTATCTCAGATATTTACCACTGTTTTCACTGCTACGCGCTGATCAAATATCTGCGTTTCTTATCATTTCAGTTCAAGCTGAACACTGTGTGTGACTTGTTAAGACAAGAAATCGCTCAAGCTGGATTTACAGAAGTTTTAACCTTCGCGCTGGTGAGTTTTCATTTCAAAACCGGAAAAATTTGCTTCAACAACTTGATTAATTCATGGTTCGTCATTCTGATTGGCCCAATAGACTCTGACGTCAATGGCTCAGTTATATAATAAACACTTTGGATGAGCTGTTTTTTTGCATTCTGATTGGTCGGCATCTTACTCTAATTTTGATTGGTTGTTTGGTATTGTATCACGCAGTGTTCACGTGATGATATATCAGAGAAACTCAAGAAGCCCTTGAAAGAGACACGTGCAATTCACATAGGGAACCCAAAGACCCAGGAATTCCAGGTAAATCACAGCTACACTTCCTTTTACCATTACATTTTTCCATGAAGTTAGCATTACGTTCATATCTTTAGGTTGCCAGGACAACGTTGTTGCCAGGGTTACTGAAAACCATCTGTTCGAACAAGAAGATGCCATTACCCATAAGACTGTTCGAGATGTCTGATGTTGTCCACCAAGATGGCGAGAAAGGTAATGGGATATTTATTTCTTGCCTCTTATTTCCTATTTCCCTCATTTTCTTTATTTTCTTTCCACTTTTTTCCTAGATCTATCCATCCCTTCTGCCATTTCTCCTCTTCCTCCCTCCCTTCCTGTCTTTATTCCTGCTTATTCCATTTCCCTTCCTGACTGGTCATTTGTGTTTTTCTTTTGATTCTATTTTCCTCTTCAAGTATTGGGTATTTTTCGTCCTTCCTTCCCGCTTTTCCTCCCTTCTTTACGCTGTCTTTATTCACCTGAACCTCCCATCTTCAACAGATGTCGGTGCAAGAAACAACCGACGCTTCAGTGCCGTCAACTACAACAAAACACCGGGTTTCGAGGTAACACAAGACTAGAATTAAACTATTTTGTTGGTGATATTATTATGAACTAAAATTGTTGTATATTATTTAAAAATTCTTGGTGTGAAGTTTTCGAAGCTGTCACTTCTTTTCTTCAAAACTTTTAAATTTCATCGATACCCTGAAACAGCCCCTGGGCTGATCTAAGTCAGGGCACACCTAAGTTCCTCCTGCTAACATTTCTAATCTATATTTGTGTTTTAGGTTATCCATGGTCTCTTGGATCGTACCATGCAGCTATTGGAGATCAAACCAACAGCTGATAAAACTAAAAATCCCCAGCAAGGATACCATCTTAAGCAACATAATGGTAAGTCACGTGACGCACGCACTCGCAAAACAGTCACGTGATACACGGGCAAGTCACGTGATAATCGCTTTACGTCACATGAATCCAATTCCTTCCAACACCACAATACCCTCCAATTCCTTCCAGAACCCCACGGATCAAGGGAGATACCTATATAATTGTTTTTACTAAAGATTTACTCAATAAAATCCGTCTTAAAACAGGCACTATTTTTCCAACAGATTCAACCTTTTTCCCTGGTCGGTGTGGTGAGGTTATAGTCAATGGGAAACCCGTTGGCATTGTAGGAGTTCTACATCCTGACGTCATCAGCAGGTTTGACCTTAACTTGCCATGCGCAGCTCTAGAAATTGATATCGAGGCTCTGATCTAGGCTCCTCTCTCCTCAGCCTTCTCAATAATAGTGGCCATGTTGGCTGGAATGAGAATATGAATCTGTTTTTAGGATTTGATAATTATCAAGACAGGCAGAAGAACATTCGGTTCTCGATAAACACAAAAGTGAACTATAGTTTTCTTTCAATGGTTTTCTTTTTAAGAAGGTTTAACATTTGCATAGCCTTGTTCAGTAAAAAATAACTTAAACGATGTAAAAGTTCAGCTGTAAGCTGCAACAAGAGAAACAGGTATAATTTTTATTTTCTCACCGAGACAAAAATACTTTGTAGTTGTGGAAAATAGAACCCATATGTTGTTTTAGCAGGTTAGTATTAGAAACGGTATATTTTTTGACGGTAATGTTGGATCATCCTGCGCATTCCAATAATCTAATGGAAGTTGGGCCAGATGAACTGAACAAGACAGCTTTGTAAAAATGCTTCTCAGCCCTGATCCATGTCGCAGAACACGCGGATAAAATTAAAGTTGCGCAGATTCGGCAAAGAGAACGAGATTTCGCGCGCCGTCTTTTTCAAGCCTGGTATCCTCTTCCACTCTCGACCCCAAAGCCCTGTCAGTCTTACTGCGCATGCTTGATAAAATGCGCAGAAAGATCGAGAGGGCTTTGGGATCGAGAGTGGTTCTCATCGTGATGTGACAAACTACTTCCTGTTAAGGACACCAGGACTGGAAAGTGACGGCGCCTGCACAAAAATGAACGAATCTTGTGTCTTCTTCTTGGAGTCCGTTTTCTATTGCTAAATCTATCTATTAAAATCCTGTAGTAACATTATGTTGATAATCACGAATTTGACAAACTAGGCGCAAGGATTTCAATAGTTTTTCTAAGTTTTCAATTTAATGGACGAGCTAGTCAGTTTGCGTGTATGTTGATTGTATGTAATAGTCATAAATACAAATAAAAATCCCGTATTTATCATGTTTCTTTATCGAGGTCTTTGGATGTTGGCTAAGCTTGCTTAGGAATTCGCTTTTCATCGGACGAACGTGCGCGCGCATGCATTTTCTTTTTTGCAAAAGGAATGCAGGTTCTGAATCGATATGCCGCAATATTAGTTTAAGAATAGGCACTGGGAACTAATTTCCATAGTGACGTCGTTAGTCAATATGACGTCATTAGTTTGTGACGTCATTAGCCATTGTGACGTCATTAGTTTGTTACTTCATTAATTAACGATACGTGATCACGCGCGCAATCCTGACAAAATGCCGACATCGCACAAAGCAGTTGCCCCAACAAGGCATAAAATTGTCTTCCTCGGGGACCAAGGAGTTGGGAAATCATCACTTGCCTACAGATTCGTGTATGATATTTTCGACGATAAATATCAACCAACGATTGGAATCGATTTTATGACAAGAAACATTGTTATCGGTGAGTATTCTATATTCTTTAGATGATAATATTGTTTTCGAACAATTGATCTCTTTACCTGTTATGATTGGACAGTTGCGTTTCATCCTTATTCATGATTGGCTGAGAGCAAAAGTGTCCTGAATAAGGATGAAAGTGTCCACCTTTTCTCATCCACTCATTTTGGTTCTTTTTGTTCTAGATGACATTGAGATTCGCTTGCAGATTTGGGATACCGCTGGCCAGGAGAGGTTTCGCTGTTTGATCAACAGCTACATCCGGGACTCTAACGTAGCGCTTATTGCATTCGATATAACCAGTTACAAATCGTTTAAAAACCTCAAGGAATGGATAGGTAGAGTCAGACAAGAACGAAATAGGGATGAAATTATAGTAGTGATCATTGGAAACAAGACAGATGAAGACGAAAGAAGAAAGGTACGTAGGACAAGTAGTCGTTACTTAGATGTTTTTTCTCTCAAGCAAATAAAACAAGTATCGAGTTGGTGAAGACAAGAGATTATGAAGTGAGAGAGCACATCTCCCACACATGGGTCTATCCCATGAGAATTATTTGAAAATCTATTTTTAGCTCCGCGCGCTGCTATTTTTAGTTGCGCGCGTAGCCTGAGCCACAGGAAACCCAATTTAGATAAAAGTAAAAGGTGAAAAACAAAAATCGGGAAAAAATCGCGTTTAATTAATTTTTTTTAATTCGTGGTCAAGATAATGTCCTGTATGATACGAACGAGCAAAAAAATCCATAAAAAATGCACTAGAACACTTTTTTTCGCGCTCGCCTAGAGATCTACTTTTTATGTAATTTTTGAAATGTAATCTCCGGATTTTAAGTTATTTTCTCCCTCACAACCATGACTAATCTGCATTATATATATTTTTTAGGTGAGTTATCGAGAAGCTTGTAACTTTGCTGAACGTCTGGGCTACATCTACATCGAAACAAGTGCTAAAACAGGGTACAACGTAAGACTTCTTTTCACGAAACTTGCGAAAGATTTGTTTGTTCGGGAGTACATGAAAAAGATAAAAGAGAAAGAAGAAAAGAAGGATGATAACGTGGTTTTTGACAGAAACGCAGGTAGAAACGAAAAGTGTTGCTGATGAGGATTTTAAAAAAGCGGTTACCTTAGAAACGACGAACTCAAAAAGTCTTATACCCCAAAAAAGTTTTATAACAAAAAATACTTTTTAAAATGAACTGATAATAAATGCAATTCTTTTTTAAGTGACATTAAACAGAATCCAATACATGTATTCCAAAAATCTGCCTCCAAGTTAACTTTGCTTATAAATAACCACATTTAATTTTATTATTATTATCATTATTAGAGGGTCCTGAAGAGGGGAGGGTGCTAATCACATTCCCCAAAATTTTGGAAAATCCCAGTCCCAGTCATGCAACATTTCAGTCCGAGTTATATGGAGTTAGAGTTAGAGATTTTGCGAAATCCCAATCCCACTAATGGATAAATCCCAGTCCCAGTGCATGAAATCCCATTTTCCCAGCCCCCCAAAAAAGGCAAATCCCAGCTCCCATTTTACCCCTTCAGGACCCTCTTATTATCGACCAAGCTAGCAAGTTTAGTCAAACTTATTTTATTCCTCACTTTGCAGTCTTTTTCATTCATTCATATGATAAATAATTTCATTCATTCGATAAACAAAAAAATCTCAGTGAAAAAAAAGAGAGATTATAATATTTTTTACTAAAATGTGTTTCATGAGATGAACTTAAGGTGCATTGCAGTAATGTCTAAAAGAAGATTTGGTAAGAGTGAAACCTTTCTAATACATAGCCAAGGACAGCAGCATGTCCGTATAAGAGAGGTCAGTATATCTTTTTGATGAGGGAAGGGCATGGCATGGTCATGGTATGTAATAGACTCTTTTCCAATATGGTGCTGATGACGTCAAACGAGGATTGGCCGTCTTATCATCTATTTCTTACGTGGTCGATGGTCGATGGTCGGAGAATCTTTTTATCAATCAGTTCTGAAAAACAGCTATCCACAAAAAAATCTGGAAAAATATGCAGTCAGTCTACATGAACTCAGAAGAGTCAAAACAACAAGGTTTCACTCACAACATCCGGGACATCCCAGGATCTATCCTCATTTGATGTCATTGGTGCCATAAGGGTCTATTGCCGACCAATCACAGCGCTCAATTTCAATTATCCAATCCAAATGCCAGTACAAAGCACAGTTATGGCTATGAGTTTTTCAGTCATACAAAATCTGCTTTAAAAAGGTTACGAGAATATTATATATTATCATTATTACTATTATTAAATTATTAAAAATCACCCTAAAATGTTTGTGTTAGATTTCATGCTATGAAGAAATGACAATCCACAGGAAGCCCACTCCACTGCAATAAATTTCATTTCTAATAAATATAATTTTTCAGTTAAAGTTAGTCCCCTGTGGTGTAGTGTCTGGATTTTGTCAGACGTCATGTTGCATTCCTTTTAATGCTTGCTCAGCTTCCCATTGACGCTGTTTGTTTTTGAATCGTTGGTACAAGAAAACACCTGATGTGACAACGATTGTTCCTAGTGCACTTAGTGGAGTTAGTTGATTGCCGAATACCAGCACTGAGACCCAGATGAGAAGAGCTCGCTTAGCTGTATTGGATACACTGAAAACAAGCAATGAATGAATAAATGAGTGAATGAATTAGTGAATGGATGGATTAATTATTGAAAGAATGGATGGATGAATGGATGGATGCATGGATGGATGGATGGATGGATGCATGGATGCATGGACGCATGGACGCATGGATGCATGGATGCATGGATGCATGGATGCATGGATGCATGAATATATGAATGTATGTATGTATGGATTGGAGGGTAGATGGATGGATGAGTTTTTGAATGGATGGATGGAAGGAATGATGGATAGGTGAATTTCCCAAATTTTGAGGAATTCTTGGGTGGGAAGGGGGTTCAATAACATTGCATGAAGATGCTAAGGATACCAGTGCATAGGAGGCACCCCAAAAAACCCCCTAGTTCCCCCTTAGAGGGTATATTATGCATTAGCAATCTGAGTGCAACAAGTTTGTCTTGATTACAACACAATACATGATATCCCTTGAGACTATCCCTTGTAACTTTGCTTACCTAAAAGTGACAGGAGAGATAAGAGACATTAATCCATAAGCAGTTAGACTTTGTACATAAAATAAAAATGCATTGATGAGCAGCATTGAAATGAGGAAATTATCCATGGATTTGATTTTAACGTGGATATCCTGAAAACCAAATAAAAATGGAAAATATGAACAAAAGATGAATACAGTAAGGGTGGAGAAGATGAAAAGAAGAGAGGAGATGAAAGGAGATAAGACAAGTGGAGACGAGACGAAGAGGAGACGAGATGAAGAGGAGATGAGACAAGAAGAGATGAGACAAGAGGAGATGAGACAAGAAGAGAGGAGAAGAAAGGAGACAAGACAAGAGGAGATGAGACAAGAAGAGAGGAGATGAAAGGAGATAAGACAAGAGGAGAGGAGATGAAGAGGAGACAAGACGAACAGGAGATGAGACAAGAGAGGAGAAGAAAGGAGACGAGACAAGAGGAGATGAGACAAAGCGGAGATGAGACAGGAAGAGAGGAGATGAGACAAGAGAAGACAAGACAAGACGAGACGAGACAAGAGGAGACAAGACAAGAGGAGCGAGAGGAAGAGGAGATGAGACAAGAAGAGAGGAGACGAGAGGAGGGAAGATTAATGGTTTAAAAACATACTGTCCTTTTGCTAGAAGATGTTCACAAATTTGATATGTCTATTGCTCACCATGTAGAAGAACCACAATGGTAACTGTACAATTATTGATGCTGCACTTGTGTAGAATTGTAATTCTGGAGGGCTTTACAAAAAGAACAAACAATCATTAATATTTCAAGCAGAAACTTATCATGACCAATATTTTTTAAGTTCATTTAGTGATCACATGATTAAGTAGTCACATGACCTGATTGAGTGATCACATGACCAAGGTGCTGAGTAGCTGAATATAACACCAAGACATTGAAATAATTATTACTCACCTGTATGCCTGATCACTTGAAAGAAGCTTTTTTGAAAAAACATTTTGTAAACTGTAAAACAAAAAAGATATTTTAGTATGTATAAAGGACGATTTACACAATACAACTTTTGCTTACAACTGTTGCATGCAATCTGCTTACAAAACAAATTGTGTTGTGTAAATCAATCCTACAACTTGCTATAACAGTTGTGAGCAAAATGTAGGAATTTACAAGAAGCAATTCATGTGGTAAGCGTGGCGTAAGCAAATTGCATGGGACAGTTGTAAGCAAAAGTAGTACTGTGTAAATCCACCTTAGTAACAAAAGATAAATACAACTTAGTCACAAGATCATAGGTTGGAAACATTTCTTACCAGTCCATAATGTTGTTCATTACAGCTGAAACAAACCCTATCATAGTAAAGCTTAGTTCATTGGCTGTACACAGTGCCAGGCCAGCCATGATTGGAATGAGAGAAAAATTTACATACATGCTCTGCTTTTCACCTAAGAATATAACATATGCAAAACATTAGAATTAATCACCAGCTGATCTGAGAAAAAATATTAGCCGAACAGAAATTATGGAGAAAATTTACAAAACTTTGATGTCATCCTTAGCAGCCTGGCGACTTGGGAAACAGGTATTTTTTATTTTATTCCCCAGTCAATAATGAATATGATAGAAAAAGTATACAAAATATCAAAAACTTCTTCTGAAAATCTAGATTTATCTCAGATATAAACTTTTATAAGTCAATTTTCTCAGGATTCATGACACCTCAGTTTAGTTTAGTTTAATGAGTTTGCCACCAAAATTACAGTATGTTACAATATATGAAATGGACATGTTAGCACAATAAATAAAAATAAATAATGGGATGTGACGGTGGAAAGGAACAGAACTTATGTCCCAATTGTAACCTAGCCCCCTGCAGTGACATCTTTTCCACGTCACTATTCCAGATCAGCTGGCAATCAGACACCTAGCGAGGGTGCTTACCATTGAAACCAATCCATCTGGATGGAATTGTAAGCAATTTTCTAATATCATTCAATTCTAATCGGACAAACTTCCGACGAGTGGTATACACATCTACTAGAAGAATCAATCAATTGTTTTCCAACTAGAATTTCCATTTTTTCTGGGTAAATGGTAAACACCACTAGTCGGAGCATATCCAGGATAATTTGTTCAAAAAGGGGGGTCACTCCCACCAACCTTGGCAAACCATCCCCCTCCCCCCAAAAAAAACACATGCAAGTTACAATTAAGCCATCCAGTGGTCAAAGAAAATTAAGCAAGTTTCCTCACCTAACATGATCCATGAAAATATTGCAGTAAAAACTGGTGCTGATGATTTGATGGTTTCAGAGAATGATATGGCCACATACTTGAGACTAATGAGAGAACACACTACAGAAGCAAACCTGGAAAGTAAAGAAAAATGCAAAAGTAGATGGGTGGATGAATGGAAGAAGAAATGAATAAATAAATGACTTAATAAAGGAAACAAAGGAAAGAGAGAAAAGGAGGGAAGGAATAAAGAGATAGAAGAAGAATGGCAGGAATTGATGGAAGGAAGGAGTGAAGGAAAGAAAGGAGAGAGAAAAGGAAGGAGAGAAGAAAGGAATAAAGAGATGGAAGAAGAATGGCAGGGATTGATGGAAGGAAGGAGTGAAGGAAAGAAGGGAGGGAGAAAAGGAAGGAGAGAAGGAAGGAATAAAGAGATCAATTTGGAAGGATTGAGGGAAGGAAGGAAAATAAACAACTGGCTGTATAAATGAACGCAAGGGAATACCAACTCACCTCATCCATCCTAGGATTGCCATATTTCTAAAAAAATGAATCCGTGGAGCTTCATGATGACTTTTTTCAAAAAAGCAGCAAGGAAGATACATTTTAAAAGCTCCAAACACTGCCGAGAAAAACATTTGTGTCTCTCCAAGGACCCCAGCGTCGCCATCCAAATCAGTCAATATATACTTATTAGTAAACATTGTTCCAAAGCTAAAGATATACCATAGCGTCATCATTACTACTTGACGTACAAAAGTATCTGATTTGTCAAATTCAATGTGTTTGTGCGGCGTACTTTTGGTAACTTGTGATTCGAAGTCCTTGATGTTTTTCTTTGAAGGAGGGTTAATCGGTGCCATAGTCATTAGGAATAATTTCAAATTATTATATGATATTTTCTAAAGTCTTCTTGAGGTTTTTCATTTCATAATTTGTTCATTAACAAAGTGAAAATTCGATATTCTTCAATCTTGTATCATGTCTGACAATTCAAAGATATAATTACACTGTGAATCATGTCCTGTCGTGCTTGCTTTTCCAGATTGATATAAGGAGTCTGTAAATAAAAAAAATTAAAAATATATTATTTTGGGTTTTATCCCCATGGAAACAGCAGATGAGACAATATTGCTTGGTATTAATACTCTGAATGAATCTCATTTAATACCCATTCCAAGATCGAGGAAAAAAGTTGGTTGAGTAGGCTTGGCAGTGAATCGTGGGACTGTTTTAGGGAACGAAATGGATTCCATTTTGGAAATGTCCCTCAAAGAGTCCCACAATGCACTGCCAACTTGAACCATTTGGGGGGTACAATTTTCGAAATCAACTGAAAGTGGGGTACATATTTTGAAATTTCAAAATACTGGGGGGAATACAGTTCTTAGGTTTTATGCTATTATGCATGCCATTAACTCTTTAACAAGGGTACATTTTTCATGAATAAGGATGAAGAGGGGGGTACATTTTTGTTTGATATATATCTAGGGGGGAGGGTACAAACTGTACAATTTTTTTCAGAAAACCACTGCCCCCCTGGGGCATAATATAAACGATTTGTCCCTTTTAATTTGGCTATTTTAAGAGAGTAGTGAGTTACCATAGCTTCAGTCTGCTGTTGCTAAGATTCACGCTAATATGCTTCAGTCCTTATAGTAAAATATTTAATTGGGATTCAATAGCAGATAGCTCAAGTTCAAAACATTTGGATTTCCAAGCCTAATTTTTTAAAAGTTATCTGAAAAAAACAATTTCCTCGAATTCACTGCAGAGATAAAATATCAGGTTTGATTTTTTATAAATAAACGACTCAGAATTTTTAAATTATGGCATGAAACAATAAGATGATCATAGTTTATATAGACAAATATTACTATTATCCTGTGTAATGGAATAACCCGGTGGTATTATGGACACGTTTACTAAGATAACCTACCTTAATTTTGATCGCGCTGTATGTATTCAGTCATAGATTTTTCTTCACTGTTTCCTATTGACTATATAAAACTACAGAAAAAATAGGAAGACCAAACGATCACGAGGAAGTGAAAAAAACCCTCGGAATTTGCTAACGAGACGAATATACCTGAACAAAAGTTGCTCTGTTATCACGGGGTTTTGTCCTGGGGTCGAGGGCGCAAAATAATTATCAATCGATAACTTGTCGTTTGAGTCGATGCTGTTTCGTAAAGACACAGGAAGCCCATTATCACAACAGAGAGTTGCTGTCAGTTGTCAGGAGTTGCCAGCCATTTGTAAGCTTTCTTTTTGCTGATATGTTATATTAATTATTGTAATGGCGTCAAGAACGGCACCTTTAGTTCGAGATTTATTTGGTGGTGCTATAAAAGCAGTTATTCCTGCTGAGGGAAAGGACGTTAGGTAGGTTTTCAAAGTGGAAAAAAAAAAACATTCATGAAGCTTATATATTTCCCATTCAAAACTCTTTAATGCAAAAGTGGTGATCTTACCATTAATGGTTTAAAGATTGTTCCTTGATGGAAGAATGTTAAAAAACCTTGATGGTTTGCTATATATATATCACATGGATATTTTGAACTTTTTTTCCTGTAGGTTACTTGCCGGATCATTGAGGGATGAGGGGAGGGGCTTAGGGATGTTATCAAAAATGACGCTTGTAATTGAAATACTTGGAATATTTTGGTTTAACAGTGAAATGAGAGAAATCCCAGATAACCAGGAAGTATTCTGCCACCCAACCACTGATCAAAGCATCATGATAGATATACTAGAGTACCAAAACCATGTACAAGGAGAACATGCTGCAAGGTACATGCATCCACCCATCAGCCATTCCAAGTTTGAGGAAAAAACTGGGTCAAGTTGGCACTGCAGTGCATTGTGGGACTGTTTTAAGGAGACATATTCCCAAGATAGCGACAAGGTGGCATCTATTTTGTCCTCTAAAATAGTCCAACAATGCATTGCAATGCATAGGAATGGCTAATATTCTCATTTTTTACAATAACTACTCAACAGTTGAATGTCTTGGTATGAGCATCTGTATAATATAGAAAATCATTCCAAATTTATTCAAAAACATTTTGATATTTGCTCCCAGTTGCAAAAAAATTACATAAAAACAAACCTCTTTAATATTGGACACCTCTCTATCCTTAAGAGAGGTTAACTGACATATGCTTGATTATCTTAATTCATAGGTATCACTTTGATGACATAGCAAATAGTAATGACTCCTTGGATAATTATGAGGTGAGAATGCATATTGCTATCTAATATCATCATATAACATATCCAAATTGATGAAGATTTGGATTTCTTATAATAAATTCATATGCATTTACTATTTTCTCATACTCTATTATATGTAGGTTGTCAAGATTGAACCAATTCCAATGGAGAAACTGTCAATGAAACAGTAAGGTTTAATAATTATTATATTGATTGATGATACCTATAGCTGTATTAGTATGCATGTACCACATGGATTTTAGCCTCTAAGAAACAGCATTGTAATACAGTTGCGCTAGGTAATAATATAATGCTGGACAAGTTTGCATAAAGAGAATTTTACTATCTATTGCATAAATACAATAAGTGGAGGGAATATAGGTAAATCCTTTTTTTCTTTGCTCAGACTTTGCCCAGCTTCTTAATCTTACATCCCATTGCCAAAAACAGTCATATATGTGACACTGAGTCATTTGTTTACTAGGTGCTCTGATACTTGGCTGCTCAGGGGAAGACAGTCCGTTTCAAAATTCAAAGAAGGGGTAAGTCACAGTACACAAAGAAGTAAGTCACAGTGCATAGCCATTGGCTCAGATAGGGGTAGGGCACTTATGCAAACTGCCACACATTACAATATTTAAGAAGAATTTTTGAAAGAATAATCAGTTTCTAATTCTAATTTCTAATTCATTTTGTTATCATATTTATTTAGCCCCTTTTTGGTATTTACCTGTAGCAGATAGTAGTAGTTAGGACACCTTCCCATTGGGTGGAGTTTTTTGTTTATACTGTTGAACCCAAAAGAGCAAAGATCAGCAATATAGTTTCCTAAATTCTCATATGGGCACAGTCAATGGAAATGCCACTGAAATGCCAGCACATCTGTTTAGCTTTCACACTTTATCATTAGTATAATATCTTTTTGTAAAAATTTAACTAATAATTACAGAAAGTATAGCTAACATTTTTGTATTTTCAGAATGAAGCAAATAATGTTGTTCAGATATCACTAGCATTACTTCGACTTCCCCAGTTTTCAACAGACATTGTGGTAACCTTTAATAATCCAACTTCCATAAGGTATATACCGTATGTTCACCTGTCTTTCAGTTATCATGATACATCAATTCTGTTCTGTCATTTATCCCTAGTTTTCCTGAGTTGATGTGAGAATGCTTCTTTCAAAGAGATTTAGTAATTAATACTCATCAAAGTGATAAGTTTGGGTTGAGTGCCAGGGTGTGAGGGCTGGTTGCACGGGGGGTTGCACCTAATATAACCAGCCTGTCCTTAGAGGTGATCATGGCAACATGGTAATCTTTTCCCCTAATTCGCATACTAGACCCTCTCCCCTCCCCACTGTGCTCTGTTGCCCTTGGGATTCCTGGTCTAAAATTCTTTATTTGCTTTGTATTTTAATTAGCCAATCAAGCAGCAGTAGCAAGTCCATGGCTGGTGGTTCGGCAGATTCATCTAGCAACTGGACAGAAGAAACCTTTTATTTTTGTGTGACAAGTCTTTCTCTGGTTCACCCTGAACTGTTATTTGGAGAAAATACCTAAATACCAAAATTCCATGTTGTTGACAATTTTTAAGGGACAATAGTTATCAGTGGGGGAGGGGTGGGGCAGTGTTAGTGAAAGATTTTTTGGGAGATGGGTTTCAGTAGCAATGACATTGAAGGGAAGTCATTATTTGCCTAAATAACTCTGGCCAGCCAATCGGCACTAAAAAAATATAAAATCTCTTACATATTCTTTATATCTTTATTTATTTTTAAAATTACCTTTCATTTCCTCATCCATCCATCCATTTATATATTTTCCCATTTTCATTAAATTTTTCTCTGCATCATTTTTTCATTAAATTTGATATCCATACCATCTACTAAATTCAATGTGATAAAATTTGTATTATTTTCTTTGTATTGAAAAAAGTACTTTTTCAAGCAACTTATTTCACTTTTTTAGCAAATTTGATTAAAGACTGAACTTATTGCTTTAATTAGGCTATCGGTTATCTTAATGGATTGTGAAAGATTTTGTGATCTACGGCATTATTTGAATAAGAAAATGAAAGAAAACGAAACGAGAAGTGGATGGGAATTTTTGACCTGACGTCAGGTCGAGGTCGGAGCATGCGCAGTGGCTGCCTGGCTCGACGTCCAAAACACGTTGCATATGAAGGCAAGATAATTTGGCATGGCGTCTGTGGAGGAGCTAGAGAGTAAAATCCCGACAAAAACTGCCAAGACAGCTTCATAATACCCTACTTTAACACCTAATATCCCAAAAGTAGACACAAGAAACACTCCTTTACAGATTTATCAAGTAATATTGCCTAATTAGTGGAGGGAAAGGCACTTTTTTGGGTTTCGAGAGAAGCATACGAGCGCCTGCAGTCGGCCAATATGGCCGTAGCGTAAAGTCAACATCGAAAGGTGGTCAGAATTTGAAGAGAAAGCTGAGCTGTTTGGATCTTTTTACTCAAGGTATTGGGAGTTTAGACTCATCGCTTCAGATTTAGGCGCTTATTCGGGCTGTATTGAGTATATTTGATGTTAATAACTTGGCATTTCTTTCATCGTAGACTTGAAGATTTGAGTGTTCTTACAGCGGTAATCGTGCGAATCTCATTAAAATTTCATGAGCCGTACCTCGTAAAGAATAAGTAAACAAGACATTAGACATGGATAATAAGCAGAGGAGCAGAGAGCATTTTAATCCTTTAAGGAAGAAATTTGTCAGTCCTCAGGGAAATCGAAAATGGCAGAAAAGTCCCGGGATTTCTTCAAAGGTCAAGGCAAATATGAAGGAGTTTAATAAACTCTCCCAAAAAGATAAAAAAGACTCAAATCTTAAAAAGAAACTGTATGAAATGAAAAAGGATAAAAGTTTAAAGTATCATCTTGGTGGAAATAGCTGTGATCCTCTCAATTTGTGCAGTTTGATAGACCGGGACCCTATGTTGAATACCCCCCAGGCGTCGCCACACCCCATGCATGGGGACTCACCTATTGAAATTTCCTTACCTCATGATTATAAAGATCCACTGAATTTAAAGTGTTATCCTGAAGAAGATGGAAAAGATGGACCAACTCCCAAGAAAAAGAAGAAAAGGAGACACAAGAATCGGCAGCATGATATTGAGAACAATGAACAAAAAGAAGAAAAGAATCAAAATAAAGAAATGCAAAAATGCAAAAAACCAAAAGAAAAGAAAAAGAAAAGAAGAAGCAAGAAAGTAAAATGTGATATGGATGACACAGAAGTTAAAGAAATGGATAAAGAGGAGGTAAAATCAGACTTTGTAAATTCTGAAGTTCAAGAAACTAAAGTTGATCAAAACAACAAAAAAGATAATAAAGCAGATGATGAAGAAGAACCTCCAAAAAAGAAAATGAAAGTATGCAAAGATAATTTACAAGATACAAAAAGGGATGTAGATACAAAGGAACAGGAAGTTGGAGAAAGAATAGCTGAAGTTTCTGGGCAAGATTCCAAAATCCAAGGAAATAATAAGAAAATTTCAACCCCACCATTTCGGAGAAAAGAAAAACAAAATCTCAGATCAAAGAAAAAAGATTCAAAAAAGAGTCAAAAATTGTTCATCTATGGAAACTACAATCGATACTACAACTATAGAAATCCTCATTCCTCAGAAGATCCAAGAACAAAGTGCTTCCGCAAAGAGTGGTTCTACAATAAAGATGTCTTGGACATAGGCTGTAATGTAGGCAATGTTACTTTTGCAGTTGCACGGCAGTTTGAACCACGCATTATCATTGGAAATGACATAGACAATTCACTAATAAAGATAGCTAAGACGAACGCTCAAGTATTTGCTTACCAGAATTTGTCAAGTAAATCTTCAAGAGGAAAGGAGTTTCCTCTCTCTTTTGCTGTGACCAATGGTCCTATTGCTGCTCCAGTGTTGCTTACCAATGATAAGAAACAGGATAAGCTTGAATTCCCAAAGAATGTCATATTCAAACAGGTAAGAGTTTTATAACATATTAAAGGTTCATTTAATTTGTGTCGTGCCCATCTTAGGAACAAATAGTACAGCCTCTTTTACCAGAGTTTTGAGATTCACTAAAGTGCGCAATCCCTCGTCGAATTGGAATTTAGAAATTGACATTTGTAGGAGGAGGAAAACTCTAGAACCCTGAGAAAAAACCCTCAATTACAGGGACTGGAAACTACAGGATGGTGTGTTCAGGAATCAAATCTCTGACCACACCTGCAAGACCTTACAGTATGTTCCAAATTTGAATTCAATCTTTGAGTTGCCTGTGCTCAGACTTAACTCGGCTCAGAGGCTGTTTCAGGGTTCAAAAAAATTAAAATTGCTGTTTAATTTCAGTTGATTTTTTTTTTTTACTTTTCAGGAAAATTATGTACCTTTAAATGAGAAAAGTCTATCAAATCAAAGGCCCATGTTTGACACTATCCTGTGTCTAAGCGTATCCAAATGGGTGCATCTGAACTGGGGAGACCAAGGGATCAAGCTGATGTTCAAGAAGATTTACAGGAATCTGCGACCTGGTGGAAGACTGATACTGGAACCACAGCCTTTTGCTTCTTATAGTAAAAGAAAGAAGCTTACAGTACGTAGAAAAACATATTTTACTAGTTATACAATGGTTTTGGCATACCATAGAAAATCCCATGAGGCACTTGTATTTTCTTTTGTACACAGGCTAGGATCACTTATTATTTTGCGATAAAATTTAACTTATAATGTTTTCTTTGTTTCATTGTTGAAATAGAAAAAGATCAGAGCTAATTATGACAGCATCTGTTTTCGACCAGAGCAGTTTGTGGACTACCTTTTGTCAGATGAGGTTGGATTTGTTGCATATGAAGTGTTAGAGGAACCTCAACATGGAGCTCAAGGTTGGTATTGACTTTCTATTTAACTATAAAATAATGTAGAATTCTTCCTTTGTTCCATCCCACAACGACAATGACAATTTACTTTATTGACTCCGTATAAAATGAAATTTACATTGGATTTTGTGACCAATGAAATATACACTCCCTTCCCTTTTCCCCCTCCCTCCCCCTCCACACCCCCCATACCACTCATACCCACATTAGCTGTGTTATTAGAGTACATGGTGGAATCATTTCTGGTGCAAACAATGTTTCCTAGTAAAGTTTCAGGACTTGATAAAACATAACAGATTTATGAACTCCTAATTTCAACTTCAAACCATTGAAGCTATCAATAGACGTCACTTCCAGTAATATCTGCATTTTTACCGGCTTGGAGAATGTTGGAGGTTGTCTGTGTATCTTGTATTCTGGTTTTATGTTGTACAAATAGTCAGATAGAATACTTTGAGGAGTTATTTTGACATGATCTGAGTTAAGAATCACTAGTTGCCCCCCATTCAACCATTCGTTGCCCCCCAGTCAAATCCAGAAAAGTCACATGATTAATAGTAAACGATTGAAAATAGTCATGCATATGTGTGCAGTTATAATGTGGATTGGAAAAACAAAAGAGAAGAGTGATGCAGTGTTTACATAAAGCAAGTTCTCCTAACCAATCAGACAGCAAAATATATGACAGTTATTTGAATGACTCATCGTCATTCAAACAAATTCAGGAAAGGACCATTACATTGTACTAACCTTCTCATTATTTTAGGATTCAGACGTCCAATGTATCTGTTTACCAAAGGAACAAGTAAAACCCATCAAGCCACAGACAAGACTGCTACTCCTAACTCCAGATAGTATAGACAAAGAATTAGATTGAAACTGATGTTAAATGTAACATAATTGTAACATTTCTGTATATTTTTAAGTTGTTTTTTACCTTGTTTGTAAGATATTTTGTGTTTAACATTAGAGTTGTGTACAGTATTATAATAGTGGACTTACTCACTGTAGCCAAAAATTCTCTCAAATGTTCATGGGGAGAGAACGATTGTGTGACAACCCTTAGAAAGAGGCTACACTGGCTGAGACTGTATCAGCTAAATGATGGATTGTTGCCTTGGTTACCTTGCATTCAAGACACTCATAAAGAGCTTACCTGAGTATTGCTGGACCACACTTGATGTCATTTTCTGTCTCGTGCGGAATGTTCATCAGCTGAATCACAAGTTCTTAATAGCATTGTTTTTGACTGACAGCATATGGTGGTCAGTGTTTGACCACCATTTGGAGCAGATAATGAGATAATAAGTGAGGTTTTTCACATCATGGAGATGCTGCTTGAGATTGGCCCATAAGTATACTGTGGCCATTAGTTCTGATTGAATTTGATACAAACCACAAACTTACGTTAGTACTGTAAGTAGACCATAATGTGCCATGTTTATTATCTCAGAAGAGATCTGTAAAGGGAGTACACAATTGTTTTTCCCAAACCTCCTGGGGGAACTGCAAAGTATTTGCTAAACCATGCTATCCACCGTTCTACCCCCTATCGCCACAAATGTTACTTTTTGAATGTTGAAACAAAGGAATTTTAAATTAAAATGCCTTTGCTCAGGCCTGGACTTTGCTTTCCACAGTGTTTCCAAAGCTGTAAAACATTTTTTTCAAACTTTTTGTCCTCGAATTTCGAAAGTACAGTAAAATTAAGGTTAAAAACTAAAAAATGAAAAGTATATGTAGGAAAAGCAATGAAAAATCTAATAAACTATAATTGATAATAATGTTATTTGGTATTTATTTAACGCACTTTTACAAATATAAGGAATTTTTAATCTTTTTCATTTGATTTTTTCTTTCTTTTCATTTTGTTTTCATTCATGGTTCATTCTTTCACTTTCCTTTCACGATAAGTTCCCAGACCGGAACTAAACTTACATAGAGAGGAAGTCTGGGTTCAACCGGAAGAAGGTAGGGGATTATTCCCGGAATCGTAACATCAACATAGGGAATTTCCCGAAACTCGGAGGGTTCTAGCAAAGCAAGTTTTCATCTTCCATAAAGCTCCATCGCTTTTCAGATTGGTCTTATTTCTGGGATTACAATTACCCAGATCGATCTCCTTCTTATTCATCTGTGTTTTGGACTCCTTCGCAGAGCAAATCGTGGAGAAATCGTTTAACTATTTTAGAAGCTGACAGTTCGACCAGGAATATGTCTTCGCGTGCCAAGGAGAGGGAAGCAGCGTTGGAGCTCTTTAATGTTATTTGCCGTAATGGCGGAGTGATGAATCTGGGAAACGCTGTATCCAGCTTAAGCAAAAGGAATAAAACTGTAGTTAAGTCGATTGGAGCTAAGAGCTTTGTAAATAGTTCTTTCCCCAAAATCTTCAAAATTCAAGATGGAGTTAATGTGGAAGCTGTGACGCCTTTGAAGTTTTGCCTCGAAGCTTCCGAGAAGAGTGGTTGTCCTAATGGAGAATCATGCCTTAAACTTCACTTGTGCCCTTATTACATTAGGGGGAAGTGTTCATATGAGCTCAAATGTCGTTGTTCCCATAATATCAAAGATCGCCATACCGTGGCAATGTTGTCTGCTTTTGGTCTGGAAAATATCGAAGATGCCACATGGTCTCAGCTTCTTAAAAAAGTTTTAGCTGATACAGAGATGGAACGAGGAGCATCTACCCATGATGTCCCAGACATATGCAAGTTCTACAACAACCAAGGAGGCTGTCGTAAGGGCGAGAAATGTCCCTTTCTTCATGTCTGTCAACACTTTGTTGACGGAACATGTAAATTTGGTGCTGGCTGCAAGAGAGATCATGACCTTTTGAAAGACAAGCACAATCGTGATGTGTTTGTGAAATTCAATCTTGGTAGTGCAAATTGCAATCAACTCATTTATATCCTGCGAGCTGGAAGAGAAAGGAAGAGAACTACCAGTACAGGCTCAGATTCTTCCCTCCCTGATGGTGCAATGCCTCGCAGTTTCAGCTCCAGTTCCATCAACAGTGGGCAGAATATTGGGGCACCAGTTTTTCCAAGAAGCTCTGCTGCAGCTGTCGGAAACCAAAGCATGTTCCAGCAAACACCCCTGTCTCAAGCAGCAAGTACTCCATTAAAGCAAAGCACTGATATTTGTGGTTTCTTTCTGCGAGGGCAGTGTAACTATGGCCAGAAATGCATGAACCTACACAGAGAGCTTCCATATCAATGGCAGTTACAGGATGGACCTGGTTGGAAGGATTTGTCAGAGGACTGGAACATTATGTTGGAACGTGGATACAGTGACCCAAGCCATAACGGGAACCTATTCTATGATCAAGGACAGTCATTCAAGACAGACTTCGACAAGATGATTGCAGTTGCAGAACAAGGACATGGTAATAATATAATTATGCATCAATATTGTAACAATTTCAAATGATCTTTTTTCATCAAAATGGTTCAAGAGATATAATATATCAAATATATATGAAGCACAAATAAAAAATTATGGGAAAAATTCGCACTAGCCTGACCACTGGCCCAATTGCAAGCCACTTCTAATGCAACAAATTAAACACACCCATACGTCTGAATCATAATAAGTATATTACAGAGATTATTATTATTATTTCTTTCATTCAGCTGGTGCACCACTTCGACTGAGGCGGTTATCAACAGAATCTTCTGCAGATGCACCCCCTGGACATATTTTCAGCACACGGTGGTCATGGTACTGGCTAGATGAGGGAGGCAAATGGCAAAGTTATGATTCCCCAGATGATGGATATGAACCAAGTACAACATGTAGCAAATCCTTGGAAAAAGATTTCCTACAGGGTAAAGTATAATGACAATAATTTGTCAGGGGCAGATCCAGAATTTTGGTTCAGGGAGGAATGCAGGACACAAGGTCGGCCAGGGGGTGCAACCCTCAGAATCAAAGAAAGAAAACATTTCGTATTGGGTATCTTCAAAATAGGGCAGAAAAAGTTGCTCTGAGTGTGGTGCAAACCCCCTGCACCCCTCCTCTGGATCTGCCCCTGATTGTATTTACAGTTATCACATGTTTATATAAAATCTATGTCCTCAAAAATTCCATGGAACTTCTATTCTAGATCTCAGGGCAGTATATTAAGACCCACATTTCATCAAACAGCATGAAATTTGTTCTCTTAGGGTTAAAAATGTATTTCTTCAAACTTCCAAGGGTGATCCCAAAGGGGTGGATTGGATGACTTTTGAAAACAATCTCCTATTGCATATTTATTATGTTAGATGTAAGCTTAAGAGTGAGTATAAAATCTAAAGAGGAAGTAATATGCTGGCTTCAGGCAACAGCCACCCATGCCACCTTGAAATCATCTTGGACCAGCTACCACTAGTACTACAGTCTTTCTTTAAGGTTTATAGAAATTTAGGCTATTCATTATTTCATTTATTTTCAACTTCTGGTGTTTGCAGTAATATTGTCTTCTAACAACTGCACACTGTCACTAATCTCTTAAGACAAAACACTATTTTAGTATGATTTATATGTCACATGATTGACACACAGGCAAGGATAGCCACCCCTTCAGTGCTGGCCATCACAGCTATACACTTTATTACAAGAAAATGCTCCAAAAGAATGACAAATTCCAAACAGAAAGGGCCATTCGAAGGAGGCCTGAGTTTGTTGCCAAGGAGAGGATGAAAGAGATTGAGCAAAGGTACAGTACAAATATATTTAATCTTCTTGTGAAGAAAATGTGATGCAAACTCCTGATCATGAGTTGATCGGTAAAGCTGAGATTATTTTTTGGGGGGTTGGGGGGGGGGGAGGTAGTGAGACTTGAAAATTCACAAGACATTATTTAATATTATTCTCTGTTTGCCTTTATTTATTCACCCCGTAGTGTCTCTGTGCTGCCTAGTTATAACCCCCTCCTTCTTGATATTACATATATTCAGCATATTTATTTGCTTGAATTTTCAGGAGAAAAGAAGCACTGAAAGCCTCCAATACACATGCATCAAGTATCTCTGAGGTCAGTCCTTATCCATCTCACTGGAATGAGATGCCAGACAATGACGAATTTAAAAAGTTCCCTTTGTCTGTGACGTCGCAAGAATATAAAGATGTTGAGAAGAAGTTCCAGGAGACGTTGGAACCAAAGAAAAAGATTAAGAAGATTGAAAGGATTCAAAGTCCTGACCTATGGACGGCATTTACTCAGTAAGTATACACTCCTTAAGCATATTCCAAATGCAGTATAATTTGGAGAAAAAGCATTCAAAATTTTACTTCTGACTCGAGATATGAAATTCAGTGACATATTTCTGGCATGCATTGAACTTCTCTTTGAAATTGCTAAAATAAAGCAAAAGAGTTATCTAAAACTTATCTTCCTCCTGCAAGAGGAAGAATATTAAGCAAGAAATTCACTATGAAGAGAATCTAGTTAACTTTCAATCTTAATTTTCGTTTTTTATTTTTGGCATTGTCTCAAAACTTCATATAAAATATCTAGATTTAGCACAGTAATGTATCGAGCATCACACTAATATTTATGATATTATTTTTCTCATAGAAAAAGAGGAAGGATGGCAAAAAAGTCAAATGACACCCCTCCCAAAGAAATGCCTCAGCTGTTCCACGGAACAACAACTGATGTTGTCGATGCAATATGTCAGCAGGGATTCGATTGGCGCATGTGCGGTAAACACGGTACCCTCTATGGCAAAGGAACCTACTTTGCAAGTGCTGCCAGCTACTCTCATTGCTACGCCAAGCAAACAAGTGGTAGTTACTACTACATGTTTGTAGCTAGAGTTTTGGTGGGTTCCTATGTTGAGGGAGATAAGTTGTATACCAGACCTCCCCCTAAAGATCCTGCTAAACCTCATAGTGATCTCTATGACTCATGCGTAAATGATACTGGCAGTCCCAGTTTGTTTGTGGTTTTTGAGAACAACCAATCCTACCCAGAATATCTGATCACATACAAGTGATATCTGTAGCCCCCACTCACCCTGCACCCCCTTCAGTGCCAAAGAGTACTCCCATGCTTTGAATGATGCATTGATGATTAATAATAACATAATAGTGATAGATAGATGATGGGAAGAAATCCCAGCATTTAGTATTGGTGTTTTTAGAGCAATGCTGAGTTTGATGGTAGAAATGTCAAGGCTATGACATTGTAAAACAAAAGCAAAACAAAAACAAACAAAAAAGAAAACCAAAAAGGAAAAAGAAAAAAAGAAAAAGAAAAAAGAAAAAGAAAATAGGTTCAGTTGTAGTTTAGATAACTTCTTGCCCTATGAATAATAATGCAAAAATAGCAAATAAGAAATTAACTTGTGATTTTTTACTTCCCGCATTTCCATAAGGGAATATTTGATTTTAGCGTTACTGAGCAAATCTTAGAAATGAAGGAAAATTATAATTAACTAGTGTAATGAAATGAATTTTCATCCTCCCCTTAGCAAGATGGGAATTCGTTCTGACCCCAGTTTATCATTACTCATTTTAAGTAAAACAAAAACAAAAAACAAAAAGGATACAAGCACACGCAAAGCAAATATTAGGCCCCTTGCATCACACAGTCACACATGTGCTGATATAATACTTTGATAACAAATCAATTCAGCCCAAGGTCCCTTGGGGAAGGCTCTGCTGGACGGAAAAAATACTTTCTAAAAATAATCATTTTGTAAAATGATGTAAGTCCAACATTATTTTGACAGTAACAGCCACGTGATTATGTCCTGCAAAAGGCTTTTGTATGACGTCACAACACGCCACTGTCACGATACAGATTGGTGACATCCTTTGAGCAAAGTACAATGTGCGTAATAGCGGCTGCTCATCGGATAGCTAAAGCTGGCCCAGCTTATTAAAAAAAAAGGAAAAATACAAAGAAAATTAAGAAAAAAGGAAAAATTAATCGTATTTAGGGGAAGGGTGCCCCATAACCCTAACCCGCCTCGATAGAGCTTGTGTGTTCACAGTGTCGTATTTATGCATGAGTCAATGTAAACCCCGACCCCCCCCCCCCACCCCGGGACAAGGTGGGGATAAGTAGGGGAAATGTAGGGGATTTGAGGCCATATTCATCCCCCAGGGGGTCGGGGGCTGGATAGCTTTGGTATCTTGTCCGTCCCCAGGGTAGGTGCCAAAGGTGGGGATTCGTTATGAGCCTGCAGATGTTAAGCCAGCGGTAGTTCATCTCAGTGATGGAAAAACATGGTGTCAGCTGAAAAGGTGATGCAAATGAAAATCCTTTGTCTTTTCATTGAATTGTTGACCATTCATGCTTGATGGACCCTGGAAAACAGTTTCTTCCATTTGTGCATGCATTTTTTCATCTATTAAAAGTTTTTGAACTACTGTCTGCTCTCATTACTTTATATTGATTTTTTTGTCCCCAGGTGGTGGGGGTTTTGAAGCTAAAAACAAGCCCCAGGGTCAGGGAATTTTTCCTCATTTGATAGCATGCTTTTTACAAATCCCCACCTTGTCCCGGGGTGGGGGGGGGGGGGGGGGTCGGGGTTTACATTGACTCATGCATTACGGGTCCAACTGCTCACAGCGAAAATGAAACGAAAAATATTCTCAGTGATTTAACCTCCACCTGAAATAAGTAGAACTTTGGACAACAAATCTTGCATGGCATGAAGAAAAAAGGAAGAAAATCTTTATAGAACTGCTTTTCGTTTTGGACCCGGAAGTCGTTTTTCCATGGTATACGATTGACGTCACACTCGTCGCACTTGAAAGCTCTGTAGAATATAATATAGTATATTATATAATATAGATGTTCACTGCCAAGGGATAATACAATTACTCTCTAAATAAAACGATGATGCACTTTATACAAGAAAGATTCTATTTGTTTCTGTTGGGGTATTTCTGGGGTATTTATTATATTTACAGGTTCTAGTATTGAGCCCGGTTATATTACCATTAATTATGCATGCCCTGACCGGCAGTGACTCGAAAGCGGAAGTAGAAAATAATTCCAAGAAAACAGATTCCCTGAATCCTTCGGTTACGCTTAATTACGCGCTGATCGAGTTGAATATTCAGAGTATCAAGAATTTCTACCCATAGCTATCACAATCATAAGGACTCGATCGGTTTCGTTGCCATACATTCAGTGGGTTTCTAACGATGTCTTGGCATCCCAGTTCGTACCAATCGAAAGAACATCGACAATGGCGTCCGCATAGCAGTTCTAACTCGAGAGAATTTGTACGAGAGAGAGAAGAAGAAGAAGAAGCAGCAGCGTTGGAGCTTTTTGAAGTGATTTTTCAATCTTCTGGTAAAATGGAGCTTAACGAAGCCTTATCACGTCTAAGCTCACGAAACAAAGCCTTGATTCGAGATTATTATCATGGACGAGAGAGGTTTATGGAATCTTTCCGTGATATTTTAAAGTTCCAAAGGGCTTTAGACAGGCGATCGCAAGACAAAGTCGAAGCTATTATGCCTCTGAAATTTTGTCCTGAAGAAGCCGAAATGAATGGCTGTCGAGATGGAAGTACATGCGAAAAGCTTCACTTGTGTCCATATTTTGTCAAAGGAAATTGCATGTATAAAGACAAATGTTGGATGTCACATCACATCAAAGATGCTCACACTATGTCACTGCTGCGTGAAATAAGGATCGCAGACATAAGCAAGAAGCTGTGGCTTCAGGTTTTGAAAAAAGTTTTAGCTGACACACAGTTGGAGCGAGGAGCATCAAGCCATGATGTCCCAGACATTTGCAAGTTCTACAACAACCAAGGAGGCTGTCGTATGGGAGAGAAATGTGCCTTTCTTCATGTCTGTCAACACTTTGTTGACGGAACATGTAAATTTGGTGCTGGCTGCAAGAGAGACCATAATCTCTTGAACGAGAAACACAATCGTGATATATTCAGGCATTTTGGTATGCGTGATGAACCCAAGCAACTGCTGTCCATTTTGAAAGGTCGAGAAAGAAAGAGAAAAGCAAGACCCACATCTCCTACACCTGGGATAAGTAGCAGTAAGAAAGAGGCATTGCATAAAGCTGACTTCATTTCCCCTTGGAAACCATCTCCAGCAAAAAGGACCAAAGTCACAGACCAAGCACGCACTCCAGAAGACCAAAGCACTGATATTTGTGGTTTCTCCCTGCGAGGGCAATGTAACTATGGCCAGAAATGCATGAACCTACACAGAGAGCTTCCATATCAATGGCAGTTACAGGATGGACCTGGTTGGAAGGATTTGTCAGAGGACTGGAACATTATGTTGGAACGTGGATACAGTGACCCAAGCACTAACGGGAGCCTATTCTATGATCAAGGACAGTCATTCAAGACAGACTTCGACAAGATGATTGCAGTTGCAGAAGAAACACAGGGTAAGGATTTGGCAGTTTTTTTATCATGTTATTGGGTGACGAAGTTTTTCTTTTAATTGTTGTTTCGATCTTCTTATTCAGCTGGTCCACAACTTCGACTGAGGCGGTTGTCAACAGAATCTTCTGCAGACGCACCTCCTGGACATATTTTTAGCACACGGTGGTTATGGTACTGGCTAGATGAGAGAGGCAAATGGCAAAGTTATGATTCCCCAGATGTTGGAACTAAACCCAACACGACAAATAACAAATGTCTTGAAAAAGATTTTCTGCAAGGTAAAATGTTACATATGTCCGATAACAAGTAAAATAATTTTATTTATAATTTTAACTTCTGAACTCGACTGAGAATTTTCTAATTTTGAAATGTTTTAGGACAAGAAAGTCATTATTTTAGTGCGGGTCATTCAAGCTACAACCTTTCATACAAGCAAATGAACCAGATAAATATAAAGACCCAAAACAACAGGGCTGTTAGAAGAAGGCCTGAATTTGTTGCCAAAGAAAAGATGAAAGAAATTGCAAAGAAGTAAGTCATAAGATTTACATCTGCATAATATTTTTTTCCTGAAATTAATGGGCGAAACGTTTTTTGAGACGTTTCTAATGCCGTGATAGTTGTAGTAAACACACTAAGAGCATGAGTAACTTCTTTATCTCCGGTTCTGCTGTTTTGCTATTTTAGAAGAAAAGAAGCTATCAGACTTTCCTTTACCTTGCAAAACGCGGCTTCTAGTTGTGTTTATGACATCACTGCTCTTCCAACTCACTGGGATCCGATGGATGACAAGACGGGGTACGTTTTAAATGAATTGCCCTCTGCGTCACAAGAGTATACAAATGTCGAGAAGGCCTTTATGAAGACAGTGACATCACATACATGTGTGAAGAAAATTGAGAGGGTTCAGAATCCAGACTTGTGGACGGCGTTTGTTCAGTAAGTAGCGACCGATTTTTAACCCGGTACAGATTTTGTTGATGGCTTGTTGTTTAGGGTGGATTGAGCGAGGGACTTTTGAATTCAGGGTCTCTTTAAAGGTATGCATGCATTCATGAACAGAGTTGGACGTTTGATTTGAAGGAATTCAGTGTTGCCAATACTGAAACTTTTCCTTTTCCCCTTATTTTCTACTATTTTCTATTGTAAATTCCAATTGGAATTTCAGTGGACAAATATCTACTATGTGGCAATGCCACTGCTAAATCCTATTTCTTCCGTACCCGATGTTTTGAGAATGTCCAACCATTATTCCATCCCATGCGTTCACCCTTGTCTTCGTCTGATGCTTTCTTTCGATGGCTATGTTTGTTACAGGAAAAAAGGGAGGATGACGAAAAAGGCCAACGATGTCCCTCCTAAGGAAATGCCTAAGCTGTTTCACGGAACCGCAGCTGATGTTGTCGATGCAATATGTCAGCAGGGGTTTGATTGGCGCATGTGCGGTAAGCACGGTACCGTCTATGGTAAAGGAAGCTACTTTGCAAGAGATGCTAGCTACTCTCATGGCTACACCAACCACATTGGCCTTCTACGTGATCGAAAAATGCTCGTAGCTAGAGTGCTAGTAGGTTCCAGTGTATTGGGTGCTAGTTCATTGACAAGACCTCCCCCGAAGGATCCATTAAAACCTAATGGGGACCTCCACGACTCGTGCGTCGATAACACTGTTCATCCGAGTATTTATGTAGTGTTTGATAATAATCAATGCTACCCTGAATACCTCATAACATATAACTAGTCCGGTACTGATCAGAACGTATGTTCACATATTTTATACAAAATATTATTTTACAAGGAATACGCCCTTATGTATTTTTATTGGGCCTTGACTTAATCCGGCCTGAGTAGTCACTCTGTAACTATTGAAGTTTTGTTCTCGGATAGATTTAGAAAACATTTTACAAATTTGCTCACCGAAACGACCGCTTTTACAAGCATAATTAAACACTAATCGAGCTAGCCGGCATATAACAATAAATATTACCCATGAAAATGTGTTGAATAGATAGATGAAACGAGATTAAAGTGTTTAATGAACTTTCCGACGCCCAATCATTGCCGGTGTCAGTATCATATGTTTCCGGCAAGGGGTTGTCGTACTCACCCATCTAAAAAACTTATTTTCAAACAAAATCATCCATAAACAACGCCAACTCGAAATTTTTATTTATTCCTTATCTTTGACAGTAGTTTTCCATTATACCTAAAACAATTTTGTCCCTGAGACCCGGTCCCTCCACTAGCAGGGCATCAGACAACTACGTCTTGGCAGCCTCTTGGCCTTTCCCGCCAACACCGTTGATTCTATTTTCCCATTGGTTAATGTATGTCACGTGATTCGAGTAGATCGCGCCTGCTTTAGGTTCTAAAAAAAGCGGGAAATCAGATTCCTGTGAAGAAGTCTAAAATGGCGACCAAAAATATTATTTTAACCGAAAAAGATGGATCTTTGGACAAGTTAAAAGGTAAAAAATAGAAACAATAATTTACCTTCGCTTTGTTATTGAATTATTCTTTGAAATTCTTTAGGAATTGTAGTCAATTCTATCAAAATATGTTCGAAAATATAGTTTGCAAGCAGCCAATATTTCGGAGAAAAGCTGAAAACTGAAATTCTTTGTGAATAACTTCTCTAGAAATGTCTTAACTCTTTTCACGACTTTTTATATCTACCAGAAAAGATTACAGCGAAGGAAAAATCACGAAAAAAAGACTCCTCAAACTCATCGAAAAAACAGCAAAAGAAACAATGTCGAAAAACGAAAGAGTCAAAACAGGTAAGCTAAAATAGAGCTCAATTTTAATTTTAGAGAAACTTAATATCTTCCCAGCTTAAGAGTGATATAAATCCATTAAGCAATTTATGAGAAAGATCTTTTTTAGCCAAAAAGCACGGAGAAACCTTTCTACCCTTCGAAAAACCTTCATAGAAGGAAGGCTAGGAATGTTTTCCAGCCAAGAAGCCTGGATCCAGAAAAACTCTTCTGTGTCGAAGAAAGTCCTTCAATAGTGAAACCCTTGAAATTACTAATCCATAAAGCTCGTAACTATAAGTAGTAACATTTATCAACACAAAACTTCAGTTATCCTATACTGACTTTGAACACGAAGAAAGAAATAATACTCAAGGTTTGATCTTGAAAATATCTACAGGACTCCATCAGTACCAGCCTCAGCTGAACTGGACCGCCGGCCTAAATATTGCTAATAAATAAATAAAGATTACTTCCAAATCAAAGAAGGTTTAAATACACTGAATTCGTTGGGCTAATTTGAAAAATCATATTTCAGAAATATGACAAACTTGTGCACATGTACAAGCATGGAGACCAGTGCCTGGATTCACCCCCTTCAACATTGGAAGGGAATGAAGTGTTTGGACAACCCATTCCTGAGTTATATCCAGAACTGTCAGAAGAAGTTGAAAGGCCAATGGACACAGGTTTAGCAGGTGTGGTACATAGTGTCATGCCTGACCAAATTTCAAAGTATTGTTCAACTCCGTTTGGGGTGGGGGTTAATTTTCGTTATTTTTATCTTAGGGTGTTAAAACGAAAAAACTAACTAAAATGCTTTCAAATTAGCGTCATTTGGTACCATTTAGGGGTGAAACTTGCGATTGTTATGGTTACGAGAAAGAGAATTTAGGTACCTTTTGTTTTGGGGGAGGGGAGGCAGATACATATGTATATAGTTTCAATTTTGTAAATTTGATCATTTTTAATGGAAAATGCGCTATATAAGTTAATAAATTATTATTAAATTAATAAATAATAACCTTTTAGGGGTAATTTTTTTTTAAATTTCCGACGAGCATCCCCGCCCCTCTATATATGGGAGTCCTCCCCCAGGAGGAGGGAATCCATCACAAAATTTTGAAATTGAAGAAGGCTTTAAAATTCAATACTTTGAAATAAAAGGATGTATAGTCTAATATATCAAACGTAACTTAAAAATTCTCTTCTTTTCAGACCAAAACAACAATAAACAAGAATCAATGTCATTTTCAGAGGTCCAAAATAAGGTAAATAACTAAAGCTTCTTGACTTTTCCGCTAGTTTTCGTAATTTAAAAAATAATAATTTCAGATTCGGGTTTCATATTTTCTTGTCAGATTTATTTGTAGGATTCGAAGTATTCTGTCACATCTGCATTTTAATATCGGATGCATAGTCTTCTTTCATAATTGCAATCATCTGTCAGATTACGATCTTCTTTAACAATCGCAGTCTATTTTCAGATTCGCAGTCTATTTTCAGATTCGCAGTCTATTTTCAGATTCGCAGTCTATTTTCAGATTCGCAGTCTATTTTCAGATTCGCAGTCTATTTTCAGATTCGCAGTCTATTTTCAGATTCGCAGTCTATTTTCAGATTCGCAGTTTTCTTTCAGATTCTTAGTATACTTTCAGATTCGCAGTTTATTTTCAGATTCGTAGTTTTCCTTCAGATTCGTATTTTGTTGTTGTGCGATTCAGATTTTTAAATGATTTTGTTGTCAACTGATTTCTGTTGATTTTACTGTGCTATGTATTGTCAGATTTGTTTGTCACATTCCCATCAGAATATACAGTTGATATTTGATTTTTTAACCATAGGAGCAACTTGACGATTCACAGAACTCGAGTGACGACAGCCAACCAATAGGGATAAAGAAAAGAAGGAAAATGTTGATACCCAAAAAATTCGAAAGACAGCTTGAAAACCTGGACAGTGATGACGATGAGGAATTCCCTGTTCCAAACACTATTCATGAGCCTGACGGCAAACAAAAGGTCCGATATGTTACTTTATTTCATCTATTCTTACTATTATCATGCATCTGATAGGCAGTCACTGCCTTGAAGTCATTAATCGCAGTGGCGGATGGAATTGGAATACTACCCTCTTTCGAATTCGTAAAATAACGCTATGTTCATTAAATTACCGATTCATTTACGCATGCGCAGGTTAGCCTCAGTTCAATGTCAAAACATTTACAAATACCTACCAACGGTAAAGTAAAGAATGCAACACTTCAACAATACAAATACTTTGAAATTCCACGGGCCTTCACACTGGACACATGAATATCAGATTCTACACAAAATCGAGGCTAACCCTTCATACATGAGTCTGTAGTTAAGGAAGACAGCGGTATTTTACGAATTCGAAAAAGGGCCATTAGTAGGTTGATTTATACATTATATAAAGAATGTAAAGTGCTAAAAGGGTGCATCTTCTTAATTTTTTCTTCTGAACCTCCCTACTTAAAACCCTAGATCCACCGGCGTATTCTGATTCTCTCCACTTGTCTTCTGCTATATATTTCAGGATAACAATCTATCAGAAAAACAAACACAACGAACAGGATCTTGGGTTCAGTGTAGTTTACCCCATTGTGGTAAATGGCGATGCCTTAATGATAAAGTTGATCCAAATAATCTGCCTGATAAATGGGTGTGTTCCATGAATCCAGGTATTTATAAGTAATATTAGGCACTATTCATCACTATAGAAACCTTGCACGTGACGTCAGAGCAGCTCAATTTGGAAGGCAAAACAAAAGAATTTTAATCCTGAGGATTGGAAGCTATTGTTTTGCCCTCCAAATTGAGCTGCATTCCGACGTGATGCAAGGGGTCTATATCCGCACGCTATCCCACGCCCTTGACAGAAACAAGTAGGAGTTGGGCCGCACATTAATATCTGTGCGCGCCATAAGTTTCAGCAGCCGTGATAGTAACGTAACACTGATATGAGTTTTTGTTAATAACAGATGGTAGGTTTAACAGATGTCAGGCCTCGCAGGAAGACTTCGATAGTCAAGATGAAGATTTCGACGTGGTGTATTCGCCTTATCCAGAAGGTGCCATTGTGTGGGCGAAATTATCCGGATACCCTTGGTAAATTGAATTGAATTAATTCTCTTTCACTTAAATTTCTTTGACACCGATTGCGTCTTGTAACAAATGCTGAACAGGAATAATGTCGGGGTGGAAGCGGAAGAAGTTAAAATCAGGAATCACGTCTTCCTAATGGAAAGAAATCCGAAATCTTTTCAGTTTCATAATCCGGATCATGAATCGCGCAAAACGTTTATAAGGAATCATGAAAAAAGGAGTCCGCTTCCACCCTATACCCTGGGTGCAAATGGTTACGTAACATTAGTCAATAAATCTTAGAAATGATTATGTAACTCTAGATTATATAACCCCTCCCAAGGGACCCGAGGCTTGTGATGCTCAAACTAGAATGAAATTGAACTCTTTGCTGAAACCATGGTGTGCGTGTGTGTGTGTGTTACACAGACTTCCAACAGACTTCATTATTTCAGGAATATTTTACTAGAAACGTTGCTAGCTCTTTTCTTTGCAAAATATAACATGCTAACATTTCAATTCACTCCTTTAGTTAAATGTTAATGTACTATACATCTATTGAATCGATATGGACTTTCTTGCTTCTTAGGTGGCCCGGTATGATGGAGAATGATCCTGACTATGGATATTACTGCGAAACCGACGAAAATACCAGAGAGCCTGTAAGTATGAAAGGCAAATCAAAACTTGACTGACGAGAAGTCTAACTTATCGTACCTCTCATTTCATGATCTGATTCTAGATAAGCTACCATGTTGTGTTCTTTGACAAAGATGTATCAAGGGCATGGGTCAGTACCTGTAATGTCCGACTCTTCCAAGCTGATGATAATCCAGAGGACCAAGGAACTGTATGTATAGAACTCTTGCTCAGCATACGAACCTTGAAAGCAATAATAATAATAATAATTAATAATAATAATAATTTATTCATTTATAGTGCGCAATTATTAAATATCAACTAGCTGTTTTCAAATTGCCATTTACTTCATTTCAAACAATTCTTTCACTAAAAATAGTTTGTGTTTTGCTGTTTTCGTTTCGACTTCTGGTTTCCTCTGGCTCGGAATCATCATTATTATCACCATCGTTATCATCATCATCATCATCATCGTCATCACCATCATCATAATTCCTAATTCTAAATTTTATGACTAATCTTTATTGATTATTAAAACACTGTGATTGATAATTGTATCTTTCTGTTTGCTACAAAGGTGGTTATTAGAAAGAAAAACTTCAAGAAAAAACTCTATTTGGCTGCAGAGCAGGCAAAACAAGCTCTCTCCCTACCACCAGAGGTAAGATACTAGTCCCTGATGCACTTTATTCAATTCATATTTCCTAAAGGGTGCTCAATTGATAGTCAATTCTTAAGCTCCTTAATCTGAACAGACCTTTTACAGGTTGCGCATTCATCCTATAGCAGCAAACTTGACGGACATGTATGTAGTCGCTTGTTTATCCTGCAAAATTAGAACACAAGTTCAGTTTGTTCAGATTGTCGAGCGTTTTTAACATGAGCCTCGTTGCTCGGAAGATTGGGCGACCACTTCCCACGTCATCGACCCTAAATAAATTATTATTATTATTATTATTATTATTATTATTATTATTATTATTACTATTATTATTATTATTATTATTATTATTATTATTATTATTATTATTATTATTGTGATGACAGTCACCAAAAAATTCTAGAATATTAATATTGTCCGTTTATGCAAAGCGTTTTACATAACATCTTAAATTTGTCTTTTGTGGCCGAAGATAGAGTGCAAACAGTCTAATATCCGTGAAATAGAGTGGTTTTCATTAACCCGTGAAACAAAGTTTAATAGGTAAAGAGTAATAAAGTGTATTAAAGTGTAATAGTGCTATTGAACAAATAATTATAAAACACAAAGTTACAAATTCAAATTTATTATTAAAGTACATATGCATTTCAACTGGGTACAAATAGAATTGAAAGCATGTAGAATTATATAAATGTTATCAACTATCGCTCAGAAACTACATTTCATAGAATCTTTCGGTCATTAATTATTAGCATCTTATTTTTCACAGGTATTCAGTTTATTCAGTTTGTTTTGAGTTTTCCGGTGAAAATTAAATGTAAAAAGTCACAGCTGAATTTTGTATTGATGAAATAAAAACAATGCATAGTTACGTTAATAAAAAGACATTTAAATGCAAACATTTCAGTGAATTAGTTGTACCTCTGGTATGGACTTTTCACAAAACATAAAGTGTAATAAAGCGTATTACGCTAAAGTGTGTTTCACGGGTTAATGAAAACCACTCTACAAATTAGAGTGGTTATCATTAACCCGTGAAACAAATTCTATTTATTAAAGTGTAATAGTCAGATAAACACAATAGAAAATAAAAGAATCAAAGTGAAGTAGTGCGTAATACGCTAAAGGGTATTTCACGGGTTTATGAGAATCACTCTACTAAATAGTACAAAATAGTGAAGAATAAATTTTAACGAAATGACGACATTTTTCAGGTTTTTTAACTTTACTAACATGAGTCTCCTGTCATCATCATTAATATTTGCTGCTCTACGTCCTTTCATAATACAAAACACTGCTAATTGAACAATAGAAAACAATGGCATTTGCTCGAAATTGTACTCTTTAGTATAACTGATGTTTCAATGATATATTGTTTGCACTCTGTACGCATGCGCGCAGACTTGCGCAAAAATAAAACGAGCCCTTAATAAAAATATTGTATTTTGTATTTCAGAACAGGCTAAATGTCTATGGATTTGCAAGACGTTTTAAGGGTCCGATAGGGCATCAGAATAAACCAAACAAAGACAAAAAGACAAAACTAGAGGTGGTGGAGGAAGAAGATATAGAGGAAGAGGAAGAAAGAGACGAAGAAGATGAGGATCAGGGAGATTATCTAAATAGTGCAGGTGAGTGTTCTTGATAATCATCGTCATTTCTCACAGCGCTATCAGTGAATGTTCTTGCAGCGAGAATTTTTGCCAAAATTTTAGGCGAATTTTTTGTTGCGTTAATTCAATCTCTTATTCAAGTTTTTTTTTGCTCTGCAATTTTTTTGCATTCGCTAGAATCCAACGAATACAGTGAGAATAGTGAAAACTTTTCACAAGAACTGTGCAAGAAGACAAAAAAGAAGACTACCATTAAGAAGCCGAAGATTAACGCAGATCCTACTAATAAGCTTGCCAAGAAAGGAAGAAAGAGAGCAACTGACAAAGACGAGAAAAGCGATGCAGACACAGCGGTAAAGACCACAGCTAATAAAGCTAAGAAGAATATCAAACCTCGTAAAAAATCGATCGATAAAAGTGAAAAAGCTGCAAAAATCAATTCTACGGAGAAAGGTATGGTGCAGTGTTTTGCGCTTGTTCGGGTACGTAGGTCTTAAAGGGGTACTTGGATGAAAACGCCCCCATTTTCGAAAGTCCGAATAATTCAAATATTTGAGAATAACATTACTTGATTATGATTATGATCAGGAAAACCAGATTTGCAAAAATCTTAGCCTGGGAGCCACTTGCAGTTGAGAAATTTTGGTTTAAAAACTAAAAGAACAATAGGGTTGAGTAAATGACGTAATTTACTCACAATTTAGATGCTGAAAAAAATGATCAATTTTTATCCACCACTTTTAACTGTGAAGAAAATATGTTGCTTGGATACTATTAGAGCCATATAGATAGGTTTAACCAAGTTTCAAGTCATTTCCAATTTTCATCGATTTTCGTCCAAGTGCCCCTTTAAAGAATAAGTTATATTGGGGATTCTTAGATGATAAGTGGCTTCTGAATGATTCCCAGTGGAATTAAAAAGGGATTAACTTGATAGGCAACTGGTCTTCACTAAAGCATACAAGGGGTCCTTTATTATGAGGTTACCATTCACCACTGACTTTTTCCTCTCTCTTCATTTCTTTGACTGATTATGAAATTATGAGATGCATATTTCGATTTTCCGGTGTTCAACGCTACGGAATCAAAGTCAAATAAATGACTTGGAAATTCTTTTTACTTTCTAGGAAAGAAAGTGCAGGACGACACACCAGTGATACCAATGAGCGCTGTATCTGAGGGTACTAAAGATCTCGTTACATCACCAACAAATTCAGAGTCGCCCAAAAGTCCAATACCTCCCTCTCACGAGGGTGAGATGCCTGGTCAGGTGTCGTGCGATGTCACCAAAGAGACGACCTTCGAAGACAAAACTAAAACAAAGAAAAGAAAACTCGGGGATAAGAAAAAAGAGGGACCAGAGAAAAAGGAAAAGACTCCAAGAAAAGCGGAATTAAAACAAACCGACCAAGAAAAAGAAACACGCATCAAACCTGCTAAAAAACCTGCCAAAATGATGGTTACTAAAAAATGTAAAACTCAAGACAGTAAAGGTCAAGTTAAAAAGATGGCAGGTTTGGAAACATCTCTCGGAGAAGAGAACTCAAGAGAACAGCATGTATCAGAAAAAACTGTCACAGAAGACGTTCAGATCCCAGAGACAGCTCCAGTCCAACCGTCATCTACTGCATCTTCTTCCCTCCAATTTAAGGACATGCCAAAGCTTATCAAGGCAAGTCTTAAACCTCCATCGAAAAAGAGCTCTGAAAGCAATACATCTTGTCCTAAGCCGATGAAAATGCCGAAACTATGGAAACCACAGTTCGTCTGCCCTGCAGTAGCAGCAGCTGAAAAAGCCAACAATCTTCTGAAGGGCAACAAAAAAGAGCAGAGTGTTCAAAGCGACAAGAATGATCGCAAGCAAACACAAGTGGAGGTAAAACGAAGCGTTTGTGATATCCAGGAAAGATGCCCTATCTCTGACAAAAGACCCTCACTTCAAATAAAAGCTGTGCATAATGATCCAGGTTTGAGCGGTAAGAATTAATATTATTAATATATTAGTATTCAGGGGCATACCCAAGACTTCCATGGGCGAGCTAGGGGATGTTTATTTACCACCAACCAAACCAAATCTTCTTTTCCTTAATACGTGCATACCGTATAGTATTTACTCGAATAAGCGCCGCCCTCGAATAAGCGCCGCATTTGAGACGCAAAAAATTTAATTAAATATTCGAGTATGGTAATTATTTCGAAGCAAATTGATGAGAGTGTAAACACCGGCACCGTTTTACAGGATTTTTTTACTACAACTTTTACTTTTTATAGTGATACATTTTTATTTTATTTATTAAAATAAATATAATTTGAAATAAAATATCTAAACGAGTTGAACACTGAAAAAGGCCGGGTGGAAATACGTTAGTCTTGCTGTGCTAGAGAGTTATTGCCATCAAATTCACAAATTAAGTGCGTAATTCACTCGGGGAGGTCTGCCGTTCCATTAACAACGGCTTTACAAAGCAATGCGTAGAAAGGCGGTAAAAACTAATTCTTATTCCTAAAACAACGGATGCTTCAAATTGGGAATATGATTGAGTCGGTTTTCTTTGTTATTCATAGGGATTGATATCCTAAATATCCTCGGTCTAGATCGTCCCCGTATAACCCCTTGAATATATAATTCGAGGGCTCGTCCCATACTTCTGTCATTTACATGTAGACACCGAGCCTAGACTGAAGTAAGGATTTTCAGCGAAAAAAGTCTTGGATCACATGACTTGGATTCGAATCCGAAACCTTCTGCACTCGTACGATCGTATACCCGCCTATACCCTCAATCAAGTGATAAGTCAGTTAAATACCGAGAACCGAGGCTTTTATCTATATGCATTCCGTATTGCATATTGCAGTGTTTTGGCTTGATTGCTAATTCATTTCGATTTAGTCATCATTCTCATCCATCCCAATGATCTAATCTCATCCATTTATCTTATCTCATTTGTTTATGATTACGTGGTGTGTAGAATACAAATATCATTTGTTCTTGAGCTGTCTGGTTAGAATATATATGAGTAATGGGAATATAATATCAAGCGTATTAACCGGCTCTTTATTCATTCTCAACTCCGATCCCATGATAAACTGTCGTAGAATGCGTTGGTCAAAGGTTCGTTGGATTCAATAAAGAACGTGGGTTGGTCAACATAAAATTTCCTGGCAACGATAATAATTTCTTACAGTGCTTTTCATGATTCACCAACCTAACCGACTTCCGTTTTGGTTTCCGTCGAGTTCATTCCGATCACGAGCGATAAAGAAATTTCCATGCGAAAATGATTGTTGAGAAATTCCCGCGAAGCCAAAAATAAAGTCGGTTAGGTCGCAGAATTATGAAAAGAGCTGTAATAATATGTTTGTGTTTATTTTAGATGAAGTGGAGATCGAACTCGCAAAACTGGACAGGGATATAGAAGATATGAAGAAAGATTTTAAAAACTCCATGAATCCAAATGAAAAGCAAGAATTGCCGTTAAAAGGTGATAATGTGTTAGCACAAGATTCTCCCGAGTTTTGATCGAAAAAAACTGGAAAAAAGGAATATTATTCCTCAATTCAATTCCTTCCAAAAAGATTTTATCAGTTTAGTCAACATATATTATAAAGGTTTGAAACAATATTGATGATTGAACATTCACTGAAATATCAGCTGAAGTTGGTGCTTTTTAAAATTCCGTTTTGAATTGTGAGTTTTTGCCTGGCCGGAAGCTTAAGTTCAATTAAATGATGGTTTTCTTTATGCACTACATCCAGTGCATAAACAATGCATTAACGACGCCTTCATTTTACGTCTCAAGGAGTTAAAGCATAAAATGGGATAAAAAGAGTGGAACTACCTAGGCAGAGGCTTGTAGGCGTGAAAACTTTACACTTTTGAATGGGTTAATGACTTGGGTCCAAAAATAGCGATTAGTATTAGTTAGCAGCGTTTTGTCTTTATCAAAATCTATAGCATCCATTCTGCTTTAGGAATATACTGGTCTTCTCTGGCTTTTCGAGATAAGTTTCTTGCACTGAAGTTAGTAGTGAATTTTCCGGTGTATAATCAAAATGAATGTTACGAGTAACGAACCCAAGGTCTTCCCTTGCGTATTTGTAGGAACGACGATCTTCTGCTTCGTTTGTTCACCAGTTTCGTCTCTTGGTAACTTTACCATTATGTATGGTCTTTACAAACATCCTGCGAGAAAACTTCGAACACCATCATTAATGCTTTTTCTAAACCTTGCTGTTTCGGACTTTTTGACAGGCACGGTCTTAGGTGGTTTGTTTTCAGCCGATGCTCTTCTTGATGTATTTGGTATTAACAGTGTGATTCTAGACGCGTTCGTCTTCGTGATCGGTGGATTGCTCGTCTTTGCTAACAATTCCACCATCACAGCTATTCTTTTTGATCGACTCGTTGCCATCGTCAAGCCAATGCGATATAAACACACTATTACTACAAAAACTGTCAAGCTGCTCATTACAGGAATCTGGATCACTTCTCTCCTCGTTTCTCTTCTCCCACTCGGCATTCCTAACCAGTGGAACTTTCTGTTGATCTTCAGCCATATTCACATATCTTTGCCACTTATTTCTTTGGTCTCTATGTCCTTGGTCATTTTTACTAGCATTCGTAAGCAAAGAAGGAAGTTACTGGATTCTATTCAAGGAAATAACCCAAAGGGAATAGAACTGATCAAAGAATTTCATGACAAAAGAATGGAACGCGATCGACGGCTAACCATCACTATTATATTAGCAATGGTTTTTTTCTGTGTTGCTTGCCTTCCCATTTTTATTGGCGTGCACCTAGTGGTCCATATACGTAGCTGTGGGTCCTGCTACTTTAGTGAGTATTCCCAAAGAGTTATCCATTCTCTGTGTTATTTTTCCGGAAGATTTATCATATTTAACACAGCGCTCGATCCCTTCCTCTTGTACTGGAGGATACCAAAAATCCGCGAAGCAGTTCGGATCACTTGTTTCTACCCTTTCCTACGACTTTGCGCTGCCAGTGATGGAAATACAATGAGGGTCGTTTTTGACGGCAAAAAAGATAGCAACAACGCCATAAAACTTTTGAGTTTAACGACCATAATTAGTGAATCTACCCAGACTGTTAGTGAATGTCATACTGTGTTATGAAGATGGATATAAGCACTTTAATGCGTTTCGGTTTTCCCTCTCAGGGCTTCAAGTGTTCCTATATTCAGTCTTATATTTTATTTTTTTAAGTTCACCTATATTGACCTATATGTTTATTTTTTAAATGTCCTATAATTTCTATAATTTTATTGAGAAAAGAAAAGAAAAAAAATATCATTCTCATAAACTTTGGTACTTGTGGAAGGGAAATATAAATGAACTTTTAAAAATATAGGAAATATAGGAACACCTGCCCTCGTTAAATAAAGATTATGGTGTTATTGATTAATGATAAATAAAATAAAAAAATTATTGGTAAATCTTGTATTGTTGACTTGTGTAAAATTATAACGGAATACGCTCAATTTTCATGGTCCAGTTCCCAACAGCTAGTAAAAAAACTACCGGTAAGACAGGAAAACATATTAATGCAGGTGAACTCCTCGATATATCGTATAAATCAGGGAACAAAGTAAATGAAGTATTGCCAGATTTAAAAACAATTGGTTAATAAACTGATAAACGTTTAAAACCGGACCAACCGTACTGGTGGCTACGTATATACGGCTCTGTAGATAAGAGTATCTAAAATGGAAGTTTTAGTATCCCTGCAGCGCCCTCTGAATTTGAACTTTCTTTATTGTAGGAAAAACAAAATTTGTTTTTCGTTAATTTGTGCGCTTGTTATTTTATAAAAGAGACTAAAATCAGATTTCCGTTTTAGATATTATACGGATTAGTAAAACGGGAAACCACTCTTCTTCACACTCTGCTTTTTCTACGCTTATATCAGTTGTTATCTCTCACTCAGCATCCTGTGTGTTTAGGTCCGAGAACGGAAATTTCTTTTATTGTCAAAATGCATACGAAAACAAGCGAACAAATTAGAAAAACGCGTTCAGATAGAACTTAAACACTGACTACATTTGAAAGATATTTGACTTCCGGGTCCACAATAAAGAGCAGTATTTCGAAGATTTTTCTTACAGTTTTCTTCTTAATTAGGAGAATTTTAAATTAAAAACCTGCTTTTTTCGAATCACATTTTTTTCACTGTATTTTTTAATGAGTATTTTAGTGGACTCCTTATGTTGTAGATAGATATCGAGCTAGTGCACCTGGAACACTCGAAGAAAGCTCGTGATCGAGGAACGCCTACTTTGCATTACCATTAATATTAGGGCAAAGTCCAAGTCCTCTAAATGCAAATCTAAAATCTCTCGTTTATTGTCAAACTACATACGAAAACAAACGATAAATAGATTACTGAAACTAACAGACAACATTGCCTGATACAAGGACACAGGGTGCCCGTGCACCCCCTACTACCTTCAATTAGTTTTTTAGTTAAGGCATTAAGAAGTTCGTAATTTTGTATAAAGGTGCATCTTCTTGATTTACGAAACCCCCCTACTCAATATCCTAGATCCGCCCTTGTATCATACAAACTAAGTGCTTTCATGGCTTTAATTGCTCTACAGACTCAAGAAAAGAGGTTCAAATTAAGTAAAAGGTAAGCCATATTTTTAATAATATTCATAGAATTTAAATATCGTTCTCATTTATTTTGTGAAGAATAACACCCGGGGAGGGTACTCCTAAACATTTTGTACGGGGATGCTCCTCCCAGACTCTCGACCCCTTACCCTTTTATATACCAAATTTCGGCAAAAATCAGGGACGCAGGAACATGTTTTATAGTGGGGGAGGGGGGCTAGTGTGCAAATTAGAGGGGAAAAGTGAGGGACAAGGATTACAAAATTTAAAGTACTAGTATGCGAAAGGTAAAGAAAGGTGTGTGTGTGGGGGGGGGGGGGGGGAGACTAAAGTCCCCCCGGCTACTACGTCCATGAAAATGTGCCCCTTTCGTATTATACCTTTGCCAAAAGTTATCCCTTTCATATACCTTATTTTGAAGCAGTCCATGCAGATATGAATATCGATCGTCAAGTAAAACGGCGCCCAAGTTCGCCTTCATTTCCTTAAATAGTAATTTTAGCTTCCCCTTCCTTTCCTATACCAAAACTCACAAATTCCTAACCATTTTCTATACCTCCGGCCTGAAAAGGTACCCCTTACGGTCGGAGCACCCCTTATACTCAACAATAGGTAGTACCCCCCTCCCCCCGGGGGTTAACCGCTACTTTTGTCACATCTCAGTCAATTTCAGATTGAAGATCCTAAAAAAGGATACAATTGATTTCTATTAGTACACGTACTGTTCAATAGCAGTGTATGTTCTCTAAAGCTGCACAGTTAGCGCCAGCAATTTTAGGCAAAAATTCCAATAGACCCTGGCGCGTGACGTCAGAGCAGCTCAATTTGGAGGACAAAACAAAATAATTTCAATCTCCTGAGAATTGGAACCTATTGCTCTGCCCTCCAAATTGACTCTGCATTCCGGCGTGCTGCAAGGAGTATCTAATCCCTTGAGGGGAAAGGAGGTCTGAGTAATAGCCAGCTGAGTTGACCTTGAGAACAAACTCAAGGTTAACCAATCAGAATTAAGGATTCAACATTGTATTTTTATAAGCATTTATTATTCTGCCAAAATAATTTATGAAATACGAATTCTTCTTTCTTTAAATTAATCGTAAACGCTAGTCGAACTCGTGGCTCGAAAATGCTCGAAAAATGCTAAACAAAAGTAGTGACCCACAATTCCTTTTTCTCCAAAAAAAATAGCAATAGAAACAAAGCAAGACCGAAATGTAGAATTCAAACATACTTAAAGAAATAACAAGCTTGCCCTTTTTGATCCAAGATGAAGATCTTTTGCAGAAGACCTAAGTGAAACACTTAAAAAGGCACAAGATGTTGCAGGTAAAGAAAATGGGACGCATCTCAAAACACCATCACCATGCAAGGCCAAGAAAAGATCTACAAAAAAAAACCCAGATGATCCCATTTCAAAGAAAAAAAAAAAAGAAAATGATCTGATGATTATTATTAATGACAAACGTATTCATGCTTCTTTTTAAAGAGAAAATTCCCTAATCTTGGAGGTCTTTGAAGATCCTGTCCAAGCAAACTGTCCTCCAGTGTACCAACACAGAACACTAGTCTAAAAATCCACCATCTGCTATTTGTTTTATTTTATTTTATTTATATATTTATAATTATTTATTTTTTGTTCCAGGTCATTGGTTAATGTCGCATTCGGAAAGAGGCAACATCAATGTGTATGATTCCATCAAAAACACTGTTTTGACTCCCTCTCTACTCCAACAACTTAACACTGTTCACGATACAAAAGCACAACAACATATAACTGTGAGATGTTGCCAAGAGCAAGCGGGTGCCAATGACTGTGGACTCTTAGCAATCGCCAATTCTGTCGCACTAGCCAATGGGATGGATCTAGGTAAGATTAAATTTCATCAACGTCTGATGAGGATCCACCTGAAAGTCTGCCTTGAAAGCCAATACATTTCTTTGTTCCCACACCAGAATGTTAATTTCAGTTGTTGCGAATTGTGCAGCTCGTGAGTCGACAGTTATTTATTCTTAATTAATTAATCTTTTATTATCTTTAATTATATATCTTTTTACTAGACATCCTGTCAAGAAAAACATCTTACAATGACTCAGCTCCAACTCCATCAAGTTACAAGTGAACACAGTCTCGGCATATTCTCTACACCCCAACCCGCTCATTCTAAGATATCAGCAGCACCTCACCTAAATGTAAGTGAGCAATCAACTATCAAACAACCACCTACAAGTCTTCCTGATTCATATAATAAGAAGCCAATTGTAACACCAACCATTGATTTTACTCAACCTGATCAACCAGCAGGCAGTCATATCAGCAACACTTCAAACTCCTGGATTGTGCTTTCTGCAATCAATCTCACACAACAAGACAAAATTGATCTTTTTGTTGGGAAAATATGTAAATGTCAAAGAAGAAGCGAATAGAGAGAATGTCTAATGCACATATTTGTAGAAACACAGCAAGACTGAAATGCAGAAAACTACTTAAAGAAATAACAAGCTTGCCCTTTTTGATACAATATCAAGATGAAATCTTTTGCTGTCTTTGGCAGAAGACCTAAGTGAAACACTTAAGAAGGCACAAGATGTTGCAGGTAAAGAAAATAGGACGCATCTCAAAACACCATCACCATGCAAGGCCAAAAAACTCCAGATGACCCCATTCCAAAGAAAAAAGAAGAAAAAATTATCTTATAATTATTATTAATGACAAACGTATTCATGCTTCTTTTTAAAGAGAAAATTCCCTAATCTTGGAGGTCTTTGAAGATCCTGTCCAAGCAAACTGTCCTCCAGTGTACCAATACAGAACACTAGTCTAAAAATCCACCATCTGCTATTTGTTTTATTTTATTTTATTTATATATTTATAATTATTTATTTTTTGTTCCAGGTCATTGGTTAATGTCGCATTCGGAAAGAGGCAACATCAATGTGTATGATTCCATCAAAAACACTGTTTTGACTCTCTCGCTACTCCAACAACTTAACACTGTTCACGATACAAAAGCACAACAACATATAACTGTGAGATGTTACCAAGAGCAAGCGGGTGCCAATGACTGTGGACATTTCGCAATCGCCAATTCTGTCGCACTAGCCAATGGGATGGATCTAGGTAAGATTAAATTTCATCAACGTCTGATGAGGATCCACCTGAAAGTCTGCCTTGAAAGCCATGCAGTACCTTTCTTTGTTCCCACACCAGAATGTGAATTTCAATTGTTGCAAATTGTGCAGCTCGTGAGTCGACAGTTATTTATTCTTAATTAATTAATCTTTTATTATCTTTAATTATATATCTTTTTACTAGAGATTCTTAATCTAGCTTAATTTAGATTGTATAGATATAGATTTTTAAATTTTACTTTCCTTTTTTTAAATCATGTTCATTTATTTTCCCATTTTCGTTTCTTTTGTGTGTCCCTAATTAGTTGTATAAACTAAAGATATTGACACTGAAATAAAGTTATCGTTATTATCTTATTATATCAATATTATACGTTCATTATCTAAGCGTAAGGTCTTGCACTTTCTTCATGGGTTAACTGAAGAGGAAGAAATTAAGCGAGACTGCTTATATTTAGTTGAACAGTATTCAATAGTTTTTGGTATAACGTTTACCTAGCTAAACCCCATCAGAGAAGAGAAGAACGAGAATATTATGTTGTTGTTGTTGCCAACAACGTCAAAAAGTGAAAATCTCCTTGAAGTACTCTTTATCCGACACTGAAAACACTGACATTTAGTTTCCAATTTGGACCACGCTCAGGTAGGTCAGGAATATTGCAGTAAAGAGAGACCAAGCTATGGTCAGAATGTGGACAGAAGAGCCGGAATATGACAGACAGAATGAGACAAAGAGGAATAACAAGAATATCAATGCAAGAAGCGAATGAAAAGTCACAGAGAGGTAAGAGTGTAACAGTGTTGTGTAGATATCTCCATATATCTAGAAGGCGTGAACGCTCAAAAATAGAGCTATAAGAGGCGAGAAGATTTGAACTGTCATATTTGGACTATAATTTGTATAACGGTGAAGAATTTGACCTACCTATTTTATTAACTGAACAGGAAAGAAAACGCCTTATTAGAACAGCCACACTAGGGCCCGGTTGTACGAAGGGTGGATAGCGCTATCCAATGAATAAATCCTTATCCAGTGGATAAGTTGATGCTGTTATCCAATACATTTATCCACTGAAGACCCTTGATATTGAGAGTAACGATCCCGCTCATAAGAGAAATTGTGCCGGACATGAAAAATTACATATAAAAGAAAAGGTAGCTATTGCGTGTCGTGTAAAAAATCCAAAGAAACGACATTTATATAATGAAAATTTGAATTAAATTATTTTTTGCTTCATAACTATTATTCTAACAGTTTAATTTTTTTTCGTTAAAACAATAACATAGCATAATTTTAATAATTAAATTAAACATTTCAATTAATAATAATTTTTAGCAAATAATTTTCACTTAATCAATACACAATTGCAATAATGAATCAATCAACCATTGACTGGAGGGAGATAAAATGTCCGCTATGACCAAAAATACTCATTATTTCTAAACAACAAAATCACGAAAGAATTCGTACACCTTTCGTTCCAACAGCACGAGATTTCAGAAATGTCGAAAATGCTCGTTATACTGAACAAAAACGACCAAAAACGTGTAGTGCAATCACGGACACGATGGTTTTCACCACATCTAGGACAAGCCTTGCAACTCGGACATTCAGAGTTTTTGTGACCCTTTTCATTAAGCCAATAAAAGCATACAAGAAGTTGAGACTTGTACTTCACAAAGACATAATACTTCCCTAGCTTCAAGCAGTGTGGAATGTGATTACGTAATGAGTATTCTACCGATCTACAGTTTCAATCCCAAATTTATCAAAATTACGGGTTAATAGTTCACCAAAAAATGATTAAAGTAATCCAAAAGAGGACCATCAGGTACTTCAGGCGGTAGACTCAAAAGAGTAACCAAAAAAAACCTACGAAGGTGAATCCCTTGATATAAGAGCGATCTCTAGTGGAATCCTGCAAAACCTCGAGTGTTTCCAGCATTTCCAGCTGACTGAATACAATTAACTGTTGGCCAGTTAGCATTATCGTCCAAGACACGAAAGAAAGGTTCACAAAACCCCTCTAGAGTAATCCTTTTTTGAACAGTGCGAAGATATTTAGGAAGATATTTATTTACTCAAGTGTATTCGAGCGAGAAAAAGTAAAACGTTCAGCAAAACTCGTCATCCAACTCGTCAAAAGAAATCATTATTCCTGGTTGTCAAAGTAGGACAAACCTTAGAAATAAGGCAAATTAAGGTAGGATACAATACCCCTTCTTGAATGAGTCCTAGCCTTGATTCCGTCCAGAAGACTTGATTGAAGAAGAATAATCCAAGACTTGAATTCCTCCAACAGACTTGTAAAATGAAAAGCTTCAACGAATCCTCCACCATTGTCGGCGCTCGTATTCAAAATCACAACAAGACAGAGTGTTTTTCTTGATGATGATTTTGCTCCTATGGCTACTTCTTTACATGTGGGATGTGCTTTCAAAAACCCAGCCGCGCCGTATGCACAGATCAGCTAAGGGAGAACATCAGAAATAAGTTGTTGTTGTCTTATATGGCTCAAAATACTTTGACAGGATGCATTTTTGGGTTCCATGTGTGATATGCACACTAAGCACGCGCATGCGTATGTAAGATTAGAATTATCATCAAAATGCAACCACACACAGTCTGGCATTCGGATTTGAATTCTTCTCAAATGTGAACCTCTAGGCTCTGTTTATTGATTAATTTAAAACTTTGTAAGAGTTAGCCTGAGAAAACAGACGTCCTTTCGCTCCTATGTAAGAGGGTTTCCATGGCGTTAACCACGAGCCGTAAAAGAAGGCCTAAAAATAGTCGTAAGACGTAAAAATTGAAAATCTTAAACCTGCGTTTTCACGACACGAATCGCATCGTGTAAATCTACCCTACAATTTGTTCACAACTGTTGTTTACGACAAGAAAAATGTTGTAGAAAGTTAGAGGTTGATTTACACGAAGCAATTCGTATGGCGTGGCGTAAGCAGATGGCATGTCGCAGTTGTAAGAAAAAGTTGTACTGTGTGAATCGGCCTTAAAGCTGCATAGCTGGCGCCAGCAATTTTGAGCAAAAATTCCGATCGGACTACCCAGTCCAAAGGAAGGGAGGTTAGATGTAAGAAATTGCCGCGGAGTCGCTTGCGGGTCGATATCTTTGATGGTCGCGAAACCATTCCTCTTTTAAATCAAGAACACAAAAAAATACTCCATTGGTACCTATTTAACTTCCTCTTTCAGAATTTTGTAGTTTTAGTACGAATTTCAATTGTGGAAAATCCGAACCTGTGGATCAACCTCTTGGATCGGACTTTTTCCAAAAGGAGCGTCGGATCGAGAAAAATTTCATTTTCTATTTCAACTCCAAAATAATGAGGAAAGCCTAAGGTTACTTGAGACATTGTATTGAAGCTGTTATTTTTGAAAATCAATAAGAAATATTGATTTTATGAAAAGAAAAAAGATAAGGATACCAAACAAAATTTTGTTAATTAATTCCGCATATTTTACAACTTCTTTTCAGCTTTATCAAACAAAAACTAAAAATAACATTGAAAAATAACTCACTTGTGGCCAGGAGACATGCCAACAAAGAAAGACACCAGTGATCCCTTTACCATAAATACCGTAATGGGGAAAAAGAAAGTCTTTATTCCAAAGGGATGGATATTTCGTACAGTGTCACCACCTCAACGTTATTCAAGTAAAAACAGTAAAGGTAAGTGGAGAGTTTTATACTTAAAAAAATAATTAAAAACTTATTATGCGATGGTCGTAGTCAAGAAAACCACACTGACGACACCCAAACCCAATTCCTAAATCCAACCCATCTATAGTACGTTACTCATTCCTATTCAGCGTTGATCCAATCCATCTCGTGTACATTCTTATTCCTATACGTTCATCCAATCCATCTCGTGTACATTCTTATTCCTATGCGTTCATCCAATCCATCTCGTGTACATTCTTATTCCTATACGTTCATCCAATCCATCTCGTGTACATTCTTATTCCAATACGTTCATCCAATCTATCTCGGGTACATTCTTCTTCTATCTGGTTTTGGATACCCCAGAATATAATTGGAACCGCAAGAAAGTTGTTTTGCTTCCTGCAGTATATGATTTTGGATACCCCAGAATATGATAATGGATCCTCCAGAATATGATTTTGGATCCTCCAGGATATGATTTTGGATCCTCCAGGATATGATTTTTGGATCCTCCAGGATATGATTTTTGGATCCTCCAGGATATGATTTTTGGATCCTCCAGGATATGATTTTTGGATCCTCCAGGATATGATTTTTGGATCCTCCAGGATATGATTTTTGGATCCTCCAGGATATGATTTTTGGATCCTCCAGGATATGATTTTTGGATCCTCTAGGATATGATTTTTGGATCCTCCAGGATATGATTTTTGGATCCTCCAGGATATGATTTTTGGATCCTCCAGGATATGATTTTTGGATCCTCCAGGATATGATTTTTGGATCCTCCAGGATATGATTTTTGGATCCTCCAGGATATGATTTTTGGATCCTCCAGGATATGATTTTTGGATCCTCCAGGATATGATTTTTGGATCCTCCAGGATATGATTTTTGGATCCTCCAGGATATGATTTTGGATCCTCCAGAATATGATTTCGGAACATACTTTTCGTCATTTTTCTCATTTTTTATTTATTGAAATCTATAAGATAAAGCAAAAGAATCAGGATTGGCTATGTTCGGTTCTCTGAGAAAACGCGACTGAGGCTGTTGAATACTCACAAAGATGCGAAATTTATGTTTTCCAAAAAAATGTTTTTACAACCGAATTCCCTTTCTTATTTATGCTCACTTGGATATACCAAGGTAAAGCAGAACTGAAGAATGGTTAGAAGGAACCATTAGGAGTGAAACTCGTATTCAGGATTCCTCTTATTCTTTCCAAATTGGAAGACTAGCGTTTCGGGGAATAATTTGTTTTTACTGATTGATTAACCAGGACTAAATTCCAGACATCGAGCGCTGAAGCATCGTATGGACTTACGGCTACGCTGGAGATTTCGGCCCCAACACCGCTATCCCGGGGGGAACAGTTACAGACTGATCAGGAAGCTCGGCCGAGGCCTAAGGGAGAGGTTAGTCGGCCCCTAGACCATAGATGATTAACCACTTGCTATAACCAGCAAACCCAATATGTCATTTGTGTGTCTGATGGTTTGCCGCTATGGCTACTTCTTTCCATGTGGGATGTGTTTCAAAAATCCAGCCGCGACATATACACAGATCAGCAGGGGTGTAAATCAGAACTGAGGTTTTGTTGTCTTATCCGACTCCAAATACTTTGACAAGAGGTATTTTTGGGTACAAAGTGAGATATGCATTTTACACTAAGCATGCGCATGCGTATATAAAACTTATCAATAGCAGTGAAAAGAGAACGAAAGAAACACAACTAATATCTCGTTTACTATAGTGAAAATTAATCACTATTTTTGTCGCATTTTAGTCAGTGGCAATCTTGGAGATCATCCAAAAAAGATTACAACCTCTAAAGTTCGATTTACACGGTACATACAACTTTTGCTTACAACTATCGCATGCAATCTGCTTACAAGGAAAATGTTGTGGCAAGTTGTGGAGCTGTTTTACACGACGCAATTCGTGTTGTAAGCGTGGCGTAAGCAGATAGCATGCGGCAGTTGTAAGCAAAAGTTGTACTGTGTGAATCGGCCTTAAAGCTGGTTAGTTGAAGTACCAACTCCCAAGGAGGGGAGGTTAGGTGTGAGAAATTGCCGCAGAGTCGCTTGCGGGTCGATATGTTTGATGGTCGCAAAACCATTCCTTTTTTAAATCAAGAACCCCCAAAAAGACACCATTCGTACCTATTTCACTTCCTCTTTCAGAATTTTGTAGTTTTAGTACGAATTTCAATTGTGGAAAATCCGAACCTGTGGATCAACCTCTTCCATTGGACTTTTTCCAAAAAAAAGCGTCGGATCGACAATAATTTTCTTTTGTATTTGGACTCCAAAATAATGAGGAACGTTTAGGGATACTTCAGGTATTGCATTGAAGCAGTTCTTTTGAAAATCAATAAGAAATATGGCCTTTATGAAAAGAAAACAGATAAGGGTACCAAACAAAATTTTGTTAATTACTTTTCATTCATGCGTAACACCGCTGACAATGTCCAATATTTCTGGCAATGTCCTACATCCAATCCATCTATTGTACGTTAGTCATTCCTATTCATTCATTCAATCCACATCCTGTACATTGTTATTCCTATACGTTCATCCAATCCATCTCGTGTACATCCTTATTCCTATATGTTCATCCAATCCATCTCGCGTACATTGTTATTGCTATACGTTCCTCCAATCCATCTCGTGTACATTGTTATTCTTAACGTTCATCCAATCCATCCCGTTTACATCCTTATTCCTATACGTTCATCCAATCCATCTCGTGTACATTCTTATTCCGAAGCATCCATACAAACCATCTCGCGTACATTCTTATTCTTATTCATCCATCCAATCCATCTCGTGTACATTCTTATTCCTATGCGTCCATCCAATCCATCTCGTGTACATTCTTATTCTGATACGTCCATCCAATCCATCTCGTGTACATTCTTATTCCTATGCGTCCATCCAATCCATCTCGTGTACACTCTTATTCCTATACGTTCTTCCAATCCATCTCGCGTACATTGTTATTCCTATACGTTCATCCAATCCATCTCGCGTACATTGTTATTCCTATACTTTCATCCAAATCATCTCGTGTACATTCTTATTCCTATACGTTCATCCAATCCATCTCGTGTACATTCTTATTCCTATTCATCCATCCAATCCATCTCGTGTACATTCTTATTCCTATGCGTCCATCCAATCCATCTTGCGTACATTCTTATTCCTATACCTTCATCCAATCCATCTCGGGTAAATTCTTCCTCTATATGGTTTTGGATCCCCCAGGATATGATTTTGGATCCTCCAGAATATGATTTCTGATTCTCCAGAATATGATTTTGGATCCTCCAGAATATGACTTTGGATCCTCCAGGATATGATTTTGGATCCTCCAGGATATGATTTTGGATTCTCCAGGATTTCATTTTGGATACTCCTGCATATCATTTTGGATCCTCCAGAATATGATTTTGGATCCTCTACGATATGATATTGGATTCTCCAGAATATGATTTTCGATCCTCTAGGATATGATTTTGGATCCTCCAGCAAATGATTTTGCATCATCCATTATATGATTTTGGATCCTCCAGAATATGATTTTGGATCCTCCAGGATATGATTTTGGATCCTCCAGAATATGGTTTTGGATCCTCCAGAATATGATTTTGGATCCTCCAGGATATGATTTTGGATCCTCGAGGATATGATTTTGGATCCTCCAGAATATGATTTTGGATCCTCCAGAATATGATTTTGGATCCTCCAGGATATGATTTTGGATCCTCCAGAATATGATTTTGGATCCTCCAGGATATGATTTTGGATCCTCCAGAATAAGATTATGGATCCTCAAGGATATGATTTTGCATCCTCCAGAATACGATTTTCCATCCTCCAGGATATGATTTTGGATCCTCCAGAATATGATTTCGGATCCTCCAGAATATGATTTTGGATCCTCTAGAATATGATTTTGGATCCTCCAGGATATGATTTTGGATCCTCCACGATATGATTTTGGATCTTCCAGAATATGGTTTTGGATCCTCCAGAATATGATTTTGGATCCTGCAGGATATGATTTTGGATCCTCCAGGATATGATTTTGGATCCTCCAGGATATGATTTTGGATCCTCCAGAATATGATTTTCGATCCTCCAGGATATGATTTTGGATCCTCCAGAATAAGATTATGGATCCTCTAGGATATGATTTTGGATCCTCCAGAATATGATTTTGCATCATCCAGGATATGATTTTGGATCCTCCAGAATATGATTTTGGATCCTCCAGAATATGATTTCTGATTCTCCAGAATATGATTTTGGATCCTCCAGAATATGACTTTGGATCCTCCAGGATATGATTTTGGATCCTCCAGGATATGATTTTGGATCCTCCAGAATATGATTTTGGATCCTCCAGAATATGATTTTGGATCCTCCAGAATATGATTTCTGATTCTCCAGAATATGATTTTGGATCCTCCAGAATATGACTTTGGATCCTCCAGGATATGATTTTGGATCCTCCAGGATATGATTTTGGATTCTCCAGGATTTCATTTTGGATACTCCTGCATATCATTTTGGATCCTCCAGAATATGATTTTGGATCCTCTACGATATGATATTGGATTCTCCAGAATATAATTTTCGATCCTCTAGGATATGATTTTGGATCCTCCAGCAAATGATTTTGCATCATCCATTATATGATTTTGGATCCTCCAGAATATGATTTTGGAACCTCCAGGATATGATTTTGGATCCTCCAGAATATGGTTTTGGATCCTCAAGAATATGATTTTGGATCCTCCAGGATATGATTTTGGATCCTCGAGGATATGATTTTGGATCCTCCAGAATATGATTTTGGATCCTCCAGAATATGATTTTGGATCCTCCAGGATATGATTTTGGATCCTCCAGAATATGATTTTGGATCCTCCAGGATATGATTTTGGATCCTCAAGGATATGATTTTGCATCCTCCAGAATACGATTTTCCATCCTCCAGGATATGATTTTGGATCCTCCAGAATATGATTTTGGATCCTCCAGAATATGATTTTGGATCCTCTAGAATATGATTTTGGATCCTCCAGGATATGATTTTGGATCCTCCACGATATGATTTTGGATCCTCCAGAATATGATTTTGGATCCTCCAGAATATGATTTTGGATCCTGCAGGATATGATTTTGGATCCTCCAGGATATGATTTTGGATCCTCCAGGATATGATTTTGGATCCTCCAGAATATGATTTTCGATCCTCCAGGATATGATTTTGGATCCTCCAGAATAAGATTATGGATCCTCCAGGATATGATTTTGGATCCTCCAGAATATGATTTTGCATCATCCCGGATATGATTTTGGATCCTCCAGAATATGATTTTGGATCCTCCAGAATATGATTTCTGATTCTCCAGAATATGATTTTGGATCCTCCAGAATATGACTTTGGATCCTCCAGGATATGATTTTGGATCCTCCAGGATATGATTTTGGATCCTCCAGAATATGATTTTGGATCCTCCAGAATATGATTTTGGATCCTCCAGAATATGATTTTGGATCCTCCAGGATATGATTTTGGATCCTCCAGGATATGATTTTGGATCCTCCAGAATATGATTTTGGATCCTCCAGGATATGATTTTGGATCCTCGAGGATATGATTTTGGATCCTCCAGAATATGATTTTGGATCCTCCAGAATATGATTTTGGATCCTCCAGGATATGATTTTGGATCCTCCAGAATATGATTTTGGATCCTCCAGGATATGATTTTGGATCCTCCAGAATAAGATTATGGATCCTCAAGGATATGATTTTGCATCCTCCAGAATACGATTTTCCATCCTCCAGGATATGATTTTGGATCCTACAGAATATGATTTTGGATCCTCCAGAATATGATTTTGGATCCTCTAGAATATGATTTTGGATCCTCCAGGATATGATTTTGGATCCTCCACGATATGATTTTGGATCTTCCATAATATGATTTTGGATCCTCCAGAATATGATTTTGGATCCTGCAGGATATGATTTTGGATCCTCCAGGATATGATTTTGGATCCTCCAGGATATGATTTTGGATCCTCCAGAATATGATTTTCGATCCTCCAGGATATGATTTTGGATCCTCCAGAATATGATTTTCGATCCTCCAGGGTATGATTTTGGATCCTCCAGAATAAGATTATGGATCCTCTAGGATATGATTTTGGATCCTCCAGAATATGATTTTGCATCATCCAGGATATGATTTTGGATCCTCCAGAATATGATTTTGGATCCTCCAGAATATGATTTCTGATTCTCCAGAATATGATTTTGGATCCTCCAGAATATGACTTTGGATCCTCCAGGATATGATTTTGGATCCTCCAGGATATGATTTTGGATCCTCCAGAATATGATTTTGGATCCTCCAGAATATGATTTTGGATCCTCCAGAATATGATTTTGGAACCTCCAGGATATGATTTTGGATCCTCCAGAATATGGTTTTGGATCCTCAAGAATATGATTTTGGATCCTCCAGGATATGATTTTGGATCCTCGAGGATATGATTTTGGATCCTCCAGAATATGATTTTGGATCCTCCAGAATATGATTTTGGATCCTCCAGGATATGATTTTGGATCCTCCAGAATATGATTTTGGATCCTCCAGGATATGATTTTGGATCCTCAAGGATATGATTTTGCATCCTCCAGAATACGATTTTCCATCCTCCAGGATATGATTTTGGATCCTCCAGAATATGATTTTGGATCCTCTAGAATATGATTTTGGATCCTCCAGGATATGATTTTGGATCCTCCACGATATGATTTTGGATCCTCCAGAATATGATTTTGGATCCTCCAGAATATGATTTTGGATCCTGCAGGATATGATTTTGGATCCTCCAGGATATGATTTTGGATCCTCCAGGATATGATTTTGGATCCTCCAGAATATGATTTTCGATCCTCCAGGATATGATTTTGGATCCTCCAGAATAAGATTATGGATCCTCCAGGATATGATTTTGGATCCTCCAGAATATGATTTTGCATCATCCCGGATATGATTTTGGATCCTCCAGAATATGATTTTGGATCCTCCAGAATATGATTTCTGATTCTCCAGAATATGATTTTGGATCCTCCAGAATATGACTTTGGATCCTCCAGGATATGATTTTGGATCCTCCAGGATATGATTTTGGATCCTCCAGAATATGATTTTGGATCCTCCAGAATATGATTTTGGATCCTCCAGAATATGATTTTGGATCCTCCAGGATATGATTTTGGATCCTCCAGGATATGATTTTGGATCCTCCAGAATATGATTTTGGATCCTCCAGGATATGATTTTGGATCCTCGAGGATATGATTTTGGATCCTCCAGAATATGATTTTGGATCCTCCAGAATATGATTTTGGATCCTCCAGGATATGATTTTGGATCCTCCAGAATATGATTTTGGATCCTCCAGGATATGATTTTGGATCCTCCAGAATAAGATTATGGATCCTCAAGGATATGATTTTGCATCCTCCAGAATACGATTTTCCATCCTCCAGGATATGATTTTGGATCCTCCAGAATATGATTTTGGATCCTCCAGAATATGATTTTGGATCCTCTAGAATATGATTTTGGATCCTCCAGGATATGATTTTGGATCCTCCACGATATGATTTTGGATCTTCCATAATATGATTTTGGATCCTCCAGAATATGATTTTGGATCCTGCAGGATATGATTTTGGATCCTCCAGGATATGATTTTGGATCCTCCAGGATATGATTTTGGATCCTCCAGAATATGATTTTCGATCCTCCAGGATATGATTTTGGATCCTCCAGAATATGATTTTCGATCCTCCAGGGTATGATTTTGGATCCTCCAGAATAAGATTATGGATCCTCTAGGATATGATTTTGGATCCTCCAGAATATGATTTTGCATCATCCAGGATATGATTTTGGATCCTCCAGAATATGATTTTGGATCCTCCAGAATATGATTTCTGATTCTCCAGAATATGATTTTGGATCCTCCAGAATATGACTTTGGATCCTCCAGGATATGATTTGGGATCCTCCAGGATATGATTTTGGATCCTCCAGAATATGATTTTGGATCCTCCAGAATATGATTTTGGATCCTCCAGAATATGATTTCTGATTCTCCAGAATATGATTTTGGATCCTCCAGAATATGGTTTTGGATCCTCCAGAATATGATTTTGGATCCTCCAGGATATGATTTTGGATCCTCGAGGATATGATTTTGGATCCTCCAGAATATGATTTTGGATCCTCCAGAATATGATTTTGGATCCTCCAGGATATGATTTTGGATCCTCCAGAATATGATTTTGGATCCTCCAGGATATGATTTTGGATCCTCCAGGATATGATTTTGGATTCTCCAGGATTTCATTTTGGATACTCCTGCATATCATTTTGGATCCTCCAGAATATGATTTTGGATCCTCTACGATATGATATTGGATTCTCCAGAATATAATTTTCGATCCTCTAGGATATGATTTTGGATCCTCCAGCAAATGATTTTGCATCATCCATTATATGATTTTGGATCCTCCAGAATATGATTTTGGAACCTCCAGGATATGATTTTGGATCCTCCAGAATATGGTTTTGGATCCTCAAGAATATGATTTTGGATCCTCCAGGATATGATTTTGGATCCTCGAGGATATGATTTTGGATCCTCCAGAATATGATTTTGGATCCTCCAGAATATGATTTTGGATCCTCCAGGATATGATTTTGGATCCTCCAGAATATGATTTCTGATTCTCCAGAATATGATTTTGGATCCTCCAGAATATGACTTTGGATCCTCCAGAATATGATTTTGGATCCTCTACGATATGATATTGGATTCTCCAGAATATATTTTTCGATCCTCTAGGATATGATTTTGGATCCTCCAGCAAATGATTTTGCATCATCCATTATATGATTTTGGATCCTCCAGAATATGATTTTGGAACCTCCAGGATATGATTTTGGATCCTCCAGAATATGGTTTTGGATCCTCAAGAATATGATTTTGGATCCTCCAGGATATGATTTTGGATCCTCGAGGATATGATTTTGGATCCTCCAGAATATGATTTTGGATCCTCCAGAATATGATTTTGGATCCTCCAGGATATGATTTTGGATCCTCCAGAATATGATTTTGGATCCTCCAGGATATGATTTTGGATCCTCAAGGATATGATTTTGCATCCTCCAGAATACGATTTTCCATCCTCCACGATATGATTTTGGATCCTCCAGAATATGATTTTGGATCCTCTAGAATATGATTTTGGATCCTCCAGGATATGATTTTGGATCCTCCACGATATGATTTTGGATCCTCCAGAATATGATTTTGGATCCTCCAGAATATGATTTTGGATCCTGCAGGATATGATTTTGGATCCTCCAGGATATGATTTTGGATCCTCCAGGATATGATTTTGGATCCTCCAGAATATGATTTTCGATCCTCCAGGATATGATTTTGGATCCTCCAGAATAAGATTATGGATCCTCCAGGATATGATTTTGGATCCTCCAGAATATGATTTTGCATCATCCCGGATATGATTTTGGATCCTCCAGAATATGATTTTGGATCCTCCAGAATATGATTTCTGATTCTCCAGAATATGATTTTGGATCCTCCAGAATATGACTTTGGATCCTCCAGGATATGATTTTGGATCCTCCAGGATATGATTTTGGATCCTCCAGGATATGATTTTGGATCCTCCAGAATACGATTTTGCATCCTCCAGGATATGATTTTGGATCCTCAAGAATATGATTTTGGATCCTCCAGAATATGATTTTGGATCCTCCAGAATATGATTTTCGATCCTCCAGGATATGATTTTCTATCCTCCAGGATATGATTTTGGATCCTCCAGGATATGATTTTGGATCCTCCATGATATGATTTTTGGATCCTCCAGAGTATGATTTTGGATCCTCCAGAATATGATTTTGGATCCTGCAGGATATGATTTTGGATCCTCCAGGATATGATTTTGGATCCTCCAGAATATGATTTTGGATCCTCCAGGATATGATTTTTGGATCCTCCAGGATATGATTTTGGATCCTCCAGGATATGATTTTGGATCGTCCAGAATATGGTTTTGGATCCTCCAGTGTATGATTTTGGATCCTCCAGGATATGATTTTGGATCCTCCAGAATATGATTTTGGATCCTCCAGGATATGATTTTGGATCCTCCAGAATATGATTTTGGATCCTCTAGGATATGATTTTGGATCCTCCAGAATATGATTTTGGATCCTACAGAATATGATTTTGGATCCTCCAGAATATGATTTTGGATCCTCCAGGATATGATTTTGGATCCTCCAGAATATGATTTTGGATCCTCCAGGATATGATTTTTGGATCCTCCAGGATATGATTTTGGATCCTCCAGGATATGATTTTGGATCGTCCAGAATATGGTTTTGGATCCTCCAGTGTATGGTTTTGGATCCTCCAGGATATGATTTTTGGATCCTCCAGGATATGATTTTGGATCCTCCAGTATATGATTTTGGATCCTCCAGGATATGATTTTGGATCCTCCAGAATATGGTTTTGGATCCTTCAGAATATGGTTTTGGAAACTCCAGAATATGATTGGATCCTCCAGAAAATTGTTTTGCATACTTTGGAAAGTTGTAAGCAAAAGTTGTACTTTGTAAATCAGCCTTTAAGCTACATAGTTGAAGTACCTACTCCCAAGGAGGGGGGGTTAGGTGTGAGAAATTTCCGCGGAGTCGCTTTCTGGTCGATATCTTTGATGGTCACAAAACCATTCCTCTTTTAAATCAAGAACACAAAGACACCATTGGTACCTATTTAACTTCCTCTTTCAGAATTTCGTAGTTTTAGTACGAATTTCAATTGTGGAAAATCCGAACCTGTGGATCAACCTCTTGGATCGGACTTTTTCTAAAAGGAGCGTCGGATCGAGAAAAATGTCATTTTCTATTTCAACTCCAAAATAATGAGGAAAGCCTAAGGTTACTTGAGACATTGTATTGAAGCTATTATTTTTGAAAATCAATAAGAAATATTGATTTTATGAAAAGAAAAAAGATAAGGGAACCAAACAAAATTTTGTTAATTAATTCCGCATATTTTCTAATTTCTTTTCAGCTTTATCGAACAAAAACTAAAAATAACATTGAAAAATCACTCACTTGTGGCCAGAAGACATGCCAACAAAGAAAGACATCAGTGATCCTTTTACCATAGATAACGTAAAGGGGGAAAAGAAAGTCTTTATTCCAAAGGGATGGATATTTCGTACAGTGTCACCACCTCAACGTTATTCAAGTAAAAACAGTAAAGGTAAGCGGAGAGTTTTATACTTAAAAAAAAAAATATATATATATATGTATTATGAAATCGTCGTAGTCAAAACCACCACACTGACGACACCCAAACCCAATTCGTACATCCAACCCATCTATTGTACATTCTTATTCCTATACGTCCAATCAATCCATCTCGTGTACATTGTTATTCCTATACGTCCATCCAATCCATCTCGTGAACATTGTTATTCCTATACGTTCATCCAATCCATCTCGTGAACATTGTTATTCCTATAGGTCCATCCAATCCATCTCGTGTACATTGTTATTCCTATACGTTCATCCAATCCATCTCGTTTACATTCTTATTCCTATACGGCCATCCAATCCATCTCGTGTACAGTGTTATTCCTATACGCTCATCCAATCCATCTCGTGTACAGTGTTATTCCCATACGCTCATCCAATCCATCTCGTGTACATTCTTATTCTGATACGTACATCCAATCCATTTCGTGTACATTGTTTTTCCTATACATTCATCCAATCCACCTCTCGTACCTTCTTATTCCTATACCCTCATCCAATCCATCTCGGGTAAATTTTTCTTCTATATGGTTTTGGATCCTTCAGAATATGATTTTGGATCCTCCAGAATATGGTTTTGGATCCTCCAGAATATGGTTTTGGATCCTCCAGAATATGATTTTGGATCCTCCAGAATATGATTTTGGATCCTCCAGAATATGATTTTGGATCCTCCAGAATATGATTTTGGATCCTCCAGAATATGATTTTGGATCCTCCAGAATATGATTTTGGATCCTCCAGAATATGATTTTGGATCCTCCAGAATATGATTTTGGATCCTCCAGAATATGATTTTGGATCCTCCAGAATATGATTTTGGATCCTCCAGAATATGATTTTGGATCCTCCAGAATATGATTTTGGATCCTCCAGAATATGATTTTGGATCCTCCAGAATATGATTTTGGATCCTCCAGAATATGATTTTGGATCCTCCAGAATATGATTTTGGATCCTCCAGAATATGATTTTGGATCCTCCAGAATATGATTTTGGATCCTCCAGGATATGGTTTTGAATCCTCCAGGATATGATTTTGGATCCTCCAGAATATGATTTTGGATCCTCCAGAATATGATTTTGGATCCTCCAGAATATGATTTTGGATCCTCCAGGATATGATTTTGGATCCTCCAGAATATGATTTTGGATCCTCCAGGATATGATTTTGGATCTTCCAGAATATGATTTTGGATCCTCCAGGATATGATTTTGGATCCTCCAGAATATGATTTTGGATCCTGCAGGATATGATGTTGGATCCTCCAGAATATGATTTTGGATCCTCTAGGATATGATTTTGGATCCTCAAGGATATGATTTTTGGATCCTCCAGAATATGATTTTGGATCCTCCAGAATATGATTTTGGATCCTCCAGAATATGATTTTGGATCCTCCAGAATATGATTTTGGATCCTCCAGAATATGATTTTGGATCCTCCAGGATATGGTTTTGAATCCTCCAGGATATGATTTTGGATCCTCCAGAATATGATTTTGGATCCTCCAGAATATGATTTTGGATCCTCCAGAATATGATTTTGGATCCTCCAGGATATGATTTTGGATCCTCCAGAATATGATTTTGGATCCTCCAGGATATGATTTTGGATCTTCCAGAATATGATTTTGGATCCTCCAGGATATGATTTTGGATCCTCCAGAATATGATTTTGGATCCTGCAGGATATGATGTTGGATCCTCCAGAATATGATTTTGGATCCTCTAGGATATGATTTTGGATCCTCAAGGATATGATTTTTGGATCCTCCAGGATATGATTTTTGGATCCTCCAGGATATGATTTTGGATCCTCCAGCATATGATTTTGGATCCTCCTGCATATCATTTTGGATCCTCCAGCATATGATTTTGGATTCTCCAGAATATGATTTCGGAACATACTTTTTGTCACTTTTCTCATTTTTTATTTATTGAAATCTATAAGATAAAGCGAAAGAATCAGGATTGGCTATGTTCTGTTCTCTGAGTAAAACGCGACTGAGGCTGTTGAACACTCACAAAGATGCGAAATTTATGTTTTCCAAAAAAATGTTTTTACAAGCTTTAGCTACTTGCAGGTTTGGATGAAGCACTCAAATTTTGATGCACAGTAGTAGGGTATTGCGAAAATAGTTTTTAAACGGATGCTAAAAATAGCCCAATTGGATTCCCTTTCTTAATTATGCTCACTTGGATAGACCAAGGTAAAGCAGAACTGAAGAATGGTTAGAAGAAACCATTAGGAGTGAAACTCGTATTCAGGATTCCTCTTATTCTTTCCAAATTGGAAGACTAGCGTTTCGGGGATTAATTTGTTTTTACTGATTGATTAACCAGGACCATACTTCCAGACATCGAGCGCTGAAGCATCGTATGGACTTACGGCTACGCTGGAGATTTCGGCCCCAACACCGCTATCCCGGGGGGAACAGTTACAGACTGATCAGGAAGCTCGGCCGAAGCCTAAGGGAGAGGTTAGTCGGCCCCTAGACCATAGATGATTAACCACTTGCTATAACCAGCAAACCCAATATGTCATTTGTGTGTCTGATGGTTTGCCGCTATGGCTACTTCTTTCCATGTGGGATGTGTTTCAAAAATCCAGCCGCGACATATACACAGATCAGCAGGGGTGTAAATCAGAACTGAGGTTTTGTTGTCTTATCCGACTCAAAATACTTTGACAGGAGGTATTTTTGGGTACAAAGTGAGATATGCATTTTACACAAAGCATGCGCATGCGTATATAAAACTTATCAATAGCAGTGAAAAGAGAACGAAAGAAACACAACTAATATCTTGTTTACTATAGTGAAAATTAATCACTATTTTTGTCGCATTTTAGTCACTGGCAATCTTGGAGATCATCCAAAAAAGATGACAACCTCTAAAGTTCGATTATATGGTACATACAACTTTTGCTTACAACTATCGCATACAATCTGCTTACAAGGAAAATGTTGTGGCAAGTTGTAGGGCTGTTTTACACGACGCAATTCGTGTTGTAAGCGTGGCGTAAGCAGATAGCATGCGGCAGTTGTAGAGTGATTGCAATAAACCCGTTCAACAATTACTAGACTAATACACACTATTAATCACAAGTACTAGCTAATAGACTCTAAGTAGACTACAAATAGTCTAAAACAAAAATTATTAAACAGACAACAAATGAATGTAGTCTATACATGTTTATTGACATTTATATGTATTTCAATTTTTAAGTCGGATAACTGGAAAGATTGTAGAAGGCAAAACGGCAAAGCTTTAATTCAATCTTTTACACGGAATGAATTACTTATTTACAGTTTAAAATTTGTAAAGCAAAAAAAAGCAGTAAAAATATTGTTTTTCAGTAGAATGAGACCGTTATTTCGTCTTGCTAAATTTAACCAATAAAGTTGTAGTCTTCACACATGAGCTAGTTACACTAGGCTAATACACACTAATAAACGCTAGCAGATAGTCGTAGACTTTGACTAACAGATTTTGTTGAACGGGTTTATTGTAAACACTCTAAGCAAAAGTTGTACTGTGTGAATCGGCCTTAAAGCTGGTTAGTTGAAGTACCAACTCCCAAGGAGGGGAGGTTAGGTGTGAGAAATTGCCGCAGAGTCGCATGCCGGTCGATATGTTTGATGGTCGCAAAACTATTCCTTTTTTAAATCAAGAACCCCCAAAAAGACACTATTCGTACCTATTTAACTTCCTCTTTCACAATTTCGTACTTTTAGTACGAATTTCAATTGTGGAAAATCCGAACCTGTGGATCAACCTCTTGGATCGGACTTTTTCTAAAAGGAGCTTCGGATCGAGAAAAATGTCATTTTCTATTTCAACTCCAAAATAATGAGGAAAGCCTAAGGTTACTTGAGACATTGTATTGAAGCTGTTATTTTTGAAAATCAATAAGAAATATTGATTTTATGAAAAGAAAACAGATAAGGGTACCAAACAAAATTTTGTTAATTAATTCCGCATATTTTACAACTTCTTTTCAGCTTTATCAAACAAAAACTAAAAAAAATTATAGAAAAATCACTCACTTGTGGCCAGAAGACATGCCAACAAAGAAAGACACCAGCGATCTCTTTATCATAAATACCGTAATGGGGAAAAAGAAAGTCTTTATTCCAAAGGGATGGATATTTCGTACAGTGTCACCACTTCAACGTTATTCAAGTAAAAACAGTAAAGGTAAGTGGAGAGTTTTATACTTTTTTTAAAAATTAAAAGCTTATTATGCGATGGTCCTAGTCAAGACAACCACACTGACGATACCCAAACCCAATTCCTACATCCAATCCATCTATTGTACGTTAGTCATTCCTATTCATTCATTCAATCAACTTCCCATACAGTGTTATTCCTATACTTCCATCCAATCCATCTCGTGTACAGTGTTATTCCTATACGTTCATCCAACAAATGTATTGTACATTGTTATTCCTATACGTCCATCCAATCCATCTCGTGTACATTCTTATTCCTATTCATCCATCCAATCCATCTCGTGTCCATCTAATTAATTCCGCATATTTTCTAATTTCTTTTCAGCTTTATCAAACAAAAACTAAAAAAAATTATTGAAAAATCACTCACTTGTGGCCAGAAGACATGCCAACAAAGAAATACACCAGTGATCCTTTTACCATAGATAACGTAAAGGGGGAAAAGAAAGTCTTTATTCCAAAGGGATGGATATTTCGTACAGTGTCACCACCTCAACGTTATTCAAGTAAAAACAGTAAAGGTAAGCGGAGAGTTTTATACTTAAAAAAAATATATATATATATATATGTATTATGGAATCGTCGTAGTCAAAACCACCACACTGACGACACCGAAACCCAATTCGTACATCCAACCCATCTATTGTACATTCTTATTCCTATACGTCCAATCAATCCATCTCGTGTACATTGTTATTCCTATACGTCCATCCAATCCATCTCGTGAACATTGTTATTCCTATACGTCCATCCAATCCATCTCGTGAACATTGTTATTCCTATAGGTCCATCCAATCCATCTCGTGTACATTGTTATTCCTATACGTTCATCCAATCCATCTCGTTTACATTCTTATTCCTATACGGCCATCCAATCCATCTCGTGTACAGTGTTTTTCCTATACGCTCATCCAATCCATCTCGTGTACAGTGTTATTCCCATACGCTCATCCAATCCATCTCGTGAACATTGTTATTCCTATACGTTCATCCAATCCATCTCGTGAACATTGTTATTCCTATACGTTCATCCAATCCATCTCGTGTACATTGTTATTCCTATACGTCCATCCAATCCATCTCGTGAACATTGTTATTCCTATAGGTCCATCCAATCCATCTCGTGTACATTGTTATTCCTATACGTTCATCCAATCCATCTCGTTTACATTCTTATTCCTATACGGCCATCCAATCCATCTCGTGTACAGTGTTATTCCTATACGCTCATCCAATCCATCTCGTGTACATTGTTATTCCTATACGTCCATCCAATCCATCTCGTGTACATTCTTATTCCTATTCATCCATCCAATCCATCTCGTGTACATTCTTATTCCTATGCGTCCATCCAATCCATCTTGCGTACATTCTTATTCCTATACCTTCATCCAATCCATCTCGGGTAAATTCTTCCTCTATATGGTTTTGGATCCCCAAGGATATGATTTTGGATCCTCCAGAATATGATTTCTGATTCTCCAGAATATGATTTTGGATCCTCCAGAATATGACTTTGGATCCTCCAGGATATGATTTTGGATCCTCCAGGATATGATTTTGGATCCTCCAGAATATGATTTTGGATCCTGCAGGATATGATTTTGGATCCTACAGAATATGATTTTGGATCCTCCAGGATATGATTTTGCATCATCCATTATATGATTTTGGATCCACCAGAATATGATTTTGGATCCTCCAGGATATGATTTTGGATCCTCCAGAATATGATTTTGGATCCTCCAGGATATGATTTTGGATCCTCCAGGATATGATTTTGGATCCTCCAGGATATGATTTTGGATCCTCCAGAATATGATTTTGGATCCTCCAGTATATGATTTTGGATCCTCCAGGATATGATTTTGGATCCTCCAGAATATGGTTTTGGATCCTTCAGAATATGGTTTTAGAAACTCCAGAATATGATTGGATCCTCCAGAAAATTGTATTGCATACTTTGGACAGTTGTAAGCAAAAGTTGTACTTTGTAAATCAGCCTTTAAGCTACATAGTTGAAGTACCAACTCCCAAGGAGGGGGGATTAGGTGTGAGAAGTTGCTGCGAAGTCGCTTGCCGGTCGATATCTTTGATGGTCTCAAAACCATTCTTCTTTTAAATCAAGAACACAAAAAAGACACCATTGGTACCTATTTATTTTCCTCTTTCAGTATTTCGTAGTTTTAGTACGAATTTCAATTGTGGAAAATCCGAACCTGTGGATCAACCTCTTGGATCGGACTTTTTCTAAAAGGAGCTTCGGATCGAGAAAAATGTCATTTTCTATTTCAACTCCAAAATAATGAGGAAAGCCTAAGGTTACTTGAGACATTGTATTGAAGCTGTTATTTTTGAAAATCAATAAGAAATATTGATTTTATGAAAAGAAAACAGATAAGGGTACCAAACAAAATTTTGTTAATTAATTCCGCATATTTTACAATTTCTTTTCAGCTTTATCAAACAAAAACTAAAAAAAAATTATTGAAAAATCACTCACTTGTGGCCAGAAGACATGCCAACAAAGAAAGACACCAGTGATCCCTTTACCATATATACCGTAATGGGGAAAAAGAAAGTCTTTATTCCAAAGGGATGGATATTTCGTACAGTGTCACCACTTCAACGTTATTCAAGTAAAAACAGTAAAGGTAAGTGGAGAGTTTTATACTTTTTTTAAAAATTAAAAGCTTATTATGCGATGGTCCTAGTCAAGACAACCACACTGACGATACCCAAACCCAATTCCTACATCCAATCCATCTATTGTACGTTAGTCATTCCTATTCATTTATTCAATCAACTTCCCGTACAGTGTTATTCCTATACTTCCATCCAATCCATCTCGTGTACAGTGTTATTCCTATACGTTCATCCAACAAATGTATTGTACATTGTTATTCCTATACGTCCATCCAATCCATCTCGTGTACATTCTTATTCCTATTCATCCATCCAATCCATCTCGTGTACATTCTTATTCCTATGCGTCCATCCAATCCATCTTGCGTACATTCTTATTCCTATACCATCATCCAATCCATCTCGGGTAAATTCTTCCTCTATATGGTTTTGGATCCCCCAGGATATGATTTTGGATCCTCCAGAATATGATTTCTGATTCTCCAGAATATGATTTTGGATCCTCCAGAATATGACTTTGGATCCTCCAGGATATGATTTTGGATCCTCCAGGATATGATTTTGGATTCTCCAGGATTTCATTTTGGATACTCCTGCATATCATTTTGGATCCTCCAGAATATGATTTTGGATCCTCTACGATATGATATTGGATTCTCCAGAATATGATTTTGGATCCTCTAGGATATGATTTTGGATCCTCCAGCAAATGATTTTGCATCATCCATTATATGATTTTGGATCCTCCAGAATATGATTTTGGATCCTCCAGAATATGATTTTGGATCCTCCAGGATATGATTTTGGATCCTCCAGAATATGATTTTGGATCCTCCAGGATATGATTTTGGATCCTCCAGAATATGATTTTGGATCCTCCAGGATATGATTTTGGATCCTCCAGAATAAGATTATGGATCCTCAAGGATATGATTTTGGATCCTCCAGAATACGATTTTGCATCCTCCAGGATATGATTTTGGATCCTCCAGAATATGATTTTGGATCCTCCAGAATATGATTTTGGATCTTCCAGGATATGATTTTGGATCCTCCAGGATATGATTTTGGATCCTCCAGGATATGATTTTGGATCCTCCAGGATATGATTTTGGATCCTCCAGGATATGATTTTGGATCCTCCAGAATATGATTTTGGATCCTCCAGGATATGATTTTGGATCCTCCAGGATATGATTTTGGATCCTCCAGGATATGATTTTGGATCCTCCAGAATATGATTTTCGATCCTCCAGGATATGATTTTGGATCCTCCAGAATAAGATTATGGATCCTCCAGGATATGATTTTGGATCCTCCAGAATATGATTTTGCATCATCCAGGATATGATTTTGGATCCTCCAGAATATGATTTTGGATCCTCCAGGATATGATTTTGAATCCTCCAGTATATGATTTTGAATCGTCCAGAATATGATTTTGGATCCTCCAGAATATGGTTTTGGATCTTTCAGAATATGGTTTTGGAAACTCCAGAATATGATTGGATCCTCCAGAAAATTGTTTTGCATACTTTGGACAGTTGTAAGCAAAAGTTGTACTATGTAAATCAGCCTTTAAGCTACATAGTTGAAGTACCTACTCCCAAGGAGGGGGGGTTAGGTGTGAGAAGTTGCTGCGAAGTCGCTTGCTGGTCGATATCTTTGATGTTCGCAAAACCATTCCTTTTTTAAATCAAGAACCCCCAAAAAGACACCATTCGTACCTATTTCACTTCCTCTTTCAGAATTTCGTACTTTTAGTACGAATTTCAATTGTGGAAAATCCGAACCTGTGGATCAACCTCTTGGATCGGACTTTTTCCAAAAGGAGCGTCGGATCGAGAAAAATGTCATTTTCTATTTCAACTCCAAAATAATGAGGAAAGCCTAAGGTTACTTGAGACATTGTATTGAAGCTATTATTTTTGAAAATCAATAAGAAATATTGATTTTATGAAAAGAAAAAAGATAAGGGAACCAAACAAAATTTTGTTAATTAATTCCGCATATTTTACAACTTCTTTTCAGCTTTATCGAACAAAAACTAAAAATAACATTGAAAAATCACTCATTTGTGGCCAGAAGACATGCCAACAAAGAAATACACCAGTGATCCTTTTACCATAGATAACGTAAAGGGGGAAAAGAAAGTCTTTATTCCAAAGGGATGGATATTTCGTACAGTGTCACCACCTCAACGTTATTCAAGTAAAAACAGTAAAGGTAAGCGGAGAGTTTTATACTTAAAAAAAAAATATATATATATATATGTATTATGAAATCGTCGTAGTCAAAACCACCACACTGACGACACCCAAACCCAATTCGTACATCCAACCCATCTATTGTGCATTGTTATTCCTATACGTCCAATCAATCCATCTCGTGTACATTGTTATTCCTATACGTCCATCCAATCCATCTCGTGAACATTGTTATTCCTATACGTTCATCCAATCCATCTCGTGAACATTGTTATTCCTATACGTTCATCCAATCCATCTCGTGTACATTGTTATTCCTATACGTCCATCCAATCCATCTCGTGAACATTGTTATTCTTATAGGTCCATCCAATCCATCTCGTGTACAGTGTTATTCCTATACGCTCATCCAATCCATCTCGTGTACAGTGTTATTCCCATACGCTCATCCAATCCATCTCGTGTACATTCTTATTCTGATACGTCCATCCAATCCATTTCGTGTACATTGTTTTTCCTATACATTCATCCAATCCACCTCTCGTACCTTCTTATTCCTATACCCTCATCCAATCCATCTCGGGTAAATTTTTCTTCTATATGGTTTTGGATCCTTCAGAATATGATTTTGGATCCTCCAGAATATGGTTTTGGATCCTCCAGAATATGGTTTTGGATCCTCCAGAATATGATTTTGGATCCTCCAGAATATGATTTTGGATCCTCCAGAATATGATTTTGGATCCTCCAGAATATGATTTTGGATCCTCCAGGATATGGTTTTGGATCCTACAGAATATGGTTTTGGATCCTCCAGAATATGGTTTTAGATCCTCCAGGATATGGTTTTGGATCCTCCAGAATTTGATTTTGGATTCTCCAGAATATGATTTTGGATACTCCAAATCATGATTTTGGATCCTCCAGGATATGATTTTGGATCCTCCAGAATATGATTTTGGATCCTCCAGATTATGATTTCGGATCCTCCACGATATGATTTTGGATCCTCCAGAATATGATTTTGGATCCTCCAGGATATGGTTTTGGATCCTCCAGGATATGATTTTTGGATCCTCAAGGATATGATTTTTGGATCCTCCAGTATATGATTTTTGGATTCTCCAGGATATGATTTTGGATCCTCCTGGATATGATTTTGGATCCTCCAGCATATGATTTTGGATTCTCCAGAATATGATTTCGGAACATACTTTTTGTCACTTTTCTCATTTTTTATTTATTGAAATCTATAAGATAAAGCGAAAGAATCAGGATTGGCTATGTTCTGTTCTCTGAGTAAAACGCGACTGAGGCTGTTGAACACTCACAAAGATGCGAAATTTATGTTTTGCAAAAAAATGTTTTTACAAGCTTTAGCTACTTGTAGGTTTGGATGAAGGACGCACATTTTGATGCACAGTAGTAGGGTATTGCGAAAATAGTTTTTACGCGGATGCTAAAAATAGCTAAAAATAGCCCAACCGGATTGCCTTTCTTAATTATGCTCACTTGGATAGACCAAGGTAAAGCAGAACTGAAGAATGGTTAGAAGAAACCATTAGGAGTGAATCTCGTATTCAGGATTCCTCTTATTCTTTCCAAATTGGAAGACTAGCGTTTCGGGGATTAATTTGTTTTTACTGATTGATTAACCAGGACCATACTTCCAGACATCGAGCGCTGAAGCATCGTATGGACTTACGGCTACGCTGGAGATTTCGGCCCCAACACCGCTATCCCGGGGGGAACAGTTACAGACTGATCAGGAAGCTCGGCCGAAGCCTAAGGGAGAGGTTAGTCGGCCCCTAGACCATAGATGATTAACCACTTGCTATAACCAGCAAACCCAATATGTCATTTGTGTGTCTGATGGTTTGCCGCTATGGCTACTTCTTTCCATGTGGGATGTGTTTCAAAAATCCAGCCGCGACATATACACAGATCAGCAGGGGTGTAAATCAGAACTGAGGTTTTGTTGTCTTATCCGACTCAAAATACTTTGACAGGAGGTATTTTTGGGTACAAAGTGAGATATGCATTTTACACCAAGCATGCGCATGCGTATATAAAACTTATCAATAGCAGTGAAAAGAGAACGAAAGAAACACAACTAATATCTCGTTTACTATAGTGAAAATTAACCACTATTTTTGTCGCATTTTAGTCACTGGCAATCTTGGAGATCATCCAAAAAAGATTACAACCTCTAAAGTTCGATTTACACGGTACATACAACTTTTGCTTACAACTATCGCATGCAATCTGCTTACAAGGAAAATGTTGTGGCAAGTTGTAGGGTTGTTTTACACGACACAATTCGTGTTGTAAGCGTGGCGTAAGCAGATAGCATGCGGCAGTTGTAAGCAAAAGTTGTACTGTGTGAATCGGCCTTAAAGCTGGTTAGTTGAAGTACCAACTCCCAAGGAGGGGAGGTTAGGTGTGAGAAATTGCCGCAGAGTCGCTTGCGGGTTGATATGTTTGATGGTCAAAAAACCATTCCTTTTTTAAATCAAGAACCCCCAAAAAGACACCATTCGTACCTATTTCACTTCCTCTTTCAGAATTTTGTAGTTTTAGTACGAATTTCAATTGTGGAAAATCCGAACCTGTGGATCAACCTCTTCCATTGGACTTTTTCCAAAAAAAAGCGTCGGATCGACAATAATTTTCTTTTGTATTTGGACTCCAAAATAATGAGGAACGTTTAGGGATACTTCAGGTATTGCATTGAAGCAGTTCTTTTGAAAATCAATAAGAAATATGGCCTTTATGAAAAGAAAACAGATAAGGGTACCAAACAAAATTTTGTTAATTACTTTTCATTCATGCGTAACACCGCTGACAATGTCCAATATTTCTGGCAATGTCCTACATCCAATCCATCTATTGTACGTTAGTCATTCCTATTCATTCATTCAATCCACGTCCTGTACATTGTTATTCCTATACGTTCATCCAATCCATCTCGTGTACATCCTTATTCCTATATGTTCATCCAATCCATCTCGTGTACATTGTTATTCCTATACGTTCATCCAATCCATCTCGTGTACATTGTTATTCCTATACGTTCATCCAATCCATCTCGTGTACAGTGTTATTCCTATGCGTCCATCCAATCCATCTCGTGTACACTCTTATTCCTATACGTTCATCCAATCCATCTCGCGTACATTGTTATTGCTATACGTTCATCCAATCCATCTCGTGTACATTGTTATTCTTAACGTTCATCCAATCCATCCCGTTTACATCCTTATTCCTATACGTTCATCCAATCCATCTCGTGTACATTCTTATTCCGAAGCATCCATACAAACCATCTCGCGTACATTCTTATTCTTATTCATCCATCCAATCCATCTCGTGTACATTCTTATTCCTATGCGTCCATCCAATCCATCTCGTGTACATTCTTATTCTGATACGTCCATCCAATCCATCTCGTGTACATTCTTATTCCTATGCGTCCATCCAATCCATCTCGTGTACACTCTTATTCCTATACGTTCTTCCAATCCATCTCGCGTACATTGTTATTCCTATACGTTCATCCAATCCATCTCGCGTACATTGTTATTCCTATACTTTCATCCAATTCATCTCGTGTACATTCTTATTCCTATACGTTCATCCAATCCATCTCGTGTACATTCTTATTCCTATACCTTCATCCAATCTATCTCGGGTAAATTCTTCTTCTATATGGTTTTGGATCCTCCAGAATATTAGTTTGGATCCTCCAGAAAATGATTTTGGATCCTCCAGAATATGATTTTGGATCCTCCAGAAGATCATTTAGGATCCTCCAGAATATGGTTTTGGATCCTCCAGAATATGGTTTTGGATCCTCCAGGATATGGTTTTGGATCCTCCAGAATATGATTTTGGATACTCCAGAATATGGTTTTGGATACTCCAGAATATGGTTTTGGATCCTCCAGAATATGATTTTGAATCCTCCAGAATATGGTTTTGGATCCTCAAGGATATGATTTTGGATCCTTCAGAATATGGTTTTGGATCGTCCAGGATATGATTTTGGATCCTCCAGAATATGATTTTGGATCCTCCAGGATATGATTTTGGATCCTCCAGTATATGATTTTGAATCGTCCAGAATATGATTTTGGATCCTCCAGAATATGGTTTTGGATCTTTCAGAATATGATTTTGGATCCTCCAGAATATGATTTTGGATCCTCCAGGATATGATTTTGGATCCTCCAGTATATGATTTTGAATCGTCCAGAATATGATTTTGGATCCTCCAGAATATGGTTTTGGATCTTTCAGAATATTGTTTTGGAAACTCCAGAATATGATTGGATCCTCCAGAAAATTGTTTTGCATACTTTGGACAGTTGTAAGCAAAAGTTGTACTATGTAAATCAGCCTTTAAGCTACATAGTTGAAGTACCTACTCCCAAGGAGGGGGGGTTAGGTGTGAGAAGTTGCTGCGAAGTCGCTTGCTGGTCGATATCTTTGATGTTCGCAAAACCATTCCTTTTTTAAATCAAGAACCCCCAAAAAGACACCATTCGTACCTATTTCACTTCCTCTTTCAGAATTTCGTACTTTTAGTACGAATTTCAATTGTGGAAAATCCGAACCTGTGGATCAACCTCTTGGATCGGACTTTTTCCAAAAGGAGCGTCGGATCGAGAAAAATGTCATTTTCTATTTCAACTTCAAAATAATGAGGAAAGTCTAAGGTTACTTGAGACATTGTATTGAAGCTGTTATTTTTGAAAATCAATAAGAAATATTGATTTTATGAAAAGAAAACAGATAAGGGTACCAAACAAAATTTTGTTAATTAATTCCGCATATTTTACAATTTCTTTTCAGCTTTATCAAACAAAAACTAAAAAAAATTATAGAAAAATCACTCACTTGTGGCCAGGAGACATGCCAACAAAGAAAGACACCAGTGATCCCTTTACCATAAATACCGTAATGGGGAAAAAGAAAGTCTTTATTCCAAAGGGATGGATATTTCGTACAGTGTCACCACCTCAACGTTATTCAAGTAAAAACAGTAAAGGTAAGTGGAGAGTTTTATACTTTAAAAAAAAAATATATATATATATGTATTATGGAATCGTCGTAGTCAAAACCACCACACTGACGACACCCAAACCCAATTCAAACATCCAACAAATCTATTGTGCATTGTTATTCCTATGCGTCCAATCAATCCATCTCGTGTACATTGTTATTCCTATACGTCCATCCAATCCATCTCGTGTACATTGTTATTCCTATACGTTCATCCAATCCATCTCGTGTACATTGTTATTCCTATGTGTTCATCTAATCCATCTCGTGTACATTGTTATTCCTATACGTCCATCCAATCCATCTCGTATGCATTGTTATTCCTATACGTCCATCCAATCCATCTCGTGTACATTGTTATTCCTATACGTTCATCCAATCCAACTCGTGTACAGTGTTATTCCTATGCGTTCATCCAATCCAACTCGTGTACAGTGTTATTCCTATGCGTTCATCCAATCCATCTCGTGTGCAGTGTTATTCCTATACGTTCATCCAATCCATCTCGTGTACATTGTTATTCCTATACGTTTATCCAATCCATCTCGTGTACATTGTTATTCCTATACGCTCATCAAATCCATCTCGTGTACATTGTTATTCCTATACGGCCATCCAATCCATCTCGTGTACAGTGTTATTCCTATACGTCCATCCAATCCATCTCGTATACATTGTTATTCCTATACGTTCATCCAATCCATCTCGTGTACATTGTTATTCCTATACGTTCATCCAATCCATCTCGTGTACATTGTTATTCCTATACGCTCATCCAATCTATCTCGTGTACAGTGTTATTCCATTACGCTCATCCAATCCATCTTGTGTAGATTCTTATTCTGATACGTCCATCCAAGCCATTTCTTGTACATTGTTATTCCTATACCTTCATGGAATCCATCTCGGGTAAATTCTTTTTCTATGTAGTTTTTGATCCTCCAGGATATGATTTTGGATCCTCCAGGATACGATTTTTCGATCCTCCAGAATATGATTTTGGATCCTCCAGGATATGATTTTGGATCCTCAAGGATATGATTTTTGGATCCTCCAGAATATGATTTTGGATCCTCCAGGATATGATTTTGGATCCTCCAGGATATGATTTTGGATGCTCCAGGATATGATTTTGGATCCTCCAGGATATGATTTTGGATCCTCCAGAATATAATTTTGGATCCTCCAGGATATGATTTTGGATACTCCAGGATATGGTTTTGGATCCTCCAGAATATGGTTTTGGATCCTTAAGGATATGATTTTGGATTCTCGAGAATATGATTTTGGATCCTCCAGGATATGGTTTTGGATTCTCCAGAATATTATTTTGGATCCTCCAGGATATGATTTTTGGATCCTCCAGAATATGATTTTGGATCCTCCAGGATATGGTTTTTGGATCCTCCAGGATATGGTTTTTGGATCCTCCAGAATATGATTTTGGATCCTCCAGGATATGGTTTTTGGATCCTCCAGGATATGGTTTTTGGATTCTCCAGAATATGATTTTGGATCCTCCAGGATATGATTTTTGGATTCTCCAGGATATGATTTTGGATCCTCCAGAATATGATTTTGGATCCTCCAGGATATGGTTTTTGGATCCTCCAGGATAGGATTTTTGGACCCTCCAGGATATTATTTCGGGACATACTTTTTGTCACCTTTCTCATTTTTTATTTATTGAAATCTATAAGATAAAGCAAAAGAATCAGGATTGGCTATGTTCTGTTCTCTGAGAAAACGCGACTGAGGCTGTTGAACACTCACAAAGATGCGAAATTTATGTTTTCCAAAAAAATGTTTTTACAAGCTTTAGCTACTTGCAGGTTTGGATGAAGCACTCAAATTTTGATGCACAGTAGTAGGGTATTGCGAAAATAGTTTTTAAACGGATGCTAAAAATAGCCCAATTGGATTCCCTTTCTTAATTATGCTCACTTGGATAGACCAAGGTAAAGCAGAACTGAAGAATGGTTAGAAGAAACCATTAGGAGTGAAACTCGTATTCAGGATTCCTCTTATTCTTTCCAAATTGGAAGACTAGCGTTTCGGGGATTAATTTGTTTTTACTGATTGATTAACCAGGACCATACTTCCAGACATCGAGCGCTGAAGCATCGTATGGACTTACGGCTACGCTGGAGATTTCGGCCCCAACACCGCTATCCCGGGGGGAACAGTTACAGACTGATCAGGAAGCTCGGCCGAAGCCTAAGGGAGAGGTTAGTCGGCCCCTAGACCATAGATGATTAACCACTTGCTATAACCAGCAAACCCAATATGTCATTTGTGTGTCTGATGGTTTGCCGCTATGGCTACTTCTTTCCATGTGGGATGTGTTTCAAAAATCCAGCCGCGACATATACACAGATCAGCAGGGGTGTAAATCAGAACTGAGGTTTTGTTGTCTTATCCGACTCAAAATACTTTGACAAGAGGTATTTTTGGGTACAAAGTGAGATATGCATTTTACACTAAGCATGCGCATGCGTATATAAAACTTATCAATAGCAGTGAAAAGAGAACGAAAGAAACACAACTAATATCTCGTTTACTATAGTGAAAATTAACCACTATTTTTGTCGCATTTTAGTCACTGGCAATCTTGGAGATCATCCAAAAAAGATTACAACCTCTAAAGTTCGATTTACACGGTACATACAACTTTTGCTTACAACTATCGCATGCAATCTGCTTACAAGGAAAATGTTGTGGCAAGTTGTAGGGTTGTTTTACACGACACAATTCGTGTTGTAAGCGTGGCGTAAGCAGATAGCATGCGGCAGTTGTAAGCAAAAGTTGTACTGTGTGAATCGGCCTTAAAGCTGGTTAGTTGAAGTACCAACTCCCAAGGAGGGGAGGTTAGGTGTGAGAAATTGCCGCAGAGTCGCTTGCGGGTTGATATGTTTGATGGTCGCAAAACCATTCCTTTTTTAAATCAAGAACCTAAAAAAAGACACCATTCGTACCTATTTCACTTCCTCTTTCAGAATTTTGTAGTTTTAGTACGAATTTCAATTGTGGAAAATCCGAACCTGTGGATCAACCACCTGGATTGGACTTTTTCCAAAAGGAGCGTCGGATCGACAATAATTTTCTTTTGTATTTGGACTCCAAAATAATGAGGAACGTTTAGGGATACTTCAGGTATTGCATTGAAGCAGTTATTTTGAAAATCAATAAGAAATATGGCCTTTATGAAAAGAAAACAGATAAGGGTACCAAACAAAATTTTGTTAATTACTTTTCATTCATGCGTAACACCGCTGACAATGTCCAATATTTCTGGCAATGTCCTACATCCAAACCATCTATTGTACGTTAGTCATTCCTATTCATTCATTCAATCCACGTCCTGTATATTGTTATTCCTATACGTTCATCCAATCCATCTCGTGTACATCCTTATTCCTATACGTTCATCCAATCCATCTCGTGTACACTCTTATTCCTATACGTTCATCCAATCCATCTCGCGTACATTGTTATTGCTATACGTTCATCCAATCCATCTCGCGTACATTGTTATTGCTATACGTTCATCCAATCCATCTCGTGTACATTGTTATTCCTATACGTTCATCCAATCCATCTCGTGTACATTGTTATTCCTATACGTTCATCCAATCCATCTCGCGTACATTGTTATTGCTATACGTTCATCCAATCCACCTCGTGTACATTGTTATTCCTATACGTTCATCCAATCCATCTCGCGTAAATTGTTATTGCTATACGTTCATCCAATCCATCTCGCGTACATTGTTATTGCTATACGTTCATCCAATCCATCTCGTGAACATTGTTATTCCTATACGTTCATCCAATCCATCTCGCGTACATTGTTATTGCTATACGTTCATCCAATCCATCTCGTGTACATTGTTATTCTTAACGTTCATCCAATCCATCCCGTTTACATCCTTATTCCTTTACGTTCATCCAATCCATCTCGTGTACATTCTTATTCCGAAGCATCCATACAAACCATCTCGCGTACATTCTTATTCTTATTCATCCATCCAATCCATCTCGTGTACATTCTTATTCCTATGCGTCCATCCAATCCATCTCGTGTACATTCTTATTCTGATACGTCCATCCAATCCATCTCGTGTACATTCTTATTCCTATGCGTCCATCCAATCCATCTCGTGTACACTCTTATTCCTATACGTTCTTCCAATCCATCTCGCGTACATTGTTATTCCTATACGTTCATCCAATCCATCTCGCGTACATTGTTATTCCTATACTTTCATCCAATCCATCTCGTGTACATTCTTATTCGTATACGTTCATCCAATCCATCTCGTGTACATTCTAATTCCTATACCTTCATCCAATCTATCTCGGGTAAATTCTTCTTCTATATGGTTTTGGATCCTCCAGAATATTAGTTTGGATCCTCCAGAATATGATTTTGGATCCTCCAGAATATGATTTTGGATCCTCCAGAAGATCATTTTGGATCCTCCAGAATATGGTTTTGGATCCTCCAGAATATGGTTTTGGATCCTCCAGGATATGGTTTTGGATCCTCCAGAATATGATTTTGGATACTCCAGAATATGGTTTTGGATACTCCAGAATATGGTTTTGGATCCTCCAGAATATGATTTTGAATCCTCCAGAATATGGTTTTGGATCCTCAAGGATATGATTTTGGATCCTCCAGAATATGGTTTTGGATCGTCCAGGATATGATTTTGGATCCTCCAGAATATGATTTTGGATCCTCCAGGATATGATTTTGAATCCTCCAGTATATGATTTTGAATCGTCCAGAATATGATTTTTGGATCCTCGAGAATATAGTTTTGGATCTTTCAGAATATGGTTTTGGAAACTCCAGAATATGATTGGATCCTCCAGAAAATTGTTTTGCATACTTTGGACAGTTGTAAGCAAAAGTTGTACTATGTAAATCAGCCTTTAAGCTACATAGTTGAAGTACCTACTCCCAAGGAGGGGGGGTTAGGTGTGAGAAGTTGCTGCGAAGTCGCTTGCTGGTCGATATCTTTGATGTTCGCAAAACCATTCCTTTTTTAAATCAAGAACCCCCAAAAAGACACCATTCGTACCTATTTCACTTCCTCTTTCAGAATTTCGTACTTTTAGTACGAATTTCAATTGTGGAAAATCCGAACCTGTGGATCAACCTCTTCGATCGGACTTTTTCTAAAAGGAGCGTCGGATCGAGAAAAATGTCATTTTCTATTTCAACTTCAAAATAATGAGGAAAGTCTAAGGTTACTTGAGACATTGTATTGAAGCTGTTATTTTTGAAAATCAATAAGAAATATTGATTTTATGAAAAGAAAAAAGATAAGGATACCAAACAAAATTTTGTTAATTAATTCCGCATATTTTACAATTTCTTTTCAGCTTTATCGAACAAAAACTAAAAAAAATTATAGAAAAATCACTCACTTGTGGCCAGAAGACATGCCAACAAAGAAATACACCAGTGATCCCTTTACCATAAATACCGTAATGGGGAAAAAGAAAGTCTTTATTCCAAAGGGATGGATATTTCGTACAGTGTCACCACCTAGACGTTATTCAAGTAAAAACAGTTAAGGTAAAAGGAGAATTTTATACTTTTTTATAAATTAAAAGCTGATTATGTGATATTCCTAGTCAAGACAACCACACTGACGATACCCAAACCCAATTCCTACATCCAATCCATCTATAGCACGTTAGTCATTCCTATTCATTCATTCAATCCACTTCCTGTACATTGTTATTCCTATACGTTCATCCAATCCATCTCGTGTACATCCTTATTCCTATACGTTCATCCAATCCATCTCGTGTACACTCTTATTCCTATACGTTCATCCAATCCATCTCGCGTACATTGTTATTCCTATACGTTCATCCAATCCATCTCGTGTACATTGTTATTCCTATACGTTCATCCAATCCATCCCGTGTACATCCTTATTCCTATACGTTCATCCGATCCATCTCGTGTACATTCTTATTCCGAAGCATCCATACAAACCATCTCGTGTACATTCTTATTCCTATTCATCCATCCAATCCATCTCGTGTACATTCTTATTCCTATGCGTCCATCCAATCTATCTCGTGTACATTCTTATTCTGATACGTCCATCCAATCCATCTCGTGTACATTCTTATTCCTATGCGTCCATCCAATCCATCTCGTTTACATTCTTATTCTGATACGTCCATGCAATCCATCTCGTGTACATTCTTATTCCTATGCGTCCATCCAATCCATCTCGTGTACATTCTTATTCTTATACGTTCATCCAATCCATCTCGTTTACATTCTTATTCTGATACGTCCATCCAATCCATCTCGTGTACATTCTTATTCCTATGCGTCCATCCAATCCATCTCGTGTACATTCTTATTCCTATGCGTTCATCCAATCCATCTCGTGTACATTCTTATTCCTATACGTTCATCCAATCCATCTCGTGTACAGTGTTATTCCCATACGCTCATCCAATCCATCTCGTGTACATTCTTATTCTGATACGTCCATCCAATCCATTTCGTGTATATTGTTATTCCTATACGTTCATCCAATCCATCTCGTGTACATTGTTATTCCTATACGTTCATCCAATCCATTTCGTGTACATTGTTATTCTGATACGTCCATCCAATCCATTTCGTGTACATTGTTATTCCTATACGCTCATCCAATCTATCTCGTGTACATTCTTATTCTGATACGTCCATCCAATCTATTTCGTGTACATTGTTATTCCTATACGTTCATCCATTCCACCTCTCGTACATTCTTATTCCTATACCTTCATGGAATCCATCTCGGGTAAATTCTTTTTCTATGTAGTTTTGGATCCTCCAGAATATGATTTTGGATCCTCCAGAATATGATTTTGGATCCTCCAGAATATGATTTTGGATCCTCCAGGATATGATTTTGGATCCTCCAGGATATGATTTTGGATCCTCCAGAATATGATTTTGGATCCTCCAGAATATGATTTTGGATCCTCCAGGATATGATTTTTGGTTCCTCCAGGATATGATTTTTGGATCCTCCAGGATATGATTTTTGGATCCTCCAGGATATGATTTTTGGATCCTCCAGGATATGATTTTGGATCCTCCAGAATATGATTTTTGAATCCTCCACAATATGATTTTGGATCCTCCAAAATATGATTTTGGATCCTCCAAAACATGATTTTTGGATCCTCCAGGATATGATTTTGGATCCTCCAGGATATGATTTTTGGATCCTCCAGGATATGATTTTGGATCCTCCAGAATATGATTTTGGATCCTCCAGGATATGATTTTTTGATCCTCCAGAATATGATTTTGGATCCTCCAGGATATGATTTTGGATCCCCCAGGATATGATATTTGGATCCTCCAGGATATGATTTTTGGATCCTCCAGGATATGATTTTTGGATCCTCCAGGATATGATTTTTGGATCCTCCAGGATATGATTTTGGATCCTCCAGAATATGATTTTTGAATCCTCCACAATATGATTTTGGATCCTCCAAAATATGATTTTGGATCCTCCAAAACATGATTTTTGGATCCTCCAGGATATGATTTTGGATCCTCCAGGATATGATTTTTGGATCCTCCAGGATATGATTTTTGATCCTCCAGAATATGATTTTGGATCCTCCAGGATATGATTTTTTGATCCTCCAGAATATGATTTTGGATCCTCCAGGATATGATTTTGGATCCCCCAGGATATGATATTTGGATCCTCCAGGATATGATTTTTGGATCCTCCAGGATATGATTTTTGGATCCTCCAGGATATGATTTTGTATCCTCCAGGATATGATTTTTGGATACTCCAGGATATGATTTTGGATCCTCCAGGATATCATTTTGGATACTGCTGCATATCATTTTGGATCCTCCACAATATGATTTTAGATCCTCCAAAATATGATATTGGATCCTCCAGAATATGATTTTGGATACTCCACAATATGATATTGGATCCTCCAGAATATGATTTTGGATACTCCACAATATGATATTGGATCCTCCAGAATATGATTTTGGATCCTCCAGGATATGATTTTGGATCCCCCAGGATATGATATTTGGATCCTCCAGGATATGATTTTTGGATCCTCCAGGATATGATTTTTGGATCCTCCAGGATATGATTTTTGGATCCTCCAGGATATGATTTTGGATCCTCCAGAATATGATTTTTGAATCCTCCACAATATGATTTTGGATCCTCCAAAATATGATTTTGGATCCTCCAAAACATGATTTTTGGATCCTCCAGGATATGATTTTGGATCCTCCAGGATATGATTTTTGGATCCTCCAGGATATGATTTTGGATCCTCCAGAATATGATTTTGGATCCTCCAGGATATGATTTTTTGATCCTCCAGAATATGATTTTGGATCCTCCAGGATATGATTTTGGATCCCCCAGGATATGATATTTGGATCCTCCAGGATATGATTTTTGGATCCTCCAGGATATGATTTTTGGATCCTCCAGGATATGATTTTGTATCCTCCAGGATATGATTTTTGGATACTCCAGGATATGATTTTGGATCCTCCAGGATATCATTTTGGATACTGCTGCATATCATTTTGGATCCTCCACAATATGATTTTAGATCCTCCAAAATATGATATTGGATCCTCCAGAATATGATTTTGGATACTCCACAATATGATATTGGATCCTCCAGAATATGATTTTGGATACTCCACAATATGATATTGGATCCTCCAGAATATGATTTTGGATCCTCCAGGATATGATTTTGGATCCCCCAGGATATGATATTTGGATCCTCCAGGATATGATTTTTGGATCCTCCAGGATATGATTTTTGGATCCTCCAGGATATGATTTTTGGATCCTCCAGGATATGATTTTGGATCCTCCAGAATATGATTTTTGAATCCTCCACAATATGATTTTGGATCCTCCAAAATATGATTTTGGATCCTCCAAAACATGATTTTTGGATCCTCCAGGATATGATTTTGGATCCTCCAGGATATGATTTTTGGATCCTCCAGGATATGATTTTGGATCCTCCAGAATATGATTTTGGATCCTCCAGGATATGATTTTTTGATCCTCCAGAATATGATTTTGGATCCTCCAGGATATGATTTTGGATCCCCCAGGATATGATATTTGGATCCTCCAGGATATGATTTTTGGATCCTCCAGGATATGATTTTTGGATCCTCCAGGATATGATTTTGTATCCTCCAGGATATGATTTTTGGATACTCCAGGATATGATTTTGGATCCTCCAGGATATCATTTTGGATACTGCTGCATATCATTTTGGATCCTCCACAATATGATTTTAGATCCTCCAAAATATGATATTGGATCCTCCAGAATATGATTTTGGATTAATTTGTTTTTACTGATTGATTAACCAGGACCATACTTCCAGACATCGAGCGCTGAAGCATCGTATGGACTTACGGATACGCTGGAGATAAGCAGATAGCATGCGGCAGTTGTAAGCAAAAGTTGTACTGTGTGAATCGGCCTTAAAGCTGGTTAGTTGAAGTACCAACTCCCAAGGAGGGGAGGTTAGGTGTGAGAAATTGCCGCAGAGTCGCTTGCGGGTTGATATGTTTGATGGTCGCAAAACCATTCCTTTTTTAAATCAAGAACCAAACAAATACTCCATTCGTACCTATTTCACTTCCTCTTTCAGAATTTTGTAGTTTTAGTACGAATTTCAATTGTGGAAAATCCGAACCTGTGGATCAACCTCTTCCATTGGACTTTTTCCAAAAGAAAAGTCGGATTGACAATAATTTTCTTTTGTATTTGGACTCCAAAATAATGAGGAACGTTTAGGGATACTTCAGGTATTGTATTGAAGCAGTTATTTTTAAAATCAATAAGAAATATGGCCTTTATGAAAAGAAAACAGATAAGGATACCAAACAAAATTTTGTTAATTAATTCCGCATATTTCACAACTTCTTTTCAGCTTTATCAAACAAAAACTCAAAAAAAAAACCATTCACAAATCGCTTACTTGTGGCCAGAAGACATGCCAACAAAGAAATACACCAGTGATCCTTTTACCATAAATACCGTAATGGGGAAAAAGAAAGTCTTTATTCCAAAGGGATGGATATTTCGTACAGTGTCACCACCTCAACGTTATTCAAGTAAAAACAGTAAAGGTAAGTGGAGAGTTTTATACTTTTTGAAAAAAAAAATTAAATATGTATTATGGGTGCCGTAGTCAAGTCAACCACACTGACGACACCCAAACTCAATTCCTACATCCAACCTATCTATTGTACGTTAGTCATTCCTATTCATTCATTCAATCAACTTCCTGTACAGTGTTATTCCTATACTTCCATCCAATCCATCTCGTGTACATTCTTATTCCTATACGTTCATCCAATCCATCTCGCGTACATTCTTATACCTGTACCTTCATCCAATCCATCTCGGGTAAATTCTTCTTCTATATGGTTTTGGATCCTCCAGAATATGATTTTGGATCCTCCAGAATATGATTTTGGATCCTCCAGAATATGATTTTGGATCCTCCAGGATATGATTTTTGATTAGTTCACTGTCTTCTCCGAACCTAAACCTGCATGTTTGAGTTCGTCCATCAATAAAGTTTCTATAACTTTATTTCATTGAATCATTGATTCCTGGAATCATTTTAGCGATTTCTCTCACTTTGTACCCAAAAATACCTCCTGTCAAAGTATTTTGAGTGGGATAAGACAACAAAACCTCAGTTCTGATTTATACCCCTGCTTTTCTGTGTATATGTCGCGGCTGGATTTTTGAAACACATCCCACATGGAAAGAAGTAGGCATAGCGGCAAACCATCAGACACACAAATGACATATTGGGTTTGCTGGTTATAGCAAGTGGTTAATCATCTAACTGTTCCCCCTGGGATAGCGGTGTTGGGGCCGAAATCTCCAGCGTAGCCGTAAGTCCATACGATGCTTCAGCGCTCGATGTCTGGAAGTATGGTCCTGGTTAATCAATCAGTAAAAACAAATTAATCCTAAACACATGAGTCTTTCAATTTTGGAACGAAAACAAAGAATTATAAAATGTGCGTTTTGCTCCTGGTATAGTTTTTTCTGATCATATTTCAGACCTATCTTAACTGGATCAATCATATTACAGGGACCGCGGAGTACCCTAAAAAGTAGGGGTGGGGGGGGGGGGGGGGGGGGGGAGGGGGGCTATATAAGAGACTAGTATGGGAAAAAGTGGGGGGGCTAAGATTGGAAAATTTAAGAGACCTAGTATGGAAAAAGTCGGGGTAAAAAAGCCTCTTGTCAAAGTGTCAAATACTGACACTGAGCAGATTCGTTTTATGATTGCTGGACATACACTACTTTTCATAAAATAGACTACAAATTTGAACGGGATAAAAAGGAAAGAAAGAGAAAAGTCTTAAAACAAAAGAAAACAAGAAAATGAAAGAAAAAATTTAAGAAAGAATTAAAAAATTTAAACCCTGCATACTAATGTATCAGGTCAAAATATATGAACAAATGTATTCTAGATTTCAAGTGTCTGCATAACTTAGTACCCAAATATTTTAGTGAATATTTTATTAGGAACAGTGGTATTCATTCATATAACACTGCTATATGTTCATGGGAAGGGCCATACTTTTTTGAGCGCCTATTTGGGGAAAGCTACTATTTAGCTATGACTGAAATGATGTCTTCTACTAGTTTCATAGGATGACGTCATACCACTGAAGACGCTCGATCGAGCGAAATATATTTGGTTGGTTCTGAGGTTTTAATGTTTTAAAGTTTTCTTCAAACCTGAGTGTCAAAGGAGTATATCGAAGAGATTTAAGGTAAATTTAATATGGTTGCTATGAAATGATATCACAATTAATCTTCCAATTCTCATAACCTTAATGCAATAAATATGTTGCAAATGCTCCTCAAAACACTGGAAATCGCATGTCCGAGCGAGGATTTCAATTTTAAAAACATTAAAAACAAAACCACCTAATTGCTCCTGTTTTTGGCGTTCGTTAAGCTTTAGCACCCCAATCACCCTTACTGTAGTCCCTCTACAAGATATGGAAGGACACACAAAACTATACGTTCAAGGGGAAAAAACATTCCCCCTTCATATTATTTGATTTATTTCTATAATAATGATATAATGAATAATAACAAGATAGCTTGAGCAGCGCCGCACTGACTCTTAAAATAAATCTTATGATAAATATAATGAAAAACTTTAAATGTTGATTCCCTTAGCTTATTATCATTAATTCCCAGTTCACATTCCTTGTATATAAATAGATTATCACATGTTAAGAGCTGGATATCGAGCGAGTGAGCGATATGATACGGAAAACGAATGAATAAAAACGATATCAGGCTCTTAATTTGTAATAATTTGTTAATTTGTTAATTTACACATTTAGGGTCGATACATAACACACAAGAAATCATTACTTTATTGTCATAAATATCAGTATACCGTTTACCGTGAGGTGATATCGTATCACTTCACTGATATGGTTTTTATTCACGGCTTTATTATATCCATCTTGAAATCACTAGCAAATCCTGTAATCTGATTGGCTCTCAGTAGATTGATTCAAGCACGAATCGCACTATTTTGAGTCCGAATCGCATCTTTTTGTCAGCCAATCACAATGCAACACTAGAAAAGGTAACCAATCAGATTACAGGATTGTATGTAATCAGCCAATCAGATTACAGCAAATAAGGAACATAAGATGTAGCTTTTTTCAAGTTTGACTGCAATTTTTTGTTACAAAAAGAAACAAAATGGATGATTTTAACAGCTACTTATTAATAAATACTTTTGTACTTATCACAAATTTAGTGTCTATCTAGTATGATTTCAAAATGGATATAATAAAGTGATAATTGAACTTCGTGTCGTGCAATTTTGGTCTGATATCAAACTCGTGATTAGCAAATTGCACTCCCGCTACACGGTCGTGTGGATTTTGTTATCGCGCGTCAGACCAAATTGCACTCCACTTAGTTCAATTACCATTATTTATTTCACGGATATCGACCCTAAATGTGTAATAAATATAGCTTGAATTTCACGAATGTCTAAAGAAATCAACTTCATCTTTTTTTAATCTATATACGATGATCAATTTTTAGTTCATTTTTTAAATGAAAATTATCGGGATCGCTTTTAAACACCAAAATTTTAGGCAAATGTTTAAATACGAAAATCATCGGGTCGTTTACCGTGGTTTCTCCCGGTAGAGCCGGGAATTTAACTGCCCTCTTGCCCCCTAGGGTCTAGGAAAACGCGTGACTTTAACACTAGGCAAATGTTACTCTCCTCGCCCTTCCCCGGGGGTCGAGGTGCCGTGGTTTCATTTGACTGATGCATAACTACCAGCTGAGTTGATCGCCTTCCCCGAAAGGAATTATGGGTCACTACTTTTGGTTAGCATTTTTCGAGCATTTTCCGAGTATACAATGTAGACTTTTCTTGTTGATTGAAATAAAATCCCGCCACGAGTTCAACTAGTGCTTACGATTAATTTAAAGAAGGAAGAACTCGTATTTCATAAATTCTCTTGGCAGAATAATGGAAATGCTAATCAAAATATGATGTCGAATCCTCAATTTTGATTGGTTGACCTTGAGTTTGTTCTCAAGGTCAACTCAGCTGGTATAATAATACGGTATTTTTTTTGAGCATTAACTGAAGAGCTAAACTCAGTCTTATCACTAGTGAAGTAAAAATTATGCGAACGGTCCTAATGTTCATCTTTATTGAACTGTGTCAATATTGTCAGTTGCAGTAGAGTTGAAATCCACATTCTGGTGTGGGAACAAAGAAATATAATGGCTTTCAAGGCAGACTTTCAGGTGGATCCTCATCAGATGTTGATGAAATTTAATCTTACCTAGATCCATCCCATTCGCTAGTGCGACAGAATTGGCGATTGCGAAAAGTCCACAGTCATTGGCACCCGCTTGCTCTTGGCAACATCTCACAGTTATATGTTGTTGTGCCTGTGTATCATGAACAGTGCTAAGTTGCTTGAGTAGCAAGGGACTCAAAACAGTGTTTTTGATCGAATCATATACATTGATGTTGCCTCTTTCCGAAGAATACGACATTAACCAATGACCTGGAACATGGTGGATTTGCAGACTAGTGTTCTGTGTTGGTATATCGGAGGCCAGATTGCTTGAAAGAAGCACAGGATCTACAAGTCCTCCAAGATTGGGGAATTGTTCCTTTAAAAGAAGCTGGGCAGCATGAATATGTTTGTCATTTAGATTTCCCCCCGATAAAAGATCAATTTTCTCTTGTTGTGTGAGATTGATTGTAGATATCCCGACCCAAGAGTTAGAAATGTTGCTGATATGGCTGCTTGCAGGTTGATCAGGTTCAGTAAGATCAATGGTTGGTGTTACAACTGGCTTCTCAGTGCTAGATGAATCAGGAATACATGGATGTTTTCTAGCGTTTTGGCTTGAGGTTTTCCTTTTTTTCTTTGAAATGGGGTCATCTGTTTTTCTCATAGATCTTTTCTTTGCCTTGCAGGGTGACGGTGGTTTCAGATGCTTCCCATTTCCTTTAGCAGCAACAACTTGTACCTTTTCAAGAGTTTCACCTAGGTCGTCCGCCAAAGACAGCAAAAGATCTTCATCTTTTATCAAAAAGGTAAAGCTTCCTATTTCTTTGAGTAGGTTTATACATTTCAGTCTTGCTGTGTTTCTATTGCTTATTGTTTTGGAGGAGAGATGGGCACAAGAATTATCTTTATTCACTTCTTCCATAACATCAAAAGCATCATCCAAATCTGATTCACTGCACTTTGTGGGAGCAGCCTTTAAAGAAGAAAAAAAGTAGATGAGTTTCAGAAATATTCAGTTAGTTGTTCAGTTTGTATTTTCCATATGTTCATATGCTACTAAACTTAAAATAATTTATAAAATACCTTTCCAGTGATGTGGTTTTTGTGTTCAGAAGGATGCGGGAGTTTGATGACATACTTCATCTTTACTCTGTTTTTTCCCAACGGAAAACGATGCAGATGTTTTGCTACTTTAGCTCTTAGAAATGGTGTATCTCTTTGGATCTAAAACATCAGTAAACAGTTCTATATCAGTTTTGTTCTATATCAATGTTGGTGGCTTACCACCGTTTTCATTACTATGCGCTGATCGAGACAACAGTCGCGGTGACAGGGAAATCAGGCAATGCACTGCCGTCAATAAGAGTATGTAAAGGTATCAAACAATTTGTTTGATTGGTGACAGTGTTTTGCCTGATTTTCCTGTCGCGACGGTTGTCTTGATCAGCGCATAGTAATGAAAACGGTGGTAAGCCACCATATTTATTTAACTTATAGATATTATTTAACATTCATTCAAGATTTCATATCTATGTCATTAATGGAGGAGAATCTGTGAAAAACCTATGGAGCACCTCGCTGTGAAAATGTCTTGACACTGCTGCCAAGACTGAAATTTTGAAACGTGAAACATTCTGGGAAATCAAGAAAGAATCAAAGACCTCACAGGTATTTTAGAGTTTTTTCATATAGTGTTATCACCCCAGTTAAAATGCCCTTATAAAATAAATAAGAATGGCTTTTACTTGGTATTCTTTGATATCTCTTTTCGTTGCCGAGATATTCAACATAGAAATTACAAAGTAATGACGTCATTTAAGTTCAAAAGGTCAAAAGTCAAATCATCAATAAAGAATATCTCTGCGAGAATAGGCAATGTGCCTCAAAGCTCTCAAAGCACCCTGGAAAACCGAGCCCTGCAAAATTTAAACAGGGAAATCAAAGGAAATATCAGAAAAAAAATACTCTGTTATTTTCGTCGATTGAAATATTTTCATTTCCAGAGAAAATGTCGAAGGAAAAATTGTCAGATGAATGTTTGAGAAGCCAAAAAAGTGTAAGCACTCGGTTTCCCATCATGGTTTGTGCTAGAAATTCAAGCTCATACACATTGGCTATTAATCAAAATTAGATGAATCAGTTTAGCACGTTTGATTGTGTTGCCATGGGAACGCCCTAGGACCCAGGCCATATTCACAAAAAAAAAAAACCGAAATTTCAATTTTTGGCTTAATTTTTTGAATACTTGTTTTATTTTAAGTCAGATAAGAGGACCTATGATAAGCTAAATTACTGTTTTAACAATAATTTCAAATATCATTTCCAGAAGAAATATTTGAGGATTCTATTTTTATCTTGAAAAGATTCTGGGTCCGAGGGTGTTTCCATGGCAACACCATCAAACATACCAAACTTACCGTCTTACCCTAATACCAACATAAGTTTCCGCCACTTTGGGTTAATTCTTGCAGATATGCTCTCTATTATTTGACTTTTGACTTTTACTGTTGATTTCGGCAACGAAACGAGATATCAAAGAATAGTTAACGTCATTCTTATATTTTTTCTTAGGCTTTCAAATCATGAAGCCATTCTGTAGGGCTCATATGCGTTTTAAATTAAGTGTACTACAGGTATAATTATCGTGGAAGAGGGATGGAATATGCTGGTTTGGAACTTTTGAATTGGATTATCAATAAATGTAGTATTTAATATTTTTGTTGTATAATTTTTAGAGTAATTTTGAGGGCAAACTTTACCTGAAGATCAGGAAATTTAGCAATTTGCTGTATACAAATTGAAGCCGGACAATCCTTTTTTTTTGTTGTCGCTTGTCTGTCTTTCTTGGATACATCACGGTGGTCTTTAACCTGTAATGAATGAAGAATAAAAATTGATTCAGCCATTTTCAAGTAGACCTTTTTTATGCATCCAAGTGGTTGAAGCCAATGTGTAATGATTTTTTTGTCATTGAATGATTACCAGACCAAAAGTTTTAAATTCTGGATCAAATCTTGTTATTACTAATCCTGTTACTAATTTAATTTAGCATTTTTCCTTGACTAATTCCATTTTTTCAAGTCAGATTTGTGATTATGAAGTTTCCAAAATTATTGATCTGTCATCCCATTACATTAGGAAATTCCTTTGCAATTTAAAAAAAAACCAGTATAAATACCACTGTTTACGTGCTGTAAATCAGTACCGTGCGTTTCCCAATAATACGAAAACCGCTCTAAGTAGGTTCATAAACTGTACTTTATACAGTAAATACTATAATTATACCTCATGTTGACGCAATGTTTGTTCTTGACTTTTTTTAGCTTTACTAGTTTTATTCTTTCCATGATGGCACCAGAACACCTTCTCCCCTATATAAATATAGGGGATTCCATCAAAGGTTATGCTGGGCCCAGAGTGCTTCTCAGAGTTTCGTTCCCAAAAAACTTTGAACTTCTCATGATTTGCAATTTCTGAAAGTAAATTCAAAATTTCAAAAATGTTACACAAACTTAGTTAACTCAGGGAGGTGGGAGGGAGATGGGAGGGAGATGGAGATGAAATTGAATAAATTAGCGCGTTTTCACACCTTCGGCCTTCACACCTTCCGTACGCTTCATCGATAATCGCATTTCAGAAACTTCCTTAACAATGTGTTAACCATGGAAACAACAGGCAACGATTGACCAGACAAGATGGCGGACAAAGTCTTCAGTGACTTTAATTTCGAAAATTTTTTAGACTAAATATCCCTCATGATTATATTAATAAATATCCTTTTTTTATCCCTTTTGATGTTGTCCAGCTAACTTGTTTTAAAAGAAAGTATTTTTGAAATTGTGTTTTTGCAGTTATTAGCAAATGCTAAGAGGAAAAAAACATATCTTAGCGAACTGTAAACTCTCAACTTTCGCTTAGTTTTCACACAGTACGTTTTCAAAGAAAAGTCGCTTCTTGATTCGCTGTTTAGCTGTCAGTACTGTCATTCAATAGTTGTAAACATGCATTAAAATGGCTTTTTACTTGAGATGTAAAATTATTATCTAGTATTTTGTAGTTCAAATCATACAAAAAATACTAATCTAAAAAGGTTTTACAGCAACGTTAACTCTTTCTATGCTGTTCTTGACTTAGCTTTCTTGGAGAAGGGTCGGTTATAGCAAAGGCAATGAAGATGGATGAATGCCTTCGCTTCGCATTTTTTATAAAATTTTGTTGAGTGAACTATAAACAAAAAACCACACGACCTTCTCGTACAATTTGTAATTAATAGGCACTCGTAATGTTTTGAAAGTTCTTCCTGGATATATGTATCATTCTTACTTCTCGATGGGAAGTGACTTTGACTTACCATTCGCTTTTGAACCGAAAGCTTTGTCCTTCTTAAAAACTACAAACTTGCTGCAAGTTTCAACTTCATATTGATGAAGGATGGCATCTACTTCGTTGGCAGATTTAACGATCAAAGGCTCGCTGTAAGAAAAATCCATGGCGACTTTTTAAGATTTAAAAGAAATGACAAACAGACAACCACTAGACCTTTTGGCTGTACGGAACATTTTCGAACTCTCGTGCAAAAACGTATAACTCGAACTCCGTAACTCACACCTCCCCTCCCCCAAGGGACAGCTGATAATATATTCAGACTTGAAGTTCAACCAATCAAAAAAAACAAAAACAAAAACAAAAATAGCCGACTTTTTAAGATTTTCGGGAGCACGAGCTTTTACGCATGATAGATATGGCTGTGAGCTCCCTGTTATTATGTTGTTACACGGTACATACAACTTTTGCTTACAACTATCGCATGCAATCTGCTTACAAGGAAAATGTTGTGGCAAGTAGTTGGGTTTTGGCAAAAATTCCGACCGGAGTACCCAGTCCCAAGGAGGGGAGGTTAGGTGTGAGAAATTGCCGCGGAGACGCTTGCGGGTCGATATCTTTGATGGTCGCAAAACCATTCCTTTTTTAAATCAAGAACACAAAAAAGACACCATTGGTACCTATTTAACTTCCTCTTTCAGAATTTCGTAGTTTTAGTACGAATTTCAATTGTGGAAAATCCGAACCCGTGGATCAACCTCTTGGATCGGACTTTTTCCAAAAGGAGCGTCGGATCGAGAAAAATTTCATTTTCTATTTCAACTCCAAAATAATGAGGAAAGCCTAAGGTTACTTGAGACATTGTATTGAAGCTGTTATTTTTTGAAAATCAATCAGAAATATGGCTTCTATGAAAAGAAAAAAAATAAGGGTACCCAATGACAATTTGTTAATTTATTCCTCGTATTTTAGGATTTCTTTTCAGCTTTATAAAACTAAAACTTAAGAAAGGGTTAGAAAATTGAGTTCTAAACTACTAAATTATCAATGCTAAAACAGAAAGAGGCCATGCCGGTCGTAGCGTTACCATAGATACTGTAAAGGGTAAAAGAAAGTCTTTTGTTTTAAAAGTGATAGATATCCTGTACGGTATCACCGCTTCGATGCTATTTAAGTACGAACAGAAAATGTGATTAGAGAATTTTATGTGTATTCAAAAAATAAGACAAAGAGAAGACGATGAGATAAACCATCGAAATGGAACTGGACTTCCTGTCGTCGATCGATACCGAGTGGGCCTGGAAGAAAGCTCGAGGAACGCCTTCTACTTTGCATATTATTCAGTCAAAAAACAACAACGGATGAACAAGAACTTCCGTAAAATGGAGTTTATTCAACTCTTATTTATCATTTCTTCTCTCGCGTTATTCCTTGATCTTGCTCTAGCTAAAGAAGTCAAGGATCTTCCTAAAGGACATGGCGAAGAATTAGGGAAACACAGAGACTCTGACGGTCATGTAGACGTCCTAACAACCATCCCTTCACCCCAAGATTTTTGGGACAACTACGCGAGTATTCGAAAACCTGTAGTTTTTCGGGGCGCTGCTAAAAACTTTCCAGCGCAGTCCTTATGGACAGACAACTATTTAAAGAAAAACTACGGAAGTTTAGAAGTGAAGCTAGAAGCAAAGAAAGAAAAAGATCATGTCCCTGTTGGAGATAGGGGACTCGGTAGAGACACTATTAAAAGTTTTCTGGATTCGTATGTTGAGAAGGATTCCTACATGGTCTCACAATTACCCGATCCTTTGGCTAAAGAAGTTCGCGTCTTGCCTTGTTTAATGTGTGGGACTTTTTCTGAAAGGATTCTTGAAGCGAATTTATGGTTAAGTTCTGGTGGGACAAAGAGTATGCTACACAAAGATGCTGATAATGCTATAAATTGTCTTTTGAATGGGACTAAAGATTGGATTCTCATCCATCCGGACAACGAGGAAAACGTAAGTTGAATGTTCTTTTCTCTTTTCTCAAATATTATCATCTATAATTGTAGTTATTGTAGAAGTTATTTCTATAGTATTGTTTATTTTTCTTGCCATCACTTTGCAATTAAAGCCCCATTCATTAGGCCGGTACAGGTGCATCGAGGTGTGATAGACAGCTGTTTTTCCCCTAGCTTTGAGTCTATTCTATTTACCATTTATTCAATTTTCCTTGATCAAAAAAAAATATCACAAGACTAATTATCGCCCACTACAGTTAAAATTATATCATAAGAAATTTGGTTTCCATGGAAGAGTTCAAAGGTTTAAACAATTGTTTGTCCTGTACGTACTCCAGTGATTCCTGTTTTTTCTTGTCTGGTGTACTCTCTTCAATTGAATATGGTTTCACTTAAGTAGAAAGATGACTTTTTGGGGAAAATCTTAACATTTGCGATAAATTTACAGTCAAACTAAGAAAACCATGAACACTTAAAATATGTCTGGAACGTTTATGTGTTTGATCACAGTGCGGTCACGCAAAGTTTTTTCCCGTTTAAAAGTTTCAAACTTCATATTTTAGTTTTATTCTCGTGAAATTAGAGATTTCTATTCGGGACAGACGGATACACGACAGAAGAATTCAATACAAACTCTTTTCATGGTGGTGGGAAATATCTTTTTTACAAGCAACGGTCTAAATAAACATTCCAGACATATTTTAGGTGTTCACGGTTTTCTTAGTTTGACTGTAATGGAAAAAAATATTTTATTAAATTTGTTTTTAGTTTAAATTTTCATTCTTAGCTCTTATATAATAGTGGGAATAAACAGGCTTTTGCCATGTCTACATCTTTTGTTATATCTACCAGTACCTTTGGGCTGATCTAATTAAAGTCAGGGTAACGCTAAAAGATTGAACCCTGAAACAACCTCTGGGCTGATCAAAGTCAGGGCATGGCTAACTTAGAGATCGACCCCGAAAACAACCTCTGGGCCGATCTAAGTCAGGGCCTGGCCAACTCAAATATCTGCAAAGAAGGCCAGGCATGGCAACAGTTATTTTGATCTTATTTGTAACTTTTATTTGACAGATACCGGTTGCTGAAGGAGACAAAGGATATGGAGGCTTTGCTGTCCTGGATGTGGATCAAGTTAATTTATTGAAATACCCAAACTTTGCCAAGGTGCACTGGCAATATGCCAATATGACTCCTGGAGACTGTCTCTACTTGCCTTATAGTGAGTATATCGGCATGTTCTGCATGTCTAAATATAGTTGTTTAAGGGTTGATATACATAATGCAAGTGAAAATTCTTTGCTAATGTGGTGGAAGATCTAGGATATGGTTTCAAGAGGAGTGGCTTTTACCTAGAAAGCCAGTTTATGGCCTCATCTTTATATTTTGGTTCTATTTTAATTTATTCTTATTTTCAAAACTTTAATGAAGGGTGCAACAGCCACCCAATCCATGATCCCAAGCTCCTTGATCTGCCATGATCTGTTATAATCCATGTGGAACATGGCACACAGCACAAATGCAAACTAGCCTAATATATTTTCATGCTTTTATTATATTCCTGAGATATATATATCTATGTCTCTAATTAGCCTCTGTTGCAGGTGTCTTTTTTATGCTTTGGGGTTCCTTGTTTGTTAATTAGGTGGGATACCTGTGTTGTGTAAATTAATGCAGGGATCTCAAGCACCAAAGAAAGTATAAGATTAGAGAGGCCTGTGGATGCTATTGACCCTTGCAGCACGTCAGAATGCAGCTCAATTTAGAGGACAAAACCATAGGCTCCAATTCTAAGGAGATTGAAATTCTTTTGCTTTGTCCTCCAAATTGAGCTGCTTTGACGTCCAATGCAAGGGATCTATACCTATAAATATTATAACAATTTATTGCATCAAATTATTCACCTTAGGTTACTGGCACCAGGTCAGGTCCTATGGATCCAAGAACATGGCTGTTTCTGTCCTGTTTTCAAGACTTACAAAGTTTAACAGTAAAGGATGTGAAACAGCTAAGCTAGAATATACACCATTAAGTGATATCAATATGGTTTGGACCTACCCTGGCCATGGACCACAAACTATGGGGAATCTAGATCCATTTGAAATGAAGTAAGCAATTATATATTTTATCCAACCCTGAAACAACCTCTGGGCTGATGTAAGTCAGGGCATGGCTAGCTCACTGAGATTGACCTCAGAAACAATCTTTGGGCTGATCAAAGTCAGGTCATGGCTACTGTAACTCACAGTGGGATTTAGCTTGTTAGGTTTTGAGGGAAAGGAGAACTTATGCCTAATGACTAATTTTGCCATTAACTTCGTCATTATAGAGATAACTACTTGACTGCTTTGAATTCTAAGAAAGATGGACACATTACTGTTGATGATTTGTTTGAGCAGTATTCTGAGGTATGTTCCAAAACACCCTGACCAGGGGTAGATTAAGGGGGTGTACATTGGTGCACAAGACACCCCCCCCCCCTCTCTCCACAAATAAATCTAATTACAAATTAAATAAGTGTGATATGGATTATTGATGACCTCACTATATCCTCACTTTTTCATTTTGGACAATCCCCTTGCAAATTTCTGGATCTGCCCCAGCTGACTCATAACATATAGCTATATATTCTAATGAAACACAGGAGTCTTCTGGTATTTTTACTACTGTGCTAAGAATAAGAGGTGATTGTTTTAGATTATTCTACAATTTAGTTTTTTCATTAACTTTCCTAATCAGACAAAACTTTATGAAGATCACCCAGAAATACGAAAGCAGTTTGCCCAAAAGGTTAGTATGAAATTTGAGGCTTGTCCTGTGTTGTAATTCTAGAAGTAGAGCCAATAATCTGTACCTAGCAATCTCTCCTCCACCCCTAGTCCACCGCTCCTCCACCCCTAGTCCACCTCTCCTCCACCCCTCCTCCACCTTTCCTCCACCTCTCCTCCACCCCTCCTCCACCTCTCCTCTACCTTTCCTCCACCCCTCTTCCACCTCTCCTCCACCTCTCCACCTCTTCTTCACCTCTCCTGCACCTCTCCCCCACCTCTCCTCCACCCCTCCTTCAACTTTCCTCCACCTCTCCTCCACTTTTCCTCCACCTCTCCTGCACCTCTCCTGCACGTCTCCCCCACCGCTCCTCTACCCCTCCTTCACCCCTCCTTCAACTTTCCTCCACCTCTCCTCCACCCCTCCTTCAACTTTCCTCCCATATCTTCCCCCTTCTAAATAAATAAGCCACAACTGATAAACGTGGCCCTATATGTTTAACATCCAACTGAGCCAATCAGGCTTCTTCCCCTTCTCCTTTACTTTCGCCTCTTCTTCTGTTCTCCTCTAATCTCTAATCTATTTATCAATTATATTGCAGGTCTTCAGTATATTAGATCCAGAAAACAAAGGCTTTCTCACTAGAAATGATGTTGAAGCTTTGACTGTCGAAAAACTTAAATTTGTTGCTGATATCATTGACCCTGATGCTGCTAACACAGAGGAGTATGAACATGTTGTTTTTGGAGAAGGTGAAGTTAGGTAAGACAAGTCAAGAAGACCATGTTAAGCTTTCAGTGCTGGGCTATGGTAGCATCCTCAGTGTTTCTTCTTGGCCGCACAAACCAGGAGAGCATCAATAAAATAATCATTTATTGTGATTGTGATCGTGGTTGTGCAGCAGCTCTTAGCACTACCACAAGCAGTCTGGCAAGTCCCCCAACCTATAATATCATAACATGATAAAGGCGCTGAAATACGAGCAGCAAAATAGTGCAACTTGTGTGCAGAAAATTCTTTGTTGCAGAAAGTAGAAAGAGCTTCTACTTCAGCAACAAATTCGTGCACCAAAAATGTTGTTACGCGCAGCTAGGGTGGTAATACGAGCAACATTCACTCAGCAACTTTGCACGTAACAATGTTGCGCGACAAGTTGCACGATTTTGTTGCTTGTATTTCAGCGCCTTAAGGGCCGTCTTCGTAAACATGTATAACCCTTGGCATGCTCACAAAAAGATTTAAACACTTTGCGCATAAGTCTATAATTGATATTCATTACTTATTGGTTTAAGGAATGCATTTGAAGGCGCCTTGGAAGAGGAAGACGGTGTACTCACCTTACAGAAACTCATAGTCAAATACCAGGTAAAAGTTAGTTACGTTTGAGGTTTTAGTGCGGTCAAACGTTTATCGATTACATACCTTTATTAAGCACTTTTTTGAATCCACCGCAGCATGATTAGTTAGTTTTGCGCATGATCTGCTAGCTCATAAAGCACCAAACAAATTAAACACAGTCAAATATCCTTTTCCTTTCCGCGCGAGCCTGACAAAGATTTCAAATCTTTACTGCGATTTTCAATATTGTGCAAAATCAGAATTTCAATGCTTGTTGTGAAATTGATTTTTCGCTGCTGTCAATCAAAAATAATTAGTTTATACCTTTTATGTTTTTGACTGGAAGCAGAAAAAAAAACATCTCGCAACTAGAGTTTGCAGAATACTGAGAATCGCAGCAACAGCGCATTTATATCCTTTCTGCTCCTATTACGAATCATTACCAGTTTGACTCGTGATGGATTTGATTAAATGTTTATCTTTTCCTCGAAGAGTTTGGGAGGATCTGAGAAAGTTGCGCGGGAGTTATTTGCCATGCTCAAACCCAAGAACAAAGAGTATGCTACGAAAGAAGAGGTTGAAAAAAACCTTTCTGATGTACTTGAACTGTACAAGAAAATGCGAGACGACGATAAATCAGGTAACTTTGAAGTTCGGCTTTCATCTGTTTTATGTACTGAGTTGGAGAGTGGTTGCAGGAAAATCCGCGATATACTGACACGCACAGTGATGCGCAATATACAGACACGCATAGTGATGCGCAATATACTGACACGCACAGTGATGCACAATATACTGACACGCACAGTGATGTGCAATATACTGACACGCACAGTGATGTGCAATATACTGACACGCTCAGTGATGTGCAATATACTGACAAGCACAGTATGCGCAATATACTGACACGCACAGTGATGCACAATATACTGACACGCACAGTGATGCACAATATACTGACACGCACAGTGATGCACAATATAGACACGCACAGTAATGCACAATATACAGACACGCACAGTAATGCACAATATACAGACACGCACAGTAATGCACAATATACAGACACGCACAGTGATGCACAATATACTGACACGCACAGTGATGCACAATATACTGACACGCACAGTGATGCACAATATACAGACACGCACAGTAATGCACAATATACAGACACGCACAGTAATGCACAATATACTGACACGCACAGTGATGCACAATATACAGACACGCACGCTTGGTCTTCGACGATATATGGAATTCAGATCAAATAACTGTGAATGAAAATGAAAATAAAAGCTTATATGCGAATAGAAACATCCTTTTCTACTATTTTTACTCTAGGTGTTTTCTACGAGCAGCATCACAGGGAAGATAAGGAAATAATGGCAGAAACGTTAAAAAAGAATGAAGATGCCGAGTCAAAGGAACCGCGGGAAGAGTTATGAAATAAAAAAGTGTATACGTAATAATTGAAGTTTTAACTAAATTATGATAATACACCCACTATCATCTAAATATAAATGCACATGTATGTAAAGTATCATTAGTTTAAAATATAAAAAATATGCTTATAACTTTAATTAGTGGCGTCAGATTTTTCCCCACTCACCTGTAGACAGACGATTTGGTTAGGGATGGATGGATATCAGAAAATCTTACCTTGGTTGCTTTTCTACAGCCAGCAACTCAGTAACTCGGAAGAAAAATATTACCTTCCCTTTTCGCTCCTTTCCCAAAACATCGTGTAAATAACTGGCATCGAGCTCATTTGGAAATCTTTCATCCGTTTTTGGGCTTCCTGTGGCAAGAATTATTGACCCACAATGCTTTGCAAACCTATTTTACTCGAGAAGGATTGGTACGAAGTACTCACGTTTTCCAAAATGGCGGCAGAGATGATAAGAAATAGATTTTTCCTTTCCTAGGTTTGTCTTCTTATTTCTATCAAAAACGGTCCATTTTTAAGGTAATTTGAGTAGTATTCGCAATTCTACGCAAACAAGGAAGATTGCAGATAGTTAAAATGTCTGGAAATCCTACAAAATGGTCTCGAAAAAGAAGCTCGAACGAGGATGGTCACGACAAGTCGTCCAGCAAAGGAGATGAAAATCTACCAAAACAGACTGATTGGAAAGTCAAGACCCTTGACGAAATTCGACAGGAAAAACGCAGAAAGCTAGGCAGCGAATCTCCCGAGGAAGAAAGAGAGAATTCTCGTCTGAGCGGCAGGAGTTCTACTGCATCAAGTCCATCGTTGAAGATCGAGTCCAGATCGTCTTCAAAACGTCCTTCTCCTGTGACTCCTGCACAGGAAATTATATATCAGCTCAGTCCTGATCCTAGCAGCCCGTGTGAGTGTTAAGAATAACTGATAATGTAGCTATTCTTTATTGTCTTAATGAATGATTTAGTAATATCTTTCATTATCATTAACATCGTGCCATTACAATGCACGTTACATTACATTATTTGAATCATCATTATCTTATTAACTCATTATCATAATGATAATATTTATGGCCATCACTATCATCATCATGACCATCATCTTCCTTAACATCATTGTCATGGTTATAGACCCCTTTCTCGTGACATCAAAGCAGCTCAATTTGGAAAACAAAATAAAAGAATTTTAATCTCCTGAGAATTGGAAACCTATTGTTTTGTTCTGTAAATTGAGCTGCATTCCAACGTGATGCAAAGGTTCTAGTGCCAGCCTTCAATGAAGGACTAACAATGCTCTCCTTGTTCAATCTCCCATGTACGTTCCTTTTAAAATAACATAATAAAAGCTTGCTGTTAATACTGACTTCTTATTTGAAGTATCAGTATCTAGTGGCAGTGAAAGGAGTAGCAGAAAAAGACCCATACAACAGAAAAATAGAAAACAAACAGACGAAGAAGAAGGTGAAATTCTAAGTGACATTTCAGATGATGAAGGTGGTACTAAACAGAGAAGTAGAGGCAATAGCCGACGAACAAGTGTAGATGTTGAGATGACTGAGAAACCCACTACTGAAGGTAAGTGGTAACTGACAAAGCTGTTAATACTTCATTTTGACTCAACTTCTTATATGCTTTGTGTGAACCCCTTAAAATTTCTGAAAACTCTTAAAAGTTAGTTGTAAGTTTAGGGAATCAAGGGTAGTAAGGCAGTAGTACAATCACCTCACACCTCCAGGGTTTCAGGTTTGATTCATGGATTTGGCATGATATGGGTAGAGTTTTTTGGGTCTCTCCCTTGATCCAAGGGTTTTTCTCCAGTTTTTTTCCTACAGCAAAGGCCAACATGTTAAATTCAAGTTTGATGTGTGAGTTAGCCATGCCCTGACTTGGATCATCCCAGAGGTTGTTTCAGGGTTCAATCTGTGAGTTAGTCATGCCCTGACTTGGATCATCCCAGAGGTTGTTTCAGGGTTCAATCTGTGAGTTAGCCATGCCCTGACTTAGATCAGCCCAGAGGTTGTTTCAGGGTTCTATCTGTGAGTTAGCCGTGCCCTGACTTAGATCAGCCCAGAGGTTGTTTCAGGGTTCTATCTGTGAGTTAGCCGTGCCCTAACTTAGAACAGCACAGAGGTTGTTTCAGGGTTGGATCTGTGAGTTACAGGTAGCAGTGCCCTGACTTTGGTCAGCCCCAAGGTTGTTTCAGGGTGCCATGAAATTGACATTAGATGCCTTGATGTGTGGGGTTTTGACATTTCATTTACATTTTTCTTTGTAATAATCAGAAGAGGAACAAGGAGGAATAGAAGAAGAATCTTCTGATGAAGAAAGTGAAAGTAGTGAAGAAGGAGAAGAAGAAGAAACCAAGGTAGAAAAAAACATCTCTGGTTCAACACAAGATAAAAAAGAGGAAAGTGAAAGCAGCGAGGACGATGAAAGCAGTGATTCAGACAGTGACGATAGTGAAGAAAGCTCAGAGGATGAGGAGGAAGTAGAGGAAGACGGGAAAAAAGATCAGCCGTCTGAAAATAAAAAAGAAACAGAAGAGAATCAAGAGGACAGTGATGATGATAGTGAAGATGACAGTGATGATAGTGAGAGTGAAGACTCAGATGATAGTGATTCTAGCGAGGAGGAGGAGGAGGAGGAAGAATCCCCAACAAAAGATGTCAAACAAAATCAGACTATAAAAACAAATAATAGAGATGAAAATAATGAAGATGTTAACAAGAAATCATCAAGAAATGATTCTAGGAAACAACAGGAAAAAGACAGAAAAGAAAGAGATGGTTCAGAACAACAGTCAAAATCAAGAGAAAAATATGAACGTCACACAGAAGATTCCTCCAAGAGTAGCAGTCGAAGGCGACCTGATTATGATGAACACCAAAAACAAAGGCATAGCAGAGAAAAGCCAAAATATTCAAAGGAAGGAAGGGATGATCAGTTATCTAAAGATACTAAAAGTAGAGAAAAAACTGAAGTGCAGAACAAAAGTGGGAAAATGTCTTCAGAGAAAGAGAAAAATAGTCGACCAACTAAAGAAAGAAATGAAATGAATGAATCAAATAGAAGTAAACGAGATGACAGAGATTCTTATAAACGAAAAAGAAGAGAAGGGAAAAGCAGTAGTTCAAAAGATGAAAGTCGTTCCAACAAGAAAGACTCTGGATTCAAAACATCAAATGCCTCTGAACCAAGAACCAAAGAAACTTCATCTGAAAGAAAAAATTCCAGAGAACAAACTGTCTCCAACTTATTAACTGATCAGGAAAGATTGCAATTTTCAACAGAAGTTGTTGATTCAGAAAGTGACCAACAAAGTAGTAGTGAAGATTCTTCTGATTCCGAAAGAGAGCAAATATCTGAACTAAATGAATCACAGGATGTCGAAAAAGAAGACGAAAAACCACCCAAGCTACCAGACTATTTACCTGGTATTCAGGGCTGTAGAAATGTTAGCGAAGAATTTGTATGGCTGAACAGAATAGAGGAAGGTACTTATGGAGTGGTGTATCGAGCTAGAGACAAAAGAACTAGTAAGTACCTTAGAAAATAATAGGGGCCGTAAGCATGGGAAAGCATTGACAACAATGACAATGAAACAATGATGTGAGTACATTTTCAAAATGTGGTTTGTGTGGGCCATCATCCTTGGCATTGCATTCTCTCTAGAACATGTGCACACATGAAAAACTGTTTTCAAAACATCCTGGCGTCATTATTTTACCTTTGCCTACCAACCTTCCTTGATGCTGAAGTTCCCTATTGAATGAATGACCTCTAAGGAATATTATATTCCAACTTGTTTAGTCTATACATTTTGTAGATGTAGTATCATGGTGGTAGTGCCGTTACTGTAACTTAAATTATTTTGTCTTCAGATGAAATTGTTGCATTAAAAAGATTAAAGATGGAAAAGGAGAAGGAAGGATTCCCTATTACATCGCTACGAGAAATTAACACATTGCTGAAAGGTCAACACCCAAATATTGTTACTGTCAGGGTAAGAAGAATTAAGTCTGAAGTTGACATTGCAATAATTTGCCATTGATGAGTAGATCTAAGCATTGTTGTTGGTAACTCTTTAGATAATGTTACTGTTTTAATTTTTGTCGACAGGAAATAGTTGTGGGGAACAACATGGATAGAATCTACATAGTGATGGATTATGTTGAACATGACTTGAAAACCTTGATGGAACACATGAGCAGCAAGTTTTCTGTTGGTACGTTCTAGCGTTTCCACTAGATTTCTTTTCACTTACACACAATATACCACTACATTCAATAATTCTTGGCATATGCACACAACTCACATGTTGATTTTTATGGAGGGAGGAAAACCAGAGAACCTGGAGAAAACCTTTGTAGCATAGGAGAGAACAACACATCAATCAATTACAACTTGCATGTTGATTTTTATGGAGGGAGGAAAACCAGAGAACCTGGAGAAAATCCTGTAGCATATGAGAGAACAACACATCAAACAGACTCAATTCACATATGGTGTCTTGGTGGCTTGAACCAGTGACCCGAACCTTTGGAACCACAGTGGTGAAAGATGGCACATTAGTAGAGTATGCAGCTCACGCTACAATAAAATATAACTTAATTACAGTGTACTGTATTATAAAACATAAAATATAACCTTTTCATAAAGATTATTTATTCATAAAAGAGCTACAAGAATTTGTGTTTAAAATTTGATAATTTTCTCTCGTCCACAGGTGAAGTGAAGTCACTTCTTGTTCAGCTCCTGCGAGCAGTTAATCATCTCCATGACAACTGGATCCTACACCGTGACCTTAAATCTTCAAACCTTCTTTTAAGCAATGAAGGCATACTTAAGGTATCTTTAGTTAGTAAACTTTGTGGAAAAATTTGAACTTTCTCATTCTTTTACCTTTGGTCAACAATGATAATGAGTTACTAGCTACCTTAAGATAATGAAGAAAAAAATATTAGTTGGTAAGGGAGGGGAGGGAGTGGAGATATTAATCAAAAGTTGAAAGTCAAGTAATCCCCTGAATACTGTAACTTCATTCCCATATTCTACATGTATGTTATCCTTTGAATGGATTAATCATTAGAAAAATATGTGGTCACCCTGTGGTACTGCTACCCCACCCCGCCACCTGTTAATTAATGAATTGTAATATTACAGGTTGGAGATTTTGGACTGGCAAGGGAGTATGGATCACCACTGAGACATTATACTCCTATTGTGGTAACCCTGTGGTACAGAGCCCCAGAACTATTGCTTGGAATTAAGGTAAAATAATGTCAGCAGACACACTCCATCATATAAGAATATTTTTGGATCTGTGAGTTAGACATGCTCTGGCTTACATCAGCCCAGAGGTTGTTTCAGGGTTTGATCTGTGTGTTAGCCATGCTCTGGCTTAGATCAGCCCAGAGGTTGTTTCAGGGTTTGATCTGTGAGTTAGCCATGCCCTGACTTAGATCAGCCCAGAGGTTGTTTCAGGGTTTGATCTGTGAGTTAGCCATGCCCTGACTTAGATCAGCCCAGAGGTTGTTTCAGGGTTCTATCTGTGAGTTAGCCATGCCCTGACTTAGATCAACCCAGAGGTTGTTTCAGGGTTCAATCTGTGAGTTAGCCATGCCCTGACTTAGATCAACCCAGAGGTTGTTTCAGGATTCATTCTGTAAGTTTGCCTCAGACGTGTATTAGATCAGGTTATAGTTATAATTATTAATGTACTGTTATTTAATCTAGGAATATTCCTGTCCCATTGATATGTGGTCATGTGGTTGCATATTTGCTGAGCTATTAACAATGAAACCACTGTTTCCTGGAAAGTCAGAAATTGATCAAATCAACAGAATATTCAAGGTGAGAAGTGCTGGCTTTCTTCATAGTTTATGGCATTGTCATGTTGCATAATCAAGGATATCCATTCAGCACACAAGGGCTACATCATGATCGCTCCTTTCACATTACATCTCCTTCACTTGAGTATTATTTCTTTGTTAGACTGTCACATGTTACCCACTATTGATTACTGGCTTGGAGAATGTTGTACGTTGTCTGTGTATCTTGTTTTCTGGTTTCATGTTGTAGAAGTAGTCAGATAGAATACTTTGTAGAGTTATTTTAACATGGTTTGACTTAACAATCCCTAGTTAGTTGCCCCCATCCCCCTCCCCCCCCCCCCCCCCCTCAGTCAAATAAAAAAAAGTCACAAGATTGATAGTAAGCAATAAAAAAGAACTCATTCAATTATTATCTGGTTCATAGGAGCTTGGAACTCCCAGCGATGCTATATGGCCAGGTCCACCTAAATATTCCGAGTTACCTCACGTCAAAAAGGTTTGTTTAACTTCAAATATTGTTACAGGTGTTCGGGTGTTCTCAGCTGTTTTATAATGGGGGGGGGGGGGGTGGGGGGGGGGTTGTTTCCTTGTAGTCCAAAATCAGTCATACAGTAGACAGATCTTGATGGCAATCTTTAAAGAAAAAAGGTCTCTTGTGTGAACAGTCACCACTCTTTGGACTATTAGGACTATATGGACTATTAGGACTAGGTGATGGGGCTAAACCACTTAAAGAGTAGGGCTAAACCACCAAGGGGCTTAACCACCAAGGGGCTAACCCACCAAGGGGCTAACCCACCAGATACCCTTTGTTACATGTATTTGCTCATATTTTAATCCTAAGTTCCTTGCGCCCCCTTAGAATCATTATTCTCTGATGCTACATTTCTAAAATATTTTTTAATATCTATTATCCCCAGATGACGTTTACAGAGTATCCATATAATCAACTGAGAAATAACTTTGGAACATATCTTACTGACAAAGGTTTTGATCTGCTAAATAGGTAAGGACGTTGGCAGGTAGGCTGAGCTGAGCATGAAACGAACAGCTATGTTACAAAAGCAATATGCCTCGTGCAACTCTTACCCTTCTTTCGTGCTTAAGAACTTAATATGCATGTAAGCATTGACCATGATTACCTTACTATTCGTAAAAAGTCAATAGTACATGGACCCTTTCGATGAGTGATTTTAATCTTGGGGTTAATTTTTTTGCATTTATGTTTGTTAAAAAAATGAATGAATGAACGAAAATAAAACTGCAAATTGGCTTGGGTACCTGCAGTCAGGCATCCCTCCACTATCCTGTTACCTTTTTTACAGATGGCAAAAACCTTTTTATTTCTGAGCGTTATTAATTTTAGCTTTTGGTTTACAGGTTTTTGACGTATGATCCAAGCAGAAGGATCACAGCAGAGGAAGCACTAAAGCATGAATACTTCAATGTAAGCACTTCTGAATCTGTTTTTCCTATTTTAGACCAAGAGACTTTTATCTTTACCATGGGTTTAATATCTTCCCATTTTATACCATGTGTCATCCTTGAGTATCATTTCTTTGTTTAACTGTTGTGCATGAGAAGTCACATAAATATGGATACGATTCAAACAAATAATCTTATTCTCAAGAGAATGACACGGGTAAAACATTACGCTCAAGGTAAAGAGGTCTATTCTCATTCCCGTGAATATAAGATTCTTTGTTAATTTGATTGTTATTATTGAAGTGAAATTAAAGCTCTGTGTAATAATTTCTTCATATCTTTAAACCTAGGAATCACCTCTCCCTGTTGATCCAGACATGTTCCCCACCTGGCCTGCTAAAAGTGAAATGATGCAGAGACCAAGGCGTAAAGACTACGAACACAGCCCCTACGAACACAGCCCTAAAGCACCAGAAGGTGGAGAGATGTTCTCCAAACTCGTAAGTTTTCTATCTCCTATCTATTTTTTTTTTAAAAACTTTATTTAATGATGGGGAAAGAAAAAGCAATTTAGTTAAAGCTAATCTTACATTGGGCCATCAAAAAAATAGGGAAAAAATGCAAATATTAAAAAAAAGATAATAATAATAATTTAAATGCAATATGGGCCACCTTCCTATCTGTTCAATGTGTGTTTCTTCATGTGTTAGTAAAACCACATAAAATGACATGCGGCAGTTCTTTCTCCTCATGTAACACAATCATTCCATGCTTTCTATCTGCATCTGCTAAACTATGCCTGCCAGTTTTTCTATACTCTGTAAATTTTATAGAAGTCTGAATTTCATACTTAATTTTGTGTTATAATCTTACAGTATACATGTAACCCCAGTAACTATAGTTTTATTGATTTCCAATTGTAGAAAGATGGCAGTGATAGTAGCAGTGCCGCTGGTGCTGGTGCAGGTGGGGGTGGAGGAGTACAAGGTTTTCATATGCCGTCATCCAAGAAAGGTTCTGCTGCTGTTGCAGGGTTTAGCTTGAAGTTTTAACTTCTTGTATAAATTACTGTCATCTACTGTAAATACTTGTTAGTACAAACACTGTTTCTTTGTGCAGAAATGTAACTACATCAATTTCAGAACAAAGAATCAAGATTGCATTGTGTCAATAGCATGACCAAAAACAAGGGCTGCACAATGGCCTGGCATGATGATGCCCACATCAGAGTGATCAATCAGTGTGACCAGTCTAGACCGTTAACAGTCCCTCTTTTCCTCTCCCTGCGTGCCGCTTCAAACTCGCACCCACTCCTCATACGTCCAATGCAGGGGGAAAAACCTTCATACAAGAAGGGTTGGACTGCTTCATCTTGAAGCCCTAACCATTACCATGCTTTTATCTACTGTGAATACTTCCACTAGTCAATGAATGCTGCAGATGTGTAACCTTTTTTGAAATAAAGAATCATGAGATTATAATAATTATGAAGGACTGTTAATAAGATCATCACTGTTTGAGACTTCAAGTTTTTCTCTGGTTTGGGATGAAAAAGAAATGATTGTTTCTTTCTTCGATTTTCTTAATTGATATTTTGTGTTATTTATTTATTTATTTATTTATTTATTTATTTATTTATTTATTTATTTATTTATTTATTTATTTATTTATTTATTTATTTATTTATTTATTTATTTATTTATTTATTTATTTATTTATTTATTTATTTATTTATTTATTTACTTATTTATTTATTTTATTTATTTATTTATTTATTCAGCAAGTTAGCAGACTACTGAGTTTAATACCAGGGGGGCTCATATCCAGGATTTTACAGCAGCATGAAAACATTTGAAACTGTATAAAGCATGAAACTTAAAATCCTTCGTACTTATGTATGCTAACAATATATAGTTACCATTGGTCATGTACTCATATTATATAGCCTTCCCTTTCCAACTATCAATTTTTCTTGACGCTTTTTTGATATTTCAATAATAATAATATTTAATATTTTGGGTTTCCTGTGTAAACTAAATCACACCCCAGCCCTCCCCCCTCGTGAGGTTACGTGTCATACCGCACGGTTTTTTTATGATCAGCTGATAAATACCCCGGCTCTCAGCCAATCAGAATCCGTCTTTTAACAATAAAAGCGAAGTATATTTGTCCAACAGGCGTCGGCTTTTGCTTTGCAAAACCTCTGCACCAAGGTAAGACTTGCTAGAAAAGCTCCATATTTTTTACTCAACTGTACTTATTTATTTCTTTTCTGACTAGCTGAAGTCATAACTATTGCATTTTGCGTGTATTTTTCAGTAGAAAGGACAAAATTCTTCCTAGACATCTGATCAAAATGACTATCAAATTCGGAATCAACGGGTAAGAGTTTCAACATGTGCTTCAGTTCTTCACTTTTGAGGCCTTTTTTCTTCTTTTAAATATTTGCACAAGGCCTAAGAGTGTATTTAAAATGTTTTACGGTGTTTTTTGGTGTAGGTTTGGACGAATTGGACGGTTGGTTTGTCGTGCTAGTTTGGAGAGAGACGATGTCCAACTTGTCGCAGTCAACGATCCTTTCCTTGATGCAGAGTACATGGTAAGAAAAAATACAGAATTTCAACCTATTTAACCCATATTCAAACATTTTATACCAAGACAAGCTTTTCCTTTGACTAGTTAAGCTAAAAGCAGACAAAAGACTACTATTTCTTACATTTTTATTTTTAAGCATGTCACTCCTACGACTTGACACCAGCGACAGCAAGTCGAAAATTTAAATTCAAATTTTGACAGGAAAAAGAATTAAAATAGTATTTTTGCCATCTGTTCTTTGGATTGATAACTTATTCCCCATATTATGACTTATTTATAGTATGTTTTTACCGGTGTAAATGAGATATTTTTGTTATCAAATAAGCTTAATACCAAAATAATGTACAAATTATCCGTACAGCTGTTAGAGCTTTCCTTTAAATCTATCGATTGTAGTTGGTTTGCGATAAGTGTGGCTTAAAATAATTGAGATATTTAGCGTTGAATTTGGGTTGAAAAAATTCACAAATTTTAAAAAAGCATCGCTTTCTCTAAAATCTCGAAAAGACTAGTAAAAGAGCAAAGATCAGTTGTAGTTCTGTTGGTCATGTGCCACGTTGGACTGCCACGCACTGAATTACGTTTTGTGATGTAAATACGATTCCCTTTAGTATTTTATTAGGATCTAGCTGCTTTCCTGTTCATTGTTTGCAATAATAGAGTAATTATAATTACTATCGAACCTTGGGATTTTAAGTTGATTACACATTAGTGTTGATCCCATTGAAGTACCAGGGTTCTAACCTTAGGTTTTGAGCGTGTTTTCAGATATGATTCTATAGAAAAATATACTGTACAGGCAAGCTGTACAGTGTCCAGGGAATCGAGGGATCAAGGGTGGTGGTGTCGCGGCAGTGAAATCACCTCTCACCTCTGGGGGTCTTGGGTTCAATTCCTATTATTGGCATCACACATAGGCTTCTCCCTTGATTCAAGGGTTTTTGTCCAGGTTCTCTGATTTTTCTCCCTCCACAAAACCTAACAAGCTAAATTCCATTTCAATCTGTGAATAGATTGATTCTTAGATGTGATGATTGTGTCAAAAGTATTGAGTGCCCATGAGAATGAGGCAATGTCGGACTAAAGGCTTTGTTTATTTAATTTTTTGCCTTGCTTTCATGGCTGACTGCGATTCTTTTTGACAGCAATCATCACATTCAATAATCAAACTATTAGACATGCCCTGACTGATCAGCCTAGAGGTTGTTCCAAATGTTATACAAAGAGACACTTACCTCATCCATTGTTTCCTAACAGGCCTATCTGTTCAAGTATGACTCCACCCATGGCAGATTCAAGGGTGATGTCAAAGTTGTTGACGGAAAGCTGGTCATTAATGGCAAGACGGTAGAGGTGTATGCCAACAAAGACCCAACAACCATCCCATGGGGAAAGCATGGCGCTGACACAGTTGTGGAGTCTACTGGTGTATTCACTACCATTGAGAAAGCTGGTGCGCATCTCAAAGGGGGTGCAAAGAAGGTCATCATCTCAGCACCCTCTGCCGATGCACCCATGTTCGTAATGGGTGTTAATGAGGAGAAATATGAAACCAGTATGAATGTCGTCAGGTGAGTGAAATCCAGGAAAATAAACAGGAACAAGAGAGTTAGAGAAAGGGGGTGGGTAAGCTGTGATATATTTTTTGAGCTATCAAATATATCCGTGAAATACTTTGTAAGAAAATTAGTAAGTTCAGTAAGCCATTTCGAGTTTGTATGACTTACGAATAAATAAAAGTTGCTTCTGTCTTTGGGTAATAATATGCATTAGTAGTTCAAAATGCGACTGCTGGAACAAAAATTTCCCAACCTATCCAGACAGAACCTTCAGGCCAGAACCACACCTAATGGGAAAAGATGATGATGAGTGATTCATTAAATTCTTATAGAACACTCTGTACTAATTTGTACACAATTTCCTTAGTTAACTTTAATATAAATGACGGAACAAATTTGTTAATGTTTTTTATTTAAAAATTTTATGTTTCAGCAATGCTTCTTGCACTACCAACTGCCTTGCTCCTATAGCTAAAGTCATCAATGATAACTTTGGTATTGTGGAGGGCTTGATGACAACCATCCATGCCTATACTGCCACACAGAAAACTGTTGATGGACCAAGTGGAAAGGTACAATACTACAACAGATACTGCGTTTTATAGGTGTAGAATAATTTTTGCTGGATTAAATGATATTACAGTGCAAATTGAAAAACCGTGGGCAACTCGTCATCATTTACTCTAGACCCTAAGTGTTAGTCCATCTGGGACTTGTATTCATAATCATCTACCCAATAATTGGCATTGGGTGGCAGTTTCTAAGTCTTTGAAAAGTAACTAATTTATTATTATTAAAATCTTTTGTAGAAATGGCGTGATGGAAGAGGTGCTCACCAGAACGTCATCCCAGCGACAACTGGTGCTGCAAAAGCAGTCGGCAAGGTCATCCCAGAGCTGAATGGGAAGTTGACTGGTATGGCATTCCGAGTACCGGTCCCTGATGTATCGGTGGTAGACTTGACTGTCAGACTTAAAAATGGAGTAAGTAATAATAATACTGATTTCATCATCTTCACCATCAGTATCATCATCATCACCATCATTACCATCATCATCGCCATCATCATCATCATCATCATCACCACCATCGCCATCATCATCATCATCATCATCATCATCATCATCATCATCATCATCATCATCATCATCATCATCATCATCATCATCATCATCATCATCGCCATCATCGCCATCATCGCCATCATCGCCATCATCGCCATCATCGCCATCATCATCGCCATCATCATCGCCATCATCACCACCACCATCGCCATCATCATCATCATCATCATCATCATCATCATCATCATCATCATCATCATCATCATCGCCATCATCATCATCGCCATCATCATCATCATCACCATCACCATCACCACCATCATTGTGAGCATCAGTATTGTCATGATCATCAACATCATGATTACCAATGTTCTCATCACCACATCCATCATCATGGTCATCATCATCATCACTATTATCACCATCATCATCATTACTATTATCATGGTCATCATCTTCATCCTCATCATAACCATCACTTTTTTCTCAGGCATGATTTAGAGTTTGGCTCAAATTCCTCAGATTTCTTACTCTGACTTTATAATTTGTTTAAACCCAATTTTCTTTTAATGCAGGCTTCCTATGACCAAATCAAAAGTGCTGTGAAGAAGGCCTCTGAGTCTAAAGAGATGAGCAGATTCCTTGGTTATACTGAAGATGATGTTGTGTCTAGTGACTTTATTGGCAACACTACCTCCAGTATATTTGATGCCAAGGCAGGCCTGTCCCTGAATGACAACTTTGTCAAGTTGGTTGCCTGGTAAGTGAGTTTTGTTTAGCCCAGAATTGAGTTTTTGTTGGGAGTGATGAAAATATTTGATACTTGAATGACGAGGCCAAATGGTCGAGTCTTGGAAGATATCTTGTATTCATACTGTCTGACCCAACACAGGTTCCTATTCCTATGTACTAACTTTTATGGTACTCTACTGATTCTTAAACTGTCTCAACTTTTGTCTTTATCAGTGTCTACTTTCACAATCTTAAAGGGTTACTAGAGTTACACAGTAATTTTCATCTAGACCCTTCTAGATCATAATTATTAGGATTTAGAATTTAATTTTTGCGGATGGAGGAAAACCGGAGAACCCGGAATAAAACTCAAAGCATAGCAGAGAACCAACAAACTCTACTCACATACGACAGCTAGCCTGGCGAGACTCAAACCTGGGTTGCAGTGATGAGAGATGAGCACTCTCACCACTATGCGAACCATGCTTTGTGTACAAATGAAAACAGTTGCACCAATATCCTGTGAACTTATGTGCAGTTTATTGATGACAGTACATTTTGCATTTCTATGTTGAAGAGAGTTATTTGTTGTATTTCAGGTATGATAATGAATATGGTTACAGTCACCGTGTGATAGATCTTTTGGTCTACATGTCAAAGCGTGCCTAGTGCTGTCAAGAAAACCAAACTAGAAGACTTATTATCAATAGATACTTGATAAAAAACTTTACAATGGATTTGTTTTTGATTTTACTTTTCAACTGTTATGGTGTAGTGAATTGTAAACAAATTTTATATCACTATGAAGTATTGACCTGGCTCTTCTACCAAAAATAGCAGAGGTATTGGTAAATTAATTAGATAGACTCGAAAAATGTTAGTGTCTTTGGGTTAATAAAAAGAAGCTTTAAAAGTACTTTAGAAAATGGGCTCCCTGTGTTAGTATGGGCATTAGTTCCTCGGCGTTTCGACAGCGCGATCAAAAAACTCGCACCTGTTCTTAATTAAGGAATTCTAACTGTTTTATGGGCTCTTCCCGATTCTCTCTTTCTCTCACACTAGATTTACTTTAATCTTTGGCTGATGCTTGTCCAAGCATATCTAATGCGTGCTCTGCTTGGTCGAAATGTCATTTCAAATTAGAGTATGTAAAATTCTCATTTCTTTTTTTGTGCGCTCTAAATTTGAACTTTCATTTATTGCTTGTTGCTATTCTATTATTTGTTTGATCTAAACCTAATTCATTCAGGTCCAGTAAGATGGTCATAGACCTCCCTAGGTTTTGTCTTAAAGGGGCACTTGGATGAAAATCGAAATTGGAAATGACTTGAAACTTGGTTTATCTTATCTTCACAGTCAAAAGTGGCGGATAAAAATTATCAATTTATTTTATCATCTAAATTGTGAGTAAATGGCGTCATTTACTTAACCCTATTCTTTTAGATTTGTAAACGAAAGTTCTTACCTGCAAGTTGCTCCCAAGCTTATTTTTTTGCCAATCTAGTTTTCATAATCATAATTGAGTCGTATTATTCTCATACTGTATATATGAATTATTCTGACTTTCAAAAATTTGGCCGTTTTCGTCCAAGTGCCCCTTTAACAATAAAGAAGGTATCCAAAACAGGCGTAAAAGCCACACCCACTACCCCTTTCACTCCACTCTTTTTTTATTCATTAAGATTTTTTGTCTTAAATACTCTATATTAAAATTTTATTTTGGAAATAGGGATATAGATCCGCTCGATGAGCTGCTGCTCTTGGGGTTCATATGAGAATTAATTTTTAAAAACAAAAACAAAAATCTTAAAAGGGAAACAATTTTTTTTCACTGAATACGTGAAAGATTTAAACCAATGTACACTATATACAAGAGATTTTGCACTATTTTACATACCGTATGCCTTGTTTAATACTCGAGGACGAAAGCATTGTTCAATATAAAAAAGCAGAAATGCTGCGAGCCTTAGGTAATGGACTGATTTAGCATCAGGACGCGGATGTCAAATACGACGGCGCGAGCGCATTTTATCCGTGTGCGAGTCGACCTCGTTGAGGACGGCTCGCGCACGAAAAAAATGCGCTCGCGCCGTCGTATTTGACGTTCGCGTCCTGATGCTAAATCAGTCTAATACACGCATCAAGAATTCCGCGCTGCTGCTCAATGCGCATGCTCAGGGGATTAAAAAGTGGGATAAAATTTGTAAAATATGCTATATTTTAGTTGTATCTTTCTTGTCAAGTACAATTTTTACTAAATATTCAAGATCGCGTACTGTTAAGCGAATTCTGAATCAAATATACCGAAAAATTGCATATTATACAAAATATTATCCCACTTTTTAATCCCCTGAGCATGCGCATTGAGAAGCAGCGCGGAACTCTTGATGCGTCTATAATCGAGACGTGCGCAGAGAAAGTCCACTACTAGTATTAGTCGTTAAATCGCATTAAGTTCTTTTTTTCTCTATTTAGTTCACGTCGTAGTGTCAATCAGATCATTACGCATATCAAAGGTGGTCATCTTGACACCATTCACTTTCGCTACCATCTGACGTTTCTCTATCGCCTCACAAACGGCCAGTCTTCTTGTAGGTCGGTCCCGAAGATACTGATGAAAGCTGTCCAAATCTTCGTCTCTACTCTCTTCAGCAGCTGGTTTGCAATCTCTTGAATACCTGGCTACTCCATCAACAAACCCAAGCGAGTCATTGTCAGTTGGCTGTACAATGATATGCCTTACTTTCTGTGGTGGGGAATGATTGGGAAGGTGAAAAAACGAAACACACCTAACACGATGTGGATTTATTTTTGACTGTTCATTCTCGGCCACATTTTTTTCACTGTCAACTTGTTCTTCTTGTACATCTTTCTTATTTTCTTCTTTTTTCATCGCGTTCTTCTCCGCTACTGCAGAGGTACTTGGTTCTGATTGCTTTCGCCGTGCCGGTGTGTAATGAGACGACTTGTATGGTGCCTTCGTTGTCTTGCTTTTTAGTGTTGACCTTTTAACATGATTTCTTTCGCTGTCTTTATCGTTTCGTAATCCACCGATATACACTGATTCACAGTTCCAAGTTCTTCGTCTTGACACTGTCCTGGCAACGTTCTTGGTCCTGACTCCTGAAAGACTTTCTCGTCTGAATGCTCCTGAACGACGCAAACTGTTCCTCTTACGAACATACAAATTCTCTCTACCATTGACTAAAAGAAAGCGGCCGTTGTCCATCGTTAAAGGTATTGAATTTAATACCCAAAACTGAGTTGAGCTAGTACGTGCTTTCTGTATGGAGACTGATCTTGGTTAAAAGACACTGTTTCACTTGCCTTCTTGACTGGATTCTAAAACCCAAGGTTTTTTATGCTACTTTTCAATTCTTTTCCTGATATCACAAAACGTTTTTAGAGTAACGGTACGTCGAAAATGATATGATTACAAAGTACCGCAGGTTTTGTACCATTTTATAATAATGTAACACAGATGCTACTTACGCACTTAATCACACAAAAATCTTTCGTTCGAATCAATCTAATTACTCGAAAATTAAAACCCTCCAATCACGGAGTTTTGAAAGGACACACCTCGATATAGCCGCGTCTTTTGTTGCTAGGAGTTAACAAGTGGTTGCTGGGGACGTGATTGATCACCTAACACTCAGTCCAGTTAATTAGTGTTAATTGCTGTTGTTGTTTTCCTGTTTTTTGGTAATTGCAAAGTAGGCCCGGTTTAGAAATCGAATTTCACATGCAAATGCATATGAACAACATCTATTGTTTGAATTCATTTGCATTAGATTCGGCACATGTGAAATTCGACGTCTAAACCGGGCCTAAGAGTTGTTTTTGACAAAATATGCGTTAATTTATTTTCTAAGTATGACTTTTATCACGCTTGAGTGACATTAAAATATATTTGATAAATTTATCGGCAATAGGAGTTTACTGTCATGGAAACGAAACATGGAACAAAACAAGATGCGAAACAAGGTGCGAAACATGGACCGAAACAGGATGCGAAACAAGGTGCCAAACTATACCAAAACAAGATTCGAAAGAAGGTGCGAAAAATGGACCAAAAGAAGGTGCGTAACATTGCCCAAAACAATTTGCGAAACATAGATACACTTTCATACTCTTCTTTCTTTAAACGGCCCATAAAGCACTTCGATTTGGCTAATTTGCAGCAAATTTAGAGGAGCACTTTGCATGAGCACGATAGGATAACAAGCTATTGTATTTATGCAAAGTGCCCCTTAAAGACCTTAAAGTCGAGAATAAGAAACCAGTGAATTGAAATGAAGAAACAACCAAAATAATACGATCAATGAAAAGATCATTCGTTCAGGCGGTCTCCCTGTGGAAAATTTAAAAGTATACGCGTTACTAGTTTCCCTCGACTCTCTCTTACCGTTAGTAACTGGAAACTAACACTAAAACCAGAACAAAATACACAAAATTTTGACTATAAAAATTGTGTTTAGCGCAAAAAAATCATTATTGGCTTAAAGATAGAAGCTAAATAAGCCTTACTTTGTAGTTTATGTAACTAAAGTGAAAGTCTAATTCCGTGACTGCCGCCCAGAAGTTTTATCTTTACAGTAACAAAAACAATTGGGTTGTTGTCAACATTACAACAGACATCAAGCATTTTTAGGGTTTATTCAAGAATTCAACATGGAAATTCCCCGCCAAAGCCTTAAACAAGACTCCAATGTGGATTTTATCTCTCATTTTTCATCCACACACGCTGAAGATGCCTTCCTGGCGATGAAGAACATGAGAATCAACTCTGAACTCTGTGACGTCCTCCTTGTTGTTGGAGACCGAAGGATTGCTGCCCACAGGCTTGTCTTGGCTTCATGTTGCTCTTATTTTCACGCTATGTTTACTGGTGAGCTTCTCGAAAGCCGACAAGGGGAGATTACTCTACAAGGAGTCGATCCAGATGCTATGGAAATGTTAGTTGAGTTTGCTTACACTGCCAGAATCAAAGTTACAGAAGAAAACGTGCAATCTCTTCTTCCTGCATCATGTCTGCTTCAGCTGAACAGCGTTAGAGAAGCTTGTTGTGAGTTTCTTAAGAATCAACTTCATCCTTCAAACTGTCTTGGAATTCGTTCGTTTGCAGATGCTCATGTTTGTAAGGAATTGTTAGAGTCCTCTCACAGATTTGCACTTAACCATTTTGTTGATGTTTGTCAGACTGAAGAGTTCTTACTCTTGAACGTAAACCAAGTACTTGAGCTGATCTCAAGTGATGATATCAATGTTAAAAGCGAGGAACAAGTATATAATTCTGTAATTACTTGGATTAATCATGATAAGGAGAGCAGAAAGGGGTTAATTCATCAACTGTTGCCTCACATTAGACTTGCTTTACTATCAAGAGAATGTCTAATGGCAAGAGTTGAAACAGAAGATATTATAAGATTCAATCAGGACTGTAAGGACCTTCTGATAGAAGCAATGAAGTACCACTTACTACCAGAAAAAAGAAATATGTTACAAAGTCCAAGAACAAAGCCACGCAACCCTCACGGCAGAGTACCAATCCTTTTTGCTATTGGAGGAGGAAGTTTATTTGCAATCCACAGTGAATGTGAATGTTATGATCCTCGCCTGGAGAGATGGTGTATGATTGCACCCATGTCAACAAAACGATCCAGGGTTGGCGTAGGTGTTATAGACAGTAAAGTATATGCAGTGGGAGGATATGACGGGAGTAGTGACCTTGCGACTGTTGAGTGTTACTACTCCCAAGAGAATCTGTGGTCACCAGTGACACCAATGGGTACTCGACGCAGTTGTCTTGGAGTTGCTGTTGTCAATGGTCTGATATATGCTGTAGGAGGGTATGACGGTGCATCGTGTCTTAATAGTACAGAGAGATATGACCCTCTGACTGATCAATGGACTTCAGTAGCTGCCATGGGTGTCAGAAGGTAGAAATTTTCATGCTGTTTTAATAATTATGTTAGTAATATTACCTGACTAACTTTTGTACAAGGGGGTCTGTAAGTCAGGGGGGAGCAATTTTACACCAACAATGTAAGGGAAAAAATGGAGAGAGCAGGCCAGTATGTGGGTGAGAAGGGGGAGGGGAAGTTGATTGGCAATACTGGTAGGTGTGTGTTGTCAGGGAAATGCCAGGGTAGTTATCATAACAGATTTATAATGATTGACATGCTCTTCACAGGCGGTATGTTCGTGTTGGTGTTATTCGAGGTGTTATATATGCAGTTGGTGGTTATGACGGCAGTGCACACTTGAATACAGTGGAGTGTTATGACCCTTTAACAAACATATGGAAGCCAGTTGCTAACATGTCTAGTAGACGGAGCAGTGCAGGAGTGGCTGTTCTCAACGACTTCCTCTATGTTGTAGGTTAGTATAGTATTATTTAATTGAAGAGTGTTGCCAGGTTTCATAGTATGGGGAAGACTGGACAACTGTTGAACAGGGGAGGGGAGAGGGGAAAACACGTCCATACCAATCTCACCCCCATCGCTCCAGCCTACAATCCTGAGATTCCTAGGGCTAACTTTTGCAGTTTTTAAAATTTTGATAATTCTTGCTGATTTAAAACTCCAGGTGGAAATGATGGTGCATCCTGCCTGAATACAATGGAAAGATATGACCCAACAACCCATACCTGGATGTCGCTAGCACCTATGGGTGTACGTCGAAGCACCCATGACTTAGCCGTAATAAACAACCTGTTATATGCAGTTGGTGGTAATGACGGCAGTTCTAGCTTGAACAGTATTGAAAAATATGACCAAGAAACCAACAAGTGGGCTCCTGTTGTTTCTATGAGTACTCGACGCAGTAGTGTTGGAATAACTGTCGCAAACGTTCTGCTTGTTTAACGAGATGGTAAAATGGACTGTTATAAATTGAAACAACAGGTATTTTAATTAGTAGATGGATTACAAGAATTTTGAAGTATGAACCCTTGCACTAATTCCCATCCTGGGTGTCAAAACAAAAGAACAGCCTTCTCTTGATAGAAGTCTTTTGTGATGTTAATATTTGACACTGCTTTGCCCCCCAGGTTGGGAATTAGTGCAAGGGGTGTATTTAGAGTGTGCGCTAAAGTGTATCTGATTTAAAGGACCAACAGCAAAAGTCTGTACATTAGGACAAGCTCTATTATACCTACACTTTTACTCAATAACATGCTGCCACAAAATTATATGATTTACTGCCGCAACACAAAGTATCTTATAATGGATGTTAATCAAGACATTTCCTTAACAATCGATAGGCAAGAGCCCTCAAAAGAATACACTGCATTGTCATGGAAACACTTTGATTGACATCCATCAATGACTACTTTGTCATGCAGATGATCCTGTTCATGTTGGGAATTAGCAAGTGTAATGTTTGAGTGATGTTTTCTTCAAAGTAATGAGAAAATATTGTTAGGGTACTTTGGGTATGTTATCATTGAACTCCATTTCCCATGCGAGTGGTTTGGATATTTTCACTATGAGGATTGGATAGAACACTACAGTAATCTGTTTTATCGTTTGTGTAACCTAATCAAGTCTGCAGGACAGACTCAGTTATTTTAATGTCTTAAATTAAGAAGTTGTAGTTTTTTATTGTAAGTTGTACTTTACATTAGTTATAAAATTGCCCCAGAAGACACATCTTTTTTCAGTTTCCAATCCCTGATTTGTTAAAGACAAATGGACCCTGCCATCTCAAAATTATCTTGGATACAAGGCTAACATGACAACAAATTATATTGAAAAGAGTGTGATTTCTTTTGTATTTTTGTGTTACCCTTGCATCCAAAATAATTTTTACATGGGTCAAAAAAAAAACATGTCTGTCCATCTGCTGAGTAAAAGTTGACAATTAAATTAATATATAACCAAGAACGTTTTAGAGTACAAGTTTATTTGACAAACAAACCATCTTCCTTCACACAGGATTTACAGAATACCAGTAGTACAGTACTGTTAAGAAAACCAAATCAATTTGCTTCATAAATTTCCAATTTTTTTCAACGGAAACTGTTTTCTATTTTGTCAACTCTCCCTAAAGCTGGAGCCAGATTTTGATCACATTTTTTTCCCAAAAAATAAATTCACTTATCATGGCAGCCTCCATTAGTCATCCTTTTCCTTGGAGAAAATAGAGCTGCAAATAATAACACAAAATCCAATTAATATGGTAAATGAGCTGGTAAATTATGAACTATAATTCCATGATAAGTATGAATAATAAACCCACAAAAAAGTACTGATGCTATGCAAGAACCATATGCAAGCTTTTTTCAAAAGTCAAATGACAAAGACACAGTGGCAATGTTGGTGGTATAACAACAGAAGCTAGTGAAAAGTCTTTTGTTAAATGCCACTAACATGGCCATGATGACAATATGTGCACAAAAATAGTGTAAACATAAATAACCCCATATAAGGCACATAAAATACCACATCAGCCTTGCTCAAGTACCAGTCAGGTGCTCTGAACATCAAGGCCTTATTAATCACATGAATTTTCCTGTATAGATCAGTCCCTAGAGCATCTGACCAGTATTCAGGAGGTTGTGAGTTTCGTGAGTCCATCAGAAACTAATGGATTGTCCTCTGAGAACAATGCTCTTCAAAAGCTACAAATACATGATCTTTACATTCAACTTACTCATCAAATTCATCTTTTAGCCTGAGATTGAGCATCAATGCATTGGCATCCAAGTAGACTGGGTTTGCAGATGCAGAAATCTAAATATGCAAAACAAAGATGTTAAATTATGTCCATGATGAAGATCAATGACATAGACCTGTTCTGAGATAGCAAACATGATGCATTGTGGTCTAGCTTAGGTACAAAATATCTTTTGTTCGCCAAGCCTTATATTGGTGTTCAGCAAAGCTAGACCTGGGATAGCAAGCAAGGTGTATTCTGGTCTAGCTTGTGTACAAATATCTTTTGTTCGCCATGACTTACATTGGTGTTGTTTGTACCACAATGTATCTTGTTTATTGAACTCAGAAAAGCCCTATGCAAAGAGGATAAACTCAACCCAATTTCCAATTTGATCACAAAAGGAGCAGGACAGGTTTGTCAGTGATTGTGTTACCTTAAAACAAGGACAGTTTGGTTTTATTGTAGAGTTATATATTTACCGTTCTTGCAATTTTCTGAGCAGCACGGACTTTCCTCAATCTGAGATAACCAGGATTATCCCTCAGTGCCTCACCAAGGTAAATAATGTCAAGGAAAAACTGCATTTTGAGGTCACACTTTATGTAAAATCAGTAAGAATACACCCACCCCCCCCCCCCCCCCCCAGGATAGATTTGATGAGGAAAGGGAATAAGATAACTAAGGTATGGCCCCACCCCTCCCCCCTTTTAAATATAATGTAGAGTAGATGAAGTCACAAAAGGAATTATTTATAGAATGGATTTGACAACATCACCCATACCTTTCTTATCTACCCCAAGCAGAACCTATACCCATCAGTAGAGCATCTAGGGTGTACAAGATCCTTCCCCATCAAAAGTATACCCCAAGTGCTACATTTTGTGACGACAAACTAATGTTAGTAAGTAGAGGATATCAGTTTTGCAGCTTGTGCTTCTCCCTCTGCCTGTACGATCTTCTGTTGTCTCTCTTGTCTTGCTTTTTCTACAGCAAACTGAGCTCTCTGAGCCTCCTGTTGAGCTAAAGAACAAGAAAGAAATGAAATAATAAGTTCAGTACTGCAAAATTATGCAAACTCAGTTGTTGTGATTTGCCAGTTAAAATTTGGTTTTTCAAAAAAAAAACTTCACAATTTGCTAGGGTTTATGCTAGAGCTACGCAGTCAGCTATATACTAATTCTGGATTGAAAATATAATGCAACATAAAAATGTTTCTTGTACTTACCAACTTGTTTTGATTCAATGGCTCTCTCATACTCTTTACCAAAACTTAAATCAGTCTATAACAAAATAATGCTTCAATGTCAGGCTTTCTATTTTTTTTTTTTGGGTGGGTAAGGGGTTGGGTAAGGTGGCCCTCAGCTTCAGTAGAATCTGGTGTGGAACACAGGTAACCCAATTCAAGTTTGCATCAGACCCACTTCTGATGAATCATACATAAGACACAAGAATTAAGTGTTTTCTACTTACGATGGAGACATCATCCAAAATGATATGGAAATCTTTTCCTCTTTCTACTAGTTGTCTTCTTATCAGTAAACTGACCTAAAAACATAAATTGTATGACTTTTTTTTGCATTTTATCAACTAAAACAACTCCAAAAGCATCACATTTCTAGAGGTTTTGGCTTATGACAAAAAATTCACAATTGTCTGTATTTTTTCTGTTAGTGGAAGCCAAAAATCCAGATACCTTGATTATTATTGTTGTTGCCACAAAAACTACTCTAAATTCCATACAAGTGTTCTTATCTAGGTCTAAAGTGCTCTTCTAGGTTATCATTATAACTTAACTATAGATATATCTTACCTGTTGACGCATAGTGATAAGTTGTGATGCATTAAACTGAGCAACAACACTCTTCAACACCTGAAAACAGAATGCACAAGAAACGTCCAGCTTTAAAATATGGAAGAGAAAATGTCAAGAGATACAAAAAGCACAGAGTCCATAGAACTACTCAACCACTTTATGCAAGCAGATCGTATCTTACCTCATTCATAATGGATGGCAAAACTCTTTCATCATAATCAAGACCAAGCCTTTGATACAAAGGTGGAAGCTTGCTTGCTTCAGGACGGGCTAGAACACGAAGGCCAATGTTGACCATCTGCAAATCTGAATAAAAATGAATAAGCAAATAAGTAATTAACTGTAATTAAGTTATCATAGTAAACAAGTGATTGTTTACAGTATTCCAGGTGATCTGACTAGGCGCGCAAAGCATGATTTCCTGATCTGAAAAAGAATCAATCCCATCATCCACCGCACGCTCAATTCACTTGAGTTTCTTGGCGGCCATCTTGAAAATAGGCTAATTATGAGCGACTTTCTCGCCAATAAGTCTTTTCTTATTGAAAACGAGACATTATAAATAACAGATAAATGGATTTTCTTAAGGTTCAAAGCATCCTGGAGATTGCCAAGGACAAAAGAGCAGCGTAAGGTGTGGAAATTTTAGTTAAATCCTGCCAAAGAATCGAGAAAGCTTTTCGGCAGTTTCTTCGAGATCGTTTCAACGGTAATTCTTTAATAAAAAACCATGAATATTAATTTAACCAATGAAAATATATTCTTAGTCTCATCTAGACAACATATTCTTTGAAGTAGAAACATTTTTAGCCTTAAATAATCGGCTAAATGACACTTTTCCTAGCATTATTGTACTTGTATGCTGTTTGGTTTTGTTTTGATTTCCCTCTGTTTATCCATGATTGAGCTCGAAGACGCATGGGATTGATTCTTTTTCGGATATCACGATTCGCAATCTGATTGGCTAATCGCTTTTCCTCAGATCACCTGGTTCACACAGTAAATACAGTTGAACAGAGTAGAAATACCTTTGCTTCCTGTTGGAGATATGATCTTTCTTGGCCTTGATCGAATATCATAAATAATGGGATATTGAAACCATGGAATCCTAATAATAACAAAAATAATAATGATCATCATCATGTATCATCACCCCCGCCACCATCCTCATCATCACCATTACCAAAATCACTAGCATCATCATCACATATCACCACCATCACCCATATCATGTATACATGTATGTATCATCATCATCATCATAATACTTTATTATCCCAATAATCACCTGAAATGAAGTCCTTCTGTATAGACAGTGTTCTGTATTCCTCCTATTCTGCTAAAAATGATAGCACGATGACCACCATCAACTAGAACATCCAATAAACATGAAATTAACAAACAAATATACTTAGGGACCAATCGTTTATTACGTCGTAGGGGGCAGTGACTTTTATTGCAATTTTCATTATTATCTGTAGTTGCTAGTTGCCTATTGGAATTAGGTTTCTCACTGTCGCCAATCACAAACATGAAAGGTGCCGACTGATTATATTTTATTGGCAGAAACCAAAACCTCATCAGTGCACATTGACATTTGAACTTGAGTGTCTGTGATATTATGAAAATCGCAGTAATCTATAAAGTTTTAGTACCCCACAAAAACTAAGCTGATTGTCAAATATCACGTGGCCTGGCCTGGTGTCATACAAGCTGAATCAAGCTAGCTAGACCAAGGGATATTGTGTTCATTAAGTTGTGGACAAGTTGTACATTGAATCTTTCCCGCACAAAGACTTGCTGTGACACAGAATGGGTAAAATTGCAAGAAAAATCACAGATAAAACTATTAGATAATAATAAGAATCTTATGCAACGTTCCAAGAGAATGTCATGATTTCAAATTCAAATATTCAGCCCAGAAACCAGATTTAGAATACGATCTCTATTCTACCTGTGAAAATGGATTCTTTGATTCCATAGGCAGCTAAAGCAGCAGCCGCCAGGAATTTGAAGCCTGTTCCTACGCCTCGTGGAGCTTTTCCTAGTCTCCCTGCAAACTCTTGAAACTTGTCCGCCATGTTGGAAAATGATTCACGTGCGGCAAGAATGATGTAAGACCTCTTACATTATGTACAATATGGGACCTGCATGTACCTGACCCAGGCTACCCGCAACCAGCTGTTCCTTCTTTCTTTCTTTCTTTCTTTCTTTCTTCTTTTTTTCCCTTTCTAACCTCTTTGCAGTCCTATTTCTTCCCATTTCATTTCATTTCTTTTCATTTCTTTCTTTCTTTTACTATTTCGAAAAACAATTTATACGGGAAAGGAGTGCCAACAAGAGTCGAGGGGGACAAGATTTCTGTGTTTGGGCTTCCTGCATAAAACCACAGGTCCCCCGCGCTTCGAATAACAACAACAGAACCAATATGGCGGACAGATCAGTCACTAAAGCAAGTCTTGAATTTTTTCAAACCTTGATAGATTCCAATGAAAGGTAAAAGTCTTCTTAATGATAAACAGTTAAACAACTAACGTAGATACTTAGCATTTTGTTGCTTTATTATTTTTATATTTCAACTCATACTTTTGGACCCATAATCCATAGAATTTGTTGTGTGTCTTTGGAAGTCTTAAATATTTTCTGATTTCCGAGCAATTTGTCGTTTTATTTTTTGCTTCTAGCTTTGCTGACGATAAAGTATGTGTTATTGGTATAATCGGTAAGGGAAGTTTTGGCCACAAGTGTAAAGCCCGCCACGTCAACTCTGCCATAGAGAAAGAGTTATTCAAGGTACAGTATATGTAGCTAATAACACAGCAGCTTATCCTCGGGCCTAGTGTTGCTGTTTTATGTGGGATGAATTATAAAGGAATCATTTGGAGCATTGATTTATTATGGTAATATTTTCAGACTTTTTATCCTATCCAAACAAATGATTAATTTGGATATAATTTGAATAGTGCTACCTTGGGGTCCAGAGGTTATTTATTCCTGCTCCACCCCTTGCTGCTTTGACAGGAAGTTGTGCCTCCGGCACACGCGTAAATCTATCTGAAGCAAAATAGAACCTTTGGAGCCCAGAGAGAAAGTAAAAATGAGGCTAAGTCAGTCGTCTGTGATGTGGGGAAAGCTGGTCTTTCTAAAAACAATGTAAATACCATTAACAAATATGATGCTTAAACAGTGAATAAAAAACATAGATCACAGGTCATGGAGAACTGACTTGCCTCGTTTTTGCTTCCTCGACCCAGGTCATCCGTACGTGCCTTCCTTGACCTGGATTTTAAAATATGGCAGAAAAAAGTAGATTGGGCTTTTTTCTGAACATTTCCATTCAAAATTATGATAATTTTATTAACAAGGTATTACGAGAAAGTTTCAATTGAATTCCAAAAAATTAAGTCACGTGTGAGAAGAAAGCTTGAACAAAATTACACAAAAGTTTGACTGTCCATTACATCCGTTCAACTACACACTTAATACCCAGGAACACATTGATAGACCTTGGTAACACTTGAAAGTCAAATGAAAGTCTTGAGCAAAAGTACTGAAGTGTTTGACTATTGGTGGATCCAAGTTCCAATATATTTTCCAATCATGAAAAAAAATAATCCTGATTTTTTGCAAAATTTTACCATAATACTGCTAGTTATGAATATAAAAATAAAAATTATATACTAAAAGCTGCAAATTCCGGCTAAAAAAATTTCGATCCGATCCGGGAGACTCCAGTTATCCGAAGTCCAATCCAGTCCAGCCATGCACGGTTCCAAATTTTCCAAAAATAAAAAATCACTCAAAATTCATGATTTAGAAGAATAAATCAAATTTCAGAGGTTGGGCATGTCTTTGCTACGCATTAAGATTATCCATAACCTTTCAAAAGCTTAAAATTTTAATGATTTTTTTTGCCGATCCGGGACAATCCAGTCAACCGTAGTCCATTCCAGTCCAGGCATGCACGGTTCCGGATTTTCAAAAAATAAAAAATCGCTCGAAATTCAAGATTTAAGAGCAGAAATCAAATTTTAGAAGTTGGGCATGTTTTTGCTGTACATTAAGATCATCCATACCCTTTCAAAAGCTTAAATTTTCGCTTTTTTTTTTTTTTTCAATCTACAAAAGATCCGGTCAAAAGTCCAATCCTTCAGTCTAGACACTATGGACACAAATGCACCTAAAAATGATCACATTAATAAAACCTTTCCATTTGAATTCCAAAGTTTTTGGATCTTAGCCTTAAAAAATTTCTATTTCAACCATTTTGTTACTAAAAATAGAACAAACTGGTGGAAAAAGAAGTTGAAAAAAATCATACCTTTCGATTTTATTATAAAGTTCTTTTTAAAGATATCATTTTAGTGATAGAGTAAATTTGAAATTTTGGTACCATACTGGTGACATCATCAAAATGGTGGTCCCATCAGGTGCATCTGCCATGTGTTGGCCTCTATAAATAAAGTCAATCACCATCACCCTCACCATCACCATCACCATCACCATCACCATCACCATCACCATCACCATCACCATCACCATCACCATCACCATCACCATCACCATCACCATCACCATCACCATCACCATCACCATCACCATCACCATCACCATCACCATCACCATCACCATCACCATCACCATCACCATCACCATCACCATCACCATCACCATCACCATCACCATCACCATCACCATCACCATCACCATCACCATCACCATCACCATCAACATCACCATCACCATCACCATCAACATCACCATCACCATCACCATCACCATCACCATCAACATCACCATCACCATCACCATCAACATCACCATCACCATCACCATCACCATCAACATCAACATCACCATCACCATCGACATCACCGTCAACATCATCATCACCATCATCATCATCACCATCACCATCATCATCATCATCACCATCATCACCATCATCATCATCATCATCATCATCATCATCACCATCATATCATCATCATATCATCATCATCACCATCATATCATCATCATCATCATCATCACCATCATATCATCATCATCATCATCATCATACCATCATCATATCATCATCATCATCATCACCATCATATCGTCATCATCATATCATCATCATCATCATCATCATCATCATATCATCATCATCATCATCATATCATCACCATTATCATCATATCATCATCATCATCATCACCATCATCATCATCATATCATCATCATCATCATCATCACCATCACCATCATCATCATCATCATCACCATCATCATCATCACCATCATCATCATCATCATCATCATCATCACCATCATCACCATCATCATCATCATCATCATATCATCATCATCATCATTGCATGATGCTTACATATGTTTATTCTCTTTGTAGCTTGGTTTTGTGGATAAATTTCCTAAATCATCCAGCAATCCAATATCTCCTGTAAGTATGATGGTAGCTTGATGAACAAATGAATGATTGAATGAATCAAAGGATGGATGGTTGGGATGTATAGGATGGATGGATGAATGAATAGATGGATGCATGGATGCATGGGATGATTCAATGGATGGATGGTTGGAATGTAAAGGATGGATGAATGAATGAATAGATGGATGCATGGGATGATTCAATGGATGGATGGTTGGGATGTAAAGGATGGATGAATGAATGAATAGATGGATGCATGGGATGAATCAATGGATGGATGGCAAAGGAGTGATGGAGGAAGTGGGTCATTGTGATATTCAACCAGTCAGTGGGTACTCTATATGACAGAGTGTGCAAGGGAATGATTAGATGAGTAGATATTAAGTGAGCTGAATGAATGTAGCTTGAAACATTTTTTAAACAAATGAATATTGAATATTCATCTTCATTTTGGTGTTTCTTTCTTGTTTCATTTCTTTTCTTTATTTTAGTGTGATATAGAAGTATACCATGACGTAGAGCAAAGAATCATATACCTTCATCTAGATTCACTTTTCGATGCATCACGACTGGCTCTACTCTGTCAGCAAGCAGCATCTGGATGTTCAAACTCTGTAAGTACATCCATACAGCCAGCCAACCATGGCTATTTTTAGATGTTCTAGAGTAATGTTATTATAATTGAATGCTGCTAATGGACTCCCATTTTAAGAACCTTCGGCCTTCAAATTTTATTGATATTCTGAAACAGCCTCTGGGCTGATCTAAGTCATGGCATGGCTAACTCACAGATCCAACCCTGAAACAACCTCTGGGCTGATCTAAGTCAGGGCACAGCTAACTCACAGATTGAACCCTGAAACAACCTCTGGGCTGATTAAAGTCAGGGCACAGCTACACCACCCTTGTTTCAGTTGTTTCAATATATTAATTTTTGCTCTAAGACAGTGACTGGTAATACAGGCACGTTTGGCTTAATTAACTTTGTTGGGTATCCTGTGGTACATCACCACAAGCCCAAGCCATGTTTTAGTGATGTACTTATTGATGTCCAATCTTTTTTTCTTTAGGAGTCTCATCGATACTGGAAAAACCAGGAATACTACCATGCCTGTGCTATGCTATTCATGTTTTCTGTCTCCCATATTATGCTGGTAGGTTGATGTTCACAGATGTTTGTAACAAGACAGTTATTGACCACTTTAAAAGTTTATATCTTTAACTGGAAAACATGCAGAAAAACCCTCGAAACATGGGAGAGAACCAACTAGAAACTCTACTTACATACGACACCAAGCCCAGCTGGACTTGAGCTGGTGTCGCATTGGTGATAGGCGAGCGCTCTCACAACTATACCACCTTTGCTTTAGATGATATAATAATATATGCATGGTTTTTTTTTAGATGATCCATCCCTCAACAACCTTTGACCTTGGTTATATCAGGCTGTTTAGAACACTTGCATCCACAAGGTAAATTAATGTTATTTGTCCTTTGATAAGAAAATTAATTAATATAATCCTCATAAGTTATTATATCTATTATCCTTTTCGTCCATATATGGCACCTAGAGCAGCTTTGGATAGGTGCTTTAAAAACTGCCCTTCTACCTTTCAGACCGCCCTTCCTACTCTTAGACCACACTTCAATCCATCAGACTGCTGTTCTATCCTTCAGACCACCCTTCCTTCCCTCAGACTGCCCTTTCATCTGTCAAATGGTCTGTTGGTCTGCGCAGGAGCTCAACTATTAATATTTTTATTTATTTATTTTTTTTTTTTTAATTAGTTATTATTTTTTTCTCCAAGGTATCAACTATTATCTCAAATATCCCAGTGTCTGAGTGGTGTAGATGGACTACCTGAGATCTGGCGGCAAACAGGTCGACCTTGTATACCTCGACTTATATGCTCCTTTAAACAGATTGTTCCTATTTCTGCCTTGGACCCATCCACATCAGTAAGTAAAACTCTTTCACGTGCTGGAAATTTTAAAGCTTTTTGAACCTTTCAACCCTTTTATTAATGAAATATTATTGGTTGTACTGTTTTAGACTGCGTTGCACAAAGACACATATGCAAGTAGAGCCAAAGTTAAGACCCAGGTGTGTTAAGAGAAATTTTCTTGAGGAAACTGTAAAACTTTAGATTCAATCAGTTTTGTCAGTCAGTCAGAAGGATCTGTTGATCAATCTTATTTTCCCTTTACATCCAGGTCAATAATTCTCAGAGAAATCTCCAGAATGCTTTACAAGAACAGATCTACCATCTGATGAGGAAAGCAAGACTTCTAGGCAGTTTAAGGTTTGTAACAGCATGATGCACAAAAGTATGACCATTGATATTGTATTTGCATACTTACAGGCTTTTGTACGATAAACTATGAGACCTAATAAACTCTACTCTGACACAATTGATACCAACTGAACTTAATGTACAGGAATCAAACCTGAAAGCCCAAAGCTGTGAGGCATTATTCCAAGCTTATACTGGCCCCTGTTAAAGTTATTGCACTGTAAGGAATGGAATTAAAGATATTTATCTAAGATGTTTTTATCTTGTACATGTCTCAGTTCTAGCTCATTGTTTACTGTGAGCTCTGGTCACTCATTTGTACATGTGGAACCCAGTGCATCTACCTTTGATCCTGTGAGCATCATGTTGAACAAGCTTGCTATGCCGGCCATTAAATCACAATGGGGTGAGTGTATCTATTCTTTATACCATTACGCAGACCACTGATGTGTTCTTATAAGAATGAGGAGGGTATATTGTGTAGTTCCAGAAAATATCCCATACCCCCCATGGAAAGGGACTGAAATTTCCAAGGGGTGGGGAGGGTCTGAGGAGGGTATATTGTGTACTTCTAGAAAATATCCATGGTCTGAGGTGTATAATGTCTAGTAATTTCATTTAGGAACTTCCTGAACCGCAATCATCATTATCCTATTGTAAGGGATGTACTTATCTATACTGGTCTTCACCATTTGCCTTTTGCTTTATGTTTTTCCAAACTCTAGCTGAATCAAGCATGTTACTGAAGGACAATGGAGTATTCAAGCCCCGACCCTCACCTAAAGACATAACCAATGACAGTCTCTCAGAAGAAATCTTGTTCAAAGACTATCTAAAACAACAAATAGACAATCTTATGACAGGAGATGCTGGCAGAGATGGGGTAGCCGAAGGACGAAGGGGGACCCACGTAGAGGTAGGGATGTTATGGGGAATTATGGTATAAAACAGGCAAGCAGAGGAATAAATTGAGGAAAAAAACTTGGGGTGTCGAACTTGAGGAAAAGTTCTAATTGCGCATAGTTAGTGGTAACATTTATATTGTTACATTGGTACTAGGTACCCAGATGTCGTCAATGGGCTCAAGTATGTCTTTCGTTATATACGTTTTTCATGGACAAAGATAACGATAGCTTACCACCTTTTGTGACCATGGCATCTCAGCTTGACCTCGACAAGAAATTTTCTGAAGGGTTAGTACCTGTATAGTGTGAACTCCATTCTTTTCATCTCCATTCCTCTCTTGTTTTTCTCTCGTCTTTTGTCTTCTCTCCTTCTAGTTACCTTATCCACCTATCCACTGGGTTAATTCTGTGTTTGAAGATCTATTTACTTACCAACAGGCGTTGCTGCAAAGTGCTACCGTTAGCCCACAAATCTTACCTAGAAAACCTACCATCTCATTATACAAGAAATGTTCACCTCAGTCGGGTAAGAGGATGTCAAAACCATATGCTTTGCATCGACCTTTCGTTAAAAATTTGGAGAGAAAATTTTAGTTTTATATTATTTTCATTTCATTTGCTTTCATTATCTACATAAGCCACTCTAAGTCTTATGGATCAAAACATGAGCAGCTAACGCCCTTCTTTATATCATCCTCTACTATTACAGCTTTCTGAAGCTCTTCATGTCTTCTCTCTACACGCCAGAGGACCGGCATATGAACAATATGCTGCACAGCTGCAGGAAGAATGCAACAGGGTCAGTATTACACACCCTTCTTTTCGCGGGCCGTTGCGCGCACGTAGCCCAAGTCTGTAGGACGGAAAACGATTTCTATAAAACGTTTTGGGATTGAGTCCTTGTTGGGAAGGTCACGCTCTCTAGTTGTCACTCTCAAAAAGGTCACGCATCCCCAAAGCTTCTATACCCAGAGCAGTAAAACTAAAGGCACGGATGCACGGTGCAACATCGTGTGCAATATGGCAGGCAATGTTGCTGAAGTAGGATCGTTTTCTTGCATATAGTAAAAATGTATAAGCAATTTTAAAGAAGAGGCTGAAATTGTGTTTGTTTTTCTTTCAGATTTGGACGAATGGTAGACAACTGTGTGAAGAGCGAAGCTTGACGGGCAGGCACTGTGTTTACCCTGTAAGAAACCGAACTTCTTAGATGGTTTTATTTTTATTTTAAGTCTTGATCAATACTTGCTACACCAGTATCTGTTTTTTTGTTATCTTAATACCTAACAAATCCAAACACCCTATAACCCGGCGGGAAATCTCCATCAGAAACCGTATGACCGTGGTAAGTACAGATATTCCCTATCTGTAGGGTGATAACAATATTCAAGATAATCTGAACCACAAGAGGATTTTAACCGTAGTGTTACCGGTGACCCTAGGATACCTGCCAGAGAAATCCAGATACGCTGTACCCGGGGAAAGTCTATAATAGTATCACCGGAGAAAGCCTATAACCGTAGTGTCACCAGTGAACCTGGGATATCTGCCAGAGAAATCTAAATACCCTGTGCCCGAGGAAGAATTTTTACCGTAGTGTCATCTTTTACCCTGGGATATCCTATACGCGGGAAGGCCTATTACTGTAATGCCACCTTTAACCCTAGGATACCTGTCAGGGAAACCACATACCCTGTACCCGGGATACCACCGGGGTGATATCACCGAAGACCCTGGGGATGACCAGTAATCATTATATTGTGTTTTTTTTAGTACCACAAGGTTCCAGAGGATCTTGGTGAATACTTGTCAGAGAAGTCCAAGGAAGACGGTACCATCCCTTGCAAGCCTCACTCGACTCGCATTACAAGTCTGTGTGCTTGTAATTGTGGTCGAACACAGGAACATAGAGATGATCCTTTTGATATACGGGTAAGACATGTTGTACCACAGGAAGCCCACACTATACCTGTCATGATTGATAGACAATCCCTATATTACGACATACCACAGGAAGCCCACACTATACCTGTCATGATTGATAGACAATCCCTATATTACGACATACCACAGGAAGCCCACACTATACCTGTCATGATTGATAGACAATCCCTATATTACGATATACCACAGGAAGCCCACACTATACCTGTCATGATTGATAGACAATCTCTATATTACGATATACCACAGGAAGCCCATCAGATATTGCGTTTAACTCTTCTTGTTTCATTGTCAGACGGCAAACTACGATTTCTTCAAAGTTCTGGAGGACAAGTGCTGCGCATATCTTCTGCATCTTATCTTCCCTTGTCATCCCAGTTTTTCACTCTCAAAAGCTCCTGAATTATCTTTAAAAGATGCTGAAACCCACGAAGACGAACCCCTCTTGGAAATGGCCACAGAGAATAAAAGTCCTCCAGTCCACGAGGAGAATTCCGGGGGAGACGTGAACGAGGAGGTGCCAGCCGTATCGTCACAGCACGTGAGTGGTATTATTCCGATTCCAAAATCTGCTTTAATGTCAAGAGATTCCAAGGAATCTACCGGAAGTCATGTACATACTACCGGAAGTCATGGGCATACTGCCGGAAGTCATGGGCAGAGTTCCAGCTCGCTTTTCAGTTTAGGGGCATTCCATTCTATCCTCGATACCATGTCACACGAAGGGACTGGGAATGAGTACAAAAGTGTGACGTCAGGCCTAGGTGGGGAAATCAGTACTGTGGGCTCAGAAGAACCATTGAGTACTGTGGAGCTTCACACTCATGTTGGTGACGTAATCCCCTCGCCGAAGAAGCTTGGTAACGAGCAAGCATTCTTACAAACTATGTTAACTGACCAATCACTGGAAGGAGTTTTGCCGCTTTTTCCTTCGTGGTCGCTTTGCAGACTGGGTAGCCTGTCTTCTTATCAGCCTGCGAAGGGACTGGAGCAGCCAGGATTTTTTCCCGGAAGTAACTTTCTATTGGCTTGGGATATACCGCTGTCCAATGAGAACCACACAGATCTGACGAGTCAGTTTGACAGCCAGGGAAAACTTTTTAGCACTAAAGCCACATCAAGCGAAGCTTGGCCCGCACCCAATGAACTTCCTACTTTAGCCGGAAGTACTCCGTCACTTCCTCTACACCAGGCTCTCACATACAGTCAGAGACAGTGTGCGGATATGAAAGTCAACGCAACTCAGATAGTAATTTCTCAAAATGTAGGTAAAGGAGCGACCAGTGGCGGCTCTACGAGATCCCGTGGAAGAAACACGCGGGATACGGGACCACCTACAGTACGGGCATATATCGGGAATGAGTATGAGTGTCCTAGGGGACATAGGTAAGTCAGTTATCCTTATCTCAGGTATATTATCGTCGTCACTTCGTACTTGATCAAACTGTTGTTCTTCTCGTAGGTTTATATGTTCTGGCCCGGATAAGATGGTCAAAGCTACCACTTCCGGTCACGTGAAGGAGTCAGCTCACAAGCTGGTTACCATGGATATGCCGTTATACTTCCCATGCCCCTGTCGATCATCCAAACCTCTTCTTGCTCAACTTTCCCGTATCTATGTAGCAACTCCAGACTCACCTGTCCTTGTGTCCCTATACCCGCGGGTCCAACCCGCTGCCCCACCGTGTCCGATTTTTCATCCGGGGATCGGTACGGGAATATCGCTACCCCCGGCAAGCTTGTGTGTTTTGCGTTTCCCGTATGTATATGTGGGGCCGGAAGGGCCGATACTGCCTCCCGGGGATTCGCAACCGTTGTTGTCATGTCGGCTGTTGAAGAACGTCTACTTGGTTAGCGGGCGTGGTTAGACCTCTTGATCCACAGGGAACCCAGTTGGAGGAATTCTGTGCCTTTTGGAGAAGGACGATTCACAGTGCATCGATGTCTTGCTTCGTCGGGCGTTAGTGAAGAGGATCAATGGATAAAGGAGTAGGGTGTAGTATACCTATGGAGATTCCATGCATTACTCTCGTTATATCGCTTCCCTGGTTTACTTTGGCTGCGTCTAGACCAACATGTTGCCTGATTCATTGAGTAACTTAGTCTTCATCTGGACCACTGTGACAGCGGGACCACTGCTACTCTACGCGCTCGCGTTTGTAAGATCTTAGTCTTTTTCAGCCAAGAAACAATAGAAAAAGATGGACTTTTAAAAACAGAGAAGAATAAAAGGTTAAAAACATTGCTGCTATCAAATTCTACTGGCTAAAAGAATTTGAAGAACAAATTTATCTGATTTTTCCTGTTAGAAAAATGTATTACAATTGTAATTTTAGAAACAGGAAATAAAATAAAAAGCTTTCTTTCTAATAGTGAACTACTTTTCTCCGGGTTCTTTGGTTTTCTATCTCTCGTAATACTAAACAAATCAATCCATACTCCAATTTTCTCATGGAAAGAGCGCACAATTACAAGTTTGTTAGCCACAGAGCATCAGTTGTCACCCTCGAGAAAGAGGGATGGTTTTCGATGTAGATGAAAGAAGTGCGCAACTTTAGCTGGGTGTGAAACCCGTGCGTTGTCACCTCGAGAGCACTGAATTGTACAACCACGTGGTCAGCCATACATTGATGATTCTATCCTGGTTCCATAGTCCTCGTTGATATATATTTATCTTGAGTGTTATAAGAACAGGACGACCGCTCATAGATAAGGGGGAAAGATATATAGACGTCTAATAACAAGGCCAGACTTGGTAAGTCAAAAGGCTTGTCAGTATTTAGTACACCATAGGTACAATAATATCTACTGTCGTGTTGTATAAGCTTGTATTTTTGAAATGTAAACCTTGATTGCTTTAGCGCGCGTCTTGAATTGAATTATCGGTGTCTTGAAAATTTTATTCTTAATTAATACTGAGCACACCTGGCTATTATAAGGTACAACTAAAAGACGAATGACTCTTGTTGATTGATTTCCAGGTATATATTCGTAGCAACTCGTATAGGAGCTAGAGAAGTTGAAATGAATGGATTGATAGTCTGTGTTGTTGTGTTGATACTATCCGCACCAGTAACAGGTAAGTACACTTACTGTAATTCTACGATTCTTATTAGATTAGATCAGTTGTCCGCTCAAACTGAATATAAATACCAAGATTTAAGATAATGAAGAATAGTATTTTGGCACAGTAGTCTGTTATATAGGGACGTGCGTTGTGAATAATGTTGCAGCACAAGTATGAATTGCTAGTATACAGCAAGTGAAGGATAAAACCTATTCATCCCTCACTATCCATTTTTTCATTCATTCATCCATCCGTCCTACCATCAGTCCATTCGCCCGTCCACCCATCCACCCTTCCTTCCATCCATCCATATATCCGCAAGCCATCTATCCAGCCATCTATCCAGCCATCTATCCCTCCATCCGCCCACCCACCCACCCACCCATCCATCCATCCATTTGTCCATTCATTTGTTCACATATCCATTTATTCATTTATTTTTTCAGTCAGTTTATTTCTGTCTGGTCGAACACCAGTCAAGGTTCTACCAATCATCGAGTATCACTGCCAACAGATCAACTTCTCCACACCCTTCCCCTCTTCATCAATCAACATCCAGCTATCGATCCACGAATCAGGAACAAGCTTTACGTACGAAGCCTCGGTGTCCTGGATCGAACTGGTTAAACAAACCGGTTTTACCGGTTGTGTTGCTACCTCCGGACCAATCAGCACGTACCGTCTTGTCAGTTTGCAATGGATGGCATTTGATGACGTACCAAACAAAGGAATGATGGGTATTCAAGCCGTGTCGCTATGGACCACGGGAACGAAATGTGTCACAGTGGATATGGTTGGCATGGTAACGCATAGTTAGCTTACTGACCTCTTAATTTAAATTAGATGACTAGTCAAACACAAAGCATTAGATTGAGGCTCTAGGGTCATTTGAAAGCATTCATATTTTTACGTTACAGCCTCGATTAAATGTTTGGTACTTGTAACAGAAATATACATATTTTCGATATTTTTGATTTTCTTTCGTTCCTCTGGGAAAATGAATCCAAAGACATGAAAGCCAAGTTGGTGTGTATAACAAGAGAAGCTAACGAGAACTTCTTTGGTTAACGTTACACCAACATGGCTGCTGTGATGTCACACCCTAACCAAGAACACCTCTACTTGTAGCTATTTCAAAAAATATATAATTTTTGATCAATATTCAATATTGTTACCAGACATTTTCAGCATTGCCCTACATCTACCTAACTCCCGTCCACTCCACACCCAACTATCATTACGACGCGACTACTGCTTGGGTAGAAGATCCTACACGTTATGAGTTTAAGATTTGTCTGAGGGAATTGAAGAACTTTGATGGCATGCACAGAAACATACGCGTGGTAAGTGTAGTTATATAAGGATTATGATGGTGATGATAGTGATGGTGATGATGATGATGATGATGATGATGGTGATGGTGATGGTGATGGTGATGGTGATGGTGATGGTGATGATGATGGTGATGATGATGATGATGATGATGGAGATGATTTTGTGATGATGGTGATGGTGAAGATGATGATGATGATGGTGATGATGATGATAGTGATGATGATGGAGATGATTTTGTGATGATGGTGATGGTGAAGATGATGATGATGGTGATGATGATGGTGATGGTGATGATGATGATGATTTTGTGATGATGGTGATGGTGAAGATGATGGTGATGGTGATGATGATGGTGATGATGATGGTGATGGTGATGATGGTGATGATGGTGACGATGATGATGATGAAGATGGTGACGATGATGGTGATGATGATGATGGTGACGATGATGGTGATGATGATGACAATAACAACTGAAGAACTTTGATGGCATGCACAGAAACATACGTGTAATTATGGCAAGGATAATTTTGCACATGGCAATGGATATGCGTATAGTATAGTACGGATAACGTTAATGTAAAAATAATCCTCTTCTCTGTTTGTCAAACAGGACTGGTTGGCTTTAGAGGAAATCCCAACCACGTGGACCAAACTGATTCCATCCGAAAAAAAACTAATGTTGCCCAACACACACTCGTTAAGACAGGAACAACATTACAGCTTTTGTAGAGTAAGTAATGGATATAAACAAGGGCGCTGCCATCCTGGGCTGCCTGTGACCATCCTTCCCTTGGCAGTTTATTTGTAACATCCATGTGTTTTATGGGAAAGGAGGGAGGGATGACTTGTTGAGGTCAGTGGGGAGTGAGCCCCCATTTAAAATCCTGGACACAACCCTGTAAGTATTCCAGTGGTCGTGATCTTTAGATTGCAGACTGACAGCACTAGAGCATGAAATCAAGTTGTCATTTCCGTAGTCTAAAGGGTTGCTGACATTAATTGTTTGTTTTTTCATTTTTTAGAACGTAAACTTTACTGAGCCCTTTTACGCTCCACCAATCATAATCGCCAGCTCTAGTCACGTGTCTGATAAGAACAACCCTAAAACTGTGTACCCAGAGAACAATGCGATCGCGGAGTGGTTAGAGGTAATTACAGATTTGTCATGTAATCAACCACTTTATTGTAATATTACCAACAGTTTCTCTTGTAGTCTCCTACATACGACAATAATGGCGGCTGCCTAGGAGACTAACTCTCTTGATAAACCCGCAGTTACCGAGGAAGGGCATTAAACTTTCGTATGCAATTGTTTTGATAGGACATTACTATGACTGGGTTCAGTGTTTGTATAAAAGACATCCAGCCATACAACGAACACCATGATCCAGTTACCATCAGCTACATGACTATTGGAGGTATAGAAGTCAGCATATATATATATACGACCATTATAGACTATATTCTGTCGGGTGGCCTGTCCTGTTTCGATGTAACGTGTAACGTCCCCCGTGTTCGCGCGCGCGGTGATGCATATGGCATCCATACGAGTCTATTATTCATACTTATTCGTTATCCTGTTTTCTAGATTTTCATCCCTGTATCAATGTAAAGTGTAACTTCTCCTGTGTTCGTGCGTGGTGACCCATGCGCATATATATCATTAATTCTTACTCATTATCGTGTTTTCTAGATCTTCATCCCTGTATCAATGTATAACAAAGTGTAACTTCTCCGGTGTTCGTGCAGGGTTGCGCATAACGCATCTATACAAGTCTGTCACTCATACTTACTTATTATCCCATTTCATAGATCTTCATCCCTGTATCAATGTACAATGTAACTTCTTTGCCTACTGTAAGGCATACGCGCCAAGAGACGCGCGCTGTGTGTGCCAGACATCTTGCCCGTCATACGAAGATCTGGTGTGCGGCGATGATGGACAGACGTACCAAAACATGTGTTTGTTTCGACTGTATGTCTGTCAGACGAGAACTCATGTGAACATCCTCCACAAAGGAAGCTGCGTAGGTAATGAAGAAACTTCAAAATTATTTCATTCCCGAGAGAAAGGGTGGGGATTAAATGGATGCATTTGTATGCTGTGGAAAGAAGCTCCTAGCAAAGGTTTGTCGGACCTGGCACGAAGATGTACAAGGAGAAAGTGAGGGTGCGTGATCTCACGATCCCTTCCCTGCCCCCCTAATAATCTCCTAATTTCGTTTTCTATTTGTTTTTCATTTTTTCTTTCTTTCTTTCTTTCAGCCTTCATCATCCATCGTGGTCGCGTCTTTCTACAGCTCGACACCACCGATGTCCAGTGCAAATCCGTCAACTTTTACCCTCGCGATTTCAATTCTTCTCTTCGAGTTCACGTCCAGACATCAATCAACTATTTCAACGAGACGTCCCCTTTCGTTCACGATGCAGCCGTCACATGGACTGAGAAGCTCTCTACCACCTCGTTCAGCGTGTGCGCGCTTAAAGCTGGCAGAGCAGACCGCGCTACGCCTGATCGCGGTATTACGTTTGTGGATTATATTGCATATCAGGGCGCTCCACGCGGAGCAGTGGCTGGTGAAGAGAAGATATCTGATTGGTGGGATGGAACGACGTGTAAAGATGTCAGTATTCCACAGGTGAGTGACTTAATCCTGGTCTTTACTCTGTAATGTAGTTGCAAGCATGCGCGCAAACGGAAACGAAAGCTAATCTGTATTTATTTTATCTTTGTTGCATTTCTCCATCTCTCTATTTCTTTCTTCCTTCCTTCATTCATTCCTTTCTTCCTTTCCTTTTTCGCTGTCGAGCGATAATTATGCAAATGATTCGAACATTCATCCAATTCTTGAAGGTGAAAGGCGTTTTGTAAAGCAGGTTTGGTATGACTGTGAAAAACTCACGGTATGGACGCGTCGTGTCGTGACCGTGACCGTACCGTGTTCAAGCATTCTGATTGGACGCGCAATAATCTTGCGCGCTGTCATTGGCTTAAAGGATTTATCAACTCCGTACCGTGACCGTGCCGTGTTCAAGCATTTTTATTGGATGCGCAATTATCTCGCGCGCTGTCATTGGTTTAAAGGATTTATCAACTCCGTGCCGTGACCGTGCCGTATCACGCGAAATCAGCCCTAACCGCACCTCACTGCACGTTACGTACTGACACGAAACCTAAACTTCATCTCTGCGATTTTTAGGATAACTTCCAAGGCATACCCCACATACTGGTTACCGCTGAACACATGGCAACGGATCTAAAGCATGACGCAGCCACAGTATGGATTGAGGACCTGACAACGACGTCATTCCAAATCTGTCTTAGGGAGCTTCAACATTTTGACGGTCTTCACAAGGACATTAGAGTGGTATGTAATTCACAAATGACTAGTGGTTCAGTAGCAAACTTCTGAACCGCCATTATATCTTAGTAGACTGATTTGCTTGCTGGTTCTCTCTTGTGCTTTGAGGGTTTTTGCTGAGTTCTCCGGTTCTCCTTCCTTTCGTAAAATTTATCTTATGTCCTCGTTTTGAGAACCCAAAGAAAAACCATCAAAAACTCTACTCACATGTGATGCTTATTCAGCGAATCGAAGACCCCAAAGGTGAGAGGCGAGTGAACTACCACTACCCCACCCTTGATTCTCTAGTAGCTCATTAGAAATCTACCTAATAAGTGACAAAAAAAATGTTAATTTTGTAGAGTTTCTAATTTCAGAACTGGATTGCATACAGCACGTTACCCGCTGACATGATAGCAGAGCAGCGAGTGGTAGCTTTTGCCAACGACAAGCTGCCCCTCGAGAAAGACAACTATGCATTCTGCCAGGTATAGAACCAATATTGTAGCATTTTCTCATAAAGTTCACCAATCTGGTGTAACCATATAAGAGGGTCGTTTGCGAAGATTTTTCTAGAGACAAATCTAGAAATCCAAAATCCAAAATCCCTGGAAAAAATTTCCCCAGTTTGGTAAAAAAAAAAAAAAAAAAAACATTTTTATCAGCACTATCCTTAAATCAGTTGGCTTTTTGATATAATATAGTCAGTAGAAAATAATTGGTTGGCGTGATATTGTTAGATGTGGTATTTCTTATGGCACTAACTTCTCTTCTATAAAACACTAGGTAATGATGTTCAGTGGAAATTATACCACCTCTCCGACAGTACTGATCAGTGCTGGCCATAGTACAACTATAGGCAAGGTTATACCACTGTATAACAGTATAGCACCATGGGTAGAGGTAGGTGTCATATCTAGTGAGTATACCACCCCTCTCCACCCCTCCCCCCACAGTACAGATCAGTGCCAAACCTTCCCCACTCCACCCCTCACAGTTTAGTCCATTTTCTTCAGTACATCACAACCAAGAGCTGTCGAATCTGTGTGAAGGAGCTCCATATACCGTTTGGATACGATCCTGTTACTATCACAGTACTCGCACTCGGTGAGTCTATTAATAGCTTATCATGCCAAAGCTAAGATGAACGAGCGTTCTGATTGGCGGAGCGAGAACTCGGGTGCAGGCTAATTACCATATAGTCCACAGGTATCCCAAGCTGGGTTTCTGTGATATCCTATCGAACTTATAAGGCAATGTATGGCGATTTTTAGAAAAAATTAAAAATCAGTAAATCACACAAATAAATGTTCCTACTTGTGTTTCGTGTTTTCCTTTGAATCTCTGTGAAGTTTCAGGTTGCTGCTGTCAATATTGCTGCAAATGACATATAGTCTAGAGCAATCGATGCGTGCGCGGCGAACACGAAACGAGTAGTACGTAGTCTTCTTTGTATTTTGTGCGCGCGAAAAAAATGTGGGTCCATTTCTGGACTATGCTTATTATCATAATGGCCTCTATCACAGGGTTGCTCTCACTCCAATGCAAGTGACTTAAGGGTCCGGACGTGCGCATGCTCAAACGGACGACTATCGAGCAGAGATTCCTTTCGTAACGACCGGCAAGAAAAACAGAAACAAAGCCAGTACAGCAGCGAAGAAACGGACGAAAAGGGATCTCTGTTAGCAGGGTTAGGGTCACGATGCTAAAATAAGCATTTTAGGATGAGAGTCCCAACCAACAGAAATCAGTATAACAGTTCTTTTTAATTTGATTGGATTTTTACTTATTTTATTTTGCAGGTCATTCTGTCTAAAAGAACTATTCTACTCTACTCTGAGATCGAAAACCGATGCTTTGACAATAATAATAGTGAAGAAATAGATGGAAATAACAATAAAGGCATTCAATACTGATAACGAATCAACCAGTATATATAAAAAATTATCAAACAACTTAAGGCTCGTTTACATTGGCGATTTTTGCCGCGATTTTCAAAAATATAATAAATTTTGTCTTATGCTTCTAAAGAGACATTTATCCAGGTAATCTTGGTGTCAGGAATAAAACTTTACAAGTTAATCTTTTACACAGTTTACCATTCTTGACTGTAACCGAAGTCGCCGCGCGCAAAAATCGCACATCAAATCGCCGCAAAAATCGCCGTTGTAAACGGGGCTGACCTATGTTTTACAACCATCAGTCCACATAATTAGGTGCTGACTTCCATGAGGTTCACTCCACAAGCACTACCACTACATTCACTGTTCACAACACACAGCACTCAACTCACATGTTAATTATTACGGAGGGAGGAAAACTGTAGAACCTGGAGAAACTGAACCCTCGTGGCAAGGGAAGGAACAACACATCAAACAAACTCAACTCACATATGTGGCTCAGTATATCGAGATATAAAATAACTAACAAAAGAGAGAAAATAGGTAGATAGAAACAAAGAAATTAAGAAAAACCTTGTCATCACTAATCACCACCGTAAAGTACAGCAATGGCGCAGTTCAACGGGGTCAAACTGAAAGCATGCGAACCAATCCGGATTTCGGTAAGTTGGCTGCACCCCGTGAGAAGAGAGAGATAGGGAGAGCGAAAAAAGTAGATAAACTTAAAAAAAAGAGATAAAAAGGACTAAAAAAAGCACCAAGAATTAAAAAACGATAACGAAGAAAGAACGACCGATAAATCTACTTGTTATGGGTTTCCTGTGTTCAAAAAATATGACGTCATAGCTATAAATGATTAAAACTGAATCAGAGTAGCTTTTAGCACTTTGTTTATCGAAAAACACAGAAAAACAAATTTTATACATCAAGGTCAAAGTTTAAAAGCTTCACAAACCTTATTTTTGCACGATATTCGGTATATCCATTAGTGCTGACATATAATGTACAGAGAAGATGGCTTCCTGTGCGATATTTTGGTGTTATCTCTATTTCCATCAATATCTTAATGAGTAATTATTTATCGTTGCTGGGGGAAATAAAATCACATCATTTTCTATCAATCTTTCTATCTCTGAGTCTGCTGCATCGGTATTAGCGAATCTTTCACCATCCATTGTTTGACGTATGTAAATTCACGGGCAAGTTTAAACATGTCTTCATCTGCTCATGTGGAGCGTTCAAGTATGCAAATGAGGTGTGAGCTTACTCAAAACTACCCAAATTTTCAAGCTTCATTTCTCCTTATTTCGATCCTAAATGTTTTTTCCGCCAACTTTAGCACTTGGCTTAGTTTTATGGATGGAATTTCTCTTTTAAACCGTATTTCTGTATTTTTGCTCCAGACTATTTACAGTTTGGCCCAAATTTCGCACGTGGAGATTTTTCGCGGGTCAATAACTCCGATTATATGTCATAGCCTATGATTGGTCAGTTATTATTTGTTTGTGCTAACGAGCATTTTGATTGGTTCACTAGAGAAGGAACTTTTGATCAAACATAACCTCAATCGTTCGTCCGCATCACAGACAAGAGTCTACTGCATTGTATGTGTACATGTGTGTTCGCTTCTATGCTCGCCAGAATTTCTTGATTTTAGTATTTCAAGAATCATTTATCTTCCGAATTCAATTCAGGTAAGATATTTCTATCAAAATACCAGATCACAAAGCTATGATTCATTTTTGGCGCAGTTCGTCGATTTCCTCTCTCCCGAACATTAATATAAGCTTATTCACAAGTAAGTCTTAATACTTCTTCTCTTTTCTTTCCTAAGCTAACACATAATTTACTCGATTTTGAAGCTTTTTTGTTGCTATATTGAATTTTTTTAACATCTTTATGGCATCAAGCTATGCGTTCATCTACTCGTTCGCGATGTCAAAAATCCAAATTAAGCTTAGCAAATTATCACAAGTTTGCAGGCTTTCACTTTCATTTTATCTACTTTTTATATATTGAAGCTCGTTCTTATAGCCTGGCATATCGTATAAGTCGTAGAAATATCCAAAATTGGTCCATGTTTGCCAATGGTCGTTTGACAAAGTCAGGCTTACTAAGAAGACGTCATTGTTACTCAGGGGACTCCCCCAAGGGTTTTGTTTCGATGTTATTGTATGCCCAATTTGCTTACCGCTAGATAATTTGATAATGAGAGCACTCTAATTGATATGCCATGCTCTGACAGATATTGAGCAGATCTTGGGATTCCAAGTTACAATCACTGCAAAAGTTATGGGAATTTCCTGTCTTATATCCAAGCTGTCATTTTTGAGACCACCTTCCCTCCTCTCCCTTCACATATTTCTATTTCATCACCACATCTGAAGTAACTGATTTTTCTTTAGGGACTAACGACCTATCATGTCACAAGATTCCCAGGGTTCGATCAACTCTCTGGAGTTAATGTCTCAAGAGACACATGACGTTTTGCAGGCATTACTGAACAGTGATGGAAAAGGGCCAAATATTGAACCGGCAGAGTATGTACATGTGTTAGTTATATATTTTGATACCATAACTTTCAATGTAAGGAGCTTTTCTTTAAGGTTCTCTCTACATGCGCTAGCAGTACGGTTGACGCTACGGTCACTATATTTGTAACACTCAGCCTAAATGTCCATTTTTGTGGAGGGAGGAAAACTAATAATTAAATCTTTCTTGTTTCGTAGCTTTCAAGCAAAATATCGGCTTAATCCATTTGATATTCACCTTGCAGAAGACAATGGCTCAGGTTTGTTTTAAAGTTTTTAAACCATAGCTGATCCAAGATTAGTTTTAAATGCTGTTGTTAGCTGTCATGCAAAATATTGTGTTTTTACTTTTTTTTGTTTTTTTTTGCAGAGAATGTACAGATCAACATCGAAAGACTCTACTCATTTCCTCGGCTTTGCAAACCTGAGGTACTTTTGTAGTCCTAAGAATTAGTTTTTTGTTACAATGGTTTTTGTAATCCATGAGTTTTTATAGTCATTGTATCATAACTAAAATATCTGAATAGATCTTCTATGTGATCACTGCCATTATCATGGCTATCGTCGTAGATCATCATCATCATTGAACCATGGGGAATTAGTGCTCAATAAAATATAATTTATTATTATTATTATCGTCATCATAAACATCAGCCTCATAATCATCATCATTCTCAATAATCATCACCACCATCATTATGATTATCATCAAAAATCATCATCTCCATCATTATCATCATCGCCATCATCATCAACATCATTATCATCATCATTATCATCAACCACCACCACCATCATCATGGTAAAGGTGATATAGAAATTATTAAATTATTATTATTATTATTAAAGTCACATGATATTTTTATTTTCTTCAGTCCCTAGACTTCAACCCTTGTGCTGATGGATCACCACAACTATCTCAGCCAACACAAAATCATTTTATGAACACTACAAACTATGCTTCACAACAACAACAACAACAACAAACAAATAATTTGATTATAAGTCACCAGGTAAGAACAAATGTCAGACTCATTCTGGTTGAATTGAATGTTACCCCATTCAAATTAAAAAAAACCTATTTTATTGAACACTCATTAACAACTCTGTACGGATCTAAGTCAGGGCATGGCTAACTCACAGAGCTCTGGGCTGATCTAAAATACATATTTCTGCTTGCTCTTTCTGATGGTTGTGCTCATTTTTAAAAATTAGTTTTTATTTCTGAAAGTCAATAGCAGCCATTATTGTATTCAGCATATGGGCTGACCAAATTCAGGGCACAACTAACTCATAGATTGAATTGAATTTAGATGTGTTGGGTTTTTTTCAGAGTGAGAACAATAGAAACCAGGAGAAAAACTCTCAAATCAATAGAGAGACCTAACAGACTCTACCAGCATGATATGTCAATCAAGTCCAATAAACCATTTTCATATAATTATCTGATAAAGTATATTTGATTATTGTACAGGCTAGTTCTCAACATCAGCCAGATAACAGCAGCTTTTCTCGGCTATGTCTGGTTCCTCCAAACACAGATTTTCCAGGTCAATTTCAGTTTGAGGTTGGTTTTGAGGAAGAAAAAGCACAACCAGTCAAGTCTGCTCCCTGGACGTATTCACCTCAACTTCAAAAACTTTTCATCAAGATGAGATGTCTTGTGCCTATCAGATTTATTGTTAGAGGTACAGTAACATGATATCCTTGTTGTCAGGGGAATGGGGTCTCTGATCTGGTCTTTGATCATCCCAGTTCCTTGGAAATTTTAAGCTCTCCATGGGAGAAGTACGGATATTTTCTGGAACTACCAATACGCACTCCTCGGACCCTCCCCACCCCTTTGAAATTCCAATTTCCTTCCATGGGGGAAGTATGGACCCTGTACCCATTCAATACTACTGGATTACACAACTGAATACAGTAAATTAAAGTAGATCAATATATTATATCTATAGATATATCGATATCATACTGATCGATTCATATTCAACAGTTGATGAATGAATTATCAAAGCCTTTGATTTTTTCATCAGGTCGTCCTCCGGCGGGGTCATACATCAAAGCTCTTGTAGTTTACAATAAACCTGAACATTACAGAGAGATAGTAGAACGTTGTGTCAACCACATCACCAAACAAAATGATGGTGAGTATGTAAAATATGGCAACTTTTTAGTGCCTCTAACCCCAGTTTTTCATTTTCTGTATAGAAGACTCGAAAGTCTCCAATTTGGTCCATTCGTTTCTGAGATATAGATCTTCAAACAATGCTATTTGTTGAAAAAACCTGCAAATAAAAAGGGGCTTGGAAGTCAGCCACCTGTGACATAGCTTAAGGGACAATCGTCATTCAAAACTGGAATGTGATGAACTGAAATTCCTTTTTTCTATATTTAATTGATTTGAACACCCACAAACACATCTGTCTCTCATTTTTCTTGCTTTGACGATATAAACAAAACAGAATGAGAGACTTCTGTCCCTTAAGTGACGTCATGTTTAATTTCTGGCGTGGGAAATTTGAATAAGGCTTTTGTGATGTAATGACACATCTGAAATGGGGAAACATCACAATGGATATAGTCTATTGTATACTCCCCATTAATGAATTATTTAAAAAATTGATTACTGCATTTTCAAAGATTTGAATAAAATTGTTATATCTTTCTTTAGGTCACCATGCACCAAAGCATCTTTTAAGATGTGAAAACTCATCCACTGTCTATGAAACTTGTCGTCTGTCTGGACGACACATGATTAAAATACCCATTAGAGAGGCAGAAGGTATGTTTTATTACAGCTGAAGTCATCCAATATATTTCTAACGATACAACCATTGCTTGATCTCATGAGGGACTCTTCCATAAGGGTCACTCATCAAACACTATCACTACATTCAATATTTATGATGCATGACACAGCCACTGAACTCAAATTATAATTATAATTTTTATGAAGCGAGGAAAACAAATGAGGGAACAATATCTAAGCCATTGTGGCAAGGCAGAGAACAGCTCAGCTCACTTGTTTCAGTCAAACATTGAACCAGTGATCTCAAGCATGAGCTACAGTACACAGCATAATGAGATCCATGCCACCCCTACATGTATGTACATTTTTTTTCTTAACATTTATTTTTTTCATCCCATCTCGTAGCTGGTACGGACTACTTCACAGAGATGTTTCAATTCATGTGCTTTAACTCATGTCCTGGTGGACTGAACAGAAGACCCATCATCGTCATCTTCACTCTAGAGTATAAGTGAGTACAGCCCTGTGGAAATTAATTCTGAATACCTTTTGAGGCAGAATGTACTAGTACTACACCATATACATATACCCTGCTCAAACCCTCCCCACCCCTTGGAAATTCCAATCCTCCTCCATTGTTAATGTATGGATATTTTCTGGAACTAAACAATATACCCTCCTCAGACCTTCCCCAACCATGCATTGGTAATTCTAAAATAGAAAATAAAACAATGAGTTTGTTTCTTCAGTGAACAAGTAATTGGCCGAAAGATTCTGAACCCAAGAATCTGCGCATGTCCAGGAAGGGATAGAGGGAACGAAGAAACATCAGAACAGAAGAAAAAAGATAAAAACTCAACAAATACTGAAACTACTCATCAACAACCAGAACAGGTTTCATCATCATCTTGTCAAGAAACCCCTCCCCCCACCCCTGTGGAGGATATAAAACCGCAATACCAAGAAAATCATAAGACATCAGGCAAAAGAAGTATGTTAAAGCCCTTCATATTATGTTAATAAGTAAATCTTGAGAGAGTGATTGCTTTATTATTAGATTAGGAACATAACACCAGATTTTAATCTAGTAGTTAATTTTCGTGGAGGGAGGAAAATGTGAGAACCCAGAGAAAAAAACCCTTGGAGCACAGAAGAGAACCAACAAGCAACTCTACTCTCATTAATTTTGATGGAAGGTCCAGGGATTGAACCCATGACCACATGTCAGCAGTACGTAGGAATAGACCTTATTCGTTGCATTACAATGTTTTCCCATTACAGACCACATATCTTATCCTTGGGTACCATTTCTTTGTTTAATGGTTGTGCAAGAGAAGACAAATGAATATGGATACAACTGAAACAAAGAATCTTATTCTCAAAAGAATGACACGTGGTCTGAAATGGGAAAACGTTGTTAGTAATGCCACAAATAAGGTCTATTAGACACCTGGAGTAAGTTATGTCTCAGAATAATGAAAAGAGCTGTAATGAAGATTTGTTAGACCTGATCTTGATCATGAATTCATTAGTATTTCAACTCTACTTTATAATGGATGCAGGTGCTACAAAGATCACAGAAGGATTCCAGCTGCAGTCCCTCTCAGCATACAAGAAGATAAAGCGAGAAGAAGATGAAATATTTACTATTCAGGTAGGAATAGATGTGTGTGAAATATGCACTGTCTGCCCTGACTAGCTTTAGCTACTACCTGTAGATGAAGGAAAAAAACACCTCTACGCTGATCTTAGTCAGGGCATGGGTAACTCACAGAATAAACCCTGAAACAACCTCTGGGCTGATCTGAGTCAGGGCATGGCTAACTCACAGAATAAACCCTGAAACAACCTCTGTGCAGATCTAAGTCAGGGCATGGCTAACTCACAGAATAAACCCTGAAACAACCTCTGGGCTGATCTGAGTCAGGGCATGGCTAACTCACAGATTAAACCCTGAAACAATCTCTGGGCTGATCTGAGTCAGGGCTCAGCAAACTTGCCTTGTGAGTGATGCAGAGTCCAGGAATCAAGCCTGAGACCCAAGAGAGGAGACTGACTACCCAACACCTGCACCTTGATTGTCTTTGGTACGGTCTAGTATACTATATTAGTATACTGTAGTCTTTTTCTTTACCTTTTGTTTACATTAATTATTTAATTGTCATAGATACGAGGAAGAGAGAAGTATGAGCTCTTGCTGAAAATAAAGGAAGCTGTCGACCTGATGGATATGGTACCACAATCATATCTTGACAATTACAGAATGGGGTAATTATTACTAATGACCATCTACTAATCACCATGCGAAACTTCTTTACCAAAATTGAGAAGAACTTGTAATTAGGGAAAGAAAAAACGAAATCGAATATGAGGGAAAAGAGAGAAGTGAGAGGGTTGGAGATAAAAAAAAAAGGGTTTTGAAGAAAAAAGGAAGAATGGGACAAGAAGAGGAATAGGATTAAAAAGAAAAGGTAAGTGGGGAAAAGAGAGAAGAGAGGGCAAGAGAAAAAGAAAATAAAGAAAAAGAAGGAAGTGAAAGAAAGGGAAGAAAAAAGACAGAAAAAAGTGAAGGGGGAAAAGTGAAGGGGGAAAAGTGGGAATTTAAATTTCAGAAAATAGTTATTTTCACAGTTCCCTGAGCCATCTTGAAAGGAAGCCGTGCCTTTGCATTGAAGTGAGACAAACTTTTAGCTTACATCTTTTTTAACACCTTGGACAATAATATTACTCACATGTCTCTGTCATTGCAAGCTCATCATTCCTCTTGCTTTGATGCAAAGGCACAGCTGCCTTTCAAGATGGCTCAGGAAATTAAACTGTGAAAGGGACTAATATTTCCATGATCTTAATATTCTTTTTCTTTGTTTATTTATTTTGTCATTGTTGTTTTTAGTTGTGCCCCTTGTGGCCCCAACTGGTTCTTAGAACAGCAAAGAAAGATGAATGGTGAAAAAGAAGGGCTCCAGGAGAATCCACGAGAAGAAATTTCCAATTCACAGGTAAATCCTGAGTTGTAATATACCTAGAATTTTACAATGTCTGCGCTGTAAAACCCTTCTAATTTCTATTCATTTAATTTAGAATTTTTTTTTGTGGTTAGGAATGTTTCTTTCTTTCTCTCCTTCTCTTCCATCCTTTAATTTGCTTGCTTGCTTTCCTCCACTTTTCTTTCATTCTCTTTTCTCCCTTTTTGATTTGATTTGAAGACTTTTTTCACTATTTTTAATTTTTTTTTAAATAATTTGATTTGTGGATTTTTTAAATTTTTATTATTTTTGGTCCTAATTTGGTTTGTAACATCTTTATCTGTTTTTGTTTCTGTGTAGAATTCAGATTCTGATGGCACTCCACCATCCTCATTGCCATTTGACTTATCTCAGCTGTCCAGAACATCATCAAACACATCACGATCAAGCCAAGGCAGTAATCCTGGTGATGGTACTGAATACTCTGCTGTTAGATTCACACTCAAGCGTACAGTATCCCTTGAAAAGAAAGGGTTGAAGAAGAAAGAGGTCGATTGAAGTCCTCAACTCTTCCTCCTTCAACAGGCAACTCTTAGTTCTTATGCATAGAGTGGTCTTAACCCATGAAATAGTTAGTACTGTTCGAGTAATAGAGGTTATTGGGTCTAATTTCCATTGTTTTGTTATGTGTTTTCGAAACTGCCATGTATAAACTCCTTACCATTTTACACACCTCCAGGATGAGGAATGGAAAGAGAGACCATTTGAACAGTTACGTAGAGTCGTGCTTTTTAGATGGAGTATTCTTAGATAATCACAATGAAAGTGTTCATATTTATAGCAAGCATTTCTGAAAATTTATATCAATATTGAATATAAGCTTCATATTACTATCCATTTCTAGTTTTCACAGTATAAATAGTGTTTTCAAATAGGCAATGTGCATCAAAGCTCACAAAGCACTCTGGGAAAGTGAGTCCTGCAAAAATGGAACAGGGAAATCAAAGAAATATCTGAAAAAAATTAGTTATTTTCGTCTGTTGGAATACTTTTATTTCCATAGAAAATGTTGAAGGAAAACCTGTCAGATGAACTATTAGAGGAGCCAAAAAAGCATAAGGACTCAGTTTTCCACCATGCTTTGTGCTAGAAATTTGATCTCGTGCACCTTGGCCAGTTCCAGAAAATGTTAGTTTTGTCCCGTATGTTATCCCCCATAACACTTTATATTGTACCAAATATGAATCTCAAGTTTGAAATCTTCAGATTTATACACCAATTTAAAAAAAAAACGTTGTTGGATATCTGAAATCTGAGATCATGGTCTTCGCTTAAAGGTTGTGGCATATTTAGATATCCACTTGTTTTGAACTACTTATTAAAAAGACAAAAGGATTATATTATTACTTTCCTTCATATTTAAATTCACAGTTCATAGCCAACAATTCCACTCGGTTTCACATTTCAGATCTTCTAGAATTTTTTTTCATGTCTTTTCTGGATCTATGCAAAAGGTTTTAAGTTAGCAGTTAAATGAGTTTCAAGTAGAAGGGCATAAATATCACATATACCGTATATGCTCCTTCTAGACTTAAACAGAGACCACAGCAGCAGTGTACATGAAACCGTGTACATTATACAGCTATTTCAAAAAAGGTTGGTGAAGGTTTTGTTGCATGTTGCTTACCAAGCTTGAAATGTATTATATTCATATGTAAAAAATGTCAGCACAGAAGAAAATGTTCTGGAAAAACCTGAAGATAAAGTTTGGAAAAATTCCATATTGTTGTGACCTTTCGCTCATTGAATTCACTGTCATCACCCATACTGCTTTTTGGGCTTGGTATGTAACATGCAACAAGCAACAAAACCTTCACCGACCTTTTTTGAAAATAGCTGTATACAAGAGCTAAAGTGGTATCGAGTATCTAGCAGCCGTCCTCTATCAAAATCAATATATATATAAAGATACTCTCCAATAGTCTTCACCATAGGTTCACCCATAGAGGTACAACAAACGGTAGGGTATAATTATCATTATAGTTTAAAACATTGGTTCTATTACTGATACTCAATATTCTATGAGTAGTAGCTGCAAGTTCCCACTGCGATTTGTTTTTTTACTCCCGCCAGTCGAATATACAAAAGGTACCAAATGTATAGTTTTGATCGACGACATCCAAAGACCAAAATGCTTTAGTTTACAGAATATTGAGAAAAGTCCCTTTCACACTTCCCTGTGCCATCTTGAAAGGTAGCCATGCCTTTGCATTGAAGCGAGACCAACATTGAGCTAGCAATCATAGAGACATGTATAATTGTCCAAGGTGTTAAAAAGGTCTCTATCATTGCAAGGGTACCTCAAGTCTTGCTTCAATGCAGCGGCACGGCTACCTCTCAAGATGGCACAGCGAACAGTGAAAGGGACTATTGCAGTAATGATTTTATATCATATAAATCCCTACTAGCTTCGTGGAAAGCTACAATGTTTATGTTCTATTCTGTCCTTTTTAGGATGATTTAATTGCTATGTACATAGTTGTATATTACAATGGTTAAGTTGTCTTTATTAATAATTAATATTCAGTACAGAAGATTTCTGCCAAACAACGAAGAATTCAACAAGAAATAATTTACTTGACTTCGCAACATTATTCATAATGTTAAAACTAATTGTCAAATAAATTCTTATTTTAAATATACTTCATCATCTTCATTTCCATGGGTAATTACAACAATTTTCATTTATGAGTGAAAACCTTTCTACCCCAAAATGGCCAAAAATGACTTATTTTCCATACCTCATAAATAATGCATATCTTTTCAAAAGGTGTGAAAACGAGCCAGAATCAATAAAAACCATGAGCTATAGCCCATTCTTTTCACCCCAAATATTCATAATTTATGAGGTGTGAAAAATAAGTCCTTTTTGGCCATTTTGGGGTGAAAAGCATGGGCTATAGCCCATGGTTTTGATCGATTTTGGCTCATTTTCACACCTTTTCAAAAAATATTCACAATTTATCAGGTGTGAAAAATAGGTTATTTTTGGCCATTTTGGGGTGAAAAGCATGGGCTATAGCCCATGGTTTTGATCGATTTTGGCTCATTTTCACACCTTTTCAAAAAATATTCATAATTTATGAGGTGTGAAAAATAGGTCATTTTTGGCCATTTTAAGGTAAAAAGCATGGGCTATAGCCCATGGTTTTGATCGATTTTGGCTCATTTTCACACCTTTTCAAAAAATATTCATAATTTATTAGATGTGAAAAATAGGTCCTTTTTGGCCATTTTGGGGTAAAAAGCATGGGCTATAACCCATGGTTTTGATCGATTTTGGCTCATTTTCACACCTTTTCAAAAAATATTCACAATTTATTAGATGTGAAAAATAGGTCCTTTTTGGCCATTTTGGGGTAAAAAGCATGGGCCATAGCCCATGGTTTTGATCGATTTTGGCTCATTTTCACACCTTTTCAAAAAATATTCACAATTTATGAGGTGTGAAAAATAGGTCATTTTTGGCCATTTTAAGGTAAAAAGCATGGGCTATAGCCCATGGTTTTGATCGATTTTGGCTCATTTTCACACCTTTTCAAAAAATATTCACAATTTATCAGGTGTGAAAAATAGGTCATTTTTGGCCATTTTAAGGTAAAAAGCATGGGCTATAGCCCATGGTTTTGATCGATTTTGGCTCATTTTCACATCTTTTCAAAAAATATTCACAATTTATCAGGTGTGAAAAATAGGTCATTTTTGGCCATTTTGGGGTGAAAAGCATGGGCTATAGCCCATGGTTTTGATCGATTTTGGCTCATTTTCACACCTTTTCAAAAAATATTCATAATTTATTAGATGTGAAAAATAGGTCCTTTTTGGCCATTTTGGGGTAAAAAGCATGATCCATAGCCCATGGTTTTGATCGATTTTGGCTCATTTTCACACCTTTTCAAAAAATATTCACTATTTATGAGGTGTGAAAAATAAGTCCTTTTTGGCCATTTTGGGGTGAAAAGCATGGGCTATAGCCCATGGTTTTGATCGATTTTGGCTCATTTTCACACCTTTACAAAAAATATTCACTATTTATGAGGTGTGAAAAATAGGTCATTTTTGGCCATTTTGGGGTGAAAAGCATGGGCTATAGCCCATGGTTTTGATCGATTTTGGCTCATTTTCACACCTTTTCAAAAAATATTCATAATTTATTAGATGTGAAAAATAGGTCCTTTTTGGCCATTTTGGAGTAAAAAGCATGGGCCATAGCCTATGGTTTTGATCGATTTTGGCTCATTTTCACACCTTTTGAAAAAATATTCACAATTTATGAGGTGTAAAAAATAGGTCATTTTTGGCCATTTTAAGGTGAAAAGCATGGGCTATAGCCCATGGTTTTGATCGATTTGGGCTCATTTTCACACCTTTTGAAAAAATATTCACAATTTATTAGATGTGAAAAATAGGTCCTTTTTGGCCATTTTGGGGTGAAAAGCATGGGCTATAGCCCATGGTTTTGATCGATTTTGGCTCATTTTCACACCTTTTCAAAAAATATTAACAATTTATTAGATGTGAAAAATAGGTCATTTTTGGCCATTTTGGGGTGAAAAGCATGGGCTATAGCCCATGGTTTTGATCGATTTTGGCTCATTTTCACACCTCTTCAAAAAATATTCACAATTTATGAGGTGTGAAAAATAGGTCATTTTTGGCCGTTTTAAGGTGAAAAGCATGGGCTATAGCCCATGGTTTTGATCGATTTTGGCTCATTTTCACACCTTTTCAAAAAATATTCACAATTTATCAGGTGTGAAAAATAGGTCATTTTTGGCCATTTTGGGGTGAAAAGCATGGGCTATAGCCCATGGTTTTGATCGATTTTGGCTCATTTTCACACCTTTTCAAAAAATATTCATAATTTATGAGGTGTGAAAAATAGGTCCTTTTTGGCCATTTTGGGGTAAAAAGCATGGGCCATAGCCCATGGTTTTGATCGATTTTGGCTCATTTTCACACCTTTTCAAAAAATATTCACAATTTATGAGGTGTGAAAAATAGGTCATTTTTGGCCATTTTAAGGTAAAAAGCATGGGCTATAGCCCATGGTTTTGATCGATTTTGGTTCATTTTCACACCTTTTGAAAAAATATTCATAATTTATGAGGTGTGAAAAATAGGTCATTTTTGGCCATTTTAAGGTGAAAAGCATGGGCTATAGCCCATGGTTTTCATCGATTTTGGCTCATTTTCACACCTTTTCAAAAAATATTCATAATTTATTAGATGTGAAAAATAGGTCCTTTTTGGCCATTTTGGGGTAAAAAGCATGGGCCATAGCCCATGGTTTTGATCGATTTTGGCTCATTTTCACACCTTTTCAAAAAATATTCATAATTTATTAGATGTGAAAAATAGGTCCTTTTTGGCCATTTTGGGGTAAAAAGCATGGGCCATAGCCCATGGTTTTGATCGATTTTGGCTCATTTTCACACCTTTTCAAAAAATATTCACAATTTATGAGGTGTGAAAAATAGGTCATTTTTGGCCATTTTAAGGTAAAAAGCATGGGCTATAGCCCATGGTTTTGATCGATTTTGGTTCATTTTCACACCTTTTGAAAAAATATTCACAATTTATGAGGTGTGAAAAATAGGTCATTTTTGGCCATTTTAAGGTAAAAAGCATGGGCCATAGCCCATGGTTTTGATCGATTTTGGTTCATTTTCACACCTTTTGAAAAAATATTCATAATTTATGAGGTGTGAAAAATAGGTCATTTTTGGCCATTTTAAGGTGAAAAGCATGGGCTATAGCCCATGGTTTTCATCGATTTTGGCTCATTTTCACACCTTTTCAAAAAATATTCATAATTTATTAGATGTGAAAAATAGGTCCTTTTTGGCCATTTTGGGGTAAAAAGCATGGGCCATAGCCCATGGTTTTGATCGATTTTGGCTCATTTTCACACCTTTTCAAAAAATATTCATAATTTATTAGATGTGAAAAATAGGTCCTTTTTGGCCATTTTGGGGTAAAAAGCATGGGCCATAGCCCATGGTTTTGATCGATTTTGGCTCATTTTCACACCTTTTCAAAAAATATTCACAATTTATGAGGTGTGAAAAATAGGTCATTTTTGGCCATTTTAAGGTAAAAAGCATGGGCCATAGCCCATGGTTTTGATCGATTTTGGCTCATTTTCACACCTTTTCAAAAAATATTCATAATTTATTAGATGTGAAAAATAGGTCCTTTTTGGCCATTTTGGGGTAAAAAGCATGGGCCATAGCCCATGGTTTTGATCGATTTTGGCTCATTTTCACACCTTTTCAAAAAATATTCACAATTTATGAGGTGTGAAAAATAGGTCCTTTTTGGCCATTTTGGGGTAAAAAGCATGGGCCATAGCCCATGGTTTTCATCGATTTTGGCTCATTTTCACACCTTTTCAAAAAATATTCATAATTTATTAGATGTGAAAAATAGGTCCTTTTTGGCCATTTTGGGGTAAAAAGCATGGGCCATAGCCCATGGTTTTGATCGATTTTGGCTCATTTTCACACCTTTTCAAAAAATATTCATAATTTATTAGATGTGAAAAATAGGTCCTTTTTGGCCATTTTGGGGTAAAAAGCATGGGCCATAGCCCATGGTTTTGATCGATTTTGGCTCATTTTCACACCTTTTCAAAAAATATTCACAATTTATGAGGTGTGAAAAATAGGTCATTTTTGGCCATTTTAAGGTAAAAAGCATGGGCTATAGCCCATGGTTTTGATCGATTTTGGTTCATTTTCACACCTTTTGAAAAAATATTCACAATTTATGAGGTGTGAAAAATAGGTCATTTTTGGCCATTTTAAGGTAAAAAGCATGGGCTATAGCCCATGGTTTTGATCGATTTTGGTTCATTTTCACACCTTTTGAAAAAATATTCATAATTTATGAGGTGTGAAAAATAGGTCATTTTTGGCCATTTTAAGGTGAAAAGCATGGGCTATAGCCCATGGTTTTCATCGATTTTGGCTCATTTTCACACCTTTTCAAAAAATATTCACAATTTATTAGATGTGAAAAATAGGTCCTTTTTGGCCATTTTGGGGTAAAAAGCATGGGCCATAGCCCATGGTTTTGATCGATTTTGGCTCATTTTCACACCTTTTCAAAAAATATTCACAATTTATGAGGTGTGAAAAATTGGTCATTTTTGGCCATTTTAAGGTAAAAAGCATGGGCTATAGCCCATGGTTTTGATCGATTTTGGTTCATTTTCACACCTTTTGAAAAAATATTCACAATTTATGAGGTGTGAAAAATAGGTCATTTTTGGCCATTTTAAGGTAAAAAGCATGGGCCATAGCCCATGGTTTTGATCGATTTTGGTTCATTTTCACACCTTTTGAAAAAATATTCATAATTTATGAGGTGTGAAAAATAGGTCATTTTTGGCCATTTTAAGGTGAAAAGCATGGGCTATAGCCCATGGTTTTCATCGATTTTGGCTCATTTTCACACCTTTTCAAAAAATATTCATAATTTATTAGATGTGAAAAATAGGTCCTTTTTGGCCATTTTGGGGTAAAAAGCATGGGCCATAGCCCATGGTTTTGATCGATTTTGGCTCATTTTCACACCTTTTCAAAAAATATTCATAATTTATGAGGTGTGAAAAATAGGTCCTTTTTGGCCATTTTGGGGTAAAAAGCATGGGCCATAGCCCATGGTTTTGATCGATTTTGGCTCATTTTCACACCTTTTCAAAAAATATTCATAATTTATTAGATGTGAAAAATAGGTCCTTTTTGGCCATTTTGGGGTAAAAAGCATGGGCCATAGCCCATGGTTTTGATCGATTTTGGCTCATTTTCACACCTTTTCAAAAAATATTCATAATTTATTAGATGTGAAAAATAGGTCCTTTTTGGCCATTTTGGGGTAAAAAGCATGGGCCATAGCCCATGGTTTTGATCGATTTTGGCTCATTTTCACACCTTTTGAAAAAATATTCACAATTTATGAGGTGTGAAAAATAGGTCATTTTTGGCCATTTTAAGGTAAAAAGCATGGGCTATAGCCCATGGTTTTGATCGATTTTGGTTCATTTTCACACCTTTTGAAAAAATATTCACAATTTATGAGGTGTGAAAAATAGGTCATTTTTGGCCATTTTAAGGTAAAAAGCATGGGCCATAGCCCATGGTTTTGATCGATTTTGGTTCATTTTCACACCTTTTGAAAAAATATTCATAATTTATGAGGTGTGAAAAATAGGTCATTTTTGGCCATTTTAAGGTGAAAAGCATGGGCTATAGCCCATGGTTTTCATCGATTTTGGCTCATTTTCACACCTTTTCAAAAAATATTCATAATTTATTAGATGTGAAAAATAGGTCCTTTTTGGCCATTTTGGGGTAAAAAGCATGGGCCATACATAGCCCATGGTTTTGATCGATTTTGGCTCATTTTCACACCTTTTCAAAAAATATTCATAATTTATTAGATGTGAAAAATAGGTCCTTTTTGGCCATTTTGGGGTAAAAAGCATGGGCCATAGCCCATGGTTTTGATCGATTTTGGCTCATTTTCACACCTTTTCAAAAAATATTCACAATTTATGAGGTGTGAAAAATAGGTCATTTTTGGCCATTTTAAGGTAAAAAGCATGGGCTATAGCCCATGGTTTTGATCGATTTTGGTTCATTTTCACACCTTTTGAAAAAATATTCACAATTTATGAGGTGTGAAAAATAGGTCATTTTTGGCCATTTTAAGGTAAAAAGCATGGGCCATAGCCCATGGTTTTGATCGATTTTGGCTCATTTTCACACCTTTTCAAAAAATATTCATAATTTATTAGATGTGAAAAATAGGTCCTTTTTGGCCATTTTGGGGTAAAAAGCATGGGCCATAGCCCATGGTTTTGATCGATTTTGGCTCATTTTCACACCTTTTCAAAAAATATTCATAATTTATTAGATGTGAAAAATAGGTCCTTTTTGGCCATTTTGGGGTAAAAAGCATGGGCCATAGCCCATGGTTTTGATCGATTTTGGCTCATTTTCACACCTTTTCAAAAAATATTCACAATTTATGAGGTGTGAAAAATAGGTCATTTTTGGCCATTTTAAGGTAAAAAGCATGGGCCATAGCCCATGGTTTTGATCGATTTTGGCTCATTTTCACACCTTTTCAAAAAATATTCATAATTTATTAGATGTGAAAAATAGGTCCTTTTTGGCCATTTTGGGGTAAAAAGCATGGGCCATAGCCCATGGTTTTGATCGATTTTGGCTCATTTTCACACCTTTTCAAAAAATATTCATAATTTATTAGATGTGAAAAATAGGTCCTTTTTGGCCATTTTGGGGTAAAAAGCATGGGCCATAGCCCATGGTTTTGATCGATTTTGGCTCATTTTCACACCTTTTCAAAAAATATTCACAATTTATGAGGTGTGAAAAATAGGTCATTTTTGGCCATTTTAAGGTAAAAAGCATGGGCTATAGCCCATGGTTTTGATCGATTTTGGTTCATTTTCACACCTTTTGAAAAAATATTCACAATTTATGAGGTGTGAAAAATAGGTCATTTTTGGCCATTTTAAGGTAAAAAGCATGGGCCATAGCCCATGGTTTTGATCGATTTTGGCTCATTTTCACACCTTTTCAAAAAATATTCATAATTTATTAGATTTGAAAAATAGGTCCTTTTTGGCCATTTTGGGGTAAAAAGCATGGGCCATAGCCCATGGTTTTGATCGATTTTGGCTCATTTTCACACCTTTTCAAAAAATATTCATAATTTATGAGGTGTGAAAAATAGGTCATTTTTGGCCATTTTGGGGTGAAAAGCATGGGCTATAGCCCATGGTTTTGATCGATTTTGGCTCATTTTCACACCTTTTCAAAAAATATTCATAATTTATGAGGTGTGAAAAATAGGTCCTTTTTGGCCATTTTGGGGTAAAAAGCATGGGCCATAGCCCATGGTTTTGATCGATTTTGGCTCATTTTCACACCTTTTCAAAAAATATTCACAATTTATGAGGTGTGAAAAATAGGTCATTTTTGGCCATTTTAAGGTAAAAAGCATGGGCTATAGCCCATGGTTTTGATCGATTTTGGTTCATTTTCACACCTTTTGAAAAAATATTCATAATTTATGAGGTGTGAAAAATAGGTCATTTTTGGCCATTTTAAGGTGAAAAGCATGGGCTATAGCCCATGGTTTTCATCGATTTTGGCTCATTTTCACACCTTTTCAAAAAATATTCACAATTTATTAGATGTGAAAAATAGGTCCTTTTTTGCCATTTTGGGGTAAAAAGCATGGGCCATAGCCCATGGTTTTGATCGATTTTGGCTCATTTTCACACCTTTTCAAAAAATATTCACAATTTATGAGGTGTGAAAAATTGGTCATTTTTGGCCATTTTAAGGTAAAAAGCATGGGCTATAGCCCATGGTTTTGATCGATTTTGGTTCATTTTCACACCTTTTGAAAAAATATTCACAATTTATGAGGTGTGAAAAATAGGTCATTTTTGGCCATTTTGGGGTGAAAAGCATGGGCTATAGCCCATGGTTTTCATCGATTTTGGCTCATTTTCACACCTTTTCAAAAAATATTCACAATTTATTAGATGTGAAAAATAGGTCATTTTTGGCCATTTTGGGGTGAAAAGCATGGGCTATAGCCCATGGTTTTGATCGATTTTGGCTCATTTTCACACCTTTTGAAAAAATATTCACAATTTATGAGGTGTGAAAAATAGGTCCTTTTTGGCCATTTTAAGGTGAAAAGCATGGGCTATAGCCCATGGTTTTCATCGATTTTGGCTCATTTTCACACCTTTTCAAAAAATATTCACAATTTATTAGATGTGAAAAATACGTCATTTTTGGCCATTTTGGGGTGAAAAGCATGGGCTATAGCCCATGGTTTTCATCGATTTTGGCTCATTTTCACACCTTTTGAAAAAATATTCACAATTTATTAGATGTGAAAAATAGGTCCTTTTTGGCCATTTTGGGGTAAAAAGCATGGGCCATAGCCCATGGTTTTGATCGATTTTGGCTCATTTTCACACCTTTTCAAAAAATATTCATAATTTATTAGATGTGAAAAATAGGTCCTTTTTGGCCATTTTGGGGTAAAAAGCATGGGCTATAGCCCATGGTTTTGATCGATTTTGGCTCATTTTCACACCTTTTGAAAAAATATTCACAATTTATTAGATGTGAAAAATAGGTCCTTTTTGGCCATTTTGGGGTGAAAAGCATGGGCTATAGCCCATGGTTTTGATCGATTTTGGCTCATTTTCACACCTTTTCAAAAAATATTCATAATTTATGAGGTGTGAAATATAGGTCCTTTTTGGCCATTTTGGGGTAAAAAGCATGGGCCATAGCCCATGGTTTTGATCGATTTTGGCTCATTTTCACACCTTTTCAAAAAATATTCATAATTTATTAGATGTGAAAAATAGGTCCTTTTTGGCCATTTTGGGGTAAAAAGCATGGGCCATAGCCCATGGTTTTGATCGATTTTGGCTCATTTTCACACCTTTTCAAAAAATATTCACAATTTATGAGGTGTGAAAAATAGGTCATTTTTGGCCATTTTAAGGTGAAAAGCATGGGCTATAGCCCATGGTTTTGATCGATTTTGGCTCATTTTCACACCTTTTGAAAAAATATTCACAATTTATGAGGTGTGAAAAATAGGTCATTTTTGGCCATTTTAAGGTGAAAAGCATGGGCTATAGCCCATGGTTTTCATCGATTTTGGCTCATTTTCACACTTTTTGAAAAAATATTCACAATTTATTAGATGTGAAAAATACGTCATTTTTGGCCATTTTGGGGTGAAAAGCATGGGCTATAGCCCATGGTTTTGATCGATTTTGGCTCATTTTCACACCTTTTCAAAAAATATTCACAATTTATTAGATGTGAAAAATAGGTCCTTTTTGGCCATTTTGGGGTAAAAAGCATGGGCTATAGCCCATGGTTTTGATCGATTTCGGCTAATTTTCACACCTTTTCAAAAAATATTCACAATTTATGAGGTGTGAAAAATAGGTCATTTTTGGCCATTTTGGGGTAAAAAGCATGGGCTATAGCCCATGGTTTTGATCGATTTTGGCTCATTTTCACACCTTTTGAAAAAATATTCACAATTTATTAGATGTGAAAAATAGGTCATTTTTGGCCATTTTGGGGTCAAAAGCATGGACTATTGCATATCTTTAGCTCTAGCCTATGCTTTTTACTCCATAATGGCTGAAATTGACGGTGAATTTTTTTGCATATCTTTTGAAAAGGTGTAAGAATAGGCCACATTTGATCAAAACCACTTGCTATAGCCTCTACTTTTTTCCCGAAAATCACCTTTTCTTTTAGACATTTTCTGTGCACTATAACGCATGGCTTGAATGAATTTAATCAATCAATCAATCAATCAATCTTTAGTGAAATTTAAGGTGTTTTTGGATCCCCGATGAATTTTCAGCAAGGGCCTTATAAATAAAGGGCGACAAACGCCTGGTCAATATCATGAAATTCACATCAACTCAAAATGCTCAATTTTGAGCTTAATCCGTTGGTGTAAAATTTATGAAAATGACCAGGCGTTCCTCATTTGCATGATAGTAAGAAGTCCCGATCCCTGGTTTCTTCGGTTTTCTTTAAAGTGTTCCTCCCGAGGATGCCTTTTTTCTTATTCTTAATGCTCCGGGACACTTCCCGTGGACTATAGCCCATGGTTTGGGTGAATTTGGGGGAATTTTAAGGTGTTTTCGAAAACCCGGTAAAATTTTCTCTGAGTGGCTTAGGCCCGGTTTAGACGTCGAATTTCGAATCTTATGCAAACAAACTCAAACAATAGGTTCTGTTCACTTACATTAGATTCGGCACACGTGAAATTCGATGTCCAAGTCGGGCCTTAGTAACTTTTTTCTTGTAAAATCACAAATATTTTGAAGCGATTGTACTTCGCAAAGTTATTGCTTCATGATTTTAGAAGTCATTTTTACGAGAAACTCTTATTAGTTTAGTTATATTCCTCCATCACTCATACCCCAAACATGTCATGTCTAAGCAACACAATATATTATCGTTATACATATCTAATGAATATTTAATAGTTGTAATCGGTGAACGCGGCCAATAAACACCTTATATTAGAATGGTTCACACTAATGTGTCTTCATCGTTCTGGTGAAATCAAGCTGTTATCCTTACATTGATATGTGTATTTAGGCGCATATTGCCAATTAGACTCAAATGAATTCTAATTATTGGACTGTCTTAGTAATCGAAAAAGGTGCTTTCTTACTGCGCATGACAATGAGAATCAAGGATGGTCAGTGCTCGCATTTCATATCTCTGTGATCTCGAGCTTGATTCCTGGACCCCGCATCACATGTGAGCAGAGTTGATTGGGTCTCTCCCTTGATTCGAGGGTTTTCTCCGGGTTTCCGGTTTTCTGCCCTCCACAAAACCCAACATGCTGAATTTGAATCTGTGAGTTAGCCATGCCCTGACTTAGATCAGCCCTAAGGTTGTTCCAGGGTTCTATCTGTGAGTTAACCGTGCCCTGACATAGCTCAGTCCAGAGGTTGTTTCAGGGTTCTAGTTAGCCATAAGATCAGCCTAGAAGAAGTTTGATAAAATCAGTCTAAAATAACACAATATAAAAAGCACTTACCTGAAACAAAAAATGGACAGGTTTTCTATTTGGTGCTCCTTCGTAATTATGTCCAAGAAAATGAAATAACAGCCGCCATGTTGGATGATGACATAACATGAAAAATAATCCACCATTTTCCATACATCGGTTCACTGGTCACAGACAAAGCAAAAGCATTCAAGCGAGGCTTCAAGGTAGTTTCAAAGGATTATTCGAACTTGAACCTTGCAGCCTCGTTTAGATGCTTTGTATTGGACCAGTGAACCGATGTATGGAAAGTGGTGAATGCCAAATTCTTTAGGTGAATTCCACCAACATGGCGGGGAAGCTTGAGGTCTCACATGACGTCATGTTGAAAGACAGTAGTTCGATCAACCAGCATGGCGGCCATGCAAATAATAAGGAGGTTCGAAGCCGTGACTAGAGTTCACCGTACCTTCATGTACAAGATGCTGTTGGTCGGGGTCCTTTGGCAGTGAAGACAATATGGAGCTCGGGTTCAATTTACCACTAGATGGGAGCTATAGCGATATTTATATTTTCCCGCTACAATGATCTCAAACCCCCCTGAAAATTAAAATGAATGATGACCAAACCTGATAGTCCCTCCCCTCCCCTCTCTCTCTCTCTCTCTCTCTCTCTCTCTCTCTCTCTCTCTCTCTCTCTCTCTCTCTCTCTCTCTCTCTCTCTCTCTCTCTCTCTCTCTCACTCACACACACACAGAACAAATACGCGCCTTCACTACTAGCAATTAAGAATTGCTGTCTTTAATAGACACTGTTCTAGCACGGACTAGTACTCAGTGGTCCATGGCGTCGTCTGACACCACTACTGAAAAGAATGAAAACAACATAGAATATATTTTAAAAAACCACTGAAGGTCGTTTCGCTTCACATTTATTGATTTAATGGTCAGTATTAACGCCTTGAATCTACTGTATTTATTAGTATCACAGCACTTAGCACGCCTAATTGACATGAGAGACGCTAAGATATTCATTGATTCATGCATCTATATTACTGACAACTGAATAACCGCCTAGAAAAGAATGCTATCTCGCCACACATTACACTCAGAAACACTGAGAAGTTAATTCTTACATTAAGTTAAGCAGTTTTAAGTATTTTAACCATTATTATTCGATATGTTACTAGCATATTGAGTTGCCGCACAAACTTTGCCTCGAGACTTGGCGTATGTTATTGCATTATATATTTGTTCATTTTCATTACTCATTAAGTTATCATTAATACATGTACAGTCTCGGAGGTGATTACTCGACTCATCGTTTCTGTCCATTAGTTAGTACATCTCGAGTACAATCTCATTCTTCATCTTGTTCTCCGATCGCATCGCGTAACCATTTTTATCAGTCTGGTTTCAATTTGTTTATATCTACCTAGTGTTATATATTTATTTATGTAATTTCATTAATCCTATGCCATCGTACGATCGACTTCTCTTTACTCCTGGTCATTTCATACCAGTGTTTCAGCTCTTCTTCGCTACTGAAGTTTTGCCCCAACGCCAACTGACCGATTTTCAATTTCCTCCCAAGAGTCTTACTAACGCTAGTAACAGTGATAAGAACAGTCACAGAGTTGAGCTCTTGTTCTGGGACGTGAAATAAAAACATCTCATTATATTCTGGGTCTACCATATGTCGTCGAGGTGTGGTCCTGCCTTTACTTATAAGCTCACCATTGCTGCCTATGAGTCGTACGCTTACAAACATCTCTTTGGCCTTGGAGTCCGTCAACATGCCGAGATTTCTGGTTTTGATGACTTCCAGAAGAAGTTTCCCCGTGAGTCTTCGGTACTCGAGAGATATAAGAATTTCAGGTCGATCTTCCTCAGATATCGCCAATTCCCCTTCATACATGATGGCTCCAGAGGCACCTTCAGGGACATATGAACCAGGGGGTTGTAGATCCACTGATACAGGGACCATTTCAGTATCCAGATTAATGTTCCTTAGTCTTAAAACCCCCTCACCTAATAAGTGCCTTGCTCCCATTGAACCATGTTCGTACAATCGAAATCTCAATGACATATCCTTGACCTTGTCTCGTGGATACAAGTAGATAGCAACTGGCTCGTTGAATTCCTTCGGCCTTGCGCGGAAGCTCTGTCGTTTCCCTGGTAACAGCATAACGCTGACCTCTAGTAACTGTTGATCACGCTGTTGGTAAGGCGGGAAATCTATTTTTGATATAGTGACAGAGAGTTTGGAGGTGTGGCATGTGAAGTCAAGAATAATGTTCAACTTTCCTACTCCACGTATATGACTATCTGACATGCTTTCAGAAGCAGAGCTACTACTCGAGAAATGTCTCGTTGGGGTTTGCGATCTGCTTGGTGATTCAGCATTCCTGTGTCTTGAAAAAGAACCGCCCGCCAACTCATTCCTTCTAGCCGCGCGTGAGACGATCGTTTCATCATCAGAGTATGTCTCCCCAGCGCTTCTTGTCGATGCCCTATGTGAGACGGTCCGTCCATTTGGTAGAGAGCTGCTGCTAGCGCCTAAATTTGCCCCAGAAGTAGCTAGAGTATAACGTCTGCGAAATGGCTGCGGACTTCTGGGAACTTGAAGTTTTGAAGACACCTCGTTTCGCTTACTAAGAGGGAATGTACCTTGTCGATTCCTCGATATGCCGGGCTCGCCGGGGAAGTCACTAGCATCTCGTTGATCATCATAGTAATCCAAATCCCTGTCTGTTGCTTGTTCTGTTTCAGAATGAGGAGTTGTTTCTGTCGATGTTGTGGTTAATCTATGATAAAAACAACATCGTATGAGATGATGCCAAAACACGACCTTTAAGTATTTACTATTCATATCATTATACACTTCAAACGCTTGACTTTTTCTACGTAAATAAAGCTTAAAAGATCAAAAAAGATTTGAATCACTTGAATACACCAGCGTGTTACCGAAGCTAAAGAATGAATAAGAAAAATCTATCAGTCATATTCATTTTAATTCTCATTAAAATCTAGACGCTTCTTTGCTAGCTAAATCCCGAAAAAATCCCCCAAGAGATTTACATATGGAATATGAAAGTATGCTCGCGTTATTCAATTACATTCACGAGGATATAGAAAACTATGAATATATAATCTACTATCCATCTGGCCGCTCTAACACCTTAAAGACTTAAAACGTGAACGCCACAAAGATGGGAGATAATTTTGACGTTCCATATTCAAAAAGAATTTTCAAATTTCAAGAAAAAATATCAAGCCTTGCGAACGACAAACAGAAAGAAAATCGAAAATCGAATCACGCATGTTATAATAATTTGACTTCACAATTACGTAAAGATCAAACACCTGGATCGAACTGCAAAAAAATTTTATTCAAAAATATTTTTTTTCTGTAAGCTTCATACACTGGCTTGAACAAAAAAGTCAATATGAATAATGCATATAATGCCAAACGAACTGAGTGTAGCTTCTTTCTGCTTCACATTAAGGATTTACATGTTTAGATCGATATTGAAAAGAAAACTGACTCTTTTGTATATTATTCTTTGTGGAGTTGAACTCAAAATAAACTAGTTAAAGACAGAATAACTAGAATTTAAAGTAAAAATTATGAAGAATAAAATAAATGGTTTGGAATACATCACAATGTCACTCCCTACTCACTGATCAGCATTCTCTCCCGAAGTATTCGTTCCTTCAGCTTCTGGGTTGATAATACTACGGAAAAATCCTCCAATCTTGGCTGTAAAATCCATCTGGTGTTCATAGGCTTACGTAGCTAGAAACACAGTTTCCTTTAGCGTTGCCATTTAGTCGCCTCGCTTCCTCGGAGATACAACCAGAGGCTGTCAAAATTGAAAAATTTTTCAATTAGATTGAGGCACGCTAGTGTATATTTGTAAGTAAGGTAGTCTAGAGCATAGGCTACTGGTTACCAAGTCTAGCGAGACTCGGCGATAAAAATTATCAAATATTTGAAAATAGTAATCGAACTAAACGAAGGAATACCGAGGAAGCCGGACTCGAATCAAAACATTAGATCGTATTGTCATTCAAAAAAGATTTCGAGGAATGATTACACCTTAACTTAAAAGATTTTCACGAGGCAAAAATTGGATATGAAGAAAAAGGAACATACGCAGATTATGACTGTTTGGATGACATAAGATGTGGACAGTATTTCTTCAGATTCGTTCGAATGAAGTAATTGAATTATAGAAATTCATTCCGCATTATTTCGGAGACGAATATAAAGTGTTAGTAGTGAAAGCTAACTTACTATGAATGTTGAACGCAGAGGCAGTCGAACGAGATTGATCAGTAGACGCCAAGATGAGCTACGATGATCGTAACGATCTCTCCCCGTTAAGGGAGGCTTAGAAAAAACGAGAAATTCTCTTCCAAAGGGAATTTTTGTTGACCCAAAGCGCTAACATAGGCAGGAACAGACTTAGATCAATTAATTATCTGCCTAGCTAGCTTCTTGCTCATCAGAGGCACCTGCACCAGGGCTAGGTGTATTTACATATATTGTGTGTCGTCATATTTTACTCCTGTCAGGAGCGCACACCAAACTTAAGCTGCCATCACATTGCGTAAACATACTCACCCTTTACTCCAAGAATTCTCTTGAAAATCCAAAAAAAAGCCGGGTTTCTGGTAATTTTCCCTCCGATATATTAAAAATTGCCGACCACTCAACCGACCAGTTCACCGCGAGTAGAAAAATATATAATACTTCTACAAAGTGCGCTGCTAAATACCATTCGTAGTTGATGCTGTTCAGTTATTGATGTGGTACTAAAGCAAGTTGAAATAGTTCTCTCCCTTTCGTCACAGATCACTTTCTCGAGCACAATTCCTACGATGTTTTCAATATTTTTTTTTGCTAGATTTATCCTACTTAGACAAAGCTTGCCTCGTTCAAAGTACTCCACGAGAAATATGACATCTGGCATCATTCGAAACGAATATGAATTAATGAATGAACTTTAAGTATAGTTTTTATAAGCTATACCGAGTCCCTGTTGTAAGATCGTCGTTGCCTTGGGAACAGGAGAAACTATGTCATTAACAATGTCTTGTAAATGGACTCGTGTAATGTTGGAGAACTGTGTCAGGATCTTGCATTGATGTGCGGGTGAATTGTTTCGTATTTGTTTTCAGGTTATTTCGCTTGTAGGAGCGTCTATTTTATGAAGCTTTTGATCATTCATGAATCTCTTTTGCATTCATTCATTCATTCCTTTATTCATTCATTCTGTTTTTATCCATCTTTCTATAATACCCCATTAACCCTTCTTGTCACAAACTAAAATAATTCCAATCTACATGCATAATTCGAGTTTGGATTTATAAAAATCTAGAAAAATCATACTTTTAGAAATTGGTAGTGGCGTAGAGTAAATCTTTGTAGTTATCCGTTAGCTAACTGTGAAATAAAAACCACAAATAAGGAAAAACAAAAGTTTGTTATTGAAAATTTAGTAATTCCCAATTCCAATTAACACAAATAAACGAGTGAATTGGCCATCCTTGAATAGAATACTTACGATGATCTTTACGAGTTTCTATCTGATAAAATGATGGGTCATTTTAGTTTCCCATTATATACCTTTCACTCATTCTTTCTTTCATTCATTCATTCATTCATTCATTCATTCATTCATTCATTCATTCATTCATTCATTCATTCACTCATTCATTCATTCATTCATTCATTCATTCATTCATTCATTCATTCATTCATTCATTCATTCATTCATTCATTCATTCATTCATTCATTCATTCATTCATTCATTCATTCATTCATTCATTCATTCATTCATTCATTCATTCATTCATTCATTCATTCATTCATTCATTCATTCATTCATTCATTCATTCATTCATTCATTCATTCATTCATTCAGTCAGTCAGTCAGTCAGTCAGTCAGTCAGTCAGTCAGTCAGTCAGTCAGTCAGTCAGTCAGTCAGTCAGTCAGTCAGTCAGTCAGTCAGTCAGTCAGTCAGTCAGTCAGTCAGTCAGTCAGTCATTCATTCATTCATTCATTCATTCATTCTTTTATTCTAATCCATTCGTTAGTTCTTCTGCCCTCGATTGTTCATCCATTTTATTCCTTACCCCTCCCCCACACAGTCAATTTCACCCCAATCCAACAAAACCTCACCCCTCCACCCACGGGGGAGTGACCATTCCTTCACAGTCACTTATCAAGGCGTGTCACATACTCTAAATAAGTCAATCTTATTGTTACTTGGTTAAAAAAAGATCGATTCATCATGCACAAAACAAGTATTACCGCCCGCTACTAGATATGTAAAACCATTATACGTTTATATTAAGATGGATAATAATTAATAAATGATAAAAAATGATGTGCTTCAATCATCTAGAAAGGATTGTTTATTAAAAACTTTGACTGATCGACACAAACTTCATGGTTTTTGGCAGAAATGAAGGCAGAGCTCGAGCGGCACGTTTATTGAATTGCAAACTTTGTTAGGTAGGTCATAATGTTTGTCTTGAAGTACGACAGTTCTGCCATGAACATCCACAGGGAACATAACGTGATCATTTCATCTTCATTATTTTGGAACTTCCATTTTATGCATTCAATTTCCGTTCAATGTCCTTGAGGTGGTTTTTGAGTTTTGAGTTAGATAATCATTTGTATCATTTAGTATAGGATGTTGTGGAGGAACTCAACGACGAAAACCGATCGAGTGACACCAAAAGCTGAAAGCTGAAAAATTGCTTACTGAAGGCACTTTGCAGATTCCACTTTTTATCAAACCCTGAAACAACCTTAGGGCTGAACAAAGTCAGGGCATGGCTAACCCATAGATCAAACCACGAAACAACATCTGGGCTGATCTAAGTCAGGGCATGGCTAACCCATAAATTAAACCACGAAACAACCTCTGGGGTGAACAAAGTCAGGGCATGGCTAACCCATAAATTAAACCACGAAACAACATCTGGGCTGATCTAAGTCAGGGCATGGCTAACCCATAGATCAAACCCCGAAACAACATCTGGGCTGATCAAAGTCAAAGTCACCTTCGAATCAAAGGGAGAGACCTAGCAAACTCTACTCACATGTGATGCCGAGCCTGGAAATCGAATCCAAGACCCCCCAGAGATGAGAGGCGAGTGTAACTACCGCGGCTACACTTCCTTGATTCTCAACAGGTGTTAATGGAAGGAAAGTTCGGTCACATTGAAGACCATCAGTGACACATCAAATGCATTAACTGTTGTATATCCGTTAATTAAAACAAGGCCAAACAAACCAATAGGACTTATTGCACAATTAAATCGAAACAGTTGATATCAGAGATGAAAAAAAACAACATTCTAGATCAGACACGAAGATGGCGGGGTATGATATGACTTGTACACGGTGTTGTTGACTCATTCATTCATTCATTCATTCATTCATTCTTTCATTCATTCATTCCTTCATTCATTCATTCATTCATTCATTCATCCATCCATCCATCCATCCATTCATCCATCCATTCATTCATTCATTCATTCATTCATTCATTCATTCATTCATTCATTCATTCATTCATTCATTCATTCATTCATTCATTCATTCATTCATTCATTCATTCATTCATTCATTCATTCATTCATTCATTCATTCATTCATTCATTCATTCATTCATTCATTCATTCATTCATTCATTCATTCATTCATTCATTCATTCTTTCTTTCTCCTGTCTGAGTTTCACCAACGGATCGTAGTCTAGGTTCATCCTGTTTTTTCCCGTTATGATTTTCACCCACAAACGATTGTTTTCATCACAGACCAACGCGATCACATGTTTTTCCCATATCTACTGTCTTAAGAATGAAGCTTAAAAGAGACCTCACATTTCGATAACAAACATCTGAAGTATCCAGACTTAAACACTTCAGATCAAAAGAATTTTTATCTCAAAAAAAGAAAAAGAAAAAGAACACATCAAAGAGAGAACGCAAGACCGCAAGACAGACGCATTCATTTCTGTATAGTGTGTTTAGGTTTGCGTTAAGGATATATTGAGCTCTACTCAATAACATGGAATTTGTCCGCAACAAATTGATGAACCGCTGCGAAGGAAATTGTTTTTTCCTCAGCTTTTATGCATTTATTAATGAGAAAGCAAAATGGACAGGGGGCATTGCATATACAACATTATTACTAGCCATAACATCAAGGCCTGGAGAGATATTGAAGTATTATTACGTTGAATTAGAACAACACATTCAGCATTCACTATGACAATCAATAGTTGAAGGAATTTTGACTTTATACTGGTGATGGCATCTGGTGCCAGTAGAAATATCCGTCTAGCACAAGAATAAGATATTTAAATATTACTATCTAGATTGTTCTATACACTAGTTCCATATAACAACCTTTCTAGGATATTCGACAAAGGGAAGCCGCCCTGGAGAGAGTAAAATAAAGCAATATTTCTGAGGAGTTAGGAGCGAGAAGCGAGAATAAGCGACTTGTAAATCGAAAGAGCTTAGAAAGATTGATAATAATGATCTAAACTGAATGCAGAACAGAGTAGATATTAATCATTTGACCACAACACACTTAGTAATTGAAGTATATCGAGAAGAGCGATAATAGTCTATGGAGCATGCGCAACTGGAAATAACCGCAGGATTGACCCGAGAAAGCATGTATAAGCCGACAATGTACAGCGTCTATGCGCATGCTCTGACTATTTTATTAGTCATGTGACTGATGAAAAAGCCGGTTTTTATATTGAGCATGCGCAAACGCGTTATGACCCGCAATCGGAAAAGCTGCAAACACAATGTACAGCGTCCTGCGCGCATGCTCTTTCCTTATCTCCTACCCAGTGCTTCTCGATTTCTTTTCTGTCCGTAGAGATTTTAGCTTTAGGTACAAGAATAACCCAGTGAGATGGTAAAGATTACGATAAAACTCTTTCGATAAATACCTACATTTTATCTCAGTCGCTAATTTGTACTTTTATTTCCTTTCACCAAAACAACGCCATCCTTCATCACAAGAGGTATCAACGTTTTTCGCTTGTTTATATTTTCTTTCTGGTATTTTGTCTTTTTGGATCGGGTTTTTAGCTCAACCGCTAAGGTCTACAACCTTAAAAGAATATCTAAATTCAAATATAACTCGCCTAGAATTCAAATTATGCTGAGACAAATTGAACAAAATTGCATAAAAATTAAAATCCAGGAAGCATTTTCCAGGCATTTTCCCTGTTCATGTATTCATTGTACACCTGTTTCTCATTCAACTTTTTCCACGTTCAGTTATCGCCATTAATCTTAACGTATTTTAAAACTAACAGCACTATTCACATTTATCACAATGAAATATTTTTACCTTTCTTCGCGAATGCTCCGTGTTTTCTGTCCCTTTGTCTTCCTTAAAGTAACGGAGAAGATCTCGTTCAAGATTTGAGACTGTTGATAAATTGATAGACGCTAGATTAATCAGTTGGTTTACATATCAGCCACGTTGGTCACGAAAATCAAAACTATCTAAAACCATCTCTAAAACTCATTATCTTGTATGAGTAGTGCTGCTTTACGATTGCTTCCTGTGCTGGGAGGGTTTTTCTCCAGGCTCTCCAGTTTTCCTCCCTCCACAAAAATATGTTTCTATAAATTCCAAAGAATTCGGAAGAAACAAAGCCACTCTGTGGAACCATTACCTCATGCATTACCCATGTCATAAGAACAGAAATCTATCAGTACAAATCTTCATCTGTTTTGTTATTAGATATCTTTAAATACTGTTAAAACATCTTTCTAAAAACCTTTTCCATTCACACTCAGCGCCGTAACCTGAATTAAACACACGGCGACATACAACACTCAACTGACATTTTAATTTTCACTCTTGCTGTTTATCGTCTGTTTCCTTACCTTTTCTAGTCGTTAACAGCCAGTTTAAGATTTCTGTTCTTGTCAGTAAATTTTCTCTGTGAACGATACTTTTATATCTCCCATCTATTGCTGTAAACCACAGACGTTTAATATCTTTGAAGATATCATGGCAAGGAAGTCCAGAAATTTCCTACGTATGATGAGACTGTTATGAATGATGGTCCATCGAAAATCTTGAATCGAACTCAATTGACATCACAGTCACTTCGCATCAAGATATTCCCTCTTGTATTTGGCAGTATCTTTCTTGACAAGGAAGGACAACTCGGCAGTTATACAACGTGCAGTAATGGAAGCTGTCAGAGAACTACTTAAAAGCGACGTGTCATCAATTCCAGATCAATTAAAAACTTAAGAGCTGTTTGATAACCGATAATCGTAATGGGTTTGATGTGCTTTGATGTTGGTGCGTCTGTACTGAGCAGGGTTTTAATCAATCTATGTGATTTGTCTGAAACGTCAGACTGGCAACACTGCACAACAGAACTCATCACATCTTATCTAGATCTATTTTCTTCTCTTCTGTTCTCTTCTGTTCTTTTCTGTTCTGTTCTCTTCTCTTCTCTTCTCTATTGTTGTTTTCTCTTTCCTTCCTTTCTTCTCCTTCCCTTTCCAGATTCTTAGCACATTTTAACCATTTATCAATATTAATAACCTCAGTAAGATCGTGTAATCCTTTTGAGTACTGCACATTTTGTCATGTCTTGAATATCAAATCCCTACATTAAGTTGCTGCATTGTTTATTCTACTCTCGCCTCAAGGTTTGTATTTAATCATCAGTCAATTCCAAAACCCTAGGACTTCTTAGCCAAAATGTTTTATACCTAATTCTCTTCTGTCTTGGAATTTTTCAAACCATTAGCGAGAAAGCCCAGCACGGCTTCATCGAGAATTGATGCCTGAAGGTCTGCCGAAGTCCTATATGATTAATAATACCAAGGAAATCCTCTATAATTGAGTTAAGACAATAAATGAAGGAGAAAGGAAAGGAAAGGAAAGGAAAGAAAAGAAAGAAAGAAAGAAAGAAAGAAAAAAAGAAAGAAAGAAAGAAAGAAAGAAAGAAAGAAAGAAAGAAAGAAAGAAAGACAGACAGAAAGAAAGAAAGAAAAAAAAAATGAACATTGACCGTAGGAGCCTGGTATTGGCGGCAGACACCATAACCATGCAAGTATCAAATATCGCATCTAAGTGCGCAATCCCAAAATGAAAATTCTCTGTCCATTTCTATCATCCCCTACAAAAATGACTTTATATCTAATCATAACTGAACCAAAGTGAGGCTTGTTTAAAATAGGGTTAAATAAGAGCAAAAATCATTTGTGAGGCTTTGGTAGTAAAATAGAGGTTGGCCAGTTAATGGAGGTATGAATTAGTACAAAAAGGTATACTATACCGTCTTTGAGACTTCAACGAGCGATCGTTAAATAGAGCATGGCTGGTCGCTTAAAGGGGGTTCTACTACTCGAAAGGAAGGCAATGCAGTAGAGAAAAAAGAAAGAAAGAATGAAAGAAAGAAAAAAAGGAAATGGAAAGGAAAGGAAAGGAAGGGAGAAGGAAAGTAAGGAAAGGGAAGGAAAGGGGTAGAGAAGAAAGAAAGGAAGAAAGAAAGAAAGAAAGAAAGAAAGAAAGAAAGAAAGAAAGAAAGAAAGAAAGAAAGAAAGAAAGAAAGAAAGAAAGAAAGAAAGAAAGAAAGAAAGAAAGAAAGAAAGAAAGAAAGGAAAGGAAAGGAAGGCAATGCAGTAGAGAAAAAAGAAAGAAAGAAAGAAAGAAAGAAAAACTGAAGAAGACCATTATTAACTTTCTCATTGTAAACAAACTCTGTATTTCTAAATAAATTATGCTGTTTCCAATTAAGTTTAAAAGTTAAAATCTAAACGTCTATACTGTAGGTAGCCTTGCCTTTGCGTAAATGAAAGAGAAAAATATATTTCAGATTAAAACAGAACTGAACTGTACTTACTAATATACCACTAACACTCTCAAACCAAGCAAGTTTTTGTTTTCCTTTCTTGTCTAAGACATCAAAGATTACGAACTGACAGCCACTATTGACATAACTCTAGTGATAGGCAAACAGGAGTGGAATCTTATTTGACGAGTGGGCTATTCGATTATTGAGTAAGCTGAACAAGGGAAATTGTAAATTTGGTCGAGTTGAACTTGAACAGGATGATTAGAAGCTGTCTTTGGTTTTTCCCTAGCCTGCGTTGCGGCGCATTGGAAACTCGTCCCCTTCCCCCCAGCCCCTAAAGCTCTGTTAATCTTTCCTTCAATAAACGACATTATATATAGCTGAACTTCCTTAAAAATCAAGCTCCTTTTTTGGAATTTTACATCACAGTACCTTACTGAAAATTTAATGAGAAGGTCATTGACTCGAAGGAACATTTTCTTTAAAAATATCTGGAACTGTGAACCGTGAACCGTGTATATTTGAAGCAAAATAGAATACATTTCTCATCCACGCATCAAAAAAAATACATGAATGACCAAAAGAGGTTGATAACCTTCACAAATCGAGAAAAAATTCGCTAAATGTGCCATCAGTTTAGTGGTAGTGTCTTTTATAGTTTTGAGCAATTTAGAATCATTATGTTGACATTGTACTAAGTGTTATCTTACTGGCTTCCTTGCAAAGCGCTCAATAATCGACGCAATTATATCCTAAAAACACTCACAAATCCCTTAAGACAGTCTAAAATGTCGGCCGTTTGGATAACTATTGCCTCTCTGTTTACGTAACCACGTCATTCTTTTCCTTAGAGCTCATTTGATTGACACCTCACAACGTTTGATTTTTAGCTTTTCTTCTATTTCTATATCTCGTACATCTTAACTAATACATAAACATGGCTTTCCTGTTTCTGGCTACTGTCTCTCAGATTCTCTACAGTTTTGCTTAAAGCCTTTGAAACTGAATTTTTCCCTACGAATATTTAGACGTTTTTAAAAATGGTGGTTTCCTAGGAATCATAGACACTTGGAGAGAATTTAAAATATCTTAATTGGCATATCAAAGGCACTAAATGAACGTAAGAATGACGAGATTCTTTTAATACAGTGGTTTCTGATCATTATGTTCGTGTCGAACAAGCTAAATGTGTTACATGGTTCATGCACTTGATTGTTGAATTTAGCGGAGTTTTTCGACCCGTATTAATACAAATTATGGTATAAACGAACCGTATTGAGTGTAAAAAATTCTATACAATGTAAAATAAATTTTTTTTAACCTTTTGATCGGCCCAACCTGTTTTATTTCTATCAAGTACAAGTGGCTTTTCAGGTGGCGGGTTTGTGATGAATGAGAAGAAATGAATAATTTTTTCACTGCTTAAAAGCGTGCTGCTCGAAAACAATAATTCTGCTCTCCTTTATCAATTAATATCATGGCATATTTGAATTAAACGTATAAAAAAAGGAATATACAATGTTTTAGCATTCAAATGTAATGATTTACCACAGAGTTAGGCGAGAGAGAGAGCGACACGTGTTAAATATTTATAGCAATTGTGATTGACACCGGTTTCGTACCACGACAGGTGAAGAAAGGTTTCTCCGCGCATGCGTGTTGTAGTTCAAGAAATTATCAACGTACACATACAGCTGACATTGTGAAAATCAATGGAATGGTTCGTGGTTAGAATTTAAAAGACGAGAACACACTGAACCGTGCTTTATGGCCGTGTATTGGGTATCCATCGACTTGGTTGGCGTCATTTTGAAATTCAAAAATAGCAGTAAACAGAGTGGTTAGGATCATGAAAAGAGCAGCCGAGAACACAAGAAAAAATATATTTAAAAGACCATAAAAGACAATGGAATAATTATTTATCAAGGACTGACTCGCCTTTAAAATCCTTCCGTTCATCTCCAGACAAGAATCTTGCTAAAGACACTTAATCTAGGACAATAGAAATATTTAGATCAATATGGCGGGAATTTGGCGACGTCTTTTTCGTCTAAAACGAGATTCTCAAGTAAGTAGTCATTCTGGTAGTGAATTGTCTAGTTGTCTGTCAACATGGGATTTGACATCACTTGGTATCGGAGCTACTTTAGGTGCAGGAACATATGTAGTGACTGGACAAGTAGCTGCAAGTATCGCGGGCCCTGCTGTTGTCCTCTCGTTCTCAATAGCAGCATTTGCGTCTATTCTATCTGGGCTTTGTTATGCTGAGTTCGGTGCCCGCGTACCTAAGACTACTGGATCAGCGTATGCATATAGTTATCACACAGTAGGTGAGATATGGGCGTTCTTTATCGGTTGGAACTTGATTCTAGAATATATGATCGGGACGGCTGCTGATGCTCGAGCTTTGAGTGGATGCTTTGATTTTGTCATTGGTTATGCTATAAGGAACTTCACTGTTGCCAACATCGGAGAGTTCCACAGTCATTGGTTGAGCAGCTACCCAGATGTGACGTCATTTGGGGTGACGATAATAGTAACACTGGTCCTTGCTGTAGGAGTCAAACAGTCTTCGTCTTTTACCACAATTTTTAATATCTTGAACATCCTGGTTGTGCTATTCATCATAATATGTGGTCTGTTCTTCGTCGACATAAAGAACTGGACAGGAGGACGTGGTTTCTTTCCATTTGGTGGTTCTGGGGTCCTCAGCGGTGCTGCAACCTGCTTCTACGCATTTGTAGGTTTCGACATCATAGCTACTACAGGGGAAGAGGCAAAGAACGCTCCCAAGTCCATCCCTATTGCTATCGTGGTATCTTTACTCGTGGTGTTTGTGTGCTACTTTGGTGTTTCATCTGTACTCACACTCATGGTTCCTTTTGATCAGCTCGACAAGATATCTCCAATACCCAATGCATTTGCGCAAGTGGGATTACCCGCTGCCCAGTACATCATAGGAATAGGCGCCGTTTGTGGACTGGCAGCGAGTCTTCTAGGGTCATTATTTCCTCTTCCAAGGATCATATATTCAATGTCAGTAGATGGTCTTCTATTTGGGTTTCTATCAAAAGTGAACCCTCGTACAGAGATCCCAGTTGTTGCTACCATCTATCCCGGTATTGTCACCGCAGTCTTTGCCTTACTATTCGACTTGAAGGAGCTTGTCGAGATGATGTCCATAGGGACGTTATTAGCATACACACTTGTGTCCCTCTGTGTTTTGATATTACGTTATCAGCCCCCAGTAGATAATGACCCTGAAGTATCGGAACTTTTCAATGAGTACAACCTTGCCTTAGGAGACATCACGGAAGATTTTGATGAATTCGAGTACGAGTTAGTTAAAGAAGGAGAGAAACTGATGGCCCAAGACCTAGATACAAGTGAAGACGACATCTTGAAAGCCAAAAAACAAAAATATCTCAAGAATAAAGCAAGAAAACGAAGCACTCAGATGAAACAACCCAGCACCAGTGCCAGGCTACCAACCAAAGAAAGCGGCCGTCTTGTCACGTGGGCTGTGATGTCATTATTCGTCTGGTTCTTTGGTTTCTGTAGTTTAATCATTTTCGGCATCGATAAGATTCTTAAGTACAACATTCCTATACTCGGGCTGACAGTGTTCTTCGGTGTTCTTAGCTTCGTGTCTATTGGTATAATTGTGTCACAGCCTCAGAATCCAGCACGTATATCCTTCATGGCCCCTTTGGTTCCTGGTCTGCCTATTCTCTCCATATTCTTCAACGTGTTTCTCATGTTGAAATTGTCTCGATTGACTTGGATTCGTTTTGGTGTGTGGATGGCTCTCGGTAAGTAAAGAACTCGAAATATCCATTCTCTATTTTGTCTACCCAATAAATATCTAATACCTGGTCAATAAGACCAGGAAGCCATGAACTAAAACTTTTGCCCGTGAAAGGTCAGTACAACATTGCTGGGAAACAGACAAAAAGCTCCAGTTCCCCCTCGTTTAGGGCGTGACCCAGGAATAGGGCTAGCACCTGTTAAGGGAGCTGTTGAACTAAGGTTCGATAGAGTTGTTAGGACTCTTCCCTGATTCGAGGGTTTTTATTCAGGTTCTTTGGTTTTCGTTCCAGTCCTTCATTTTCTAACCTGCAAGTTAGCCGTACTCTGACTTAGATCAGCCCAGAGTCGAGGTCGTACGTTTCAATGTTTGATCAGTGAGTTTTGCATTTCTAGGTTCTTTGCTGTATTTCGGGTATGGAATATGGAACAGCAGGGAAGGAATCATGCAAGCCAAGCAACAAAAAATCGAAAAGCAGCCTCTCCTGAGCGACACGTTAGATGACGTTGACATCCAGTATGATATGGAGATCATCCCGGCTCACAGGGACGACTGGGACAGAGACTCCTTGGAGGAAGAGAAGTTCGAAGCTGTATGAATCTCCTCAAAAACTATCCAAGCGAGGTACTTCGTAAGAAGAAAAGCACCCCCTCCCCAAGGTGGAGTAGCAATGCGTACACACCCTACCCCCTATGGAGAGGAGGTTTTTTTAAAGAGTGATTGCTGCACTATTTTTTTAGGCATCAAGTATTTTATCTTTACGAGGGACGAAGTAGAGTTTATACAATGTAGGGGTAGTCTGGGGTTTATGAAGAAGGAAGGGGTTGCTATGGTAATATGTATTGGATTAGAAATGGCAATAGAAATGGGATAATTTATGGGAATATGGATAGACTACAAAGTCTTCTTTCCTAAGCTCTTTTAATTCGTTACAGTGTATTACTACGTGCAATTTAATGTAACATACCACGCATGTCATTGAAAACTGAGATCTCTAGAAAAATTGAGTTACAAATGGTACAAATTATTTCTCGTTTGCGAAGAGAATTTCCAATACAAGAATTGTAAAACTAAAATGGAAGGCAGAAAAATGTTTAATTATTTAACTAATGAAAGCGAAAATTATCAAAATTAATCGTTAATTAAGAAAAAAATATATGATTCCAATTGTGGGGAACAGACAGGCCATTTAAGGGCTAATAACCCATAGATAAATAAGAAATTAGTGAGTTAAATTATCTTGCAAAATGACGGAAGGTTTGCTGAAGGTGTCGTAAATGAGGAAACACTTCATCTTCAATTTCCTTCGCTCAAGCAATTTTTGAATTATTATTATTAAAACAAATGGGATTAAAAATCATTTTGACGGCTAAAGAGTTACTTACTCAAGTCATATATGGATGATATTAGGTGACTGAATACAATTATGGTGATAAGGATTTCTGCCTTGATACCTGATATGACTATTTCTTGTATTTTTAAAGATGTTATACTATAATAATTCGTCAATGACGATTTGGCTTGACAGAACGGTATTTTCTTAAAGAAAAAGGCTAATTATATTTTCATTAGATATCTTATTTTAGCACACTTTGATGAAGAATAAATATATTACACAGGATAAACCGAACACTTAACGGAATAATAACGAAAATAACACGGAATAAACACGAATATAGAACGAATTCAACACCAAAGAGTTGTGGAATAAGCACGAAAATCACACGGAATAAACGTGATTCTAAAACGGATAAAACACGAAAAAAATTACGCAATGAACACGAATATAAAACGAAATAAACACGAAAAAATACGAAACTACTCTTGACGAAATAAATACGAAAATTACACGGATATAAAACGAAATTGAAAACGTAAAATTAACGCGAGAATAACGGGGCCTTAATACGGAATAAAAAATAAAATCACAAAAACATGGAATAATGCGGAGATAAAAGACAATACAAGAAAATAAAACGGAAACAAAATACGCTAAAGAATAAATGTCAAAGATTGACGCGGAGAGATAACCGCTACAATAATATTGTATCTTTGAATATACTGAATCAAATGAGATCACGCAAAAACCCCCACGATGTTCTTTAATACCGTACTGAAACGAACACGCTAACAACACGAATATAACATGAATATAGTACAACCATAAGAAATCTACATTTTATGACAAATGCTAGTTCAATATAATTAATAGTGCAAACCCAAAACCGTGAAAAAGCATTTATTTAAAAAGTACTAATGTCTGCAAAGCCAGTATTTTTATTGATTTAAAAGAATTATTTTTGAGTGATTTTACTTGTCCCGTAAAAAAAGTAAGGATATATTAGTCTAAACCTACTAATAGTCTATCACAAATACTACGCTCTGATTGGCTGAGCTGCTAGTGGTATATTAGAGTGAAGTCACTTAACCCGTGAAATAAAAATTGCTTGTTAAAGTGTAATAGTCAAATAGAAACAAAAGAAAACAATGGGATTTTGGTCTACTAAAGTGTATTAGTCTAATGTCTATTTCACGGGTTTAGTGTTTTCACTCTAGTGATAGACCACTAGTAGCGAAAATTCTATAGGTTTTTAGATGTGCTTCTCAGTGGATAACGTTAAATTATAAAAAAAGATTTATATTTTTCCAATAATTGCCCCCCCCCCCCAGCATCCCATAATGACTTAAAATGATAGAAATTCTATTGATGATTAATAGATAACAATTCCATTGTTTTGTTTTGTTTTTCCTTGACTAGTTAGTTCCTAATCATAGGACTTTGTTTCATCATGGGCCAAATATCACTCGAGTATTCTTTAATATTGCATAATTATAAATTAACATCGCTGATAAGCAAGAAAAGATTAATTATTTGTATTTTACAAAATTATTTCACACCCAGTTTATTTTAAATATGAAAATAAAGCAGAACAAAAAATTGAATATAAATGGCAAGGAATAGCTGTTGCACGACATGTTGATTCAAATTACTTTACAAATGTAGGAATCAATTTTTTACTTAAAGATTGACTGATCAATGAAGATATTTTTTCTCTTACAATAGTATTATATTCAACCCTTATTCTTGGTTTGCAATCATTCCCAAGAGGAACGGTGGTAGAATAAAATAACAAAAGCCATGACCGCCATGTTAGAAGATGCGCAAACAAAGAATAGACCCCTTGCATCACGTCGGAACGCAGCTCAATTTGGAGGGCAAAACATTAGGTCCCAATTTTAAGGAGTTTGAAATTCTTTTGTTTTGCCCTCCAAATTGAGCTGCGTTCCGACGTGATGCAAGGGGTCTATTGGAGGGAAGGGTTCAGTGATATTAATGGTATATGAACATGAACATTTTATGCATGTTAGATAATCTTGATGGTAAACTTCATTTGGTGTTCGTTCGTTCATTCACTTCCAAGATTGTATCATTTACTTTCATTTCAAGAATATTCAAGCCCTTTTGATTTGGGTTTTTGGAAAAAACATTAACTTAAAGTGTTTCATTCGTTGTCTATTTAATTCTCTGTATTCCCTTAAAAGCCTCGATTCAAACAGTATAGATATCTTACATTCAGCAGTACGTGAAGTCCAATACATGCGATATCATCTCAGGTTTCGTATGACTGTGAAAATGTCACGGTATGGACGCGTCGTGCCGTTAACGTGACGGTATCGTGTTCAAGCATTCTGATTGGACGCGCAATAATCTTGCGCGCTGTCATTGGTTCAAAGGATTTGTCAATTTCATACTGTGACCGTGCCGTGACGTTTAACAGTCATACAAAATCTACAGACCTTTTTACCCTGGGCGTAATGTTTCCCCATTTCAGACCACGTGTCATTCTCTTGAGAATAAGATTCTTTGTTTGAGTTGTATCTATATTTATGTGTCTTCTCATGTGCAACAGTTAAACAAAGAAATAATGCTCTGGGGAAAGAGACGTGGTCTGAAATGGAAATCATTATGCCCAATGAGCTAAAGAGGTCTTTTACCGTGAGATTACGCTTAACGCAGAGGCCATCACAGTCTTCTCCAAAGAATTCTCACTTTCTCAAAGTTATTTATACAATGGATGCCACTTGTATTCCACCTTGGAGTCTGACTTCAACAAGTTATCCCAATGTTCTTGCTGCTCTTGACCAGACGACCCAACACCAAAAGAACACTCTCCAATCTTCTCCTTCTTGTTACGTACATCCGAGAGGCGAATGACTGACATCTGAAGAGTGACCTCCTTGAGTCGTTCGATGTTGAGTCGAAACATGAACATCTCGTTGAACTCCGTATCAATGACGTGTTTCTTGAGATTCGTACGGCAGATCCTCAATACTTGTTTGTTTCCACCAATCAGTTTTAACTCAACACTGACATCTTGAGGCTTGGATCCACTTAGCATCCCCAATCCTCTAGTCTTGATAATCTCCACGATCAGTTTCCGTGTTAGCGCACGATACTCTAGGGATATTAGCATTTCTGGACGACCTGTGTCGGGTACTGCTTCACCGACACTTGCTATACCCGCTATGTATCTTGTATCTATACCGTATGTATCCGGGGAGTTCAGATCAAGCACGACAATCACCTCGGATCCATCTGTAAGCTTGAGGTCTTCAAGGCTAACTAGCCCTTGTCCTATGAGGTATTTACGAGTGATAGCCTTGTGATCGTAGATCCTGAATCTAAGAGAAGTGCCCGACATTTTCCCTTTTGATGGCAGTTGTATTACGAGGGGCTCACTGAAGCGCTTCGATCGCCTTCTGAAGCTCTGTTGGTGCATGGGGAGTAGCATACAACTTACTTCTAGATCCTGCATCTTCCATTCTTGGTACGCACCAAACTCAATCTTGTTGATCTTAATGTGAACTTTATTGCTTTTCTTCTCGTACTTGGCAGTCAAATGGATTCTTCCTCCAGACCCAATATCTCCTCTCGGCGTCGCTGCATCACGGCCTCCATCTTTCACGATCTGTACCGTAGATGGAGCAATGTTCACAGAGGAGTCCACCTCTGAAGGAGTAATAGAGCTGTCGACTTCAGACTGGTTATAACCATTCTCTGTCTCATCGTAGGCTTTCTTCTCTCCAACCATTTGAGTCGAGCTAACTGGTTGATCAACATCTACTCCATCTGCCTGGTATTCGAGCTCCAAATTCTCTGCTTTCAAATCGGCAGGTCTTTCGTTGTGATTGTTTTCTACTTTACCGTTTGCTTGATTCTTCTTCTTCTTCTTGAGCTTGTTAGTGTCTGTATCACCCGTCACACAGCATCTCCAGAACGAAAACATAGGATTCGACATCTTGTAATTAGCTAAAACTTCTAAAAACTCTGGTCTTGTTGTCTTGAAACAATTTGTATCCAAAATAACCCAAAAGTTGAAGAAACTTCGACGAATTTTCCGATATTTTAGGTCTAAATACAAACAAGTTTTATCAGTTCCAAAATCTCAAGCTGTTCTCGATGTCTGGGGCTAAAATCACAGGAAAGCTTGAAGAGTTTTGGCGAAAAGCGTCAGGACTTGGTTCACCAAACAAAAGAACACTTGAAATTCCTTAGCTTACGGTTCACCAACAAATGACATATTAGCCATGATGATTTGACTTGTAAATAAGCTGAAGAACACTTACTGAAATGATGTCACGCATGGCAGAAGGAAATAATCCATGACAAAAGAAAAGAAACCTCAAAGTTCACAAACGTTAATGAATAACCGAAGAATAATCTGACCTCAAAAGAACGACATTCCATCATGTTATGCTTCTGGAGGCTTTCCTAAGAAAATTTTTAATTTTAATTTTTGAAGACCGTTAAAAAATCCTCCATTTTTCAGGAGTAACTCGAAGTTCAACGGTGCGTTAAAAATATTAATGCTTACGCTTAATCCCGCCAATTTTATAATAACCTCAGTAAAATTATAAATTTCACTCACTTAACGAGTGAAATTGGCGGTTAATCATATAATTACCTCACTTGATCACCATGCAAGAATACATACTGATTCAAATACATCACGATCTTCAAAGCTATTTTTGATTATTATTTTTAACTTGGAAAATTAAAAGACCTGTGAATCAAGACTAGAGAAATCGCGCGCAAACATCAACTTCTTTGATGTAATATTTGACGTTTTTTATTAATACTTGAATTTATGGTTAATTTTATCGAGATGTTTTATTACAATAATCAAAAGCAAAGCAGGCTATAAGCAATTAGTTCTATATTTCTTGCGGCAGATTATATTTTAATAAAAGTAGATAATAAAACGTGAGAGTTATGCATGCATGAAAACAATGATAGATCGATAAGAAACATTAATAATGTAATGCTCACTTCCCAACATAATCATCCATTATTTATCATGACGTGAATATCACCTCTAGAATGTAGTTTGCTTTCTTCATACGAGTCACAATGGAGGTATCTTAACAACACTTGATGCCAGACTACATCATAATCATCATCATCATCCTCATGCATCATCAGCATCATCTATCATCATGCATCACCATCATCACCATCATCATCTATCATCATGCATCATCATCACCATCATCATGATCACCATCATCATCATCACCATCATCATGGATCATCACCATCAGCAGCAGCAGCAGCATCAGATCATAATCATTACCGTCCTCATCATTATCATCAGTCATCTACAGCAGCAGCATCAGATCATAATCATCACTGTCCTCATCATTATCATCAGTCATCTACAGCGGCAGCATCAGATCATAATCATCACTGTCCTCATCATTATCATCAGTCATCTACAGCGGCAGCATCAGATCATAATCATCACTGTCCTCATCATTATCATCAGTCATCTACAGCGGCAGCATCAGATCATAATCATCACTGTCCTCATCATTATCATCAGTCATCTACAGCGGCAGCATCAGATCATAATCATCACTGTCCTCATCATTATCATCAGTCATCTACAGCGGCAGCATCAGATCATAATCATCACTGTCCTCATCATTATCATCAGTCATCTACAGCAGCAGCATCTTGAAGAAGGTTTAATGCAAAAACAAGCATCACAAGCACATCAAAGCTCAGTGCACTTGAATCAACCGCATACGCGCGAACAGTAAATAAGCAGTTCAAAACCAAATGACCCATGTATTGCCATGACGAAATGTTGACTTTCGAAGCATCGTTGGGATATTTCCTTGTCTTGTAACTCAAATATTTACTCACCTTTAGAATCGACTTTTCGAAGCGAGATGCAAATTTATTCAGTTCAAGGAAATGTTATAAATTTTCTCTAAATTTTCTCTACAAAACCATCTTTCTGTTTCAGTAATCGTGCCATACATTTTTGAGGCAACTGATGAATTCTTCTTCATACTACACGAAGATTAACTGATTAAATTTTACATTTTTCATGATCTTGAACGACTTACTAATAAGATCATATTTTTTTAGCAAGGACTTAATAATGGTAAAGATACTTTGTCTTAACGTTGTGAGCGTGTTAACATTACGTTCATTGAAGCGGTTCACCTAACAACAAAGCGATGGATGCGAAAAGAAAGACGCTAAATGATCAATGATGTGATGACTGAAGCGAGTTGAATTGATCGTACAAAGATGTTAAGATATGTTGTATGAAGAGAAAGATTTTTGATTCGCTCATGGGAAGCCAAGGAAAAAACTTCGCTTTCCAATTAACTCAACACCGGAAAAATCTACTTTTTTGAACAAACGAAAATCAACGTGTCAAAGTATTGGATTACAACCAAGGTTTGGTGAGAGTACAAGCATCATCAGCCCAACCGACTGGATGGAAACACAGACTTCTAATGAAAAGAATAGATCATAGTTTCCATGGATTTAGGTTTATAAACTGTGAAAATTATTGAATAACATTTGCTATCAATTGGGTGCATTTTGTGACGTTTTTAAGCCATGGCATTACCTTCAACAGCACCTGTTTCAGTCAACAGGACAACAAGTGTTGTTCCTCCAGCTCACATTCTAGGACAAGCTGTTCATTTATCTTGGGTAATACAGACAAATACATGGAAAGAATCATGGACATTTCATGTGGTATTTTTCAGCATTTGCTTTAGTTTTTTAGCAATATATTCTGTCTACGGCGTGGTTCGGTCGCAGAAGCGTAAAGAGAAAGTAATACAGATTCTTTCATATATTGTTCACATCCTGATTGGCGTTCTGGGTCTTACAAGACTGCTGACTTTAAGTGTCTTCTCAAGTGAAATCACAGCTACTTTAGTGAAGAACAACCTTTATACGGTTGTTTCTAGAATAATCTTTGGCATTGGGTTTCCTTGCATAACGGCTGCGTTTGCACTCGTTCAAATATCATTCACGGAAGCCTTGAAAGGGAAACTTTCAGAATCGAAACTAGGAAATTTCACATTTATTGGACTTGTTATTTCTTTCCATTTTCTAATAGTTTTAGTTGTTGGTACTTTAACTACGATTATTAGCAACCTCTTTGTTTTATTTTTTGCTACTAAGCTTTACTTCCTAATAATGACTTCTGTTACCATGGTAATGATGCTGTACAGCGGTTGTAGGGTTTTGTCGCATGTTTCAGAGCATCAACAAGCTTTGAGTGACTTGGATCAACACTATGGTTCTACTTTAGCCTTACGTGAAAGAACAGAGAGCAACGCTGAGAGAGACAGGAAAAAAAGTCTGCTTAAAATCAAAATTATATTGGTCTTGACAAGTATATTTTGCTTGCTGATTTGTGGAATGGAGATTCATTCAATTGCTGAACTTGCCGAACTTTTGGCGGGAAAAGACGGCGCGCTTGCGCCTTGGTCGTGGTACTTTTATCAAACGTTCTTCCGATTGGCTGAGCTTGGTTTGGCGGGAACCATCTTATACACTATGTCTCCCCAGGAACAAACTGAGAAGACGACCTACTTTTTTAATAGCGAAAAACTACACTGGAAAAATATCTTCAAAAAAGACAAAACAAATAAAAGTAACAAGAAAAATAAAAATGATAAAGATGGTGATATTGGTTCTTTGGCCATGACGAACAGAGCTTATGATCAAAGAACAGACAAGTAGCTGAAAATGAGATGGTTTAACGCTAAAAAAAGACGATAACAATATTTGATGCGTTGGTACTACTGCTACGTACACTTTGAACTGCAAGTACCATTATTTATAAGCCAGAAGTCTAATATATGTTGAAAAGAAACTCATCATTAGATGGTGTCATAAAGTGAGCTGAGCGAGCTTGTTTTTTTTAGAATGAAATTTTTCCAGATCCAAGAGGTGCGCACATTTTAAAGGTAAAACAATGCATGTAGAATCGAATCCGCGGGCAGCAAACCTTACAGCCACCACAGCTAAAACGAATCCACGGAAAGCAAATTTTCACGGGAAACCAACAAGATAGTAGATGGAAAGCAGTGAATGCCTGTGCCGCGTTAACGCGACACTGCCAACTAGGACATGCTAATATGTAGAAGGCGGTGCTCCACACGTAACGGAAATCACAGGAACAACGATTGCCAATAGGGAAACACCACCTTGGGCCAGCACCGGCTTCCTTTAGGCATCTAGTAACGGAACATATGAAGAAAGAAACGACGGATCAGCATGCAGCTCATAAAGCTTTCTCGTGCGCTTAGTTTTATGTTGGAATAAACATGCAGGGCTGGAAAACGTACGCGCATGAAAACAAACATGGCCGCTGGGAAATTTCGCATCACTTACACAAAAATTGGTAGAGGTTTTTAGAGCCGAAAATCATTTTAGCACAAATAATTAGAAAATTTCTACATACAATAAAAACAAACCTTTGGCATTAGTTTATGGATTGAAATACGTTTTTTCCCGAAATGAGCTTATTCTCTCCGCTTTTGTAGCTGATTTTGGGATTTCTCGAAACCATAGGCATTTTGTATACCAAGCAGGCGAAATTTTTGAGGCAATTTGGCGCATGCGCGTACGTTTTTCAGCCCTGTCGTCCTATGTGAAAGTACAGTACTGGGTTCTGTGTGCTTTTACCTGTCATGCTCCATGCATGCTGCGTCAAATCCGTCTTTCGGAGGAAGACAAGCTCGACAACCAGAAGTAATATAACTAGTAGATTGGTGGCAGAGGCTATTGCAGGCAGGGTTTGGGTACCTTTCATACCCTCCTTGGTCGGGACCACACCAATTTCCGTACCACCAAGACCGGTCCCCATTGGGACGTGTCCCCAAACCACGACGACGACGATGGACAGCAGAATCCGGGTTTTTGGTGAGATCACTCTCACTAAGGGCTGTCACGTTCGTCTGTTTTGTGACGTTTAAAATAAAGTTTCGAACTGTTTCATTCATCGTTGGCAATTCAGAGGTTTCGGGATTTTCATCTGAACGACAAAACGAATAAACGAATTTTGAGCAATGATGATTTGTACGTTATACAAGCAGGTCATATACAGATATTTCAAAAAAAATGGTTGGTGAAGGTTGCTTGTTGCATGTTGCATACCGAACCCAAAAAGCAGTATGGGTGATGTGAATCCGATAAGCTCAAGGTCACAACAATATGGGTTTGTCTTCAGGTTTTTCCAGCATATTTTCTTCTGTGCTGACATTATTTACATAAGAATATAATACATTTAAAGCTTGGTAAGCAACATGCAGCATGCAGCATGCAGCATGCAACATGCAACAAAACCTTCTCCAACCTTTTTTGAAACACGCCCCTTGCAGCAATTCTCAGAGCAGCTCAGTTTGGAGGAAAAAGCAATGTATTTGAATTCTCAACAGAGTAGAATGTGATTGTTTTGTCTCAGTTAAAATTGAGGTGCATTGGGAATAATTGCTGGAAAGAGTCTATTCAAAACCGAGTTACATTAGTTATATTAATGTATGTTTTCGAACATATCTGGTAAAGCAATCCTCTAGGAAATGACTCAACCGTGGTATAATATTAATAAAACTTACAAAACTTGGAGTCGTTGGACTTGTAAAATGACTCATCTATTGTATTATTCTCCTCGTTGAAACGATAGCAGTTGAGCTTTCGAAATTCAGTGAAGTTCATTTCTTGCTCTCTTGAGCGCATATGCAGCGTCCCATTTGGGAGATGAAGGTAAACCTGTACAGAAACAACTACAGTTAGCTAACCCAAATCTTACTGCAAATGCACTAAACATTTTGATGGTGATGATGATGATCGTTGGTGATGATGATGATGATGATGACAGATGATGGTGGTGATGATGATGATCGTTGATGATGATGATGATAATGATGATGGATGATGATGATGATGGTGATGATGGTGGTGTTGATGATGATGGTGATGATGATGATGATAATGATGATGGATGATGGTGATGATGGTGATGATGGTGGTGTTGATGATGGTGATGATGGTGATGGTGATGATAGTGGTGTTGATGATGGTGATGGTGATGATGGTGGTGTTGATGATGGTGATGATGATGATGTTGATGATGACAGATGATGGTGGTGTTGATGATGGTGATGATGATGATGTTGATGATGACAGATGATGGTGATGATGATGACTGTTATGATGATGATAATTAATGATGATTACAGAATTATACTATATTCACCTCATATATTTTGCCATTTCGTCCTTTCGCTCTGTACACATCAATATCAGTATCATTATCGACCTGAAACAGACTGTGTGTTGTATTGTCTTCAACACTTTCCTGTAATAGAGACATCGAAAACAAGAAAAAAAGCAAAATCAAATATTATATGAATAAAAAAAATCATTGAAAATGATGAGGTGAAAAGGATAAGGACAGTTTTATTTACCGATTTGAGAGTGGAATACTTTAGTAATTGTTGTGGGATCATTTCTCCTTCCAGTTTAGTGTAGACGCACTTCGTCGTCGAGTTCGCGTTCTTTCTTGGAACAACGAAGTACTTCCGCTTCTACAACAATCGAAAAATTGAAAAAATTGACGTGCAAAACCAATTAGAACAAACGACGTAGCGTTTGGGACTGCATGGGTACCGGTGGCCGCAATGCGCGCTTAAACTCCATATTGCCTTGTTGCGAGGATAGTATTCTTCGTTTGATTATATCATTATTAATCTTATGGTAATATAGAACCCCTTGATTCACCAATACAAGTCTTTTGTTTCGTTGTGTTCAAAGAAAATGTTCAATTCCAAACTGAGATTCATATGGAGTCCTTTCATGTATTTTAAAATGAAAGGATATTTAGAAATTCAATCAATGTAAGCCACCCTGCCTTCTTTAAACGAGAAGTTTTTCTTTTCCTCCAGTCTGTCAGTCATCAAATGTTTGGTCAAACTTAGTGTATGACGTCTCGAATCAAGACAGATCAGGAAAACAAAGAGAATCGCGCCGTGAATCATGAATTTATCTAGTCAAATAAGGGGAAAAAATATAAACATGTTGGTACCGTGTTGTAGTCTTGTATAATGATCTTTGTCATGTTACTCCTTGTACCATTCATGGTCCCGTTCTCAGCATAGGACATGAGACGTCTCCCAAACGATGCTTTATTAAGCAGCTCAGGCAAGTCAATTGAAGCAAGCTGAATGATTTTTTTCTTGTAGTCAATCATGATATGGAAGTTTTCTTCTTTGCCTTCATCGGAGGTGAATGTAGCCTCACCCTCCATGACATCAGGCAAATCAGGAGCGCTATCAAACACCCCTGCAAAGAACAGGGAAAGTACGATAGACGCAGCCACAAACAAACCAATGAAGGCAGCAACCACTCTTACTCGTCGACGATTTGGGAGGCACCCCTTCGGAGCTGCCAAGAAAAGACAAATGATTGTTAGCTAAAGCGCCACGCACTTTGACTTTGTTTGCTCTACTTTTAAAATAGATAATACAAATAATCAATAAGTATATGAGAGTTAACACTGAGAGGATTAAACAGAGTAGCTCTTCTTCCACTGGATTTCAATTGGATGGAATTTAGAACACGGAATTTAAAAACCGGAGAACCCGGAAAACCCCTCGAAGCTCTCAGGAAAGAACAACAAGCAACTCACATACGACACCGAGCCCGGCGTTGCTGTCAACCGACACCATAATTTTGTAAAGTAGACATATATTCGTCATTGTAAGTCAGTTTATCATCATATCATACCTTTAGTTTCTTGTTCTTCTGATGGCATGGTTAAAGCTGGACCACTGGATCCGATCTAGACATTATACGCAAGGAAATAACAGGTTTGATCAATCTATTGCATGATTTCTTCATTTCCTTATATGATCATTGCTATTCTTAGCTTTATGACTTAACGTTCTTCATTCATCATTCTGATGAAGGCAGCCACCAGTACTGCCGAAACGTCAAGCCAAGCTATTCGTATTACGCTTGAAAACCGTATTATATTAACCTTGACTATCGCCTAAAAATTTTAATCAAAAGTAGCCTCAAAAGTATTTTAATACTGACATCGTTAATCGCACTACAGTCATATATACTGCTAAGAAAAAGCAATTATTTATATGGGATGCTTGAATTGAATTACAACTATGCAGAATTGTACCAAGCTATCGTAGCTTCACTGATAACAACTGTTTAAAAAGCTAAAAAAAAGTCCTAAAAAGAAGGCTGAATGTTCAGTAAAATAAATAACAGAACTGAGTCGACGAAAAAGCAAAATCATTTTCCACTGCGGGGTGCGCAATTTAGATGCAAAACTAACAAATAAAATGAAATGTTAAAAAATCGCTCTATGAATTTTTGCATTTTGATCATGAAGCAGTGCTATAGTGCTAACTGGAAAAACAAACGGGGTAAAAAAAAAATTTAATGCAAGATGTTTTTTCTAAACCAATTGAGGCCTTAGGAAAGCTAGACTGACTAAGAAAAACTAAGCTTTTTCTTGACGCAACTCAACTTTTGTATAAACTCCATCGGTACTGAAAACTCAGTTATACTTTTTTGCTAACTCACCTTTAATTCTTTTATGACGAGCTGGAGAGGTTGGTAACTCGATGCAACTGCTTGATATCACACTGCACAACGAAACTCAAATGCGCAACTGGAAATTGTGCTTAAAAGCACTTTTTTTTGTTCTGCGTTCGAGGCCAGTTACACTTAGGTGAGTTGCATTTAAATTAGGGAAAATTCCCTTCGCAATTCACGCTCCAATTACGCCTCTTCCGTTTACATTAATAAGTTCCTGGAACTATTACAAATTTTTGAGCACCTGATAGTATACTGGTAATCTTTTGGAAGAGAAAAAATACTAATTCTCCATCGATCAAAAAAGGCAATTTTTTTCATTTTCATCCTTTTCTCTGTCGTGTTTTGCATAATGTTTCTTGGACATGGGGTAAGAAACCCCTTTCATTGGCTGTACTGAATGACTAGACATGACGTAACTGAGTTAATTATATACCATGTTATATTCAACCAGAACTAGTTCCTTTTTTTATTTACAAGAAAATGGAAAAAATACCAGTCTTACATTAGCAATAACACAAATCCCCAAAACCAACCAATAACTAGGGGGTTTAACTTGGTATCTATACACCTCTGTATGATCAATATTGATGGCATACAAGCCAAGAAACAAAATAGGTGCACAGATGCACCAGAGTGTTCCCATCTTACTTCGCTCGCCAACCACATTACAGTCTGTTTCTATAGAAATAAAGATTTCATGTCCTGATGAAACTACTGTAGGAAGAACATGAAGAATAAAGTACCTAATGTCATTGAAGTCCATATATGCTTGATCAGTTCCTGAAACAGAAACAACGGTAATGGTCCATGCTAGGCCATACACTACAGGAAAGAAAATAGCATTGATAATACGCTGAAAATGTTCTAGACAACCAACATACGATATCAGGAAAGAAGAGTAAAATAATATTTGTATGACAAGGAACCAGGAACAAAAATAGTTGATATTTGCTAAGTCCATTGTGAAAACGAATTTCCATAGTACACATCCAAGGATGGCGATGTAGAGACAGACCCAGATAATGTACAACATCTCTAAAAACGAGCTTGTTTGCTTGGCCATCTGTGAAGAATAACGTAGTCTTGGCATAAACATCTTGTTGAAGTTACAAGAGACCATCAATCGACGAAAAGAAATTACAGGAGCTGGTGCCACTATACGGGCCTCACATCAACTAAAAGGCCTTCGTCACGCGTAATTACGTTTGCCGTTTCTTTGACTTTCTGTCAACTTTGCTACTCGAATATTGATGACCGAGAGAGGAGCCTTGGTTTGGGTCGAGTGACGCAAGCGCAACGCAGATGCAATTTTTCCTTCTGCTTTTGCAAACTTTCAACTGTGCGGAAAACGAATACGACTTACGCTAGCGTTAGCCCCCTGTAAGATTAAAAAACTTTGACGTCGATTTTATATCATGTCAGGGAAAGTATGACGCAGAGACTAGTTATCTTAGTAGTGTTGGTTTCGAGCCAGAATTTTAGATACAAAGCAATTTTAGGAAGACTTCAATAGCAGTAATGTTCAACACTTATTTGAAAAGCAGGAACCGATTTTTGTCTACTTCGTATAACTGACGGCGCCCTTGGGCCCTGTGATAGAGAAGCCCAGGAAAAGGCTGAGACTTAAGGGATGTGAGTATTGATATGCGTATGGCAATAACACAAGATGCTGCATGCTGTTCAGTACAAGGATGATTGCATTGAAACTAAAATGAAGCAACGTCTTATTGCTGTTTATGTTTATTATAATTCTTTAACCATGCACTTAATTAAGAGGGAATCTTGTAATCAAGAAATTTATAATTACACCATTATATGAAACCAGATAAACCAGAAATGGTATTAAAACTATAGAATACAATAATCTATGCACAAATAAAATGCAAGGTGATCTTGTTGTTTACAAGATTATGACCGTTATCATTGCTCGTATATTACCTCTTATTGATTTACAGTGGGAAATGAAGGAATGAGAATAGGAATGAGATGAGAGGAAAAATGAATGGGAGAGAAAAAAGTTTGTGTTCTTGTTTCTTTACTTTACCAGTTCCCCTATACTCCAATTTTCCACAGGGTGACCAGAGCACGTTGAACAGTCATTAAGGGAGTCAACTGTACGTTAACAAACTGGATCTACTGTCCTCTCCTGGTCAGAATTCCCTTCTTCTTTCACTGGAACATCCTCTTCCATCTCTGTCTTTACTTTTTCTACTTCTTCTTCAGTCAGTTTTACCCATGAATCTCTGTCTCCATTTTCCTTATCTTCACTGCTTCCCTTTTCGTCATCAATTGTTGGGGAGGTTTCATTATCATCTTGCATGGTGGTATCGTCTTCTTCCTGGTCATTTTGTTGTTCTTCAGTGGTCTGTTCCTTGCTGGTTCCTGGACAGTACTCATAGGTGTAGAGTGGTTGGAATGATTCTAGGAATCCACACTCTTCTGTCAGGTTAGGGAGGAGCCAGAATTTGTGTCGGCCGACGGATAGAAGCCACACAATTCCAAATATGACGTAACGTACTGAAAGAAAGTGGGGCAAAAATGAGAAAGTGAATACGAATCTTTACGAAACAAATGAAGAATACTGAAGAATTCAAACAAAAACAAGTGACTCCAAATTTAGACTGTTTTTCCTGCTTTGCGACCCACAAAAATCCAGATGCGCTTTTTCCCCCACGTGTTTTAGCTTCCATTCATCAAATTCACGACGGCCTGAATTACTAATTTTTTGATTGGCGAAGCCACAAAAAAGAACGTCTTGAAGTTGTTGAGGTCGCAAGAGTATGGAAAGGGTTCTAAAGGCTTGGGCCAATGGTACAATATATTGCGTGGAACTTTGCCAAGATTTCAAGGGAGGTCACACCTATTAGTATTGCTTGCAAGAACTCTATGAATTTGGGAACTCTAGCCACATGTCATGGAATTCTGACCATTGGTAGATGGGAAAATTGTAAAGATGAAGAATATACTTACAGACAGCCAGAACCAGGATCATTCCAACAGCAACAGCTGCTATAACACTGAGGTACCAGACATATTCACGGATATTGCTTGGCCAGAGAGGGAACAAACAGATGGCAATGGTAGCAATGACTGGTAGGGAAAAAATGGGAGAAAAAAAGAGATGAGAATAGATAATTGGAATAGGTATTGAAGGACCTTTTTACCTTGGGTGTAATGTTTTCCCATTTCAGACTACATGTCATTCTCTTGAGAATAAGATTCTTTGTTTGAGTTGTATCCATATTCATGTGTCTTCTCATGTGCAATCATTAAACAAAGAAATGATACTCTAGGGAATGACACATGGTCTTGAGAATAAGATTCCGTCTTTGTTTGAGTTGTATCCATATTCATGTGTCTTCTTGTGCATAACCGTTACACAAAAAAATGATACTCTAGGAAATGACACAAGTCTGAAATGGAAAAATTTGATACCCAAGCTAAAGAGGTTTTTATAATTTCTTCTTACCAATGAGGATGCCCATAATGAAGGTCTTGGGGTGAACAGGGTCATAAATCCACACATAAGCCTACAATGCAAAGAAACTGTTTAAAATATACATATTTATGTATTCCCAATAAGATATTCTACCAGTATTCAGGGCTCGAAGTTAACTTTTTAGTCCAATAGAAAAATGTTGCTAGTAAGATTTTTTTTCGTACCAGCAAAGTAATAAGGTTTGAAGGAATGATTGAATCTTACTCGCAAGTGTTTGCTAGTGCATATTTTTACTTGCAAATTCTGAAAAAGGGTTAGCATTTTGCGAGTTTGCAAGCATTAATTTCGAGCCCCGAGTGATCCTAATCATGAAAAAGAGATCAACGACCACACAAACCTCATCTCCATCCAAGAAAAACTGGTCATCATGAAGTTCAAGCTTCACTTTAATCTGACAAAAAAGTTTCTTGTTAGTATGAATACTTCACATGATATTATTAGCAATTGGAATAAAGAAAATAGTTGATTATTACTCACCTTTCTTTTCTTCTTTCCTTCTTCTGAGGTATTAGTAGTTTCTGACACCTGGTTTGGAATTTATTTGATAAAAACAATAATCAACAACTAAAAATTTAAATTTTTTTGAATGTTTTTGTTAAGTGCAAATGTGAAGAGCATTGATTCAGAAGCAAATACCAGAAAAGACTATCTTCCTATCTTCTGTATACTGCCAGATAAATACTTGAATGCATAAAAGAGATTCATAGAATTGTTGGATCCAATAGATTTACCAGCTGTATGAAAGACAAGTGTGAAAAGGAATGTTGTTGTAGTTCGAGCAGCCCTCACACAAGTCTTATAACTCATATATCTTGTGGAAATTGAGGAGATGGATGGCAAAGATTTGCTTTACTTAATTTTTATGCATCACATATACTTCAACTTTTTTTCTCTAAATTTTTGCGTGTTTTTGTATTGAGACTTGGAGCTAAAGCTGCTTGGCTAAGTATCTAAGTGCACTGTGATTGGTTGGTTCGTGTGTGCACCGGACACCTTGATAGAGTAGTCGACAGAGAAGTGCTTGGTGACAAAGTAGAGAATTTTGTTAAAACAAACCCTCAAAGGTAATTACCCTTACATGTCAAAGATTTTAAAGGATTGTTGTCAAAATGGTCTAGTATGGAGCATGCATGTTAGGGACAGAGGTCTAAAAGGGCTGCACTGTACATGTATGTAGAACCAAGACGGCAGCTATTTATCCTTAGTATGTCCTAAGGTATATGGTATTAATAATGGTAATAGAACTGAGTTGAGTGCAATTTGGGCTGAAATCGCAAGAGTGATTACAAAATTGCACGACCGCGCAGCGGGAGTGCAATTTGTTAATCACGAGTGTGATTTCTGCCCAAAATTGCAAGACACTCAGTTCTATTACCTATTAATCATTTCCATTTTGAAACTTAATATATTAAAATACTCAACAGTTATATGTAGCTTCAAAAGTGATTGTTTGACAAAATGATGCAATTAATGATTCAAAATAGTGCAATTAATGCTTAAATCACACACTTTGTAGCCAATCAGATTGCAGGATTTGCTAATGATTTCAAAATGGATATGATTAATGGTATTAAAAACGGAAGAAAATAAACAGAAAGATTTGTCCATTAGTTTAGGTGTTTAAGCAAATATTGCTCAATGCAAGACTCACATTCTGTGTTCACCATGTAAAAATTCATTATGTAAAAGAATTGCAATCGTCTTACAGTTTCATTTTGCAATAAAAAGTTTAAAAATTCATAAGGAATTATATAAATTATAAAGAAAAAAAGTGACGAACAACAGACTTTAGATAGAAATATTAAATATTAAAATATATGTGCCAAAACATTTTTCTAAAACAATAGATAATTAGTGGTATATTCAAAGGTTTCAGTCTGCTGTACAGGCACTGTGAAATGTTTCGAATTGATAAGTGAACATACATTTTTTGCTACCTCGCCTTGTCCCTCTTCGTCATCAGCCTAATAATTTATTAATAGTTATTCATTATAATAAAAATAAAAAATAAAAAATTGGCATACATGGTATGGTAGTAGAACAAACCAGGCGCAAGTAACAGCCATGATAACATATTATTAGCATGAATTAGTACTAGCTTTTGTGGTTGCTATAGGTTACCAGGAATCAGTAAAGAAATTACTTTTAGACAGGAGATGATATAACTGATTTGAACTGCCTTTGAAACACCATTATCTAAATAGACATCTGTTTTATATTACGCTTTTCTTTGCTTTTCTATACACTCCAGTCTATGTGTTCACCTTAACAGCAGCTTAAAGAACGTGAATGCTTTAAATGATGTGTTTACTGAAATTGTAGTTTATATTGCCTTTAAATTTTCATAATATTTATACTTATTTTATTTTTATTTTTTCACCCACATAATATTAATAAGAACACTGTTTGATGATCAGTATTTAAAACAGTATATATTAATACTTAAACAAACTCTTATAATTTCTATTTTAAGACTTTTTCTTTTTCGTTAATTTATGTCTCTTTACACAGACAATAGAATATGACATAAAATGGAACATAGATATTTATACATTCAAGTGGATAATACTGAATAATCATATTAATATAATGTAAACATATCATATGATTGTACTTACTTTTTTGCCTTCTTCTGATTTTTCTTTCTTTTCTTTCTTCTTGGACTTTTTGGTCTCGCCTTCCTCAGTCTTCTCCTTTTCCTTCTCTTTTTCCTTCTCTTTTTCTTTCTCCTTTTCTTTTTCCTTGTCTTTGTCTTTGTCCTTGTCCTTTCCTTTATCCTTTCGTTTCTTGATCTTAACAACACGACTGAAGAACCCAAGAGCCAAAAGTCTAGATAAAAGCAACATAACATAAATAAACCAATCTATTACAGCGCTTTTCCTAAATGTGCAACCTAAAAGATTCCAGACATGTGGTATTTTGGCTTTGGTCAATCAAACTTACAAGAGGCCAAGTTCAATTCGATTGCAAGCAATAAAGAAATTCCCATGTGAAAATGACTACCTAGTCATGGGATTTCTTGATCACTCTATCAGAATGAACTCAGCCCATTGTAAGTTTGATGGACAGAAGCCAAAATGCCTGGAGTTGGTAGGTTGCAGAAACATGAAAAGTGCTGTGGATGCAAGGCATGGATTTAGACAGAAAAAGAATAGTGACTGTGAAGTTTTATAGAGGAGGGGAGTGGGGGTTTGTAAGCTGATTGGAGCGTGGGGTGAAGGGGTTAAAGGGGTTTTGTTACAGTTTTAGATTAAATAAATATACTTTGGATGAATTTGACATAATAGCTGTTAAGTTTCTTGGCTTGAAAAAAGACTGTGGTAGTGCTCGACAAGACATTTTTCAAAATTTCTGAAAATGAATTTTTGGGGACACTCTGTAAGACTTAAGGTGGTGGCTGCTCAAGTTTGACAATATGGAATCTTTAGACTTTTTTCATGTTTGATGAGCAATTATACCAGTCAGCTGATTGTTTAGACTCACTCAATCAGCCTCTAATGACTGCAGGTGGATATACTATTTATACATACCTGTCTAGGTAGTCTACCACTGATTCTCTGTCTGTAAAGAGAATCTCAGTGTTCTTTTTTCCTGATGCCCAGTTAGAATCCAATAAACACTCGACAGCTTTTGATGCTGCGAGAGAAATACAAAATAACACATTATATTATATTATATGAAGGAAATCATAATACCAGCTGAGACAAAATTATCTTTACCCCCTCCCCCAAAAAAATTGTCAAGACATTGTGTGACAATATTAGAGCATAATATATAAACTATAACCACAGTTCTATGTAAAGGACATATAATATCAGCTGAGAGACAAAAATTATGTTTACCTCCCTCCCCCCCACAAAATAATATGACATTGTGTGACATCATCAGAACATTAAACAGATCCCACACGTGAAGACCTTCATACAATATCCTGATATAAATACACAATGCATAGTTTTATAACCGTGTTGTATGAGCCGAGAGAAGGTTAGCATCTCCCTCGATAAGGACGAGAAAAGTCTTCGGACTTTCAACCTACAACACGTGGTTAAGGCTATGCCACCTACTTAGTGGCATCTAACCATTTTTTTAAACACTAAAACATTCATAAAACACTTTAAACACTCTCCTATCAAAAGAGTAACTCGATCTTTATACGTGGATACTGTTGTGTCATTGTGAATATTCATTTGATTTTGAACCTCTTTTGTATCGAATATGAAATCATTATAAGCTTACTGTTTTTTAGTTAAGTTTACATTCTAAATGTTATTAAAGTAAATAAATTTTGAAGGTTTTCAGGATGATAGCTGCGTCAAAACCCTTCAATTTATAGAACTTTACCACGCTATGTATCAACGATTTTCTCCTCAAAATATTATTATAGATTGATCAAAATCCTTAAAATATAATATCTATGATATCAGAAATCTTGAATGAAGAAAGAAGGCTAATTATTTTTAGAATATTGCAATGATTTTTGACAATAAATTATAGAGTTTTAAGGTAATATTTTGTCTTTTCTTACCAATGAAATATTCCACTTTATTGCCCATCATTGTCGATGATTTTGTTGGACAATTCCACCGCAAATGCTTTGCTATGGCAGTTTCTTCTTTACTTGGTTCAACAGTCTCATCTTGGCTCTAAAATAAGAATAAAAACGCTTTCAATAAAGCTTTGTTGATATTTTTTTAACCTAGAAGTAAAATCTTTTCGTCTGGATGTACAAGTACACGTGTGAAGAATTTCGACAATTTTGTCCAGTTTTAGCACAAATAAACCCCAAAAATGGCGATAAATAGCTTCTTACTAACCCCTCGTTTCTTCTTCCTTCGCTTAAAATCCATTATTGTGTTTTAGAGAGTGAAAAATCGTTATTTTTTCGGCTGTTTTCACGTCGACTGATTAACCATTTGCCAAGAAGATCCCCTCGACTCCCGACCATTTGTTATTTGGTACGTCATTGTAAACTTCGGAATCCCCGAAGATACAACAATCAAATTCAATCATTTTGATTGGTTCTTTTTATTCCGCTATTACTACGAGTAATCTCCGATAAATAAACGAACGTGTAGAGCCCAGGCCTACGAAAGCGGAAGAGCCTTAAACAAAACTTGACAACTGTAAAATGTATCTTATAAAAATTGCCATAATATTTGCGCTCTTAGTGAAAAAATTTGCATTTGAATTCAACGGGCCATCTCTTCCAAACTCGAACTTTATTCCCTTGTGGAATGCTCCAACAGAATCTTGCAAAGAGAAATGGGATGTTGATCTTCATCTGAGTGAATATGGCATAGTCCATAATTACCAACAAATATTTCATGGTGAACTCATAAATATTTTCAATCCAAAACTTGGATTATGGCCCTATTACGATGATGATGGCACTGCTGTCAATGGGGGGCTACCACAGGTTAGCACATAATGTACTTCATGTACAAGCCTCAGTGTGACAAGGGAGTTTGAATTTTTTAATCAGGGGGTGTTCAGTAGGGCATTAGCTTAGGGAGGGGGCACATGCCCCGCTAATGTTGGTAATTAATTGTTTGTTTGTTTGTGGGTTTATTTTATATACTTTTTTATTCTGGGTATCCCCCCCTTCCCCCCAATTCCTGGGTCCTTGCTACGCCCCAGAGGGGAGGGATAAAATAGTATAAAATAGAAGGGAATAACATTTGAATATCCCACTTCTGAGATATGTTTCACTTGTCACACACAAAGGTTTCAAAGTGAGGCTCCATGCTAAATGCTCAGTGATTCGTGACAGGAGAAAAAAATAAATTTAATTTAGCACGGAGCCTCGTACTCAAACCCTTGTGCATGACAAGTGACGCATATCTTGGAAGTGGGCTATTTGGGCAGAAATTAGGAAAGGTGAAATATGAATTATAAATTTAATGAACTATAATGAAATATGAAAGATGGAATATTTAGTGTATATATTTCTTTACCTAGTTAGGAGACCTTGATGGTCATTTGCAGAAGGTAGCCAGTGATATTCAGATGATTATACCAGATGCTGAGTATCAAGGTATAGCAATCATAGACTGGGAAAGTTGGAGACCAATATTTGATAGGAACTGGGATGATCTCTCTATATACAGGTGAGTGCTAGGGAGTATGTAAGTAGTTACATATTACAGGGTATAGATACATGGCTGTTTAAAATAGCTGTTGTTATTGCTTGATTTCAATCAGCTGATAAAAGTCTTTGAATCTCATTTTCTGCTCCAAATGATGTCAAACACTGACCACCATGTGCTGTCAGCCAGAAAGAATTCTATTGAAAACTCGTTTCTCCCTTTTATTCCTACCTGGTTGGATTGGTTGCGCATCAGGTGTGGGAGCTAAGTCGGGTCTAATCCACCCCTGTCCATTACTGCTGATTTTACTGGTATGCGCTGATCAAGATGACAGTCATGACGATCAGTGTAGCAGTGAAAACATTGGTTAAACTCCATAATGCAAGAATAGTCCCCTTCACAGTTCCCTGCGCCATCTTGAAAGGTAGCTTGGCATTTGCATCAAAGTGAGACAAACGGTGAGCTTGTAATGAGCTTGGACAATTATGTCTCTATCATTGCAAGCTCACCGTTCGTCTCACTTCGATGTAAAGGCACAGCTACCTTTCAAGATGGTGCAGGGAACTGTGAAGGGGACTATTTCTAAATGAACTCTTTCCTTTCTAAAGAAATGAGTCAATGAATTTAGTACAAAAGAAGCATCCATCTTGGTCTAAACACCAAATAGAAACAGAAGCCAGGAAAGAATTTGAAACTGCAGCTATAAAATACATGCAAGGTACAATCATTACGGCTCATAGAATACGCCCTAAAGCTCTATGGGGATACTATGGATTCCCTCGATGCTATAATACACGGCTTGCTTCATACGAATGCAGCCAGACGACAATGAAACAGAATAATGAGCTATCCTGGCTGTTCAACTCGAGCACTATTATTTATCCATCCATTTATTTGTCACCAAACTTCAAATACAACATGACAAACTATGCCAAGGGTAATATCCTGGAAGCATTTCGTGTCGCAGAAATTGATAATGAACGTCGTCTTCCTGTGGTTCCCTATGTAAGGGTTGTCTACGCGTTATCAGAAATATTTCTGAATAAGGTAAGAGATGTGGAAAATCCCCAACTCGTTGTATTTACTAGCTTTGTCTGTTCCTTTTAGAATGCGTTGTAGTCTTTAATGCTGTTTTCTTAAACTTCTCTTCAAAGCAGGTTGCGCGCGAATGACGTCAGCACTGTGCTCCGTTTACTAATACAGCACAGTTCTCAACCAATCAGAGTGCGCGTGCTATCAAAGCTATCCATGGATATAACGTGCTTCAATTTTTTTTAAACATAGGAAGACATGTATGCCACTGTTACCCAATCAGCAGAGTTGGCTTCATCCGGGGTAGTTATCTGGGGAACTTCAAAGGACAAGAAGAAAGATTTTTGCATCCAACTAAGTAACTACATTGCAGAGTTTTTTGGACCCTTGGTACAAACGTTGAACGAGATTGCACAAGACTGTGGCAACCAGTATTGTACTGGTTCTCACGGGAGGTGCCGGTTCAGATTAAAGGCAGTCAATAGTTACGAAAAGCATGTGTTGTTAGGATTGAAGGACGACTGGATGTTTTTGGAATGTATATGTAAAGATGGATGGACAGGAAAGGCGTGCGAAAAATCTACCCTTTAAATGGCTGATTACGGAAAGGAGGAATGGGAACTGAACGCAAAGGGTAAAGGTAAAAAATGGAAGAGCAGAAGTGGAAGGGAGGGAGGAAAGGAAATGAGAGAAAAGAGGTGAAAGAAAGAAACGGTAGGGAAGGGAGGGAGAAATGAAAGGAAGAGAGGAGACGGTAAGCAGGGAAATAGAAAGGGAGGGAGGGAAATGGGAATTAAAAATTGAAATTCAATAATTTTCAATGTTCTTTTAATGTTTTCCACACGTCTTGAACGAGTTTATGTACAATATTATAACTGTTTTGTATGAATACTCTCAATTGAAATGTATAAAAATTGGCTAGAACGTTTGGCGTTAAATGACGTCAAGTTTGCCAAAGAAAAAAAGGCCAAATTTGTGTAGTATTTCAGAAAAAATAAATTGAACAATGTTTTCAGAGTCGTGGATATGAAATACGAAAAATAAACTTGAAAAATTTTAAATACATGAAAAGGAAAAACGTTTTCAACGTTTGTAGTATATATGGATAATATAAACACTTGTCTTACGTAAAATCGATATCTCTATTTACAAAAACTAAAGAGTTGAACTTTGAAAAACTTTCTTTGTACTTCATATATAATCTTTTTAACTCAAATTACCATTATAATATCTAAATTTATTAACGATAGAAACTTTTTACTTTGAATGTATTTTGGATGATGAACAGCGAATTCCAAACAAAAAAATCAGTTTATGAATTGATATCTTTTACAACACCAGGTAATCTGGCCGCACAATAAATTATCCTCTTTGAATTCCCTTAAATATATATTTTTTACATCGCCGTTGAAGTGAATATTTTTTCAATCAAAAATATTGAAACGTCACAAAAACGGAGGAGAATTTGTATGAGTAAGTGGCTCTTCTGCTTTGGACCAATCAAATAGCTCGAAAGTATGCAAAAAACCAATCACATTACGGAAGCCATATAAGTGCTGGGAAATGTTTCTACTCGCAATGATTTGATTGGCCGAAAGTTGAAGACATGTTGAAATCTCAGTAAAGCTTAGTTAGATCACAGGGATCCCAAGGTACTCTGCTCGGGCTCCAATAGCGAAATTTAGATTCGACTACGTGTACGAGAACGAGTACGAGTTTTGCAATTGGCTCTGTACGCCTGCGTGCTTAACACTGAATCGTATTCGATTTCCAATTTGTAACAATCTAAAGTTTCAATCTACGTACTCCACCACGACTAAGAAGTTATAGTGGCAATCTTTGAGAGTTTAAAACTCGTACTCGAATCTGAAGTTCGCTATTATTGGCGGAAGGACTTGATAAGTACTTGATAATCCTCACTTTTGAACTACGATGCCTCTGGTAAATAGAATCATAAATCCTTTCTTTTCACGCCAATGGTGATTTCGACGTGTATGAGATCAATTTCGATGTTTTTCTTTCAGTATGGAAAAATTGAAAAGAAAAGATGGAACTATGAAAAATACCATTAGATTGCTGGGCACAAGGTCGAAATCTCAAAAGCAGCGTCATTATAAAAGAAAAAAATTATGAACCCTTTTAACCCCATGATATAAATGATATTCGTGCCCTGGACTTTGCTTTCCGTTGCAATGATTTCAAACCTCGTACCCAGCAATCAAATGTATTGATAACAAAGGAAGACTGGTACTGAACTCTGCGTGTTAAAATTTAGCCCATAATTCCAAGCGAGTTGGGTTCAGTACCAGCCTTCCTCTGAGTAGGGTAATTTGCATAAGAAAACTTCATTAATCATCTGAAAGGTCTATGGTGACAGGCTTCTTGGTAGGTGATACATAAGCCCCAGTACTTTCAAGGCTCTTCTTTACTACATTATCCAATTGTGAGGGACTTTGGAGATTTCTACTGTCCTTTCTAAATATATTCGATAAGTACGACTCACTAGTGGCGCCATCTTCAAGTCTCTGCTTCATTTGTAGTTCTTGTTGATGTCGTAAATGTCGAATGTAGCTTTCTTCTTGCAGCTGCTGTAAGGCCGAATGGTGATGATACTTCGAATGTTGACTTAGTAGTACGTGTTGTTGAAGTTGTCGGTCTAACGGAGTCGAGCCGAGTCCATGAATAGAAGCGCCATGCGCATGCTCGTCCACGGGCGAAATCATTCCATTTGCATGAAGTTGCATGAGTTCTGGATGTTGCCATAGCAACTGTTGATTTCTCCATGCGAGTCCCGGATGTTGCGCAGCCTGTGCTTGCGCTTGTGCCTGGAGGTATGCAGCACGATCCATGTTTGCCGCTGCTGCTGCTGCTTGAGCTTGAGCCTGAGCTTGAGCCTGGAGTTGCTGTTGTTCCAGCGGATGAATATGAAAATGTGTATGCATATGAGAATGCGAATGTAGATTCCCTAAAGACACAGGATAACCAGTCGTTGGATCTAAAACGAGATTTCTGCTCGATGAAGCATTTTTCATCATAGCCTCATGGGCTTGAGCCTGCGGTGTGAGATTCCGTGAAGCCAGCGCACTTTGCTCGTTTCCTCGGCCAATGAGTTGGTAAGGTAGATAGTGCCCTCCGCCTTGCATCTGTGCCATCCGATAAGGAGCGTACCACTGTTCAAAACCTTCCGTAAACTTCGCAGCATTCTCTCTACCCTCAGGCAAAGCTCCCTGTTGATACATATAGGGAAGCATCCTATAATCTATAGCTCCTTCAGGGACAGCGTATCCTGGAAGAGTAACGCCATGAGGAAGCATAGCTGCACCACCGGGGTACATTGAATAGCCTTCTGAGTTATTAGCCATCATGTTTCGTAACGTTGACTCGTAATGTGATGTAATAGTTGCTGGCGTGGTCTTGGGACTCTGCCGTGAAGTGGTTGGTTGCTCGCGACTAGAAGATGTTTCGGAAGCCTATAAAAATCAGAACAAAAATTTCAGGTACAATAACGCCAGATTCTGCCCAGGATGTGCGGCATGATGAAATAGAAAACCCGCGCGCATGGTATTTGTTCTCATAAACCACGCACCTCAACCAATCAGAAAGCAATATTTATAAGTTATTTCATAACGAATGTTGACAGTTTCACCACGTTTTCCAGAGCAAATATTTTAAAATAAATTGCGCACAACGATAGCCGCGCGCGACGTGAACCGTGCGCATTTTGTAGTTGTTTGCTAATCCGGTTCAATAATGTACTCGTCGCGAAACCTAACCAAGTATGTTCCCTTGTGCTTACCTCAGTTTTGGTCGGTGAACTTGTCGAGGTGGATGTTTCAGTATGTTTAGAAATCTCCTTGACTTTCGGCTTCTCAGGATGAACAAAAACGACATCCGTGCGCGCGCAGCTACGATTCTCCTCCCCAGCTCCAACTCGCTTGAACTTGGCCGGGAGGCTATCGATGATAGGAAGGACTAGAGGTGAATTAGATCGTGTGCTACTATTATCATCATTATTGGTCGTGTTACTGCATTCACTTCGCGCGTCAAAGTCTGCCGGAAGAACACTGTCCCTTCCTCCTGTAACGCTGCTGGTATCACTGGCGTCTTCCTGGGGCTCTTCGTCTGATTCTTGTTGCTTTTTTCGTTTATTGCCGCTGGAATCTTCAGCGGATTGTTCGAGGGCGCGCTTCTTGTTCTTCTTGCCTTTGTTCTGCAATTACAAACCAAAAACATTAGCATCAACAGTTTGAAAAAAATGCGCATTATTTCTGTCATGTTCACCTTTTTCTTTCTGTTTTCAAAACGTCTTGTTTCGAAATTGTCCGACAAAATAAGATCGTCTTCAAGAGGCAGAAATTATATAAATATATGAAAAACTAGAGTTGTTTTCTACCTTTCTATTTTTGTCTTTATTGGAGATACTTCCAGTGCTACTTGTGCTTCCATCTGAAGGCGATGCTGGTTTGGTTATCCTCGTGGGGCGGCGACCATTGACTGGTGAGTTTCTTGGAGTATTTACTGTTAAAAAATATATATACAACGTTAAATTTTAAATAAAGTTAGGAGGATGACTGAATAATAAACCAATAAATCACATTGTTTATTCTTGTTTTTCTGGTTGACAAAGGATGTCAAGAATTCGGTACTAGACCCTCGAGAGTAATGTTTTCCCATTTCAGACGTGTCATTCCCTAGAGTATCATTTCTTTCTTTAACAGTTGCATATGAGAAGACATGGATATAGATATAACTGAAACAAAGAATCTTATTCTCAAGGGAATGATCTGTACCAACTGACCAATCACCCACCTGATTCTACAGGACTCGAAGTCTTATTTCTACCAGAACGTAGCGTACTCTGAACCACTGGCATATTTCTCCTACTACGTAGAAGTTTTCCATTAGTCCAATATGGATCATCCTCTCTCGTCTCCTTAAAGTCTGACTTAAACATGTATGGAGGAGGTTTGCGCTCGTCCTCGATCGGAGGCAATTTTCCGTATTTCTTAAAGAAAACCCTACAATCGTTGCACAGGATGACTTTGTTATAACCACCATGATGCCAGCTACGAGAGTTATTGGTGTAGCAATGGCGACAACAATATAGACTGAAATAAAAAGTGCATGTTTAGTAAGTGTGGAAAGGATGAATGGATAAGAAAAACTCGGGTTTACCTAAGATCACGTTCCGTGCTGTCATCACTGTCATAATCATCTTCGCTGCAAGATGTCAGATCCACTGAAATCAAATAAAAATAAATATAAGTAAAATGTCTCTACAATGATAAGAATCTCTAGAGTTCCTCACTCAGAAACATCTGCTCTATGTATGCGCGCGCAATAATCAATCGGCATCACTGTGATTGGCCCGCGCTTTGTCACGGTGCGGAATTGCGGAATCTTTTGAACCAATCATAGCGCGCGATAACACTGTTCATCAAATACAAATGCTCGAACACAGTACCGTCACGGTAACGGCACGGCTCGTCGGGAATGTACCGCGAGTTTCTTACAATCGCGCGAAGTTTGCTTTAGTGATACTACGTTCACCTACCGAACTCGTTTGAGGTACTCCTGCTACTCCTAGTGTACGCTTTACGCCTGAGGACATTATGACGGCGTCTTCTGTGAGGTCTTGAGCTGATAGCAGAATGAGACTTCTTCCAGATGTAATAATACTCAACCAGTTCACACTGAAAAATGAACAGAAGGAATGTTAGACTTGTGGATGATATTTGATGGCATTGACCGGGGAGGGGGAGGGGATGGTAGTGCTATATCCCTACCACTTTTCCCTTTTCCCATACTAGTCTCTTATATTTTCTAATCTTAGCCCCATCGCTTTTTAGGATGCTTCGCGGTCCCTGGATGGCCAATATCAATCGCAACTTGCCATGACTTTAATCAGCCCAGAAGTTGTTTTAGGTTTCGATAATATTGTGCATATTTAATAGCAAAGGTTCCGTCGTTCCGTACATGTACTAACAGTGGAAGTAGATATACCAACTCCGGTAGGTACCTGTGCCTGCAGGATCCCCCGACATGGAACGAGATAAGAGAAATGTATCAACAATGTACTTACGGTTTTCTTGTGGTTCAATAGTTCTTTGTGGATTTTGTAGAAGTTTTTGCCGAATTGACGAAGACCTTTTACAAACTTTTTCTGTTAAGAAAGAAAATATTATATCTTAGTAAAGAATCTATTTTTGAAAGGATGGATGGATGGATGGATGGGTGAGTGGATGGATGGATGAATGGTTCATCTACTTACAATATCATCTTCCGTCCACTTCTTTCTCAGTTCCTTTGGATATGGTTTCTTGACGAGGGCTTGTAGAGCCTTTTCACAGTCATAACTACTTTCATGTAGCTAAAACATAAAGTAAAATAAACATTATTGTTGCTATTTATGATGAAGAAAGAGAAAATATACCGATCAGCCAATGAAATCGTTAGTTCAGAACTCACGAACCAATCAAAAGAGGCTTCTGCTAGCGAGCCAATCAAATCCTTGTAACAGACGAGCATGCGCACTGGAGGCGACAGTCATTTATCCCGCGCAATCGAAGAAAAAAGAATATATTTTCAGAGAAATTTTAATTATCTTTTGCATGATCATGATCATTAACGGCAAATATATAAAAAATATAGATTCAAAATTGCTTCAAAATGTACAATGGAACAAACAATACATCCAAGAAAAATATAGAAAACTAGAAACCATGAAAGGTAAGAAAAGTAGCATCAAAACGGCTCACTGCTTTAGGGGAAGTTGTTAACTGAGCTTCGCAGCTTGAAGGCGATTTTTAAACAGATTTTACAAATTGCTTACCAATTCAAGAGCATTACTGGTAGTAGCATCTTGAGACATGGCTCTAAAGCCATCTTCTAGTGATCCACCACTACATATCCCTACATAATGGGCCATACTCCTAGAAAAAAAACCATCATAATTTAGCATGAAACTCAGCTGAGAAAATATGTATGAAAATGAAAGAGATAATTAAGGACAAAAATATATCAAATATATATACAATATACAATATATATGTATATATACACTTTAAACTATAAATAATATATTATTAATATTATTAACTTATTACCTGGATGCACTCAGATACACCATTAAGTGACAATCCTCTAGTATGGGACTCCAAACCTGGGATAGAAAAAAATAAATGAATGAGAAATGAACGGGACATCAAAGGGAAGTGAATGGTTCCCAGTAAATTTTTCCACCAGATAGTTGAATAGTTGAATAAGGTAGAGAGAAAATTGGATTAGAACAGTTCATGGAAAATCCCACTGATAAGAAAATTCATGAAAATTTTAATTTTATAATTAAATTTAATTGTATAACAAAAATTTCTGATAACTGGAAAAGAGTAAAAGGGTATATCAACAGGTTCAATAGAAAACCACAACTCACTAGTTTTTCACGAGCTGTTTCAGTTTTGGAATCATTTTCATCAGGAATATACTCCTTGCATTCTGGAAGAACAGCCTGAAGAAGAAGCGATAATATTAAATACATAATAATTCATTAATTATCATAATGATCATCTTTATCACCACCACTTCTTAAGTTGTACACAAAGTTTAAATTCAATCCAGTCCCAAAAAAAATTGATTCACATAATGATAATTGTGCTTAGATTTTTAAACATGTAAGCATTAAAAGCTTTCTAAATTCAAAACCTAATATTTGAAACTATTAAAAATTGGAGTATATATCGGCCTACCTGATGACTTGGGCCAACTCTGATTTCTCCTTTAGTATTGGCCAGTCTCCTACATGAGTCACAAAAGAATTTTGAACTGATTAATACAAATAACTAACTGCGATTCTCAATATTCTGCAAACTTGGTAGTTGTGATTTTCTAATTGGAATTTGGGTTTTCACTGCCGCCTGTTAAAAACTGATAAGTTTTGAATGACAGCAGCGAAAAACCAATTTCACAACAAGCCGTTAAAATGTCTGAGTTCACAGAATAATAAGAAATTTAAAAAACAAAAACAAAATTTACTAAAATCTATGAAGATATACATGTGTTTTAAGAAGTAGCAGTTTGTTTAAACTCTTTAACAATTTTTTTAGTTTAAATCTTTTTTTACTTTTTATGAAAAATATCAACTGGTTAATATAAATGAATGTCAAACATAACCCAGAAATGTTTTTAAGCAATTTTTTTTACATCAACTGGTACATGTGAACACCTGTTTTTTTAAAAATATTTTTACTGGTACAATTTGCACATTTACAAAAAGAATTTATCAAGTTTGAAGTAAACATCCTACCCATACTTAAATAAGTGAATATTTGGTGTCAAGGAAACTTGGCAGAATAATTTTCTTACTAAGTCTATTAAGAATTCAAAGATGGTTTTTATTAGCTATCAAGTTAGAATTATGAAAACATTAATTTATATGAAATTTGGAAAAAATTATTAGGAATTTCGAGATGTAACAAAGAGAACTTTTGAACTAAACAACAAACGTCACTCAAGTCTATAATTTTGAACAAGTGTGTAGCCTGCTTGTACTTCCAGTCAGAACACTTGTTTAACCAAGGTATCTCTATCATTGAATAGAACACCAGTTACAGGTATATTGCTGTCAAACTGCATTGATAATTGCTATTGATACAAATGCACTCATTTTCAATAAGACTTTATACACACATAGTACCGGTTGCAGTGGTTTGAGACAATTATATTGGAACAATGAATTTTTTTTATGAATAGGATACCATGAGAAACCATGTGCTTGGGGTAATTCCTTACTAGTGTCTTTTTGTCAAGAAGTTAGAAAAACTCTATTTTATGGCAACAGGATTTAAAATTGAATTCTTTGGAGCTTTCATACTTTGAAATAAAGTTTTGTACCAAAAGAAAAAAACAATTTCTTTGTTGCTGGTTCGTCTTTAGGTGAATTAAATAGAACAGCAAAATTAAACTCCCACAGAAAAAAATATATCCTTCAAACCTTTTTCACCAGATTTTCCACTGAGTTTTTCTCCCTTCAAAACAAATCTTCTAAATTCCAATTTGATAGAGGGCCACAGGTTTGTTAGCCACTGGCTATTAAGTGCTACCCTCACAAAACAAAGACTATTTAAATAGATACAAAACATTACCTTGTTTCTGGGTTGTATCCAAGAAGATAAAAAAATGTATCATCTTTAGCAATATATTCCTTAAGATTTTCAGCCAATTCAACAAATGGACGGACTTTGCATTTCCCCCTAAAAACAAAAAAAATTTCCTATAAGTTACACATTTTACGGTAATTAAGTAAATAATTTATAAATAACATCCAAGTATCATTTTTATCACGTCGAGTTCATTCAAAAAAAATTCTCTCAATCATAAGACTGTAAGTGGAATATATTTTGTACCTTAAGGCATGAGCAGGATATACATCTGTTGCATCAGAAATAAACAACTCTCTCTCTTTAACCAACTCTTCTTCAAGAATATGATCACTAGAACCTGTCAAAAAATCAATTCCTCAGTCACTAAGCATTTTAACAAATTGGATTCTTAAAAAACACTCTCAACATTGAATACAGTATAAGTTGAAAATTCTCATTGTTAGAAAAACAATTCAAAATCTCCACTGCTAAAATTTCTAAGATTTCAGAAAAAAAATTGTTAATAAAAATAAGGATTCCCCCTTTAATCTTTAAGTGAGATCTTTCACATTTTCTTTCCTTGTTTTGTATTCTTTGCTTTTCTTTTTAGTGCATATAACACAGGGATGGTGGGGTGGGGGAACTTTAGCTCCTCCCCCTCTCTTTACAAAAAAGACATCTTATTTTGCCAGTGTTAGTTTTAGTTTCGTATGAAAAGAAATAAATTCTAGCTAACCCCCCCCCCCCCCCCCCCACAAGAGAATGATTCTAGCCCTAAATTGCAATATGTGCTCTGTGTCCCCGTATAAATTGCATGTTAAAGCACTGCTTTCATTATAGCTGCAACTATAACCTTGTTTTGGACGACTCATCAGTCACTATTACTCAATATTGGTTCAAAAGTATCATTCAAAGGTCTTACCATTTTCTGTATTTCTGTCTTGCACAAGAAGCTGATAAACTGACTCAGGAACTTCAGATGGACGATAATACCACCGAACAGTAACTACAAGATTGTCACGCTTACTCTGTTGGAAAAAGAATGGAATGAAGAGATTAACTTTTACACATGCATAAATAAAATAAGGAATATAGTATTTACAGAATTGAAGTCAAAATATTTTTGTATAGTATCAATTATAGCAAGATATTATATTGTGTAGTTCCAGAAAACTCCATCTTCCCTATGGGGTGGAAGTTGGAATTCCCAAGGTGTGGGGAGGTTCTGGGAAGGGTATATTGTGCAATTCTAGAAAATATAAGCATACAGTATAATATCCTAGTCTTTCCTGTTGAGACAGGAAAAAAATATCTAACAAAAATCAATCTCCAGGATAGATTTTTATTTTCCAGAACTATCGCTAATAATTGTTTTAATTTCAATTAATGAATTCAAAATTCAAGCCAAGCAATTGAAATTTTGTGGGTGGCTCCAGCTCAGCATGATGAATATCATATCTTTGCAGGTGTATAATAAACACAAAAGTGGAAACCAACTATCAACAATATCAGTAGCGAGTATAACATAACAACAACGTAATTGATCCTTGTCAAAGAAATACAGAGCAAAATTGTAATTACAGCTTTTCTATTTATTTCTGTTGTACCGGTAATAAACTTCTGCGAAATTCAATTTCCAAAAAAAATAAATTAAAAAAATCATAACGAAATGTATTAAAACAATTATAAAAATGACTGGGTTTCCACCTTATTGAGGGAAGAATAATATTTGCTTATCTTACATAGAAGGGGGAAATGTGGTTTTATATCTTGTTGTGATATCAGTTGGAACAATCTTGTAGCTTTTCTCATAATCTTTTTCAAAATTTGTACAAATTTACACAATTTTTTAAAGTAAATAAATAGCGAACAAACAAAATTGGATTGAACTAAACTAATGACCTTAAGTTAAAACTTCTTTAATATCATACATAACATAATAAATAGAAATAACAAGTTGAGGTTTATAACAAAATGGTAGACAGTAATGCACTGGTTAAACATTGTCAGATCAGTCATTATCTTATCTAATGACACTAAATAAATTCTTATTTAGTGCTGTCAAACTATAATGATTTGGAGCCCCTTCCGTTACCCTAGCAACATAGACAAGTCTCAAAAATGTTTTTGAAATTTGTATCAAGTGCATTGTGAAAAAATTATCAACCTGTAAAAAAAAAACTTTAACTGTCTTATACTCTGAATAAATTACAAAGATAATTTTCAATTACAGTTTTGAATGTTAATTTTTTCTGAAAAAAACTAAATTGTTTTAAGATAAAAATCTTACTTTTTAAGCTTTGTTTTAGATTTAAATTATGACTGTTTTCCCCATGATATGTAAGAAACTTTTAAATAATATTTGATGACATTTACTAAACACTGATACGTTGGTTATTCGAATGGTACATAAAGTATATGGTATATATATAGTGTTTTTAGTTGAACCGTGAATAGTTAACTGACAATAGAGGTTAGTTTTGATCTTATATATATATTATTTTCTTGTGTATATTTGAATATTACACATTAACAAGTTCACTTTAATACTTTGCATCTGTGTCATAACAAGTAACAGAAATTAAGCATAGATAATGGGATGTAGTTGCCAGAGAACTGACATTCTGTCAGGTGTTTGTGGTTTCCTACGTCTATCCACTAATATATGTATTCCAACCACAGAACTTGACATATACAATGAAATAATTAAACTTAACCACAGAAAGCAGCCAAGCCCCAAAGATTATAAAAGCATGTGTTGAGTTTCAAATCCTTGTGGTTTGTGTTCTTCAATCTGTATTAATTACAAGATTATACATTCAAATAGGAGTGAAAAGGATTGTGAAGAGAATGAAGGGACACTTAGATTATACTTATTAATAATTCTATTCACTAAATAAGTTTTGAGCCACCAATAATGAAAATCTTTGAAGGACTATAATGTTGTCTTTACTTTACCAGTATTGATGTCAAAGAATTGGAAGTACTTTAGGACACAGTTATTGAAAGAACTTTGCTTTCTTGCTGAAAGAATTTGTCTAATACATTTGCTACATGCTATATCATTTTTTAAATCTTTATTTACAAATGGTGTGAACTTTTTGGCTACAAGAACATGAAGGTTGATTTTGAAACTTGATCTCATATATTATATATGTCAGATAAAGAAAGCCAATAGCAAAAAAGAATGGACAAATATTCCTACTGTATATCTATAGATCACTTGATATATATATACTACATTTAAAATCAGCTTGACATGTACTCTTACGATGAGAAATCTCCATACAATTCTAAGAGGGGATTTAATATTTTGACTAAAGTTATTTAATCAACCAAACATGCCATGTTTTTCAAAAATAAATTGTTTGTTTTCTGTATTTCTATCAATTAACTTTGAAATTAATGATTAATTTACAAGATCTCTGATGGATTTTTACAAAAGGATGAATAGATAAAAATCAAGAGGAAGGAGTATTGTATATGTAGTGTGTTTTTGGGCTTGACATTTAATTCTTGTATATTCTTGTTACGGTTTGTACAACAAGTTTAAACAGTGTAATTGAAAATCCATCAATAATTAAGCAAACCACACTGTTGGATCCACACAACAAAACCACTTATCCACAGTGATCTTTCTCTTCTATAACCATATTTATGGCTCCCATACAACATACTCCTTCCAATACATTGTGATTTCAATTAAACATCATAAAAAAAGCGTCTTTTAACATTATTTGTAGAGATAACAAAACACTCAACTATAACAATGAATGACCATCTTTCCTCTGCCAAAACAATTAATTTTTTGCATATTCCTTAAGCCTTAAAATACATTACTTTGAAATATAGGTCTACAATAGACACAAATTAAGTTTAATGATCAAGAAAAGATAGAGAATTGCACGAAAATGTTGAAATTAAAGGAATGGGATTTTTTTTTAAACTGTTGAAAATTAAAAAAAATATATCAGATTTTTTTTTAGCTTTTTCTATTGTTCGTAGATTCAATATATAAATATCCCTGCCAATACAAGACACTAGGCGTATATGAAAAATTATCAACACCCCACTGAAACTGACAACCATACGAAAGCGACAACTAGGAAATCAACAACTGTGAATATTCAATCGCGCGCAAACCATTCCGCTTTCTAATCAATGAATGTTAAACTTACCATACGAAATTCCTTGATTGAGCAGATAAAGTAAGGCACATCAGGTCTCTGGCTGTCCACATAGACACAATCTGTAAAAAAAAGAAAAAAATGTTATGTTTTTGAAAGCTTATTAAACTAATAAAGGAAAAAATATACGACCTGTCGGTGCAATGTGTTTATTTTACTTTTACTACACCTTATGTTTGAATAAGAGTCATCCATTGTTACAAGTTAAAAGGTTGCCAAATAAATATCGTAAAATTTCCTCTACTATTCATGAGAAAATATCACCTAACATTATAATATCCTAGAAAACCCGTGGAATTCTTAAATGTTTGAAGAACGAATTAATAGGTTTAAGGTTGTATGAAAGGCCTTTGTTTTGAATGTAAATTTGATAATCGCGACCAAAACTTTACAATTATTCAAAGGTCCCCGCTAACATCAGTATAGCCTAGAGCAAGAAAATATTATTCATACAGAAATACTAATCACTATAAATTTGTTTCCCCAATAAAACACAATCATTATATCCCAAAAACATTTTTAGACATTTGAGAGAGAGGTCTAGTTTATCAAACGGGTCTAGTAAATTAATATAAACACGACATGAACAATTTCAAAAGCCGTTTTTCCTCGTTTTCTTACACTGGTTTTCAAAAGTACATCATCTTACCTCCGGGTTCATAGGAAACATCATCTTCTGAAGTAAAAGACAACGTAGTTTCAGCGTTTTCTAAATTAATTTTCGGTTCAGAGTTTTCCAGTTTGGATTTGGAAGAGCGTCGTGATTTGAGAGACTCCGAACCTCGCTTATCTTCGTCTCTTTGGATATTCGAGTTCATATTTATGTCCAAAGAGCGTTTTATCCCAAGTATTCCATTGGAAGAAGTTGGTTTCATCCTCTTTTGGGGATAATGATAATGTCTCGTTTTTCCTCGATTCACTATTAATCCCGAGTCTCTATTATATGTCACGCCGTCTTTCCTTTTGTTCACTCCACCACACGATTCTCAAGCTTGATTTGAAGATCACGATTTATATCAGATTTGCTCAGAACCCTATATGAAAATAGAATAAAATAACTGTTAGAGGTTAAATTCATAACTTGTAGTACATAATCCTCCAGCAGTTTCAACACCTTTCAGCGAAAGTAATTTTTTAATTTATTCACACAATTAGTCACCACAAAAGACAAACTTGTAGTCAGGAAATCCTAAGTTTAGAGAAGTATATTCATACCTTGAACATAACCGCCTGGAAATCTGTCCCATAAACCACGATTTGGTGTAAATCGGATCTGTGAGGAATAAGATATGAAAGCACATTAAAAGGAGTTTTAAATTTGGAGAGTATTGAGGGTTTTGGCTGATCGAATATTCAATGTTTTTCAAAAGACGTGAACAGTAAAACCACACCAGCATATTGTTGTTCATACCAACCGTTCGATTTCAATCATCAATAAATACTTCAAAAACAGATTCATATAAGGTTGAATTTAACGCTTGATAAACTTTAGTTTAGCTCTGCTTGACCTCCATGTCTCAGTTCTAGATATCTAGGATATTTCTGAAGGAGTTTTCCAAAAGGACAAATAAAGGCTATCAGTCTTATTGTTTTAAAAGATTTAAGCTTACTAGTATTTGATCTGCGAAGCGAGGCATGTCTTTTAGAGGCGAAAAAGGCTCCAAATCTGGACTGAGTTTAAGAGAAATCTTAGATTTCCACAGTAATGATTAGCGGTTTTTGAAGGCATACTTAAATGGTAAAGATCTTGAGTTAAAATCGCTTCTCGACAATAAGTATTCAACGCACGAACGGAATAAAGAAATATTTTACTCGAGCTTACCGTTAAACGGTAGAGTGAGAATACCTATCTAAATTCTCTGAATAAATTCCACTTTACTGTGTAGCTGATAGCAAATACTCTCTAAATAACATATCCAGTAAATTACATATGACTGTTGTAAATAATGTTATTAGCATAAGAAATGTCTCGACAAGCTATTCGGTACTCAAACCGTTTACTTCGCTCAATTCAAAAACAAACTCCGTAAAATTCCTACTCAAAATCAAACAAATGTACCTTGAAACTTTAACTGTTGGTTAAAATGTACATGTTGGTGGTTGAGAGGTATTTTTATGGAGTAATTTTATGGTCATCTGGGGTCGATTTAGGCAAATGTCACTTGCATGTACCTTGACACTGAAATCTGCACGCTCAAAGTCACTCAACCAAACCTGGCCTTTCGAGATTCGTGTAACGCTACAAAACCTAAAATTTCTTCCCTATCCTTACCTTTAGTTCTTGTTTGTTCTAGTTCGTCTAAAACCACAGGTTTTGACTATTTAGGAGAGGTAGAAGAGAGCCGCGGTGCGAGAGTGTGTAGAATAGCAGATGTAGGCATTGTATGAGTGATTGGTATTGAACAAGGGATAAGTAACACGAGACACAGACATGCCATCTCATTGGCTTACCATAACCAAATGTGTGAACTCTTATATGACACCTGCAACACTATTTTGATTAGGAACTTAAGTACGTGTAGGGCTTTTGATATTAACTGGAGACTTACTTATACTCCAATTTATTACGAAAACAACGAGAAACTCTCTCTACATCCTTACAGGAGTGGGGCGAGTGAAAATCATTGTTTGCAATCCCTCGTTGCGGGCGTTGGTTTTACAAGGACATATACATGTTTCCCACCTTCATTGTTGAATTATTACTATCTCATAATAACCCCGTTGACAAATGGTCATAGTTCATTCTGTAAACACTATAGGGCTGTGTCAATCAGAGCTTAACACCCAAAATCGACGCCTGTCTCGAAAAATTGACCGTCAACCCAACCGAATTATGTAAAATTTTACTTTGTTCATTCTCGGGTGAACAGGAAAAAGATGACCAAATATTAGGGTAAATTCGATTATGGTAAGCTCTCTGTATCCAGACGAACGGTTTGAGCGCATTCAACCTTAAAATGCGCGTGGCCTTTGTTGTATTGTTTTTAGAAATTGCTTGGACGAGTTGATATTCTCTTCAAAACAAAAGGTATAAGCTGTCCTTGGATGGCAAAGTGCGTATTTTCAATTCAAATCGTTTCCTACTTCCATATACCAGGGTTTTTTAACCTAAAACACGCATACAGGTACCTCAAAGTTTGTTTATCTTTGAGGCTAAAATGTTGAAAAATATGGATTCTAGAGTTGCTTGGAAAGATCACATTGTTTAATCAAAAACAAAACATAATTAATACTATCAATACAAATATTAATATACCATCGAAATAAACTTTATTTCATGTTTATACTACTCCTAAGGCTCTACCGTGGTTAAAAATAAAAAGATTGAAGATTTGTTTCTCCAAATATCTCGTCTTTTTTTCTTTTCTGAAACCGCAAAGACTGCGTTTCAATGCTATTTGCCTCGAACGAAACTGGGAATAATTAAGCGGATCTACTTCGCTTAGGATTTCGATTACTATGAAGCAGAAAATTAATCCAGCGGGGTTAAATTTCCCTGTAACAACTCGCTGAAATATCCCGTACAATCACGACTTAGTATCTATTATAACCGCAAAGTTCGCCAGTACTTTATATTTGTTCAGCGTGAAATAAACACTACAAATAAAAATATGTTATTCAAATTTGTATTTTGAATATGGAATAACAAAATCGACGTTTTTGGTTGGTTTTAGAAATTTGTTTGAATAAAGCCGTATTTTATTGCGTTAGGATTGACAGATCAACACTTAGCTTGATAGCAATCTGACTGCCATCTCCAATCGCTAATATCACACAACTGCAAATCAGAGCCAACTTTCCATCATTTGTACGGGTTTGGCGAGTATAAAAAGCGCTTTCTCGGAGGAACTAGCAAACCAAACCTGAATGATTGCTATTCACAACACGACGAGTTCAACCATAAGTGCACTTTTTGCGGTTTCATGGACAATCCGAAACAACTCAAGGCGCAAAAATGTTTGCGGTTAAAATGACATAGATTTCGATGTATCTCGGTTCTCCCCAAAGAAATTCCATCTGGTCCTAGTTTATATTTCTAAAAAATTACATCAACAAAGTTATAATGCACAAGACATGTTTCACGCAATTTTAAGTACTCCGTACAAAAGCAATTGACCTTAAGCTGTGCAATGTTTAATAATAGTTCGTTTTGAAAATCCTAAGACATGTTATCCTTGCCAAATCTAAACCAAACTGAACAGAAAACATGGCTTAGAAAAAATGTGTTCCACATAAAAATATGTCAATCCTTTGAGAAAAGTTATTTCAAAATGGATTAAAATTCGCTAAGCAGGACATCAAGTTAATTATCGTTAATTACAAGGACATAGCGAGAAGACACTGAATACTGCGTTACTATTAAATACCCAAATCGTTATGAAAACTACTGTACTGTACTGTTTCGCTATTTCATGTTTTAGAGGATAATCTAAGTAGAATCATATAGTTTATCTATTATGAATAGGATGTGTAAAGAAGGAACTAGCCTGAATATTGGTCGTTCTTTGATGAATACAATTATATTACTTGAAAGCGACGAGGTTAGACTAAAATTTGAATTCGAAAACCAAGTTTTTGAGGTGCATTTAATGCTTCTAAAAGCCAAGATAAGAACTGAACGAAGAATGATAGTGTTTAAGCAAATATAGTTTTAGTAGAAATGGTGTTATTCATGTAATACTTTCGCTTGCTGTATGAGTGTATAGCATGGTGAGCTTACAATGAATATCATTCAAATCCGGCCGCATTTACACAAATAACTGTTTCAAACTTCTCGCACGCTCGGTACAAGCGTTACATAAACTCTAAAGCGTGGTAAAAGCTTTGATATTTACCTGGTCTTGAGAAAACTTGTGAACTGTGAGAGAAAACAGGGGTTTGTCTTTATCTAAGGCGATCACAAACTCGACTCAATACCACATATCCAATTCAAAGAGATAAATAAGCCCCCAGGGGACGTCAGCTCGATAATCGACCACCGGAAGTGACATAAACCAACAAATAAAAGCGAAAGGCCATCAAACTCGTTGCTGCCCTAGACAAATTATCCAAATTTTAAACAACACTTCGAGCGAAAATATTTTACCGATAATATCTTTGTGTTTGTGTCTCGAATGGAAGTATGTTTGGGGAAGGGACGATAGTTTTTTTTCTTGTGTTTATTGTGCGAAAATAACCGACATTTAACAAAAGAAATTGTCAAGAAAATGACAACCGCATTCGAGAGTTAATTCAAGCAGAAAGCTTTTTCAAGTTTATTCTCCTCGGAAGCCTATGAGGATTTAAATTTACTACACCGAGGTTTCTACCCACGAAATAATAGACAAAAAAAGATTTTTCTGGCTTTAAAGAAGGTCAAGGGTTGGATTTTCAACGTTTATAAAATCATTCTTGGTGAATGTTAGGATTATATTGTATTGTTTGAAAACAGCTGGTAATATTTATGTAGGTAAACAGAACTTGAAGCCGTCATCTTTGCGAAAATGAACGATTTTAGTTTAAGTCTACAAGCAAATCGAGTGTATGTCAATCGCTAAACCATTATCAACTAGCCGGCTATTGATATTTTGGCGATTTATAGATGTAGATCTGCCAGTATTTGAATGTGGAACGCCGATCGCTAAAGATAGATAGGTCCTCAGCGATAGGAATCGAACGAACGGAAGAAAATAAGACCCTGATGGAAACAGAATAAAAGAAAAATTAATTTGAACAACCAAAATGTTAGTGTGTTTTTTAAATATATTTTTTGAAATAACAGTAGACTTTAATTTGTGTTTATTTACAGCACTTTTTCACCATTCGCTCTCAATACGTCTTGTTATTTGTAATTCAATCATACTATTTCAAATACATTTGAAGTCTTAAGATATCAATAATCTTAACAAAAACACCGGGCGAGATTGTTTTACGTGTATTTAAACATGAAATTTAAGAAACCCAGTACTAGTCTGCAGTTTGCGGAATATTTTTATCGCTAAATCCCTGCGGTCAAATGACATCCAGATATTGATAACTGGGTATAAAAATAACAGGATTTAAAGTTCTGGCAACGATAAAATCAATATATTTTCGATGTCCATCGAAAAATAATTGTTGATCGCTTCAAAATCAGTTCTAGTAAGCAAAATCAAATTTTAAGATGATTATCACAGAGCTTTCGGAGTGAGAAAAGTAGGAGTGAAAAAAGAGAATGAGAAAAAGCATATCCATTCACTTTTCAAAGAGAAAAAGTTTTATTGCGAATTGCGAATTGTAGTTTTAAAATTTTAAAAATAATAAAAATAAAGTAGAAATACTACAGACATTTTTTATCGGCAGGAGAAACTACTGAGGATTTTTTACTGAAAAAAATATAGTACATGAACATGGAAAAATGTCTTCGCGCGGGCATAACGTAAACATGGTCAACTGTAGGAGAGGTTGGCACTTGATTTTCACATTATCATATATGTATATATATGCTATAAACTACTTTGATACTCTCATTAGACCTCCATGACGGATGTAGCCAGTGAATCACCCCCTGAGGTGGCTAGGGTATTATAGGCCTCGCCCATTACGTATGGAATTTCCATGATGAGTTTCGCCGCGAACACGGAATGGATACATTTGTATGCAGAGCTACACGGAGTTAATACCCACTTCCTGATTGATGATACCACAAAATGAGAGTGACAGAATGTAAGAATGAATAAAAATAGACAAGAAGTCATGGAGATATTGATAGAGGGTCACAACTAGTGTCTGACTGACGTATGTCAAGTGTACTATTAATAACATTGCTGATGTAATGTTTCTCAAGCATGTTAAGAATATCTCAAGAATCTCACATATTTCAGTGAAAATATATTCATTTGGCTGTAAAGATTAGATTGTGGGATAAGATAGAGCATTTTTACTTTGAAGAAAGATAAATGTTCAGTTCTGTTTTGCTTCCTTCGCAGGAATTTATTTATCCGTTTATAAGATTTCTCAAGTGTTGATATATTTTAAAGCGTTGAATTTCTGATTGTCTCCGTCGTTGCGTGACTGTCAAAGCGTTGCGTGACTTGATGGAATTCTTTGACTACAGACGGATGGTTAGATAAGAGTTCTATGATGGGCAGAACCAGAGTCGCAGAACCAAACAGTTTTCTGATAAAAGATAGCTTCTTCTTGCTCTTCGTGATGAAACGGAGGGAGGGGAGGGGTGGTATGTCTAGTCAATATTTCTCTGGATATACACTAGACGGTTTGTGCTAAAGGACCTAAAGCAGTACATTCCGATATTATGCCACAGCCACAGTTCAGTGACACTCACATGGCTTCCCGATACAAAGCATCTGATTGGTGCAATGTAAAATCCACTACAAAGATCCGATCTACGAGCCAATAGAAGCGGACGTAGATGCGCGCAAACATAATGGAGGGTTTGGTGGGGAACCAATTGATCAGCGTAGCAGCGCCAGGGATTGTGGAAAAGTGGAAGAGGGTTTTTTCTGCACGCACGCCTTTCACCTGCACCATCCCCTTTGGGTTCGCGCTTCCCCTAATCCCTATTAGATCCCTTTTTGTCGCTTCACAGGCAAGGACTAAACAAGGACTAAACGAGGACTGATCGGAATTTGCCTCTATTTCCCGCCAGTTGACATGACCAAACGTGCATGTAGGCCTAGACTAAGCCTTTTAAAACAATATCTGTGCGGCTCACTCACTCAGCTCGGGGCAAAGTTCAAGTATACAGACTAATAGTCTGACTAAAGCTTTGACGCGACGATAGAATGATGTTGACCAGACTATGATAACAAAACCAACCACAGGTATCCAAAGCCCTGTTTTTGGCAATCATATTGCATGCAGTTCAGTGCAGTTTTTCGAACTTCTCAAGAAGACTTCAATAAAATTTAACCCGACTTCTATGGTGTATGGAAACCTGAAAAAAAAACGAACTTGGGCTACCTGTGGTGAGGTGTTTGCGTGTCACTAGGTGCATTCGTATTGATAACAGATCAGATATTTGATCAGGAACTACACAGATAAACACTATCGTCCCACACATTACACCCTTAAGGTATGTCCATGTCACCTCAAACCTGGAATATCAATATTTCTTAGTTTATCTTTCACCAGCAGGGTTCCCATAATATGTTCCAAGTGCATCATGGTATAGCTAAGTGGTATCACCCAACTGAAATATACACGACATCCTGTTGTATTTAGTGTACAGACTGAATGGCAGTATAATATCCTGAATAAAAACCTTGGCGGGGTATCGGTTGATGCTGTTGTGTATATATCGTATATCGTGGCATTTTTGTGATGGGCGGGGATGCGTAAATTCTCCAGCTGATCCTGTCCGGGTCCGGCACGTAGTACTGATCGCGATATCGGGTACCCTGTACCCTTTGGCGCACCGTATATAATGCACCCCCTCCTATTCACAACATGCAGTATTTGGATTATATATAACCCTTATAATATCAACATCTTTATCACAGGTTACTGCATGCTGAGATACTCTTATATCAACAATTATAATACACCAACAATTGGCTGTGACGTCACAGATACTAAGGTCTTTAAATCCCCTCGAGTGAAAACTGGGTAATCACGATTTTGAAGTAATCTGTTCGCATATAGTTATGATCGCGTTTACCAACCTTTGAACTATGAACATCACTAGAAACTTCTTCACAATGCTGCGCTAAGTGAACAAACTTCGCTGAGATCATTGAATTCCTGATAAGTCATCACACGCTGATTGTACAGTAAAACAACATTCCTTGTAGTGCGATAAACTATCTTTTAAATACCTCAATCGGCAAATCAACCCGTCTATAATATAAATAAGCCACAAAAATGCAAAATGTTTGATTGTGATTAGAAACTAAGTGTATTTAGACTGTATTGTTAGAACATCTCTCAATCTGTAGGAATGTTTTGTGAACATCTTGTTTAGACGGTATGCGTATAATAGTCTGTAAGCCATGACAGAAGTTACAACGCTAAGGTACTTCAGTTAACAATCTATCCCAACCTTGAATTCCTACCTCCCTTGTTACCCTTATTCTGCGTACAATTGCTCTATCAACTTACCTTGAAATAGGAATCTTTTCTGGCTATCAAATCGAGAGAGCGAAGACACGTCTCGTGAAGATCAAGCGCAGAGAGTTTAGCTGTTGTCTCGTAACGGCGGGGTACTTGGATGATAGCTTGATAAAGAGAATCTATTTTGTAAAGGTCAGATAACAATCATTTGGCATTACAAACTATCCATCTCCGCCCCCTCGACCCATAGTTACGATGTTAGAACAGAACAAATACGAACAAGACAACTCGCTTGACGTAATCAAATCTTCACAAAGGAAAAATAGCATTGCATAAATAATCTATGGTTGATATTGAAGAGGTGATTATAAGACCATTAATACTAAGTAAACATGGAATTACAGACCGTTGTCACGATTGGGTCACGTCATCTACACTGTGACAGCTCGAGTTACATTAGCTAGCGTGACATTTTGGTAATCTGGAACTGTCAACGTTTCGAAACTAATACTACTAAGAAAATGACCGGTTAAGTTGAAGCACTTTCAGACTCTCTTACTTACGTTTCTTGTGGTGTAGGATTGAGAGGCTGACACACCCTCGACTAACTTACAATAGAATGCTTTCACAATGTTTCTCTTAGCACTTCCCTTCACAACGGACTCCCCTCCCCTCTACATGACGCCTCGAGCTACGCGCGCGCTGACCTCCAGTGTGTTAACGAGTACCACTTGGTGCAAGTCTAAACTGTCGATGGCGGGATGAGGAGAACAATGGTCTGAATATATATATGAAGCGAATTTCCATAGCGTTGCTATTCCCGTCCAGCACAGGAGGTCTAACCAAACAGATTATCCCTTCAGTCCTCCCCTCCTCGTGATTTCACAGATAACTCATTCGAACCTGAATTGAGGATATATATTTAGCACTTTAACAATCTACATTGTGATTTAATTCTATCTGTTCAAATATTATTGAACAGTTTGACATTCTTTTTCCTGGAGCCCATGTTCCTTGTGGTCTCCGCCAAGAAACGAAAAGCTCTGGGCGATTCTGTTTTCTGATTGGCTGATACAACAACAGAAAGACAAAATAGGGTCAATAGACCCCTTGCAGCACGTCGAAATGCAGCTCAATTTGGATGACAAAACAATAGGTTCCAATTGTCAGGAGATTGAAAAGGTTTTGGTTTCGCGCTCCAAATTGAGCTGCTTTGACGTCACGTGCAAGGGGTCTATATCGAAGAGAACTGCTGCTGTTACTCAGAAATGAAATAACCAGAAAAATCAAGTCCGAAGCCAAGACCAGCCAAGTCTAATAGCGTCCAACACTACAGCTATCAATAACACAATTATTCCTATCTTGATCCACATATGCATCGATCCTGACTCTGAGCTTGATATACTCGTGAGCATATGATCCTGTTTAATACCGCTGACTGCACCCTTTGGTAAGGGCTCAGCAAGTCCAGGAGATTGTATGTCTGTTTCATTGAGTAATGTGCCGATAAGGAAGTGTTTCCCTGTGGTCGTGATTTGAGCCTTGATCATTTTACCCATGAAGTCTCCTTCGTCTTTACGAACAAGAACCTAGGAAAATAATAAATAAATAAATGAATGAAAACATGGTGGGATTGGATGGGATGGGATGGGATTGAATGAGATGGGATGAATAGATGGATGAATGGTTTTAAGGATGGATTGATACATGAATAAATGAATGGATGAACGAATAGATGGATGAATGGTTGTAAGGATGGATGGATACACAAATGAATGGATGGATGAATGGTTGTAAGGATGGATGGATACACAAATGAATGGATGGATGAATGGTTGTAAGGATGGATGGATACACAAATGAATGGATGGATGAATGGTTGTAAGGATGGATGGATACATGAATAAATGAATGAATGGATAAATGAATATATGGATGAATTGTTGTAAGGATAGATGGATAAATGAATGGATGAATAAGTGTTTGAATATATGAATGGACAGGTGGATGGATAGATGGATAAATGAAAGGATGGATGGAGGTATGGACATAAGAACAGACAGACACAAGAAGACGAAAAAAGCCTTCAAGGTTGGTTACCTGGTCATATGATTTATTGTGTCCAACATAATGAACTCCATCATGAGACTCTTCAGTTACTAAGATATCTTGAACCCATCCAACCTGGTAATATAATCATCAATCCATTGTTTAGCAACAAGAAATTAGTAGAGTAGATATTCTTTAGTAAGGAAACAAGGCAGGTATAAAAATCCATAGGTGAACAGGGTGAGTAAATAAGATAGATAATAATTTGGAAAATAGGGGATACTTACTTTCCTGTCGTACGTGGTATATGAATGAAAAAGCTTTGAAACTTCTCTAGTTCTTTTCTTAACCTGAAGAATAAATAAATAATACATAGATCAAAAAGGTAGAAGAGAGAAGGGGCTAAGAAAGTCCACAGTACAAGGACAGGAACAGCACAACAGGGAAAGATCAAGTACGAGCAGTGATTGGATACAAGCAAAATACTGAGTGTGCAGGAACAGGAACATTGTAAAGACATTGACAATGAGTAGGTAGGGTCAGTTACTAGACAGGGACAATGTAGTGATATACAAAGACTAGATGAGGAACAAGTAGGAATGTAGGGAGTCTTACTTCTTCTGTTGGCAGGCGCTTCATTCTTGCTGCAGGAGTGCCTGGTCGTGGATAAAACTGATTTATAAACAGACTAGGGAACCTGTATTTGTCAACCAGATCCATTGATTTCTGGAAATCCTCAGGCATTTCAGTCGGGAATCCACAAATCAGATCTGTTGCTATGGTGATATCTGGGACCCTGGAAAAAGGATAATACATAATCATCAGTCATCATCATCATAACGATCATCATCAATATCATCATCCATCCCTCATCATCCCCATCAACAGTAGCAGTACCACCACCATCATCACCACCACAATCACCATCATCTCCATCATCACCATCACCATCACCATCACCATCACCATCACCATCACCATCACCATCACCATCACCATCACCATCACCATCACCATCACCATCACCATCACCACCACCATCATCACCATCATCATCACCATCACCATCATCATCATCACTACCACCATCATCATCACCATCATCACCATCACCATCGACATCATCATCACCATCATCATCACCGACATCATCATCATCATCATCAACAGAATCACCATCACCATCACCATAATTATCTTCATCACCATCACCATCACCATCATTCTCATCATTCTCTTTGTCACCACCTGCCACCACCACTGTGCAACACCAAATATATGGATCAAACTTAGACTGAGTACCTTTCCTTCAAGAAGTCAACCACATGACAGAAGTCTCTGGCAAAATATTCTCTTTTCATGTCAGCCAGAACATTATCTGAAGCACTTTGAACAGGGACATGGAGGAATGAATACACTTTGGGATGGTTGAGCAGTTTGGCCATTTCCTTTATCAAAACAACAAATCAAGCACAATATATTGAACAGCTACATTCAAAATCACAAAATAAAAGGTTAACATGGTGGACCCTTGGACACCCCTGGATATAGGGAAGTCAGTCAGGGCAGGGTGACAAGGGTACAGGAGTGTCCAAAGAAGTCAAGACTAAAGTGGTACCACTAAGTCGTCAGGAATTATAATTCTGGAGAGTTTAATGTGGGCGTGGCTACAGGGTGCAACAAATCTGACAGCCCAAGGGTACCTGTACACTGATAGCAGGAAAACATACCTCTAAATGTTCCAGTATATAAGGTGGGTTAGTCATCCCAATGCGAAGCCGTGCACCATCAGGTATCACTTCCACTAGTTTCCATAGCAACTCTGGTAGAGATGTACCTATATCACGGCCATATGCCCCAGTGTCTTCAGATGTCAGCCATATTTCTACCACACCCTCTGGAAATATGAAACGAGAACTAAATAAGTCATTCATTGATGCATACACAGGGGTGTCGATGATATTTGAAGTAGGTGGATGAGATTCAAATGTAGGCGTCTGTGTCCACTAATTTTACTTCTTTTTTATTGAGACTGATTCATAAAAGCCGGCGGTATGAAGTTAAGTACCTGGCGATCGATTGCCGGTAGGGGCCTCCTATTGAAACCCCTGCATACATCTGCCAACTCTTCCTGCATAATAGACCTTTTCGGCTTGGGTGTAATGTTTTCCCATTTCAGACCATGTGTCATTCTCTTGAGAATAAGATTCTTTGTTTGAGTTGTATCCATATTCATGTGTCTTCTCGTGTGCAACTGTTAAACAATGAAATGATACTCTGGGGAATGACACATGGTCTGAAATGGGAAAACATTATGCCCAAGCCGAATAGGTCTATTCTACCAACACTTTATCAAGGGAGTAAAAGTAACTGACAGAAACCAGAAAAAAAGCCTTTGAATCAAGATTGTCTAAACATGTCTAGTTGTGGAATCAAATCAAACCCCAGAGGTGATACAGTAGATCATGTACTACAACTACACCACCCTTGATTCCCTATCATGTGTGTGTAATCTTACCATCAAATGCTTGTTTAGCTCTGTCTACAATCTCTTCAGGTGGATAGCTCCCTAATTCTCCTCTGGCATGTTTGGTCTTGCAGTAGGTACACTGGTTTAAACATCTTTATCAACAACAAAAATACAAACATATATTTTTGTATTTATATGCATTTGCTTCATATATTAAATCACTTTTTTATAGTGGGATAAAAATTCAGTAACTTAATACTGGTTTCCAACTTGGCCCACTGTCACTCACACACACTACCACTACATTATATATTCTATGCATACATCTAAACTCACATGTTGATTTTTAGGGAGGGAGGAAAAACCAGAGACCCTCCAGAAAAAAAACCCTCATGGCACAGGATAGAACAACACATTGAACAAACTCAACTCACATGTGATCCAACCTGAGCCGGGGTTCGAACCTGAACCACAGTGGTGAGAGGCGAGCGGTAAACCACTACACCACCCATGCCACCAATATTACACCAATAGTACAGTGCAAAAACCGTGGGACAATAGAACATTCCTGCAATATTTCTAGGTGCCCACGGTTTTTCGATTCACACTGTAATACTATAATTATTACCAACGATTAATTGTACCTAGATAGTTATATTTATCTATATTTATCTCTTATGTATATTTTGAATTTCAATATTTCTTGTAATTATAAAGTTGTCTATTTTCTTGTCTTAACCAAATTACAAACTTCATAATTGAAATATATACTACTCAGCACAATAAAACATTAACCTTAGTTATTCTGAGTAGTAATTTTACATTACGTTATTAAATTTCTAATTTATGTTATCTCATGCAACAACTGTTAATAGTGGTAATAAAATATTGTTCAAGATTACCATACTGTACCTATAAAAAACTAAAATGACAACAGCCTACAATTTTTCTTACCCAGTATTAACGGCAATGATCTCAACTAAAGGGTTTTTTCGTATTTTAGGTAAGTCTAAAGCAGCTCCACCAGCTTTTCTGCCATCCTTTTTTTTCTGACTCAGTATTCTTACTGTGTGCCCTGAGAATAGAAGGAAAGAGTATTATTTTATAACTACCCCTTTTTTATTGTTGCAAGACACATGTAGTAACAGGTTTATTGGCAGTAGTATACCGTTAATCAAAAACAATCATTAGACTACATAAAGGTAAGGGGAATGATACAATCTATGAAACAATAAGAATCTGTTTTAGTGAAGATATTCACTGTTTACCTTTCAGAGTTTCCTCTACAACTTCAACAACTCTGTCAATTTGTTGAACCTAAAGAAAATAGATCAGAAAAATATGACACACCTAGTGTACATTGACAAGAATGTGTTAGGGAATCATAGCCATAGTGTATGCTCCTCTAATCTCTGGCGTCTCCGGTTCAATTCTTGATATCAGCATCATATATTTTAGCAGATATTAATTAAGTCTCTCCTTTGATGCAAGGGTTTTTTACTGGTTTCTCCAGTTTTCCTCCCTCGGCAAAACATAACATGCTCAATTCAACATCAATTCAAAGTGCCCCGACTTAGATCAGCACAGAGGTTGTTTCAGGGTTCAATCTGTGCATTAGCCCAAAGATTGTTTCAGGTAAAATGTTGGATTTTTACTCACCCCTACGATACTGACTCCTTTGATTGCATCTTGTCTCGGCTGTCCCTGAGGCACACACCCTGCCACAACTAGGTATTTATTCTTTTCTTTGGCTTTCTTGATAGCATTTTTAAAACCATCTTCAGCAGGGTTCTTGACTGTGCAGCTGTTGAGCAGCCATAAATCTGCTACATCTTGATCGTCTGAAACCACAAGTATCATCATCACATGTACAGTTACATCAATAACACAATACATGGCAAGGGGACATGTGGATATTTCCGAAATCCTCCTCACCCTCCCCACCCCTTGGAAATTCTAATCCCCCTCCATGGGGAAGTATGGATATGATATTGATCTGAATACATACCAGTAATTTTGTATCCATATGCTGCTAATTGTCCAGACATGTACTCACTGTCGCTGTTATTATGTGTGCAACCCCAGGTACGTACATATATACTCTGAGTACCCGGTATTATGCTATCTCCAACTGGTTTTTCCTGATTAGTAATTTGTCCATTACTGGTTTTCTTTCGATTCACTTTAGGGAAAACACTCTTACGAGGAGAAATCCGATCATTAGGAGTGATGTCTCCTGGTTTTACAAAGTCTTCAATATCATCCAAATCATCACACGCAGGCATGGTAAGAACTTAATTTATCTGTAATCTAAAGACTGAAAACAAAACAGCAGTGAGGAGAGAGGAATAGGTTATACAAGAGAATTTAGCATTCAGCAAGTCCTCAGAGTCGTACAACAAGTCATAACTACAGCTCACTATGATAATTCTGCAAAATAAGTATTTGTCAGAAGACAAGTCACCAGAACAAGTAATTGGTTTGGTGTACAAAAAGTAATTTTAACACCAAGATAATATATTTTATAATAAGTGATTCTGGGATCTAGGATTGTGTTCTCGCAGGGCCAGGTTATTCACCATGTTTTACCAATATTTTTACTGCTAAGCACTGATTAAGACAACAGTTCCGACAGGAAAGTCGGAGCTGTCAATCAGAGTATGTGAAGGTACCGAACAATTTGTTTAATTGATCTCGATTTGTCGCCTCAATCAACGCATAGCAATGAAAACAATGCGATTTTCAAGTTTCTTGGGGACCTCCAAAACTTCCAGTGCTTTTGGCTTTCTTCAATCGAAAAATAACACCTTGAAACACTGTAAATTAGAAGGAAGGAAGCCAGAATACAAGGGAAAGAGCCGCTTATGGTGCTGTCTGGGTCGTAGAAATACAAAAGAGCGCTGTGTAGTAAAGCATTTCTTACGTAAACTTACTTAACCTTACCTTTCCCGGGTACCTTTGAATCAAGTTTAGCTGTTTCACGTGGCTCTGAATATCAAATAATAAAACAAATTCCACAGATAAAATAGCCTTGAAAATATCTTAAAAGCGTCTTAGAGAGTTTTAAAGACGAAAAAAACAACTTTTTACTGTTAAAAGTAAAAAGATCGGCAAATATTTTAGTGACTTCAAGAACACATTTTTTCTTTCTCCTCGTCCGCCATCTTGAAATTTATGACGCAATGTTTGGTGGGTGTAAACCGCTGGTTGATCGACCTTGCAGACTCACTCGTTAAAAATGCGTCACATCCGTCACCAAATATAAACCGATCTTTACCTTACGTCACGTTATTTGTCGTAATTAAGAAAATTTAAGAACTTATAATATTGAAATGATCTTTTTGTAATCCGTAAACCCTTCTACAGTGAAAATTAGGAATTATTTGGGGAAAAGATGATGAAGAGAGGTTGTCGGATGGTTGAGGTTGGAGGGTGGAAGATGCTGGAAACATTGCGTGACATACCCCGGAAATTTTTCTCTTTTTACACAAGGATGATATCACTTCGAAAGTGAAAGTATTTGCAAGGTTTAATAGCTTATATTTGCGGAAAAGCGCCATCTCGAAGCACACTGTGGATTCTAGCAAGTATACAGCACAAGGAAGCACTGAAAGAAAAGATGAATTCAGTCTTGAATATCACCGCTTTTCTCATTCTCTGTACCTTTGTATCGCCATCCCTGTCGTGTGATCCTGTTCATATGATTAAAGACAACGAAGGACACATGCCTTGCATGTATTTGGACATCAAACTGATCAAGACTATTGGATGTGGCTATAACATGCAGAACGCAGATGCTCCTAAGGACTTCAAACAAATCGGTGCTGACTTCAAAAGATTCTTCAATGGACCACTAACCCCGTCCACTGCCAAATGCAATTGCTCTGCTGTTCCTTGCCTTAAGGAAAACCAAATCGACGCACTCTTGGAAATCAGCGTCAAAACTGCAATTGCAGATGCTAAGAGTTTAATCAAATCATTCTCGACTCTGTGTTGTCCGGTTCAAAACGTGATGGTAGACATGGCATATACTCTAGGAGGGCCTGGGTTTAGAGCATTTACAACTTTTTCCAAGCTCGTAGACCGCCAGTACTGGAAGATGGCTGGAGATGACCTAACGTGCTCCAAGTGGTGTAACGCGAAGCATCAAGATACCAAGAGATGCCTTCGAGATGCAGCGATAGTTTCCAAAGGTTGTGGATGTTCTGGATCGTATCCTCAGGTCTGCACTCCTACCGCATCTAGTTGCTGTGCTTCTCAAGAAACCTGCTGTAAAGGTCAGGGTTTTTACTTGCTTTTCAACCCAAAAATATGTTTCTTGCGTTTTAGTTAATGTGGGCTATAAGCTACTTATCATTGTACTTTTGGCTTTCATTTTTCAACCACCAAGTTCAAGCAAGGGCAAATTCCGCTAGACTCCCCATTACAGTGGCGTAGCGAGGACCCAGGATCTGTTGGGGGGGCACCTAGAATAAAACCAACTACGGCAAAAATTTGGGGGGCATGTGGCCATCTCCCCTCGCCCACCCCTCACTACGTCACTGACCCATTATTAAGATATTTTACACACCGACACTGAATCCAGGCTTCAGAGTTTAACAAACATTACGTTAAAAATGACAATGATGACAAACCTTTAGTACAGAAACCAGACCAGATTGCAACTAAGTAAGAAAATACCTCCACCCTCCCCTCCCCCGTGAATTTCCATGAATGCTAATCTTTTTTCTATCTTGTACTTCTTAGCTGTCTTCACATACAAGAGTTTCATCACCAAGACCTTTGATGAAGTGGGCTGTTGTCCTTTCCCTAAAGCAACATGCTGTACTCACAACAGATGCTGTAAGGAAGGCCAAATCTGCTGCCCAGCCGCGCCAGCTGAGCCCACGTACTGCTGTAACAGAGATTACCCACACTGCGCTCCGGGCCGCATGTGTTCACGTGATGGAACACGTGAAGGTCACATGATCCCAGGCATGGAGATTTTTGAAAGGAAGGGCTTTCACTAAAATTCCAAAAGTTTGGCTTTGGAAACAAAATAATACCTGAAATAATATAATACTAATACTAAAAAGTGCTGTAAATTACAAATATATTAGGTTTTTAAAAAGTGCATGAAAATGTCTTTGACGATGTTGGCATGATGCCTCTTAAAAAGGCCTTACGATCAAGAATAATATATTGTATTTATAGAAGGGATAAAAATAAAGTCAAAGGTTAACTAAATGACACGTGTACAGATCTTTTGAAGCTCATTTTAGAGGACAAAATCGAACTGGCAGTTCCCAAGACTTTGAATACTCTTGTACTCCGACCACTCGCGTTATGGCAGCCATGACAGGACACAGGAACAATTGAATCTGATCTAATATGATTTGCATGAGAAAGAATTCAGTTTCCCAGGGAAAAATACTGTATTGTTCTGCCTCCTGTCATGGCTGGCATCACGTGTTGGTACGAAGCCTCTAATAGCCAATGTGCATGAGCTCGAAATTCTGGCTGAAAGCATGATGGGAAAGTGAGTTCTTACGCTTTTTTGGCTCCTCTAAAAATTCATCTGATAATTTTTCCTTCGACAATTCTATGGAAATAAAAGGATTTCAGCAGACGAAAATAACAGAGTAATTTTTTTCTGATAGTTCCTTTGATTTCCCTGTTACATTTTTAAAGAACTCACTTTCCCAGAGTGCTTTGTGAGCTTTGATGCACATTGCCTATTGAAAATAAAATATTTTGTCAACTTCTTCTTTCAGCATGGCGGGTAAGACATCATATCAACACGAAAAATATGTCGAGGAACACGAAATCAGAAAAGAAATTGATTTGAAATTTAATTTTTAATCAACAAAAGCACAAAATAACAAACTTCTACTTGTTAATAAGCCCCAATTTAATCTAGATATATACAGGTCTGGAAGGACCAGTATTTATACATCCCTTAAAAAACGAGTTGCAACCTTGAGTACGAGATACAGCGATAATATCCGTAAATTTTCCCTTCGCGTATTGCTGGTTTTCAATTATTCCCACGAGAAACAACAAAAGACATGACGAACATGTTGGTTTACATAACATAACTGAGAAACCAACACCAAATCTTTTGTTCAAGTCAACCAACATGTCGGCTATGACGTCACATGCACAAGTACAAAAGTCCCAGCGGCCATGTGAAAACCAGCAATTACGCCTTGACAGCACTACTACAAGATATCTTTTTCTTATTTGAATGTTTTAATGAGTTGCAAGATATTGGTGTTATTGGTGTTAATAACGCTAACAAAATGAACTATGCAAAGGATTCTGGTAGTAGTGGTATCAAGTGCTAATATGGGGAATGGAAAATTCAAGCTATTTATAGAATACATGGAGAAAACTGCCCCCTTTCATAGCATTTAGACCTGACCAAAAGAATGATAGTTCTAGCCCTTGTTTAAGTGTAAAAATTGCTGATGAAATTCGTTAATAGCAATGGAGTGGAACAAAAGCTGATCTCTGTGGAATTCCACAGTTGATATATGTAAAAAAAAAAAATCATAAATATCAGTCTAGTAAGAAAACTGACAGCTTATTTAGAAATTATAATCATTTCTAAAGCTAGAGTGGACCAACAACCGATCATTGCGGAACTCCACAGTTTCTTTTGTGAAAAACCTTAAAAAACAACGGTCAACTAGTAAAAATGTCTAATACAATACATATTGATTAAGCTTTTAGGTAATTATTGCTTGCTCGAGTTCATTTGAATATAAAGAGAGTTGCATGACTCTTGCATGGCAGCGTAACGCAATCAATAGAACAACAACACATTATCAAAATCAAACTTTTTTGTAAATTTTGATCACGTTAATATTGCGTCTGAGAATCAGACAGTAATACACGAAGATAAATGTAATGATTATTGGAATAGTCACCCAGAATCCCAAACACACGAAGCTTACGGAACGAATTTCTCTACAGTCCAGAAACCTGGATTCCCTCTAGTCCAATCCACTATTTTCACACAATTCTAATGGTATTACTAATGAAATTTCAAAGAAAGACTGATGGAGAGCTCAGCCGCTTACGAGAACTCTTGCGCAGAACAAAATATTCATTGAAATCTTGAGCTTTTTTATCTAATCAGTCCCGGCACAGGGTTCTTTGGCAAATGAACTTGTCCGCATGCATCAGTCTGTCTATAAAATCTCTAGGGAAATTGGAGGGTTGTTGCAAAATCGTTTGCAGTTACATAGCTAACCTTAGTTCTAGAGCAACTTTATTATTCCCTCTTCCCTCCTTTCCCCCTCAATTTTACCCTAGCCCTCCCCCTCAATTAAGACCAGATCCTATAGGAACAGTTCTAATAGGAAAAAGAAATATACATTCTAATCCTTATGGTAATGGATGAACTGTCTACAGCAAAAGTGATTGGCTTCTCAAGTAAGGAATTCCAAGGTTTAACTCAATTGTAGCTATGGATAAGTGTGGTTTATAAGTGCTTTCATTACACGAAGGATATTCGTTCTTACCAGACCTTGCACTTCTTCTTTGGGTTCATTCTGGACCCAGCAGGACAGCTATAGGTCTTGGCGAATTCCTTTGAATTGGAAAGCGAACCTATGACCCTGAGGATGGAATAAAACAAGATGGAATCTCGTTAGAGTTGAGGAACATTGATGTGGTGGTATGGATGGGGTAGGTACAGGGGTAGGTCCCTTCATTCAAGGGTTTTTATTCCAGGTTCTCCGGTTTTCCTCCCTCCGCAAAACCTAACTCGCTAAATTTCAACTTTGATCAGCCCAGAGGTTGTTTCAGGGTTCTATCTGTGAGTTAACCATGCCCTGACTTAGATCAGCCCAGAGGTTGTTTCAGGGTTCAATCTGTGAGCTAGCCATGCCCTGACTTAGATCAGCCCAGAGGTTGTTTCAGGGTTCTATCTGTGAGTTAGCCATGCCCTGACTTAGATCAGCCCAGAGGTTGTTTCAGGGTTCAATCTGTGAGTTAGCCATGCCCTGATTTAGATCAGCCCAGAGGTTGTTTCAGGGTTCTATCTGTGAGATAGTCGTGCCCCGACTTAGATCAGTCCAGAGGTTGTTTCAGGGTTCAATCTGTGAGTTAGCCATGCCCTGACTTAGATCAGTCCAGAGGTTGTTTCAGGGTTCTATCTGTGAGATAGTCGTGCCCTGACTTAGATCAACCCAGAGGTTGTTTCAGGGTTCTATCTGTGAGTTAGTCACGCCCTGACTTAGATCAGCCCAGAGGTTCAATTGTTTCAGGGAATCGATAATATCTTCAAAAAGGTCTTTGAAGGTCCACTTTTACCACTTTTGACTAGAGGTTTTAAAGCAATACTCACCGCCATTGTCCTGGGCTGTGTACTCCATTCTCGACGGCACTAACAGCAGCAAATCGACGGAACGAGCTACACCAGATCTGGAACAAAATATAACACAACTTGAGAAAACAACTACGGGAGGGGACAGTGCAAGAATAATGGCGACCTTGAGGTACGACTACAGGGAGCCCGAAGTGCAGTGATGTCACCAGTAGTGGACGACTGAGGACTGTGAATTGTGGCCTTGACTCGACCATGGCAGAGGACAGGGGGAGGAGTCAGAAATTTGATTGACGTCTCATAAAATGGCTGGTTTCCTGGGCCGCGTAATTCATATAAATGAACGTAAGCATAGAATAACAAACCTGAGCAAAGCTTAAGAAGAACAGCTGATCGTGATTCAAGTGTAAGCCTGGAAGTCTCTTCTCCTCTCCATTCTTCTTCTTCCATATTTGGTAAGCCTTGTAACATATAATGTATTAATACACACCTATTGACATCTAAAGACATGGCGGCCATGTTGGATGATATAACATCTAAAGACATGGCGGCCATGTTGGATGATATAACATCTAAAGACATGGCGGCCATGTTGGATGATATAACATCTAAAGACATGGCGGCCATGTTGGATGATATAACATCTAAAGACATGGCGGCCATGTTGGATGATATAACATCTAAAGACATGGCGGCCATGTTGGATGATATAACATCTAAAGACATGGCGGCCATGTTGGATGATATAACAAAAGAAAACAAGACCAAATCTTTTGTTCAAGTCATCCAACATGGCGGCTATGAAACTAAACAGGATTTACCCCCTGGGGGAGGAGTCGGGGTTAGGCAATGCTCCTTTGCAGGGGAGGGGTGGGGTCAATACACATATTACGCAATACCTGGAAGGATTGTTTTATTCCACCATTATCAGCAATGTTCTCACCGAGAGTTTGAAGTCCATTCAGCTGAAATATAAAACAAGAAAAATATTGTATTAAATCAAATGATTAGTAATATGGATTAGTATCGCGATTCTCCTATAAGTTTCATTGGGAGAGAGCTGCCAATATAAACCCGTATTGGCGGCTCAGAATTGCAATAAGTTATAATTATTATCGGTTATCGTTGATATTATCGTTAATATTATTATCACCGGTTATCGTTATCGTTATATATTCTTACATTTTTCCCATGGAATTTGTATTCTGAGTATTGATCCACCAGACATTTTGTTTTTTCGTCAAATGCTTTGATAGAATCGTTTGTCCACCACTTTTTAAGATTTCCGTCTTTGTTAAACTTGCGTCCTAAAAAAGAAAGAAAGAATATAAAGAAAAGAAGAACACCATTAAAAATCATTTGTGTTCCATCGATGATTCAGAGAGATATCCCTCTAGCCATCATCCCTTCAAGAGACAGAGAGATATCCCTCTAGCCATCATCCCTTCAAGAGACAGAGAGATATTCCTCTAGCCATCATCCCTTCAAGAGACAGAGAGATATTCCTCTAGCCATCATCCCTTCAAGAGACAGAGAGATATTCCTCTAGCCATCATCCCTTCAAGAGACAGAGACTGCGACAAAAATCGTTTAAAAAATTCGTCATGATGACCTTTTTATACGGACCTCAAATTAAGAAAAACTAAAATTTCATTCTCGTAAAAAGAGAGGGGAGGGGAGGGGGTGGAGCACCATCCATGTATCCTATCCATCCCCCTGGTCACTAAATATCGCAGGCTTTACCACTTACATACCATTATCGTCAAATCCATGACTAATTTCGTGCCCTACAACCATGCCGATACCACCGTAGTTTAGAGATCTGTTGAAAACCATCACAACAAACATGATTATAACAATACCAATTATACAATCTAAATGCGCCAGCGGTGATACCCAATAAAACCATGCGCGTCTCCATGGTGAACACTTGTTTTCATAGCCCAAACTATCATTCATCGAGAAAGGACTGGAATCGATTCTGGGGTTGGTTAGGTTTAGGGTTAGGTTCCAGTCCCCTCTCGACAAGGGCATTTTGGGCAATGGAAACAAAGTATCTATCTTTTCCGATCCGTAAAATACCGCTGTGTTGCATTGATTACAGACTCATTTACTCAGGGTTAACCTCATTTCAGCTTCTAAATATTCACAAATACCAACGGTAAAGTAAAGAATGCACAACTTCAACAATACAAACACTTTGAAATTCCACGGACCTTCACTGGGATACATGAATATTTAACAATAGAATAGTGTTGCCAAGTAAGACAGCGATGAAATGTGGACTGAACTTACTTCGGGTACGATTGATCGTAGAATGGATCTTGAAGGATTCCAGCTGGAAAGACTGATGAAAACACAGAGATAAATATGAAGAATAGGAAGTCGAGAAAACTTAGTGGAAATAAACAGTGTCACAGGAGGATAAAATCCCTAATCCCTAGAAAGTTCATATTTCGGTGTCATTCATTAGTTTTGACGCGGGAACTCGAATATAAAAAGAACCCTCGAGGATTCTGTGTGGTTTTTCGGAGATCTAGGAAGGTAGGTAGGTTGGTAGGTAGTACATATCATGACTTACCAATCTTGTTGTCAGTAGAAGAGTAGTATGCGTTAACAGTGGGAGGATTCATAGACCAGCTGTTATGATAGAGATAACAATAATTATAATGAATGGGAATGGAAGGATAGAAAGAAGCAAGGAAAGAAAGAAAAAGAGAACAAAGAAAGGGAATAAAAAGAAACAACAAATCTTACATGGTTTTATCAACAGGTTTTCCAATTTCTTGATAATTTTTCATATTATCAAATTTTTTACGGTTCAGATTGTTTTGGAAATAAGTTGCCTTGTTAACAATAAACTGCAAGAAAAAAAAGAAAGAACAAATCATGTATGTGACAAAATATCACTGCCAATACACTCCATGGTGTATGTTATTCTCATGCACGATAATGACGTCATTCATGCGTCTGTACTAGAACGTACCCCTTGGTAGTCTTTAGCCAGTTTGGTGGCGTTGACGATGTATGTAGGATATCCAATGTTCTCTCTTATGGCTTCAGCCTGAAACAAATAGGTACGTTATGGATTTAGTGGGATTTATCATTCAACACTATCTCTAATTCATTTATTCATTCATCCATCCATCCATCCCATCCATCCATCCATCCATCCATCCATCCATCCATCCATCCCATCCATCCATACATCCATCCCATTCATCCATAAACCTATCCCATTCATCCATAAACCTATCCCATCCATCCATCCCATCCATCCATCCCATCCATCCATCCCATCCATCCCATCCATCCATCCCATCCATCCCATCCATCCATCCCATCCATCCATCCATCCATCCATCCATCCATCCATCCATCCCATCCATCCATACATCCATCCCATTCATCCATAAACCTATCCCATTCATCCATAAACCTATCCCATCCATCCATCCCATCCATCCATCCCATCCATCCCATCCATCCATCCCATCCATCCATCCATCCATCCCATCCATCCATCCATCCATCCATCCATCCATCCATCCATCCATCCCATCCATCCATACATCCATCCCATTCATCCATAAACCTATCCCATTCATCCATAAACCTATCCCATCCATCCATCCCATCCATCCATCCCATCCATCCATCCCATCCATCCATCCCATCCATTCATTTTCATTAACTCATTCACTTATTTTTCTTTCTTTTGTTCATTCATTTTTCTTACACTCATTTACTCGCTCATTTATTCATTTATTTTTCTTTCTTTCAAATTTCGTATTTTGCCCAGTCTCTGCGGGACAAATACCGGCCCAGTCCCTCACTCCCCTCTATTTCCGTCAAGGACACTAAATACAGTACACAATCTTGTACCTTATCTTTAGCGGCTTTCCTTGTGTCGTCATCCATCCAGTCAATGTCTTTAAGGTTATCTATAAAAACTCCTCTGATAGCATGAATCATCTCTTCGGCCTACAAGAGATTAAGAATGTACGGTCAAAAAAGAAATAAAAGTTAAGGGAAGAAGCAAGGGTACTCGCCTCTCCTCTCTGGGGTCTAACGTTCAATTCCTGGACTTAGCATCGCATGAGTGTGAGGGTTGTTTCAGGGTTGTATCAGACTTAGATCAGCCCAGAGGTTGTTATTTTCAGGGAATATCTCTTATGTTTGACTCACCGACGTTTTGCTTTTCCCACTGAACTTCTTGTCAACGAAAAGCAGTCCAATGGCCATACCCATTGCTTTCTGTACTTCTCCCATACATGTCTGCCATCGAGGATCATCACCACTCGTGCCCGTGATAGACTTACGATACTTATCAAAGACATTGGAGTACTCCTGTGACAGGTAGTTACCGTTAACTAACACAACGTGCCACATCATGTAGTTGGCAATGATCCTGACAAACAACGAACAAACTTACACACATGCTGTTTATTTCATTAAATTGATACGATGCTGATGTTGATGATGATTATGAATGGTGACTGATGATGATGATGGTCATGATGATGATGATGATGACTCATGATGGTCATGATGGTCATGATGACTGAGGATGATGACGGTCATGATGACTGATGATGATGATGATGGTCATGATGACTGATGATGATGATAATGATGATGATGATGATGATGATGATGATGATGATGATGATGATGATGATGGTGATGATGGGGATGATGACTGATGATGATGATGGTGATGATGATGATGGTGATGATGATGATGATGATGATGATGATGATGGTGACTGATGATGATGATGATGGTGATGATGATGATGATGATGATGATGGTGATGATGACTGATGATGATGATGATGATGATGATGGTGATGATGATGATGATGATGATGATGATGATGATGGTGACTGATGATGATGATGATGGTGATGATGACTGATGATGATGATGATGATGATGATGATGGTGACTGATGATGATGATGATGGTGATGATGACTGATGATGATGATGGTGATGGTGATGATGGTGATGATGGTGATGATAACTGATGATGATGATGATGATGATGATGATGGTGACTGATGATGATGATGATGGTGATGATGACTGATGATGATGATGATGATGATGATGATGGTGACTGATGATGATGATGATGGTGATGATGACTGATGATGATGATGGTGATGGTGATGATGGTGATGATGGTGATGATAACTGATGATGATGATGGTGATGATGATGATGATGGTGATGATGACTGATGATGATGATGATGATGATGGTGATGGTGATGATGGTGATGATGGTGATGATAACTGATGATGCTAATACAATTGATTGACAATATATGATGACAATAATCATCGTAGATTATCTCTAACCTACCTAGGCTCTGTTTGTTCATACACCTTGGAAACATTTTTCATGTAATCCAGGGCATACACAACAACCTCCTCATCCTGGGTTATCTTATGCGAAGTCTCGTTAAACATTCTTACCAAAAACTCGGTCAGATTGATCTGAAAACAAATTGTACAAAATCAGTAAGAAGGAAAGGTGAGCCGCAGTCTGGACAGGGGATAGCTGTTCTACCGCATGCACAACCATAGTCTGATTACTTGTTGGGGTAGGGAGGGGTTTGTGACTACATACGCAACATAACTAGCCCTGCAAGGCCTGGGGGGGGGGGGAGTGGGGGGGTTAGGGAGGGTATAGGATATCCCAGACCATTTTACTAAAGCCTAGACCAGATACCAGACAAACTCGTCCTGTCGGGACGTCGACAGGCTGGATGAAGATAAGACTTACTTTGCTGGCTCCAATTTCTTTAATCAGGTCTTTGAGTTTCATTTTCTTGTAGATTGCATTGCTATCTCGACGCTGTTCCTTTGGGATGAAAATCTTGGGGGAAAAGCATTAGTTGTTAATGATGATGATGATGATAACGACGATAATGATAGAGTAGTGATGGTGGTGGTGATGATGATAATGATGTTGAAAACGATGATGACGATGGTGAAGATGTTGATGATGAAGACGATGATAATGGTGATGGTAATGATGATGATGATGATGTTGATAACAATGATGATGAAGACGATGATAATGGTGATGATGATGATGATGATGACGATGTTGATAACAATGATGATGACGACGATGATAATGGTGATGGTAATGATGGATGATGATGTTGATAACAATGATGATGACGACGATGATAATGGTGATGGTAATGATGGATGATGATGTTGATAACAATGATGATGACGACGATGATAATGGTGATGATGATGATGATGATGACGATGTTGATAACAATGATGATGACGACGATGATAATGGTGATGGTAATGATGGATGATGATGTTGATAACAATGATGATGACGACGATGATAATGGTGATGGTAATGATGGATGATGATGTTGATAACAATGATGATGACGACGATGATAATGGTGATGATGATGATGATGATGACGATGTTGATAACAATGATGATGACGACGATGATAATGGTGATGATGATGATGATGATGACGATGTTGATAACAATGATGATGACGACGATGATAATGGTGATGATGATGATGATGATAATGATGTTGATAACAATGATGATGACGACGATGATAATGGTGATGATGATGATGATGATGATAATGATGTTGATAACAATGATGATGACGACGATGATAATGGTGATGATGATGATAATGATGCTGATAACAATGATGATGACGACGATGATAAAGATAGGATGATGATGATGATAAAGTTATCTTAAATTAGTCAACCTTGTCCATCAAGACAAACAAACACAGCCTAACTACTTACCTTTGCTAGTTCTTTTTCCAATTCGAACACCTCGTCTGCGCGGGCCTGTGCCTCATCTCCTGCCCCAGCAAGTCTCATCCAATCCACCATCAACGTTTTATATGCATCACGAACCTGGACAAATTTAAAGAAAGATATTATTATTATTATTATTATTATTATTATTATTATTATTATTATTATTATTATTAATGTTGATGAGATATAGATATTACACATATTATATGCATAATTCAAGCAATATATAACTTATTTAGTTATAAAGAAACGATTTTAAAGTAGACAAAAAACGTTTTAACGATAACTTCAAATTAATACTTGAAGGTAAAGCGTTCCAGTCATTAATGAAAAGAAAGTCAGATTTGTCTTGCCCCCAATTCGTTCTGAATAGTGGTGGCCTTATGGCTGTTGCTTGCCTTGTGTCGTGTTGTTGCAATTCTAGCGGCCCTCGCCCCAGTTTTAAAAGTCATACATTGCGCAAAGTTCGAGAAAATAGGGATCGCAAATGGAGATGTGGCCAATATTCGCTTTAACTTTTTATACATCACGCATCAGTTCGCGCGTGCACCGGACATCTGGTTTAGTCAAGTAGTTGTATTCTTAGTTTGCACTTTACGTCATCGCCGCCATGTTGGTGGTATTTAACTATTTATATCTCCAACATGGCTGCCATGACTCCTGACTCTCTTAGGATCATGATTGCGAACCACCAATTTGTTATCTTACTTTATTATAGTAAGTTGTGTTGAAGAGATAGCTCTCTCTTGAGATACCAATACCATTCTGATCAAACTGAAAAACATCGAAAGTACATCAAAGATTCATGTTAAATAAGTATTGAAAACAACTAACGAGAAAAACAAAAATAAAGAAAAAACTTTCTATTATTTTGCCCTACAAATACTCACCACAATGACGTTCTTGGTGGAATCTTTCAAGTCTGTAGCTACAAACATGTTGAAGAGCGTAGCAATCGACAGTTCTTTTTGTATTTTAACGAAAGTCTCCATGAAGTCCCACGAGCTAGCTTTCCAGTTCTTGTCTGTTACGTTCCACGAGCCGTAGTCCTTAATGAGCTTTTTTAGAGGCGATCCTGCGAGCTTTTCGACCCTACTAACGTCCATACAAGCATCGAAAAAGTTGAAGGCTTTCATAACTGCTTCGTTCTAGAAAATAATATACATTGGATTTGTCAGTCTAGTTTGTGGACAGGCTCTCGGGGAAGAGGGGGGGGGGGGTGGGGGGTGGAGGGTGGGGACGGTGGGGGGTGGAGGGGTTTCCCTTTTCTTCTTTATTGAGAAACCAAGTGAAGAAAATGCTCTTCTCTAAACGTTTCCCAGACAGCATTTCAAACCAGGAATTAAATCCTTCTGCCCTTGTTTGTACGGATAACGCAGGATAATGTTCTAGCCGTAGCATCAGGGGAGAGACTAACTGGCCCCCAGACCATATCTACAGCTAATCCCTTGCACCATCTGCCACGCACGGAATCGATGGAAAATTGGATGTTAAAAAGTCTAGTCTACATTGCCTAGTCTAGTCTATATTCACGGCCATTGTTAGTGCTAATTTCTTGGAACCGTGGCCAAGTGGAAAAACCTTGGGCTTCCAAGACACTGAGTGAAGCCCGGTTGAGCGAGGCTAGTACCTTGAGAGGTAAAAAACTTGGGCTTCCAAGACACTGAGTGAAGCCCGGTTGAGCGAGGCTAGTACCTTGAGGGGTAAAAAACTTGGGCTTCCAAGACACTGAGTGAGGCCCGGTTGAGCGAGGCTAGTACCTTGAGGGGTCACCTGAAACTTATACTGAAACTACTCAAGCTTTTGCTTCATTTTTGGTTTTGTTTCAAAAATGCTTTAATAGATATCATACTTTGCAATTCGCCATATTATTGTAACTGATTCTTTTTGTCTAGTGTCCGTGTGGCAGATTACCACCTAAAGGGTAATTACTATACGGAGACTTCCCTTGGTCCCAACAATACTTCTAAACAACGATCACTTCCCTGATACGGACCTATTCGTGTTACAGATGTTTGACAATATTTTCACCAAGAGACCGAGCTAAAGCCTTATTATCCGAGGTCTAAACCATAATCTTGACAAGTTAATCTGCGGCAGCCGATATCTCGTGGTCAGGGCTGATGGTTTGAGACAAAGAAAAAAGGATTCCTTTTTCCCCCAGAACGACGTATATGACGCATTATGAAAAGCTGTGCCCGGCAGAGCCGACCACGAACCAGAAACCACAATGCCATCTGTGACCCAGGTGTAATAAATGTCTTATTTCGAGATGCGTTGATTAGTAACCATCTTCTTATGAGAACTACTTTTCTTTGCGCCACTTATGTTTTTGGGATGCGGTGACGCATGCGCATTTAGATCAATAGGTTGACCAATCAATCAACCAATAACTCTCACTTGTAAGGGGTATGATGAACCTTTTTGAGAGCATTATTAGTAGTGAGTTTTACATGATTTCCGTTGAACCAAACAAAGCGCGCAAGATTTTTTTATTCAATCAGAATCTTGTAACAGCATGGGCATGGTCACGGTAGGGTCACACCACCGAATGGTCACGACATGGTCACACCACCGAATGGTCACGACATGGTCACACCACCGAATGGTCACGACATGGTCACACCACCGAATGGTCACGACATGGTCACACCACCGAATGGTCACGACATGGTCACACCACCGAATGGTCACGACATGGTCACACCACGATATGGTTATGACATGGTCACACCACCATATGGTCACGACATGGTCACACCACCATATAGTCACGGGATGACATAGTCACGGCACGTCATGGTCACGATACGACACAGCATGAGTGACCAGAGACCTTGTCTCAACTCCACAAACAAGGTGCATTGTGGTCTAGCTTGGGTACACGTAACATCTTATAAGGTATAATGAACAACAGATGTTGTACCCAGGCTAGACCACAATGCACCCTACTCCGTCACCTGATGAAAAGAGAAACAAATTAAAGCCTTCCTATACCTTGCTGTGTTTCTTTCGTATTTCAGGGTCAAAGATAAGCTGTTTCAAGACTTCTTCGTTTCTTTTGTACAAGATTTTGAACTGACTCCATGCTGTTCTACTGTCAGGTATTGGGTTGTTCTTGATCCATCCACCACACGCGTATGAATAGAAGTCATCACATGGGTCTACAGACTTGTTCATGGCGTTAAGAATACCTGCAAAATAACAACAGCTTGTTAAATAAGCCCCTTAATGGAAGACGGGCGGTAAACGCGCGCGGAGGACAAGCATACCCAGAAAATAGCAAAACTTTATTCAGTAAAACCCACATGATGAACGTACACGGGTGGAGAATGCGCGAGGAAAGCAAGGAGTGAGCCACGAGCGGAAAGGCGCGCTAAATAGTTTCAAAACGTTCTCGACTGTCACATTTCTGCTGACTGAGAAATGAAAGAAGCATATCATTAATTTAAGACATTGTCCAATATGGGAGAGTTGTTATATAACGCCGGGTACACAGAGCTTCTACCAAGACAGGTCTCAGCAGGCTAAACACAGCAAAACCGAATAAGGAATATCAAGTCGTGAACATTTTAGTTCAAGCTTTCAGTTGAAACATCTTCCTCAAGAAAAAGCAGATTAGTGACTGAAGCATTACGTTAGGAAGGTTATAACAGTTTGTAGACTTTTGCTACAAAATAATAAATACGTTGGAAATTGGGTTTAAATTTTTTCCCCTTTAGACGAAATTTCAAATGTAAAAATTATATTACATAATATTATATATACATTAAAAAAAAAAGCGCAGTAAACATCGAAATTTTTATTCCTTATTTTTCAGTTACTCTTCTTTCAATTTCTAATTATTTTACTTAAAAAAGAAATAAGTCTAATGATAAAAACACTTCACATGAGCTTTTAAGTTTTTTAATTAAAGTTTGTATTTCAATTGCCCGAGTGCGTAAGGACCTTTCCGTGTGTCCCAGATGGCCTATCTCAATTTAGCTAGGAGTCTTTTATCACAGTTGTATGTCAAATGACCTTGGGAAGGTTGATAGATGGTGTTTACAATACAGAACTTAATCCCACTGCCGAAGGCGAGTGAACTAAATAACCTGTTAATCGCACGCGACTTTAAATCAGACAAGTTGATTGAACTGAAAACGTTTTGGTTTGTTTTGGGATTAGGCCTCTAGTTAATAAAAAAATGTATTCTAACGCGATTCTTTCTTCAGCAATTACCAGATGTACGAGTCAAAACGTCCGGTTAAGATTATTGATTGTAACATTTTCTCTTCCTATCTTTGCCTCTTACTGCATTCTCCATGTTTCAATCTGGTCATCCGAAATAAGTTTTTAAATTGCTTTTTTTGGTTTGGATGTCTGTGGGAAAACCATTGGTTTTGCAACTCTTTTTATTTCAAAGATTTAATTCGTAAGATGGAGTTTTGGTTTGTCATTATAATGTTAATATATTGTCAACCGCAATATTGGTGCGTTGGTCATTAAATAATAATGCTTTCTTTTTCAGCGGCGAAAATCAAAAGTTAATAAGGCTGTAAAAATAAATTAAAATTAGAAACAGTTTTCGCATGCACAATACGGACACAAGCCGCTTGAACTGAAAACGAGCGACAGTAGATAAATATTGGGAAATGTAATTGAATTTTTCGAGAAAGTTTGATTATGATGATAATAATAAAAGAAATCATGGCACAGCTTGCAGGAAACCTGTTAGAAAATCAACTCACGGAAATAACTTTTTTGTTGAATATTTTGACAAAGTTAAGAAGCGTCTTCACGAATATGAATTTAGAAATGATTTAATGATATTGGGTTAGATTTCTAAATAAAATTCGAGGGAAAATATTTGTGGATCGAGGAGTTGTTTAAGTTTGATCTTAACACAAAAATGAACATTTGAAGGCCAATATTCATGTATATACGAAATAAAACAGACTGCTAGAAAGGAAATAACCCTCCCAGCTATTGTACCCTAGAAAATCATAACATCTATTGAAAATACAGACATAATTGAAAGTAAAAAACCATGCTAATCTAAATAGCGATCAGCCTTTTTGAAGGTCACTATGCCTCAGTGAATTTTTTAAAAAAATTCTGCTTTCCTTCCCAAATACAACCCCAAAAAAGCCTTGTATAGTAATAAATGGCTTAACACAAGATCTTTGGAGCCTCAAAATCAAACAATTCTTATGAACTGGTTTAGAACTTTGGATTTTGCTAATCCAGTTAGCGAATATACTGATTCCCATGCAGCAAACAATATAGTTAAACTGAAGAGAGTTTCAATATCACCTAAGTAGATGCTAAAATTATGATAAAAGAAACAAAACCTTCTTTTGAAATCCAAAGTTGAGATAAGTATTAATGATTTAGCCATACCTGTAGAAGCAGCAATACAGGATTCGTCTTCACATATTTCTGGCAAAGTGGGTTTAAGGGCAAGTCGTAGGAATAATGCGAAAAATATAATCACGAGAATAACTAAGATTGCTATCACGACGTAGAGGAACCTCCTAGTTTTGAAGCAAGGTTTGTTCTTCTTAATTTCGGTTTCTCCTAGAAGGTCTACATTCACATCAGATGGTTTCTTGTCGATTGGGTAATTGTAGTCATTCATTTTCGCATCCAGTCGTAAACTCTTTCAATCAATATGTTGTCTATGCTGAATTGGCCTCTGAAACTTCTTTGATTGAGCAAGTAATTCAAATTGAAGGGTAAAGTAAATATCCCAGTAAGGTCACATGTGTATGAAGTGAAGAATTAACACCAACTTGAGTCAATCAATGCCTTTGGTATCGTTGGTGTTATGGTACGTCAATTAACAGACTTGCTATATCATAAAGCTCTAACCAATGTACAAAGATGCACTTCACGATTGACTGAGTAAAGAGGTCAAGCTACATGTAGCTCGCATATGGTCAGCAACATACGGGATTTGAAAACGCAAGCACCACAGCACACAACATAAACAAAAACAATAAACAAGAAAGCTATATATTACCACACTACTAAAATATTCATGGAAGTCAAAAACTGTCATTAACGGACTACAAAAGGCCTTCAAGGCAAAGTAGAATGGCGCTGGCGCTTCAGAAAGTTTATAAAACAAAACAAAACAAAGAGAAGAACAGGTTAGAGAATTGAAGACTTAGACAATGTGCACGAATGATTGAATGCGCTCACCGAGTCAATGCCAAGAATAACGGATTCAAAGTTACTTGCAGTCAAAACAGTTGAATTATTCAACAGCGCAATGAAAGCCGAACAGCTGAAAAGTTCAATAATAATTATAGTCTTTGCCAATAGTGTTGTTTTTGTTTATTCTGATTTTCTGTGAAGAATGAGACTACCAGAATATTAAAGTTTAACAATACCGTCGACCGCAGAATAAACCACAATTGTAACGGGAAAAAGAATGGGTTATACCTGCCCAGTCAGCTTACACATCATCCTGGGAAAAAGATGGGAGAAAATGGATGAGATAAGAGTATCAAAAGATAGAGGAAGAAAGGAAGGCTGACTGGCTGGCTGGAAGGAAGCAAGTAAGCCAAGCACGCACTATACAAGTACGCACGCACGCACGCACGCACGCAAGCAAGCAAGGAAAGATGACTGGCTGGAAGAAAGGAGCAAGCACGCAAGCAAGGAAGGAAAATAACAAGGAAGCAAGCAAGCAAGGAAAGAAGGAAGGAAGGGATGGTGGGAGGGAGGAGGGAGGGAAGGAAAAAATGAAGGTGAGTGGAGCGACCAAAGGACAACTCAACCCGGCAAACAAGCGACAAAATAACCATGTCATGGAACAGAATTAAGAGAAGAACACGAATAAGAATGATGACTACCAGATAATGATCTAGCTTGGTTTACCACAAGAACCATCTTCATCTCGGTGAACGAGAAGTGGTTTTCTTTCTTTCTTGTAAGGTGACGTTTCAATTCGCTCCTTAATACTTACTGCCAACCACAGACGACAGCATGTCTACGTGATATGATTATATTATAGCACCCAAGCTAGACCAGAATGCATCTTGTTCGTTAGTGGATGAATAAAACACGTTTAATGGCACGATGACAAGCATGGTTTGTCTGGATCGGGGTTAAGATTGCATCGTTAAGAGTCTGGATTTATGGAATAGTTGATTGCTTAAAAATATGATTTCTAATCCTTTACAAACACTGTCACCTCTACCCGGCCGTGTGTATGTAAGGTTTCGTATTAAGACGAGTCAGATATTTAGTGGTCTAACCATGGCATCTGTTTCTCTAGCTATCTGTTAACCATCTAAAGTACGTCATTTACATAGGATAAAACAAGGTCACTGCTGATAGACAGTAGCTTCAAGCCATGCATTAGCCATGACCCATCGATCTTGTGGTTTCAATTACCTCAAGATTGTGGTCTTTTATCTCGACTAAGAACAAGTGTGAACTATATATTAAGGATTAACGTCAACTGCTGCTGAAGATATGTGTCAAATATAACATAAAGGTTCAAAAACCACGATATACTACTAGAACTGGTATCGTATATCTGTATTAGAAAGCAAGATAGGTAATGACAGGATGGCAAAGCACCATCCAGCTGATCTGAAATAGTGACGTAGAAATGACGTCACTTCAAAACTGCTGTGTCCTATTTCATTAGATACGACGCCTGCTTTCTGCCACAAGCAAAAAATAAAAACATGGCCAAAAAAATATGAAAATCATTAATGACTGTGTCACTGTTATTGAAGCGCTTATTAACAACGTTATATCTTTCATATCAAGAATAAATGTAACGTGAGAGGCCAGGCTTCTAAGGGTGACACCTCAGTTTTGCAATTTCTCGATTCTGATTGCCTAACATTTTGACATGGCAAATCACCATGGGTAATGACATGGCAAAGCATCAAGGGTAATGACATGGCAAAGCATCAAGGGTAATGACATGGCAAAGCATCATGGGTAATGACATGGCAAAGCATCATGGGTAATGACATGGCAAAGCATCATGGGTAATGACATGGCAAAGCATCATGGGTAATGACATGGCAAAGCATCATGGGTAATGACATGGCAAAGCACCATGGGTAATGACATGGCAAAGCATCATGGGTAATGACATGGCAAAGCATCATGGGTAATGACATGGCAAAGCATCATGGGTAATGACATGGCAAAGCACCATGGGTAATGACATGGCAAAGCATCATGGGTAATGACATGGCAAAGCATCATGGGTAATGACATGGCAAAGCATCATGGGTAATGACATGGCAAAGCATCATGGGTAATGACATGGCAAAGCATCATGGGTAATGACATGGCAAAGCATCATGGGTAATGACATGGCAAAGCATCATGGGTAATGACATGGCAAAGTTTTTTTGCTCGCCAAGATTCAATAACATGAATAAGTAACTGAAAAGAAATGAAGTGAAACAATATCTGACGAAGAATACGATATTATCATATACAAAGATACTCGATCTACAATCTAGACAGAAGTCTATCCACAGAACAAAAGAATGTCATGTTATGAAGTTTACATTTGTGTACTTTTTAAAAGTGCTTTCCTGATTTGGGGACAACGACGGATTACGTAAATGGCGCTGGCTATATTACGTTGCTAAGTAACAAGCAGCAAATACGCACAGACCCTGCTAATCCACAGGGCTGAAAAACTAATCAAAAACGAGTCTTATAAAGATCAAGTTTTAATTAAACTACAAATGATTAACATGGAACATGTTGAGGCAGGCAGGATAACCAAAGGAATGAATAAAATCATCAAGTAAGATTAGATCAGATTATACAGGACACAAACCAGACAAGCATTATCAAACGTACAAAACGCCCTCAAAGATCAAAATACTACAACAGAGATGATCTTCTCGAAAGTTGTAGAAACTACATGGTATTGAATTCGTGTCCAATAAAGTCATTTTTTCCGCAATTACCAATTATCAACCGATGACCTCTTTGTCTAGTGGACTTGTTTGAGTTTCGTACCACACGTTAATTGATTAAATAAAATCTCATTTAGTTTACATGGAAGTGACTAAATTTGACAGTTTGGAAGACTACAGTCTCATATATCAACTATTTGGCTATGAAAATCTAAAATAGAAAAAGAAAAAGACTCAATTGTTTGTTCCAAAAAACACGCGTAACAACGCAAAAATGTTTATCGATAAAACAACTTGCTGAAGATAAACATCTTTTTGGATGATCGATCAGATTCCAGTTCAATGGTCAGCTAGAAAAAGCGGAGCTGTATGACTGAGCAAAGTGACTAAACTTTTCATTCAAGAGCTTAAAATAAAGCATTTCAATGATTTGTAATTCACCACACTTCAAAGGAATACAGTACAAGACAAACAAAGACTAGCCAGCCTTTTAACTTACATTTACTTAGATAAATTAACCCAGACAGAACGAGTGTTGGATAGGTTTCAACTTGCCTTTTACAGCGTTAAGAAAATTGGTTTTTGATATTTTATGGGGAAATTGTTGATGTCGCAATTCTGATGCTCCGCGTTTATCATAGCTCAACTACAACTTGATTCAGATAATCACAGAACAAGCCAGCCAACACGATTTCGAATTTACTCGCAGACACAAAGTTTACTAAAAGATTATTACCAACAAATTTTCTCCACGAGATTTACATCATTTTTTTGTAAGGTTTTGAGCGCCACACTTATCATTACCCGGATCGGTTCCCAGTAGGGCACATTTATCAAAGTCTGACCGCAAAAGGAATTTGATACTTAATACTGCTACGATTCTAAAAAAAAGTAATTGAAATTCAAACCAATTGTTTATTTTCCTGAAAAGAAGCCAAAACATTGCCTTTACGTGCTTTCGAAACAACTGAACTAGCGTGAAGAATTTTCGTCACTATGATACACATGGTCTCCTGAATGGGTTTTAATTGCGAGCTAAGTATGCGTACTCTTATGTGAGCATTCCGACCTTATTCGGTCCTTATCTTCAAGTTTAAATAAAACAGTTCTTCTTGTCTTTTTGTTTCCTGGAGGAAATTGCGAATAGCTATACAGACTAGCCTTGTACAGCTCAAACACTAAATCCATAAAATCAAATTATTAATGCTTATTAGTTCTTATTCAGTAACTATTAGTCACTATCTCTCGATCAGAACAGTTGTAAATCAATACACAGGAGACATCAAATAAACACTATTCATCATTTTCGCTTGGTTGCATGATAATGACTAATGGTGACAAACAGCCTCTAAAAAACTATTAATCAAGAATAATTTGGATTTTCTTTCATGGATTAAGTGTTTGCGCTCTATGAAATTCCATCTCGAGATTTAGGAGAACCAAGTGTAGTATTAACCTTAGAACACTCTAATAGAAGTGTAAAGAACTAACATACCTGCAGCAACAGTAACACAGCCCTTTGTACCACATTCTTCCTTAACTTCAGCTTTTTGGTTCAGTTTCTCATAAGCATAGAGGCCGATAAATACAACCGCTATGACAAAAAGAATCAACACTAATACTACCAAAATTTTGGTTGTCGGACTACGACCATTGCGATAAGAAACTTTCGTCAGGGCTTCTCTCGATGAAGTTATATCGCCTATTTCTACTCCGTTGGCATTAGCATTATTATCGAATTTGTACTTTCCAGATGACATTGTGAAATACAAGTTTTGACGGCTCGGATAGTGGAAAGCAAGTGCTGAAGATCTCAATAAGTGTCAATATGATGTGTACGTATGACCTTTGAGAATACACATCATGACGTATACCCCCTCCCTCCCCTCTCTCCTTGCTGTTAACAAGTCATGACCTTTTCCCCTCACGGGGAGTATGAACAGTGAGTCAGCTTTATGGCGGCTGTCATCACTTCACAAGTCATGCATGAAGACATTAAGCTGCTTCTCTCGTGGATAGACAAGCGTGACGTACGTCTAACCAGCTCACTTTGGAAAACAAAAAAATATTTTCAATCTCCTGAGTATTGGAAATCTGTTTCGTCCTCCTCAAATATTATCGAACCTTGATGAACAACCTCTGGCCTGTTCAATATCAAGAGATGGCTAACTCACTGATAGAACCCTGAAACAACCTCTGGGTTGATCTAAGTCAGGACATGACTATCTCACAGATCCAATCCTGAAACAACCTCTGGGCTGATCTAAGTCAGGGCATGGCTAATTCACAGATATAACCCTGAAACAACTTCTGGGCTGATCTAAGTCAGGGCACGGCTAACTCACAGATTGAACCCTGAAACAACCTCTGGGTTGATCTAAGTCAGGGCATGGCTAACTCACAGATCGAACCCTGAAACAACCTCTGGGCTGATCTAAGTCAGGGCATTGGGCTAAATCACAGATCGTATATGGAATTTAGCGTGTTAGATTTTGTGAAGGGCGGCAAATCGAAGAACCATGAGAAAAACCCTTGAATCAAGGGAGGGAGCTAACAAACTATAGTCATATGCAATACCACAGGGAGCCCAATACCAAGTCCAGGAATCGAAACCGAGACCGCAAAGATGAATGGCCCACAGAACCCCAAAAGATTTTTTACAATCAAAAATTTAGTGTCATCCTCGATTCAAGCTTTGCATCCACTGCGTGCGTTTCATCAGGTCTGACTTACCTTCAGCTATTGTTTCCGGGGTTTGGGTTTTTGTTTTACTTTTCTTGTCTTTGAAGCCGATATTCTTAGCATCGAAGAGAGGAATAATCACCATTGATACAAAGACTACGATCCAGCACAGTTTTGCCCGTGATGTGTCCATGTTGAATTAGAAGATCTACCGAACAAATACAACAAATTAATTCATAACTGAGAAATAACTAAACCAAAAAGATAGTGGAAAAGTCAGTAGAGTCACGTATTAGGCTGGGACAAATTTTCTCTTATAAGCCTAGATACGCGATTCTTTTTCGCGCACCGTTAAAGCAACCTTAGATGTCACTGCAGTAAAAGTTGCAGCGTCAGATACGCACGCAATTTTCAAAATTTTTACAGAGAAAAGTTCAAACATTTTTTGACTTCTTGCAACAGTTTTTGGTCTCACTGTTGCCGCTGTTGTTGTCAGACAGGATAAACAATGCAATTTTCGTTCGCGCTCGCAATGCAACACATAATCTCAATTCAACATTGCGTTGCAAGCGCGGGAAAAAATCGCATCGTCGCTTCTTAGTACCACGTGACTTTGCAACTAAAATGTTATTGGATGATCTCAGTACCGTTAATGTCATACCACAGCAATCGCTTGTGGATGGATGACTTCCTCCCATGCTAATCCATCCCAAGAACAAAATCACCCTGGATGAATTTAATGTTTACCGATACGTAACGAGAAGTTGAATTGACGAAAAAACTTACATTTTTTGTGAGGTCATTATTCTATTTACCAATCGTGCGCGCGCAATCTATTTCTAGTTCTTGTTAACCAATCAGAAATGAGTCTGAGAATAATACTTGCGCATGCTCGGAAAATCACAAGTGTTTACCAATTCTTATTGAACTACCCGATCCTGATTTTTTTGTTTAAGTATTGTATTGCCAGTAACAGTTCCTTAATGAAAAGATGAAGAAGAAAAAGAACAACAAATGTGTGAACATTTTGTTGCCGGATTTTTTTCGAGCATGAAACAACAGCAAAAGAAAAAAATTGAACGAACTTTCATTCTGAAAATCATGAAACCTGGCTTAATTTTCCTCGTTATGTTCCCATGGAAACAACGATAAACTAAGAACTGGTATTTTGTTGGAAATCAAAAGAAATCAAATAAAAAAGAATGAAATGAAAAAAATTAATTGAAGATTATTTTGTAGCTGTTACGATTGAACAGGTGATTATAGCTTGTTTACGCCTTGAAATCATAACAACGACAGGTCTGACCTAGTTACCTAGCAACCAATGGCGCCGCCCTGGTTTTTAGACATGGAAGACAGGATTTTTAGTTTAGATTTTTCATTCTCCAATTAAAAAAGTAAACAAATAAAACCGATCGATTTTTTTAATAGTTACATAATTTGTTGTAGAACGTAACCTGTAAGCATTGATGAGTAACTTTGGAAGCGACATTTGTAGCAGGTAGTCTTCCTTGTGTATACTCTCTTTCTCAAATCCCTCTCTTGTCGATCAGACCTCTTGTCATAATTAACTATAGCAAATCAATGAAACTTAGTAAAATTAATGACGTCTCAAGAAGGCCCATTTCTTACCTTTCGTAGGCCTCGAAGAATGGCGGGTTGGAAGCAAGACGAAGAGGATCAACCTTTTCTTATCCTTCGCTTCTTTGACTTCTCTATAAGATCATAGGTATTATTATTATAGAACTAATCAAAACAGAACAATCTATTGGATAGTTGAGTATCATTAACAAAGTACCTATTTTTGATGGTGATGTTGCCAGAGGTTTGTGCATCGTATGTCAGTTGACCCACTAGTCTCGTTTTTATGGATACTTTTTTAAAGTATCCATACTTAAAAGTAGCGTCGGTTTCACCACTTTCAGTTGTTTTCACGTTCATCCAATCCATCTCGTGTACATTCTTATTCCTATGCGTTCATCCAATCCATCTCGTGGACATTCTTATTCCTATGCGTTCATCCAATCTATCTCGTGTACATTCTTATTCCTATGCGTTCATCCAATCCATCTCGTGGACATTCTTATTCCTATGCGTTCATCCAATCTATCTCGTGTACATTCTTATTCCTATACGTTCATCCAATCCATCTCGTGTACATTCTTATTCCTATGCGTTCATCCAATCCATCTCGAGTACATTCTTATTCCTATGCGTTCATCCAATCCACCTCGTGTGCACTCTTATTCATATGCGTTCATCCAATCCATCTCGTGTACATTCTTATTCCTACACGTTCATCCAATCCATCTTGTGTACATTCTTATTCCTATACGTTCATCCAATCCACCTCGTGTGCACTCTTATTCATATGCGTTCATCCAGTCCATCTTGTGTACATTCTTATTCATATGCGTTCATCCAATCCATCTTGTGTACATTCTTATTCCTATGCGTTCATCCAATCCACCTCGTGTACACTTTTATTCATATGCGTTCATCCAATCCACCTCGTGTACACTCTTATTCCTATGCGTTCATCCAATCCACCTCGTGTACATTCTTATTCATATGCGTTCATCCAATCCATCTTGTGTACATTCTTATTCCTATGCGTTCATCCAATCTATCTCGTGCATTCTTATTCCTATGCGTTCATCCAATCCATCTTGTGTACATTCTTATTCCTATACGTTTTATATCAGTGGTATAGTGTGTGTAGATTAGGAAGATTTGTTTCTCCGTTATCACAACGCGTTTGATTTTATTCAAAATCTGTTGATTCAGTGTGGATTTGCGTTTAGCCAAAGTGTTAGAATCGAAGCAAAATAAATCGTGTTGAATAATGAAGAAAAACTTCATAAAGCAAGACACACTGGTGTGTTGAACTAGTCAAGACCAGACTCGTACCCAGTCGTCACTCACTCTGCTGCTGAATGCGCGCAAAGGCTTTTGGGAATACATTTTTGGGAATACATTGCGAACTTACTAAATCCTTCCCATCAAGCACAGCGCGAATAAGGAAATAGCGCAATGAGAAGCGACTGGGTACGAGTCTGAGTCAAGAAAGCTCAGTCGGCAAGTACAGAGATGTTTTCTTTGTCAGGAGATATTTTCATTATTTTTTCATGCTAAAATTACACCAAATAAGATCGAATTTATCGAGTTAGATACACCACTCAAAATGATTTATGATTAGTATATTTGCAGGGGTTAGAACGATAAAAATAATCTTGCTTTTAAATTCACATATTGGAAACATATCAATTTAGTCAAAGTCTAATATCATTCCTCTAAGCACACGTCAAGATGCTGCTGTATTTAGCAACTGCCACAGTTATTATATTAGCCATCTGGAAGTGTCCTCAGACATTCATCTTCTCTCCTCTCCTCTCATTTTTAGAATAATAGAAATGTTGGTGTCATGTCAGGGAAATGTTTGTCCGAAATCCGCTTCACCCGACACTTATCCAACATCAAAAATCACATCCCAACATTATCGGCAGACCATGATGAATGGTCCCAACAATGATCCCGACAAATGTTGTGCCAATGTTGTGTCAATGTTGTGTCAATGTTGTGTCAATGTTGTGCCAATGTTGGGACTGTTTGTCAAGGCGTTTAGAGTGATTATATTTTAAGTCCATGAAAGAAAGAAGACTATTCAGTTAGTACTATCGTGAGCCCCTCGATGAGCTTTCGCTCTTGGGGCAAACTCAGTAGTGAATTTATGAGTCTACTGACGAAAAAATAAATAAATTAAAAATGAGTTAGTGCTACTGAGTTGACGAAATACAAAAGAAAACAATAGACATTTAGAGTCTACTACCAACTCTTAGTTTGGCATTTTTTTAAATCACATTCTCGTCCAACTGTTCCATAGTGTTCGGTTTGGATAATCAGAAAGGTGTTATCTGCAGAACCTTTAAAGCCCAGTAATTACAGTTCCTGTTTCGAGAAAAGCAATCAAGCCTTGCTTATTCTCCTTCTTCCGTTTGGTGTCCACAAGTTTTAGTGGTTTCTAATGAACAGCGAGATAAGAGAGAATAGCAGTTTTTAAAATGTTTTGAGGGATAAGATCATTGGCTTGATTTCGAATACTGGTCGAAAAATAACAGCTGTACTGATAACGAAAGAGGAAGACTGAAACATTTTCTCAATAATACACATCAAATGGAAAAATTGCCCCTATTTATCAAACTTCATTTATTCGAATCTCCTCAGTTTAATTAATCAAGAATCGTGAAGAAATGATTAATCAGGCAAATATGATAAACTGTTACCCACTTGGCTGCCCATTTATCCCACAATAAATTAAAGAGCATTTACACGTCATTTGCCTGTTACCAACGGCATACTTGAAATAATTGGTGTGAGTGAGACCCCTCATCTCGACTCTATAATCCATGTATTCATTGATGTCTTTTACTTTAGGGGATGAGAATTAACGACTTAATTTAACGACTCCCTTATGGCTTGTCAGTTCTAGACAAGCAGTCTGAGAAGACGAAGAGTCTTACCCGTAATACAAATGGTTTTAAGTCAGCAGCGTTTGTTCGAGTTATGGACTGAGGGACGTACAAAGTAGGTACTAAGTACAAGACATCACTAGATAAATCAATAATATGTGTGCTTTGAGCTCCTTGGCTTTCAGTAAGTATTACTCTCAGACATAGTATAGAAACCGTGCATTAAATTAAGGCGTGCACTTTTAACTGGCAAAACTATCCCCGGCATCCCTGTTTTTGCTCAAGGATATCATCAAAACCATACATTACGATCAATCTTTGTCAGGGATTTTTGTCTTATACGTAGTTTTGGAACATTCTAGAAAGAGTTCCCTGCCATTTCCTCTCAGGAAACTGGCCAGCTATTATAATTAATAGCATATGAATAAATTCCATTCAAAATTGGTTATAAAATTAAAGAGTTTGTTTGACGCCCACTTGAAGTGCCTCGAGAAACAAAACAAACTATCTGCAATAGCAAGAAACAGCTGAAACGCTTTGTTATCTAATCAGCAGTTTACTTCAATCCCTTCTCCATTAAATAACAAAGACTACTCTGGACGTTCAGCGCAAAATCAAAAGCTTCGAAGTGGATGAACCACTTTCAATCTACCATACAGTTGCTTCCTTCAATGCAGCGAACAACAGACCACTGCCTGACCTACGAACGCTTTCTGCAGCATGTATGCATTTGATCAAAGGAGATAACAGAGGAAAAATCAGGTAAAATATCTTGAATAGTTATAACTATCAAAATTATTTGCTGAATAATGTGGAAAGGGTGCGGTTATGATATGGGAGTTGAGTTTGTTTGATGTGTTGCTCTCTCACTTGCCACGAGACTGCTCGCGGTAGTATTGAATGTTGGTAGGTATATGTAGTGGTAGTGTACGAGTGTACGTAGAAAGAGAGAGAGAGAGAGAGAGAGAGAGAGAGAGAGAGAGAGAGAGAGAGAGAGAGAGAGAGAGAGAGAGAGAGAGAGAGAGAGAGAGAGAGAGAGAGAGAGAGAGATGAACTGATGAAGACTATAGTTTTTCAGTCGAAAGGTCTTGAAGTAAAAAATTTATTAAGTCAGAGTCAAATATTGTTTAGTCTTACTGACAAAATTCATGGATCCTGACTGTAGTTTTAGCATTTTTAAATCCATGGCTAATTGAAAGGTTAATCAACCAAATACAAATCTATGGTTTTTATTTTTAAATCTCAAAAGATTCAACAAATAAAACATAAACGAATGTGAAGGTTAAAAGCAAACCGGCACTAGATTTTCCAAGGACTTTATAATTTTGCACTTACCCTAACTGATTTAAGAGGAAACGCAGTTAAAACTTTAGCAGTAGCTATAACAATAACCCTTATCAACAATTGAGCGGATTCTAAAAGCGTATAGGTGTATAAAGTAATGATCTAAACAAACCTTCATTGCTCTAGAGGATCAATTCGAAATCATTTACATAATACAGAGTTCCATTTGTGTCAGTCTTCTTAATGGGATATTTTAAAATTCTGATCACTTGTCTTTTTCCCAGGGACCGCGGAGCGTAATTTTGATTGGGAGGGGGGGGGGGGGGGCTAACGACCACCAAATACTGGAAGACCTAGGGGTTTGGGGGCATGCTCCCATTATTGGGGGAGCCCCCCCCCCCCCCCCCCCCTGCTCCGCGGTCCCTGTTTCCCCCCGCCGTTTTCCTCCTCCTAAAATAAAACTACTAAAAAAACAATTTACAAGAACTTTATATTTAGTAATTAAGTGTCAACTTTTCAGTTAAGTTCAGATATAACTCATTGAGCTAAGTACGTCCGTTGCCCAGCGGAGATTGTTACTCAAAACTTAACGTATATTTATCTTAAGTATGATCGTTATTTCAAAGTCGGTGCTTATTTTATATTGTCGTCAATTACTGCAATAAGAAGTTGTTGTCTATCATTGACTAATTCTTCTTCTTCTTCTTCTTCTTCTTTTTCTTCTTCTTGTTTTTTCTCATTAGATATATTAGACGACCCAATCAAATCCATCGGAGGCCGGCATAAAACTAGAAACAGCCTACCAGTTATTCTATTCTGCTGATAAGCACTACATCCTGTGCTGCGTCTGAAGAAGAAGAAGGAAGAGCTAGTTGAAGACCATCTTGATAATACCGAGAAAATTTCCAAAACCAGCGCGCGGCAGAACAGAACAAGTTTCAAGTATGAACTCCACAAACTCTACTGCAGTAGACCTTATACAATATTCCCTCGTTCTCGCTCCTAGATCTATCTATGAAGTGATCTTTGAGTCACTATCAGTCATCATCATCTTATTACTAGCCTTGGTTGGTAACATCATGGTATTTTTAGTTGTTTACATAGAGGGAGGGTTGAACAGGAGCTCCAACATACTCATGATCAACCTCGCTATGACTGACGTGACGTCATCACTCTTCTTATTCCCACTAATCCTGGTTACCATAACAACAGGGAAATGGATCATGGGTGACGTCATGTGTCAGTTTCAGGCTTATATGTCATATACTCTATACTCGGTTACCCTTTGTACCTTGACTGTAATTAGTGTCAATAGGTACACACTGCTCTCAAAACCGCATTTCCATCGGAAGATCTTCGGGAAGCGTACAACCGTTGCCATAGTGATAGGTATTTGGGTGATGTCATTGTTTTTTGGTCTTCCTCCTCTGATTGGTTGGAGTAGGTTCGTGTTTTTGTCGGATTATGCGATCTGTGTGACGGACCCTATCGCCAGCCCTTCATTTAACATGTTCCTCTTTCTTTTCCTCCTTGTTAACATGCTCATTATCATATTCAGTTACGTTAGAATCTTCACTACCATCAAAAATATGAACAAAGTCAGTCCACAAGATCCTAACGCTGTAGCCAATCAAAAGGCTAGACAGCCTGTAGCCAATCAAGAGCCAGGGACACTAGCGTCAGAAGCCAATCAGGAGGCAGGTGTACTTGTAGCCAATCAAAGGCTAGGTGTACCAGGGGCAGTAGCCAATCAGGTGGTAGGGGCAATTGTAGCCAATCAAGGGCCAGAGAATCCAAACGGTCAAAATAATCCATCACAAACCAACCAAAATCAGGCAACAAAGTCAAAAGAGATTGAAATAACCTCCATTATATTCATAATCATTTGTTTGTTTGGGTTTTGTTATTTACCAACTTTTATTGTCGGTTTTTTCGTGTTTTCCTCTTCGCTTATCACTCGCTCAATGCGGTTATTCTCAACGTTTTCGATTTCTTTGACGGGTGTCGTAAACCCGTTTGTGTTTTGCATAAAGAGCAAAGCTTTCAGAAAACTAGTTAAACAGGTTTACAGAGGAATAACAGGTTGTGGTCAAAACGAGTAAAACAGGTTGTAAACTAGTCAATCAGGTTTAAGAAAGAATAATTAATCCAGCCAAAGAGTATTAAGAGAATAACAACACTAGCCTAACAGGTTTACAGAAAACGATAGAGCATTGGTAAACTGGTAAAACAGGTTTAGAGGAATAATAATACACTGCGCTCACTCGTGAGAGACCTTTTCAACACTCGAAGATAAAATTCGTATCTCCGTGCACCCATGTAATATCCTCTATTTAACTCTGCTTATACAATATGATTGCTGATATCGAGCATTTAGAGCGAGTATCACGTGACATTTCTTTTGGTCTAAATGTCTTTTTTTGGTGGACAACATTAATGACATTGACTGTATCATTTTGTTTGCATATGATGTATAGAGCCACCCTGTATGTAGATATATGCTATCATCATTAGTAGTAGTAGTAGAAAATCTCTGTAAATAGTAAAAAATATGTGAAATATAATATCAACTCATTTACCAACCGAGCATTAGTCTCGGTTTTTGCCGGCATTTTGCAAGTTATGCCATTTGAAAATATGCAATCCAATATGGCGGACATTGATAATGTAACCAAAGTTTTTTTTGAGTTGTAAAAAAAGAATAAAAAACATTCTATGTCAAATGCTTGTCAAATGTGTTTTTCTTCAACTCCTCTATTCTCTTCTCTTTTACTTCATCCAAGATGGTGGATATTAATCACGTGACCAAACCTGTTTTGATTGACATGTGTCATAATATTCAATATTTCCCAGATAACATTTTCTTCAACTCTTCTATTCTCTTCTCTTTTACTTCATCCAAGATGGTGGATATTAATCACGTGACCAAACCTGTTTTGATTGACATGTGTCATAATATTCAATATTTCCCAGATAACATTTTCTTCAACTCCTCTATTCTCTTCTCTTTTACTTCATCCAAGATGGTGGATATTAATCACGTGACCAAACCTGTTTTGATTGACATGTGTCATAATATTCAATATTTCCCAGATAACATTTTCTTCAACTCTTCTATTCTCTTCTCTTTTACTTCATCCAAGATGGTGGATATTAATCACGTGACCAAACCTGTTTTGATTGACATGTGTCATAATATTCAATATTTCCCAGATAACATTTTCTTCAACTCCTCTATTCTCTTCTCTTTTACTTCATCCAAGATGGTGGATATTAATCACGTGACCAAACCTGTTTTGATTGACATGTGTCATAATATTCAATATTTCCCAGATAACATTTTCTTCAACTCTTCTATTCTCTTCTCTTTTACTTCATCCAAGATGGTGGATATTAATCACGTGACCAAACCTGTTTTGATTGACATGTGTCATAATATTCAATATTTCCCAGATAACATTTTCTTCAACTCCTCTATTCTCTTCTCTTTTACTTCATCTAAGATGGTGGATATTAATCACGTGACCAAACCTGTTTTGATTGACATGTGTCATAATATTCAATATTTCCCAGATAACATTTTCTTCAACTCCTCTATTCTCTTCTCTTTTACTTCATCCAAGATGGTGGATATTAATCACGTGACCAAACCTGTTTTGATTGACATGTGTCATAATATTCAATATTTCCCAGATAACATTTTCTTCAACTCCTCTATTCTCTTCTCTTTTACTTCATCCAAGATGGTGGATATTAATCACGTGACCAAACCTGTTTTGATTGACATGTGTCATAATATTCAATATTTCCCAGATAACATTTTCTTCAACTCTTCTATTCTCTTCTCTTTTACTTCATCCAAGATGGTGGATATTAATCACGTGACCAAACCTGTTTTGATTGACATGTGTCATAATATTCAATATTTCCCAGATAACATTTTCTTCAACTCTTCTATTCTCTTCTCTTTTACTTCATCCAAGATGGTGGATATTAATCACGTGACCAAACCTGTTTTGATTGACATGTGTCATAATATTCAATATTTCCCAGATAACATTTTCTTCAACTCCTCTATTCTCTTCTCTTTTACTTCATCCAAGATGGTGGATATTAATCACGTGACCAAACCTGTTTTGATTGACATGTGTCATAATATTCAATATTTCCCAGATAACATTTTCTTCAACTCTTCTATTCTCTTCTCTTTTACTTCATCCAAGATGGTGGATATTAATCACGTGACCAAACCTGTTTTGATTGACATGTGTCATAATATTCAATATTTCCCAGATAACATTTTCTTCAACTCCTCTATTCTCTTCTCTTTTAATTCATGTGCAGTTTTCCCGATTCCCGTCTCGGGTGCTCGGAAGTGCTCGGAATCATCCTCGTCGAAGTAGATCGGGTACTTATCGCTGTAGAGGTCTCTCAGCTGTTCGTATGTTCTTCCTATGAACAACCCGTCACTGTCTGCTTGTTCTTTGAGTTCTTTTAAACATGACTTGAAACTGAAATCAAATGTTGTGTCATAGTGAGCAGAAGCGTATCTTGGCAGCTTTTCCAAGCTGGGGGAGGGGGATAGTAGACCTACAAACCTCAACAAAACATGCAAACCTCTACAAAACAGAGGGTCCTCCAGGTTGGGGGTTGGGCTGTGGGCTAATCCCCTGAACCCGGGATGGATTGACGGATGGACGGACGGACAGACGGATGGATAATAGATGCCTGGATTGATAGATGGACGGAGAGACGGACGGAAGGTTGAAAGGTCGGACGGACGGATGGATTGATGGATGGATGGATGGATGGATGAATGGATGGATGGATGAATGGATGGATGGATGAATGGATGGAGAAACGTACGGACGGACGGACGGACAGAGAAATGGAAGGAGGTATGAGGGTTACATAATAGGAAGGAGAAAAGGAGGGGTAGTTTGTTCACTTACCTATATTTATTACAGAAGTTTTGTGTGACTGCTACAGTATCATCAAGATTGACCACAGAATGCCACCAGCCACTTGGGATGAACATCATCTCTCCTGCCTTCTGCACACATTCTAATGGCATTTTAGAAGACTGCCAAGAAAGAAGAGTTGGATTATTTTACTAAGACTAATGAAAATATAACAACCATGTTAGGTTAGGTAGATGGGAAGCATCAAATCTCTTTCTAAATTCAAATTAGATTTAGTGGAGAAGAACCATTCTGCTAAATTCTATGATCTTTAATCTATTCTGCTTACCAAATATGGCCTGGTGTAGACCCACCAGTTATACGCATCATCCATTTCATAATCTCGTTTTTGGTAATAGTTGTTCTTAACACCTGTCAACAAGATCATTACTGCACGTTGGAAATATCTATTGAAGTCAAGCATAAGAAACTGTGTAGTCTTCCTTCTATAATGCCAGGTTTTTCGAAGGGTAGAAAGGTTTTTCCGGGCTTTTTGGTCAAAAAAAACCCCTGAACTATGCCCTCCTTTTACGACTCCTTCTCACCAGCAATTTTCCATTGCCAGAAATATTGGACATTGTCAGCGGTGTTACGCATGAATGAAAATGAAGTGGTTTTCTAGAGGAAAAATATAACTACATGGTTTCCAAGCACATATTTATATTCAACTATGATGTTAGTAAAACAATTCTTGCCAAAAAATAGTTACTTGACAATCAAAAGAACAACTATTATTTTTCTGTTGATAAGCCTCACCACAGGAAGCCCATGAAGGACAAGAAACAAGTTTCAAACGTAAATCGTTACTTTAAGCTTCCTTATTTTATCTCAGCAGTCAATAGGAGCTTGTAAAAACAAAATGGCGATATTTAGGGGGTTTTGAAGCTGTTTGGAGCAGTTCTCTGTGGTTTCTTGTCATTTTTAACTGAAAACTACGAGCTAACAACGCGTCGAATCGCTTAAAATTTAACCTAACTTCAAGCTTCTTGGGAACCTACATTCTGAAGGCATGCTGTCTATTTTGAGCGGTTTTGGATTTATTAAACACTCGTTTGGTGATATCGAGGTGGAGCTCTTTTACTTTTAAATTTTTTCGAGCTCAAATAAGACGATTTTGGGGTCAAGTGTGGCCAGATTTATAGACGATGTATGGAATCTAGAGCTTTCGAAGCCTTTCGAAGGCAAGTAGTCCGGGAACCAATATGTCGCATGATTCAATGATCATTTTACGCTTATTTAGTAGCTTGTAGGGTGGGTTGTTTGTCGCGATGTGGAGCTCAGAGGAAATAAAACCCTATTCGCCGTAAATAGAGGAAGCTCTATATTCCCCATACATTTCCTATAAGACTCGGCGGCTATTTTGTAAGCTGAAACGCATCATTGCGCATGTATGAGCAGGCTCATGTCCCATATTTCTGGCAATGCTCAGCAACTTGTCTCACAACGGCTTTGCAACACATGGAACATTGCGGCGTGTAACCTACAGTGCAATTTGAAAAATGTTGCAAGACAAGTTGGGAAAGGTAGAATTCGTTTCTGCTTTTGGCAACGATTGCGTCTCCGTTGAACCGTGTAAACCTTCTTACAATTTTTGTCGCAACGCCGTTGAGCGACAAGTTGCAGAGAAAATTATTCCGTGTAATAGCGCCTTAGCAACAGACAGAACAAGCTAAGGTTAGTTATGTGTCTTACCAGGAATGTTATATTGGCTTGGAGGATAGAGACCCCATAGTTTAGCGCCGGTAATAAGTGCCAGCCACCCTGTAGTGTTAGCAGGATCAACGTGCCATCCCGAACCACTCTTTTTCGGTGCCATGATTATCCACCGCCAGTCCAAACGTAAATCTTCATCGACTTCAGTCATAAAATCATCGTCCTCAGAAAAGAAATCTGGGACGGTGTAGTCCTTTGAATATAGAGCAGATTTTGTATAAGTGTAAAAAGTCACGGAACATGGCACGATTACGGCGCGGCAAGGACACAGCACCGAATGACGATTTTTTCATACACGGCACGGCACGGTACTGACACGGTCACGGCAAGGCGCGGTCCGTGCCGTAAGTTTTTGCATAGTCATATGAAAACTACTCTTATGAGAGACATATGTCATACGTATAACAATATACAAAAACTGGACCCTGTCCCACTCGACCCTAGTCACAGAGTGAACAATCCAACTTGAATGCGCATGCTCACTCAACGTTGTGTTATATGGATAACATACCTGCGACAAGCTTGGGTACAGATCAAACACGTCCGGCATGAACACCATCCATTTAGATTTGTTCTTGTGCGCGTGGTTTTTAATGTAATTGTAGTACACACGGAGTGGAATCATTTCTTCGTGTTGTCCTATATAGACACCTTCCTTTATTCTTGGGTCGTTTTGGAATTTTTTAAACCTCCAGGCTCCCATGGCTTTCCATTCATCCATGACACCAGTAACGACACAAGGTATTCCTAGTAACAAAATATGGTTGTCATGGAGAGAATTGTTGGAACCTCATCAATACGAGATTTCATATACATAAGATATTTGAAGTATATCGCACACATGTGCAGAAGAGCGAACTCACACTTGACGAAACAACTACTATTCATAAATCCATCAGCCAAATTTGTAAGAGATCCTTGGATCAAGATTGAGAAACTTTTAAATGTTGATAAAGAACAAGCTAAAAGATCTACACAAGACAGAAAAGCCTTCAATGGACTACTACAACAGAATTTTGTTTCTCTGTAGTAATATGTCCCCACTGATTAACTAATCGTTTTATAGTGGAATAAAACTGATACTGATACTGATACTGATGTCATGACGATAACACTAGCGAAAGACTACTGCGCATGCGTACATTTCAGCAAGTAATGCAAATGTTCAATAGCGTTTTTTAGCTCTTTTTTCTCGATATCACGACCACGCGTCGACAGCATCACGACCGCATGTCGACAACATCACGACTGGTTGGGAGAAAGTCGACAACATCACGACCGCATGTCGACAACATTACGACTGGCGAAAGTGGATAGACTAAGGACTGATTTAGCATCAGGACGCGAACGTCAAATACGACGGCGCTAGCGCATTTTTTTCGTGCGCGCGCGCCGTCCTCAACAGGACGTGAGAATGCTACAAATGGCGTTCTGTTGAGGACGTCAACCTCGTTGAGGACGGCGTTGAGTCGGCTGATAACTTCAAGACCGCGCGTCGAAAGCTAAATCGTCAGGATTTTACATTCAACATGAAGTAAGCCTTACCTGGTTCCATACATTCTTCTATGAATCTCTCTTTACTTGGTTGACGTATTCTATGGACCGTACATCGTGTACCACTTACAGGCCATATCTCTTCAAGGTCTACATTATTATGCAGACTGTTCTCTGCTTCTCGTTGCTGGGATTCAAAACGTTCTTCGTGTTTCTCTTTGTGTTCACTATCATCAGACTTTAACACACCTGTGAAGCAAAGAAACAAGAATGTGAATCAAGGGTGGTGTAGCGGTAGTACACTCAAATCTTACCTCTTACCTTCAATACGAAACTCTTCACTCTTGGTACACAATCTGCTTCCGACACGTGTCGAACCGATGAAATTTCCACAAATTTCCACGAAATATTTGTCGGTTTGAAAGTCTCGGGAGACGATAATGGACTTTTCGAAAGTAGAGAAGTCTGGCAATGACGATGGTGGTGGTGATGATGATGATGATGATGATGATGATGATGATGATGATGATGATGATGATGATGATGATGATGATGATGATGATGATGATGATGATGATGATGATGATGATGATGATGATGATGATGATGATGATGATGATGATGATATTGATGATGATGGTGGTGGTGGTGGTGATGTCGATGTTGATGATCTACGCTTTGCTTTCTGTATAAAAATCTCCTGGGGCCATTCCTTTACCATTGCTCCATCCTCTCGTAATATCTTGATAGTCCACGAGTCAACATTATCGTCCCCAGCATAGTTGAACACGATATTTCTCTCCCTGTCATTTGCCACCCAAACACTTGAACGTCTGGGTAACTCAACCTCAAGAGAGTAACTCGTCTGATCGACTGCCTCACAAGTTCCAACTATGAGTAAATATCATGAATATTATACACAAAAGATCGGGGGGAAAAAGTGCCAACAAATCATAGGTTTTCCCTTCTCGTCTACAAACTTAAGAGTCTTCTCGTTATTTCAAAAATTTCGGGACTAAAAGTGCCACCTGACCACTAGATCAGGACAACAATAACAACGAGATGAACCAGAGATGAGCCTATGAAACTCTTGTGGAGAAATAGTTCTCTAAATCAATATTTTAAGGCAGGATTTTTTTACCTGGAAATAATAAACAAAGTTTGAAGACCAGAACCAGGCTCAATGATATCGAACAGAGTCGAACATTACTGAACAATAATTTCTGAAAGTATTCCATCTTAATTGCCTTGCACAAAAGACCGACACTGAAGAAAACATGAAGCCGAGATGAAATACCAGGAGAGTCGAAATTTGAATGTGCGCATGCGCTATTCGTCACAGCTGTTGTTTCCTATGAATCAGAACCGCTGATAACACAACACACAGCTGTGGGCGTCAAAACAAACCATAGTTTTTTAATATTGATTGATTTTGTAGAATGAACACAAAATTAACATGTCATTGAGAAGAATAAAAAAATTATGCGTTTGTTACGAATATTTTTTTAACAGTTTTACAGACGTACAAGAATAACCAAGATAGAAACTAAAAAGATTTATTTGTAGAAAGTAAACATATTTCTACCTATTTATGTAATTTAATTCATCATTTTCTTTTAACAATAAAAAGTAAAGGAATATTTCAATTATAAGTTCAGTTTGTCATTCATAGAATTTGGAATTTCAACTTTTTAACTGGATAAGAAAAGAAATTGTTATATATTTTTTGTTTGTTTTACTTGCTCAAATTTTCGGCTCCTGAAATTTGTTTCGCACTCAATTCTCAAAGAGAATGTTTTGTGGAGTAAATTAATTCCCATTATATTTGATATTAAAAACCCCATGCACTTTATTATATTTCAATTAATAATGAATCATTACAACTACATTATTCCCTGTTCATTACGACTCCTTCGTTACTAGGGTCATTCATCTCTGTGTCTTCCCTAGCAACCGAATAGTCCAAGTATCGATTTCGATTGTTGTCAATAACATAACGTTTCGACTTGCCAATGAAGACACACCCAGCAATGCCTGAGCGAACACTCCCTTGTCGATCCTGTTTCCAAGAAGGAGTGTCTACAATATCCACTGCACCGTCAGTAGATGAACTGGTTCCTCCGTTCTGTGAAGGCGCATGCGTGCTGCTTTTATCCACTGACCAGTAACCACTGCTTTCCTTTGAATCGATGGATTGGCTCTTTCCTTTTTTGGACGAGCAATTTAGTCTAGATTTGCCTTCGGTCATTTCTTCAATTAAGTCGAGAATACTCTGAAACTGACCACTAGCATCCAGTGCTATATTAGTGGCAGCTGTGCTGATTTTATCATCACTTGTGACGTCATCTTGAGTGACGTCACTGCCAACAACCTCAAGACATATAGAGTCGGTAGTCATTCCCTCATTCTCGAAAATGCGCAATTCAGCTGGCATGAAGTCGATTGGTTGGTTGGAGTGAGAACTGGGACCATACAAGACTTGATGTGAGTTTCCTTGCTGGCCAGCGGTCGCTGGGGGGATTCCTTCCGTTGACCAATGACTGTAACTGCGACTCAAGCTTAAATCTAAAGGATCAAATAAGCAAATAAGCAAATAATACAGACATGTTAGTCCTCCAACGTAACTTTCTTTCTCAAATTAATCACTGAAATAAGTTACCTTGAAAGCTGTGTGAACGAATATTCCGAGTCTTCCCCTTGCACATGCGCAATGGAGCTTTCACCGTATTGACGTAAGCATTTCTGAATGGCGGCCAGACCAAGCCGTAAAGTAATGGGTTACAAAGACCGCTGACCATGGGGAACTGCAGGAACAGTAGTCCATATATTGGTGGATAGGTAACGTTGAAGTAACCCAGAAATATGGCTACCTAGAAAAATAGATGAGTACAGCTAGCGAAGAATGTATCAATGAACTGTGTTCAACGGAGAATACAACATTGTGCTAACACTTGTAGTTTCTGCCATGTTGGTTAACCGAATTAAGCCAAAATTAAGGGGTCGGGGGATAAGATGCAAGGGGGGGGGGGGAGGGGGTAAGCAAAGCCCCTTCATCTCCCCCTCTCCTCCCCTACCGTGCATCGACGACTGGAGATCGACATGAGGTGAGCTTGCAATGATAGAGACCTTTTTTTCAGTAATACCTTGGACAATTATTCACATGTCTCTATGCAAGTTCGCCGTTGGTTTCTCTTCGATGCAAAGGCACGGCTACCTTTCAAGACCTTTCAAGATGGCACAGAGAATTGTGAAGGGGACTATTAATACCGAGAAAATATTTGTGGTTAACTTCAAGCCAATATGGCGGCTATAGAAACCAGAGTAGCGGTTTATATGTAAATTAAGGAGCAACTTACCATCCATGGAAGATGTGCAATACAGTAGAGACACACCACGATCGATACCATCCTTGTCATCTTACGACTGTACTCTTCTTGAACAAGATTTCTTGTCTTTTCAACCCTTATTTTGCCCGTAGCACTTGAATATTCAGCTTTAAAAAGAGAGTTCCTGGAAGAACTTGTGGAATAGATCACGCTGATCACACAGACAACGATCAAGAAGAGATGTAGTGAAGCAAAGCTGATCGCAAAGCTGCTGTTCGCAGTAAAAAGGCAATAAATATGAGGAGCAAAACGCGTGGGCTTGACAACCTCTGAAAGCATTTGCCAGGAAGATAAAAAGGCCGAAAGCATCCAACAAGCTATGACGACTACAACCAGCAATAAACCTTTCCATTTTCGTTTATAAAAGGTTGGTTTGGTGAGCGAAAGGTTTCTGTCTATTGCAAGCATCAGAATCGACAACATTGATGTCATGTGTAAGAAAACTGTCAACCAACTTTGAGCTTTACAGAGAGAATACTGTTGCTGAATTCCTTGGGGTCGATCAGAATTGTAAACGTAAAAAGAAATCAGAACCGGGCCAAGAAAATGGAGAATATCGGCCAAAGACAGCGAACAGATAAATGGGTTTATGGAGTACTTCTTAAAAGTGAATATTCCAACACTTAACAAGACTAGTAAATTTTCCAACGCGATGATCAGAGACAGAAAAAAGAGAATAAAAATAGATGTCGTGTAGAATCCAGGTTCATCGGTTAAACTTGAACTGTCTTCGCTGCTTGGCTTGATTGTTGCCATGGCTGGGTTTCAAGTTTGCTATCGTGTTCAGTGCTTGCTTAAAGCTTAAGGTCCGTTCAGTGATGGCCAACTTGGTTGAAAAATGCCATAAAATAACTTCCTAAAATCTTCTCTTGTTTTCATTATTCCCGAGGTCTGTACATAAAAATACCTGCTACTGTTCAATCAGATAACACAAGTCAAACCAGTGAAATATAGAAACATAGGTTATTTATGTTTCCAAGATATTTCTAGAATTCGGTTATGGACCAAAACTATTCGCCCATTTCGTCCATACTGCGGTTCACTCGAATTCCACGAATTGTTTTCTTCCTTGGCGAGTTTCACCTTGCTTTATTGAGGTAGAAATGCATCGCTTTACAGATTCGTCCAGTTTCTTCGTGCTAATTCAATTACGTCCATTAGGCCTTGATTGGAAACTGTATTTTATTGGCCCCTCCAAAGTGTTTGAGGTTTCTGCGGGTTTCCACGACTGGACCGTTCCTCAAAATATTATGCTGAGTGACCTGAACACTGTTTATATCTAACTTTGCAATGAGCAAAGTAAACGGTATAAAAAGGACGAGCAGAAACACAGCTTGAAGAGTAATCAAATAGCAAAATCGCTCGCCAAAAAAATATTATTTGTTTGTTTGTGTGTGAGCCAAAGATATTTAACGACAAACTCGATAAAAATTTAATAAGACCGTCAATACTGCGATAATTAATGTGGTTGCTTCATATTTATTATATACGATATCCTATATACATTAATTGTATGTTAAGAAGGAAAGAGAGAATTTGAAGAACAGTTTTGAAGGCGCCATTGAACAAGCTAAATCGAATGAACTCTGACACTAAATTTAATTATTTAGTATATATCTGAAAAATTACAACAATTGTGAGTAAAATAATGAAACTTGATTCGAAAACTAAATTATAAAAAAGAAAAAAAGAAAAAGGAAAAAATGGGAAGGAAAAAATGGAAGAATGAGATCGCGACCAGCGGCCTTGCATGCCATAGCAACAGACAGGCGCGGTTCCATAGTTCTCCAAAATTTCAAAATGGCGGACTGACTTGACTGACAGAGTTTCGACAACTTTTCGTCTTTTTTCGTTAAAAACACCTCTATTTTCGTTTAATACTTAGTTAGTTTTTAAACAATGCTTTCTGGAAGTCTCGTGGCTGCGAGATTTCTAAGCCTTGTCGCTCATTTCGTCATAACTATCACGATATTTTGGGCAAAGGTAAATAAACTTCAGCTTTTTCTTCAACCTTTTCTTCGCAAACAGCTATAGTATTTCTCTTCTGTTTTTTCTCTTAGGATACCAACGTTCTGGCTTGTTTGCCTCTGCAGTATACTCAAACCGAATATGACTCTAAAAACACCGAGTAAGCGAGCTAGACGAAGATATTTATCGCATTTAATGTTCAATTATCTATAATTTACCTTCCTTCTTGAAGCCATGTTTCTTTTTTTTCCAGGCTGATAGTTGGATTATCTTTAACCATTGCCTTCTTGGTGTTGGAATTTGGTGGATTTATTGGTGGGGTTTCCATGTTCAACAGTACAGCAACTATGTTATGTATCCTTGCCTCTGCTAGACCAGAAAACAATATGTCAGTGTACTTCTTCAAATATCAGGGACGCCTCCCCTCCCCTCTTTAGAATGTACTCTGCCAACCCTGTCAATATACCTATTGAAGATTCATTTTAGATTGTTGGAACTATTCAGTGTGCCTTTTGTAACTGATTGGAATGATTTTGCATAAGCTATTACAGTATCTCGAACCTCCTGGGTCCAGAGGAAAGGTTCGAAATAATACACTGAATTGAAATTTGAATAACTATTGTTCTGGACCGACTATCCTCGTGTTCACTTTGAAACATAAAAGCATTTTTACATGTATGAGAGGCTAGTTTGGTGTATAAAGCTTCGGGATATCCAGCATAAAATTTGTAGTAATGCAAGTCCACAGGATGTGAGATAATAGGAAGCTCAAGATATATAGGATTCAAGACAAAAGGGACTCCACACATATGGCTATGTTCACTGCCCCCAACCCCCAACCCCCCCCCCCCCCCTCCTAAAAAGGAATAAGCTTGTGGCCTTGCCACTCATGCTTCCCATGATTTATGGCAATTATTGTTGAAAAAACAGTTATTAGCCTTAATGTAGGTTACAGCAATCGTCGCCCATGCCTGTGCCGCAATATCGTTATCCATGTTTGTTATAGACTCTTGGGACTGTGATAAGTTTTGGTATGTCTTTGGCTTCTGTAGGTAAGTATTTTTTAAATATCTCAGCAAAGAACAGACTCAGTAATTCAAGATTAACAAAACCACCTCCAGTAGACCTTTCCTGAATTCACTTGACTGACCTCAGAACAAAAGTTTCAAGTCAAGGCTAGAGTTATCAAATCTATATGTCTACTCCAGACTCGCCTTTAATGTATTGTTCTGAGGTCAGTCAAGCCAATCCTAGAAAGTCTATGTAACATAATAATATGTGCATTGATTTAGGATATATCTTCTTGTTTTGTTTCAGTGCTCTGCCAGCATTCATTGAGATCTGTGTTCTGATAGGAGTGCTTGGATTCAGAGCAGACAAGTAGAAAGGCTGCTTAGGTTTTAGATAATGTACATTCTCATGTAAATAATGTATAATCTGTAATTTATTTTAGGTAAAATAAAATTATAATATTCCAGTAGAGTAAAGAGCCTGGAGAAATACATATTTGTATTAAGTACTTTTGAAGTTTCCGCTACATGAGACACGACATTGTAAAGTTTTCTGGGGGGTTTTCATGCATAGAAATAATTATAAAAACTTGATTCCACCCATCTACTTTTCCTGTTATATATTGAATCTTTACTTTTTTCTTCCATCACTCTGATGAAGACAGCCATCAGTGGAGCCGAAACATCAAGTTTCTGTCATTATTTCTATGTGTGAAAACCAAAAAACTTTCAGGGTTACAATGCCATGTTTGCATTTCCTTAGAAGAGTGTAATACCTATTATAAACTATCGGTCATCTTTGGTATTTTTGATTGAGAGACTTTGCATTTTCCCTGAGCAGTTCTTCTGTACATCTGACCATAAATTCAATTTCTTCCGGAGTTGGTCTTCCATGTGCTTTCCATCTAACCTTCCCTGTTCTGTCTACTAGAAACGCATGACCTACTATCTCATTCTCTATCAACGTATCCTTGATTGACTTGGTGTTACCATAATAACATAAATAACGATCCTGAAAAGAACAGGAAAAATGTTATTATATAAATAAGGGTATTGATCCATTATGGAATATTCGCCTTCACAGTTCCCTGCGCCATCTTCAATGGTAGCCATGTCTTTGCATCAAATTGAGATGGTGAGCTTGTAATAATTTAGACTTGACTAAAAAAATTATTATCCATGAAGGTGTTAAAAAAGTTCTCTACCATTGCAAGGTCACCTCATATCCTGCTTTGATGCAAATGCATGGCTACCTTTCAAGATGGTGCAGGGCACTGTAAAGGGGACTATTAATCCTTTTGTATGATTAGAGTATTTTTGATTTTACTGCTTGTTTATAGATTACAGTATTTACCTGTTTTTCAGGGGATATTTGCTGTTTTAAACTGTTTTGTATGAAAGGTTTCATCAACTTAAAAAATACCCCATCAACAACATTAATCTGTAAAGCAAAATAATAATCAAGATATTGTTTTTATGAAACTACAAATATCACAAAATCCCACCATATGCCACTGAAGCCCCTCCATTTAAACAAGCCAGACAAGGTTACCTCAAAGCATTTCACATGCGGATGCTGTTGAAAATTGTCCATAAAATGCTGTCGATATTTATCACACATGTTCTGTTGGTAAAACAATAAATCGTCAACAACTAGCGGCAGGAACGAGAGAATAATGCACATGCTATTAATATATAGGAGGCTCTTCTGTGAGGTTCACTCCACCATATATATTCACAATTTACAACACTCGACTGTCATATCGATTTTTACAGAGGGAAAAACAAAGTACCCAGAGAAAAAACCTGGTGGAAAGGGAGAGAAAAACACATCAAAACAAACTCAACTCACATAATTATACAGTTCATTCAAAAATCAAACCTGCAACTCCAGGCTTAAACTACACAGTGGTGAGCGCATCCCACCTGTGTAATAATAAAAGAGAAGAGAAAAATGCCCAGGAAGGCAGAAAGCATTCCTACCTGTCCAATGGCTCGTAACCACATTAACACTAACGTCACACTATCACTAAACTCTTCGTTCAACTTTACATCTCTTTTGTGTAAATTTCTTGCATTCAATTCTGGGAAGGAGACAGCATCCTAAAATGAAAAAAATGTATTCAAATTATTGATGAAATTTCAGTAGTCTTTTCTTTGATGTTTCTTTTTATTATTGTAATAAATAAATACCTCTGGATCTATTAATTTTTCAGCAGCAAAAAACCTTTTCCCACCACTTTGACCAAACTCTGGAGAAGAAATCAAAAGGATTAGAGCCTTTATAAGTATAAATTCATTGTTAATCAGCACAACATTTTCATGATTAATTCCAGAAAATATCCATATCTCCCCACATGGAGGGGGATTGGAATGTCCTAGAGGTGGCGAGGGTCCGAGGAGGGAATACTTTGCCGTTCCAGATTAATCCATACCTTCTGGAAGCACAGGTGGCGTAGCGGTGAGAGCGCTCGCCTCTCACCAATGCGACCAGGGTTCGAGCCTCGCTGGGCTCGGTGTCGTATGTGAGTAGAGTTGTTTGTTGGTTCTCTCCTGTGCCTCGAGGGTTTTTCTCCGGGTTCTCCGGTTTTCCTCCCTCCGCAAAAATCACCTTTCAAATTCTAATTCGATCTATCGGTTGCCTTGTAATTGGGTCCTAGACCTGTAAGGCTTTCCGTCCACCCCAGAGTGGTAAAGTGGCATAAATTTTAAATTTTTTTCTCCCATGGAGTGAGAATGAAAGTTCTAAGGGGTGGGGAGGGTCTGAAGAGAGTATATTGTGTGGTTCCAGAAAATATCCATACCTCCTCCATGGAGGGGGATTGGAATTTCCAAGGGGTGGGGAGGGTCTGAGGAGGGTATATTGTGTGGTTCCAGAAATATCCATACCTCCTCCATGGAGGGGGATTGGAATTTCCAAGGGGTGGGGAGGGTCTGAGGAGGGTATATTGTGTGGTTCCAGAAATATCCATACCTCCTCCAAGGAGGGTGGGTGGCATCTGGTATTTTCTGAAACCAAACATTTTGATTTTTTCTTATAGAATATACCCACCTCTGAGGTCTGAGAAATATCCCTTAGTTATTTCAGCAACCCTAAAAGTAAGAAACATACCAAGGGTTATAATAATAATGATAATATTTAATACTTTATATATTGCATTACAGCAATACAGTTTGGAAACAAAACCCCAGGTAGCCCATTTGCTTCCTTGAATCTTTTCAAAATACAGTTCTTTTCAGCTTGGGTTTATGTTTTCCTATTTCAGACCACGTGTCATTCCCTAGAGTATCATTTCTTTGTCCAACTGTTGTACATGAGAAGACACATGAATATGGATACAACTCAACCAAAGAATCTTATTCTCAAGTGTCTCATGTGTCTAAAATGGAAAAACATTATACCCAAGCTGATACAAATACTTGGTAACTGAAGGTAGTTTGAAATAGAAACTTTTCGCCCGGACTTTTCGGTAATGATTAATAAATTAATATCAATAAATATTTATCTTACAGTTCTCTTCTTTCTTGCTTTCTTTTCACCTTATCTTCTTTCTTCTGTTCTTTTGATGCTTTTTTCAAGAATGTCCTTCTACAAACTACCTGACTTGTTCTGCATGCTAAACATACTTCACTTAAGGGCTTAAAAATCTCAGTATAAATGAGAAATTTTCGGGAAAACTGCAGCATATTTGAGAAGAGATTTGCACGTGTGAAAAAAATGAAAATATAGATTGGCCGTGGAAGAATAGGTTCTAGCTAAGCCAGCGATGTTTGCGGTCATTCGAACCCAGTCCTTCGCGGTGAAATAATTTGTAACCCAACTTTATAAACAATTCTTGTTAGAATACTTTAAATTTACGGTCTCTAAATACAATGATTTCTACTAAAAAGGAAAGAATTATGTGCATGCAACACTGTAGTTCAAGCCTGAGTATATTTTTCGTCGATTTTCCAGCTCGTTGTCCCGTATGCAGCGTAGAACTAAACAACTGTCAGCTGATTATTCCACCATTTTGTCTTCCTTGTCCATTATCGTCTAGTCAGGATCCGTTAATACGATGTTCTGTCCTGATTAAACCTACTAAAGGAGATTTTCTAAGGTTTGGGTGACCCTCATTCCTTCTGCTGGTATATTTGCGTGAATTATAATATGATTTATGAACTTATAGTTGTATTTTGTATTTTGGGTTCCCTGTGGCAGGGATTATGCTAATGGTGACAATCTTCATATTGGGGTCTCTAATTCAAGAGGTAATGCAAGATTTTTGTCTTATTTAGAGTGTTTTGAAATTTGTGATTTATATGTCTGGCAATCAAAGATTATTATCATCATCAACACCAAACAGATCAATAATATTCATCCTCGTCAATCATTACAATAGTATCATCATCAGTATCACCATCACCACCATCATTATCATCAACAGCATCATCATCATCATCATCACCAGCGGTGGGCTGCATCATCATCTTCATAATCACCATCAATATCATCACCATGATCATCAGCATCATTTACCATCAATATCATCACCATGATCATCAGCATCATTTACCATCATTATCATCACCATGATCATCAGCATCATTTACCATCACCATCATTATCATCACCACCATCATCAACAGATTATGTATCTATAGTAACTAATCTAATCTGATTATTTCATAAAGGACTGATATATAATTATGACGAGAGAGGTTTGGTGATCGATAACAATAACTGGGATCAATGTGCAAGACTAGATCTTACATGCTGTGATGCAGGGCTTTGGGATTCTGTACTTGAAGCAAGTCGTCATTCAGATTGCTGGACATTAACAAGGTTAGTATTTAGATTCTTCTATCCAATCAGGAGGGAGAAGATCCAACCCCACCTTCCTATTCCCCATTCCCCTTACCATTGAGGATTGGCACACAAACTAGATTACCATGTAAAACTGATTGGGGTAGTATGTGAAGGGGGGATGACCCAACCCTCCCTATCTTCCATATGAAAAATTGGGGTAGTGTATTGGGCCGGAGAGATGATTACCCAACCCTCCCCATTCTTCCATTGATGAGTAGTTCACAGGCTATAATATGAAAGATTTGGGGTAGTAGGAGGAGAGTGGATGACCCAACCGTACCCCCCAGCCCCTGCCATTGATGGGAGGCCCAAATGCTGTGGTATGAAAGATTGGGGGTAGTATGGGTAGAGTGGATGACCACAAACCCCCATCCCCTGCCATTGATGGGTGGCCCAAATGCTGTGCTAGGAAAGATTGAGGGAGAGGCTACCATATGAAAGATTGAAAATGACTTGATAGTGATAATGATAGTGTTTTTTGTCTCTCTTCATTAGATACAATGAGGATACTCATAACTGCTATACCTATGTTTTAAATATGCTTAGTACCATTCATAGCCAAGACAGTAACCAAAATTATAAGGAATATGAAAAAGAGGAGTTTTGTAGAATTTATATAATACCAGTGACAACTAGGATAGCGAAATACATTGACTTGTTTAGAAATATTGAAACAAAGGGAACAGTTGTTCAACAAACAGCTCTCAAATAGAAAAAAATCATTAATAAATCATAGTTCAAAATATTCTGTTAACCAAGAATGCGTCTTGTTTTCTCTCAGACTAGCAAGGTTTTGATGGATTTTTTCACCAAAAAAGTCCCATTTTATTCCCTTGAGGTGATTTGCTAAATGAATTTTTGGGAGACTTTTTCGTAGCTGCACGAGACAACAGACAAATACCCAAGGAATTTAAATATTTGAAATTCAATCATGACTTTATTTAAAAGGTCGCAGACGACACGAATATGTTTATTTCATCAGCTAGTCTTGAAAGGTCACGGTACTCTAGTTGGTCAAGTAGAAACCTAATACGCGTTGACGAGTCAGTAACGCAACAACAATGTCTTACTATAATTTAAAATGTTTTTAATAAAGAGGGACTTTGAACCCAAAAGGAACACTTTGGTGTGAAATAATAAAGAGTATATAGGATTAGCGAGTGGGCGAGCTCTTGTTTATTTGAAACTGAACTTTACAGCTAGTCACTTTTCAGTTTTTGTCGGAAATTATCTTTTCGTTTTTCATTCTACAAGCTCTTCATTTTCGCTTTCAGATGAGTTATTTTTGTGTCCATCACGATAATTTTATTTAAATGGGAATTTTGGCTTCTCTTTCGCGTTACTTTTCTTCATTTGGAAGTATTTTTGCCCTCAATTCGCGTTAATTTAAGTCGCGCTAATTTCTAATACTTTAATTTCGTGGAGCGTTAATTTCCTATAATAAGGTATATTTATCTTGTATTCAATATATTTCTACGATGTACAAAGAACGTCAAAGTAACCAAGGACGATGGGAAATCCCTCACGACTTTATAAAGGGATTTCCCCTTCAGTTATTTTCGACTGGGGGTTCCCCCCTTTTAGACCTAGCACATAGCATGGCAAATTTTTTTTTTTTTGCAAGCGGAGCATCATTTCTTGGAAATCTAGCCGAATATTGGCTAATGTATATATTACCGCAGGGAATTCCCCCTCGCCTTTCCTTCTATTATAAAGCTTGTGTTGTGGCTTCGCAAACCATTTTCTCTCTCCTTCTGGCTCGTCAAAGTCGAAAAAGCCGGTAAGTTAAAACGAATTTCTTTTCAGTATTTCTTCGCTTCTGTATTATTTTCCTCGTTGTGTATACCGAGAGACATATACTGACCTGTATGTCCAGTAATTATCGTAGATTTTCTCCTGTGCTTCGAGGGTTTTCTCCGTGTTCTTCGGTTTTCTTCACTCCGCAAAAAACTCCAGTTAAATCTGGTGTCAAAAGCTTTAAACACGACTTAGTTCCCCCCGCATATTTTGCGTTTACATACCGCGTCTTCCTCTATTTTAGGACAGTATAGGTTTCTCAGTCTTCTACGAAACGCGAAAAGACGTCAAATAAGATATATGAAAGAGTAATTGACCTTTAATTTCTTGTCTTCATTTGTTTCAGATTTCATTGAAAAGCGATTTAAAGGCAAGAATTACAAAGATGTGCTGCGAAAAGTTCTGTACTAAGATAAAAATCATCAGTTGTACGATTTTAACAGTTATTGTCTTAGGAGGGGTAGCTTTTGCCACGCTGTACTTCACGGAAATTATCCTACATGACAAAAATGAAAGGAATGGTGAGTATTCAAAGTGCCTTGTATTATATATCTATTATAAAACTCGTGAATAATCAATGAGGAAAACACAATAGAAATCATTGTCCGTGGAGGAGGTTGTATATCTGATACAAAATCGTCCTGATTTGCATAAACTTTAACTCCAATTTTCTCAGCCAAATTCAATTTTATCTTTAAAATTTAAGTAGAACATGCATGTATAGACCTAGACGTTTCATAAGTAATATACAATATTCGTGTCCGTGTTGTATCAGATATACAATCACTCGCCTTCGGCTCGTGGTTGTATATCTGATACAACACGGCCACTCATATTGTATATATTACATAAGCTATCTTCGCCAGTTATCTGTGCAGTTCAGCTTATAGCTGTGAAAATATGCTTTTGCAAAGAGTTGTCTGTTTACGTTTAGTTGGTTAGCGCGCGATTTATAATCCTTAGAGCGCATATAATAGTTGTGCAGTGTCGTTATTAAGCTTTGTCTATACTCGCTGAGAATTAAAGAAAGAGAAACTGAATTGCCATTTATCATGAGAGTACAATCTGATTTATCCACAGATGGAGGTCGTGTAGCGTGTAAGAATAATGATACCAGTTCTCGCTGCATTTGTGACAAAGGATACACAAGCAAAGTAACATACTGTCAAGGTAACGTAAACAACCTCTTGATCTTGATACACGAGTGACTCATCAGTAAAGCACGGATCGTGTAGCGGTGAAAGAGGGCCCTTTTTATCAGTGCGTGTGCGCTCGATTCCCGAACTGAGCCGGTGTCGTATGTGAGTAGTTTTGTTTGTTCTCTCGCTTCTGTGATTCGAGGGTTTTTCTCAAATTTTTCGGCTTTTGCCCTTTCTTAAAAGTCAACCATTCTAAATACCTAATGGATCAATTCAGCTACTCTGTGAGTGCGCAGTCAGAAATATTTGCAGACAGAAAAGACGTTCTTTGTTCGGCTCGCAGCCATTAGCTATTTTATTTACCTTGGGCGTAATGTTTTCCCATTTCAGTCCAAGTGTCATTCCCTAGAGTATCATTTCTTTGTTTAACGGTTGCGCATAAGAAGACACATGAGTATGGATACAACTCAAACAAAGAATCTTATTCCCAAGAGAATGACAATGTCGTCTTAATGGAAAACATTGTATTTTTCTCAATTGCAGATATAAATGAATGTACAAGCAAAAGAACGAACTGCAGTGTCCACAGCCATTGCAAGAACACTCGTGGATCATACAGTTGTTTTTGTAATGAAGGTTTCTCTGGTGATGGGATATACTGCACAGATATAGATGAATGCAAGATTGATTCTCATGACTGTCATGTTAATGCTCACTGTATCAACAAGAAAGGTTCACACGGCTGTACCTGTAAAACTGGTTATACCGGTGATGGGAAAACCTGTTCTGATATCAACGAGTGTGCTCTTAGTCCACACATATGCGGCAACCACTCCAAGTGTGTTAACACTGATGGTAGCTACTCTTGTAAATGTGATGCTGGATATGACAATAAGCAAGGAGACAAATCTAGATGCATCAACATCAATGAATGCAAAGAAAAGACACACGGATGTAACAAGAATGCGTATTGTATTGATACACCAGGATCTTACCTTTGTCAGTGCCGTTCTGGTTTCACTGGAGATGGAAAGGACTGCAAAGGTAAACACTTTACTAAACAAAATAAGTATTTACCACTTTACTTCAGAGCGTCTTCTTCAATACAGAATGCTGCATTATTTAATAGCGTATTACCGTATAGTACATGTTGATTTAGCCTGGATTTGGCTTCAAAAAGACTGGTTATAATTTAGCGCGATGACTCGAGCTGCATTCACAACGCAGCCTTGTATTTCAGTCTCACGTTCAAGTTAATACAAGTTTCTTAGAAATAATCTGGTGCTCCTTTTGAGGTGATTCTTACTAAATGCCATTTATTTGTATGTCTTTTGTCAGATATCAATGAATGCAGATCAGGTGACTATAATTGCCCTTCTAATTCTGAGTGTGTTAACAAGATTGGCAGCTACACATGCAAGTGTAACCATGGCTATCACCTGAAAGGCAAGACCTGTACGCTAAATGGTATGTACTTTGAACTAAATTAGATTGTCTAGAATCCACCAACCTTTTAGTAAAACGTACCAAAGAAGCCTCAAACAAATGCCTCATTAAAATCGACTCGAGTTGTATTCAATTTTAACGGATAAAAAGTTTCAAAATAACGACATTTTTTTCTTTGTGATTTTTTAGCTGGAGGAACAAACAAGGTTGCCAAACTCACCCTTGTACTCTTGTTGGTTGTGACTTTTATCGAGCTAAGATGATGGTTACCTTGACGACAGGAAACTACACAAAATTACCCAGATTACACTTGTATCAGTGTACAGTAATCATGGACAGCTTAGGTCACTGTGAAATTAGGAAGAACCTTCCGAGAATGTATTTCTGTTTCCAGCCGTTGATGAGAAGCCATGTTGCGGCAGGGGTCCCAGTCGAGGAACCAATGGAGAAACGTTACCTCCATGGACGTGAAACTGAATAGACATGTGTCACTGACGTACAAAGAACACTTTAAAAGTTTATATTAAAGCATTAGAGAGCTCGGTTCAGTTGTTGGGAAAGCCATTTTACCGCAGAAGTTCCATCACATGTTAAGGAACATTGGAGAAGCTTTCGCTTTCCATGTGAAAAAATAGACATATAACAAAGAACACTTTCCAAGTTTATGTTATCAGCAGAAGCAAGAAGGCCACGTAGTTTGTGCATGTAGAATAATAACGAGAACCTGTAGATTAACACAAAGACGACACGAAAGAATTGTAAAGAAGACAATCATGTATAGTTGAGAATCACTTTTTCAAACTCTTAGTTCTATGTTCTTCAGTAGACCTGACGATGTTGTCGTGATGACAACGGAACGTAGTCTTCTATCGTTAGTTTTTATAATCAATTGCTTACCTAAAGTTACTTTGATCAAAATTCTATTTCTATGTTATTTACTTTTATTAATTTATTATTTGCTGAGATCCTTGTAATTCAGCTCGTGCTGCAATAAAGTTATCGATAAAATATTATTATTATCATCATCATCAGTCATTTTTAAAACTGCTATTAATAAAGATCTTTGATAACTTGCAAACCTTCCAAACTGAGTAATACGTTTCCGCCGTGTTTACACTTGGACGTTTACTACGGTTTTAAAAAGTCGAGGTTCATTTCCATAACCATAGTTCAAAGGTTAATTGTTTACAGTGCACGTTCTAGAAGGACCGTAGTTGTGTAATCAGAAAAAAATTTGGGAATTCAAAAACACCGGCATGAAGTAGAGACGGCACTGAGTTTAATTTTCATGTTCAGAGAGCGCTACCATGCATCATTGTAATGCAAATAAAACCACTCGCATTCCACGAAAAGAAGTGCAAATACGCATAAATAATCATCGTACCGTCGGTTACTGTTCTTAACCATGCCTGATAGAAGAGTAAATCGTGGTAAACTTTCTATTATCTTGAATGGTATTTTACTAATGGTTTTGCCGACGTTTACACACAATAAATGTTAACCAAGGCATGGTAACCCTTATACCTCAGTAATTTGTCCGAGTGTAAACACGGCCTTAGAGTAAGAGCCGCCGGTATAGGTACAAGTTACTGAGCTTTCTTTACTGACATTTTGTATCCTGCCGGAGCAGTGGCGGATATACGACTTGATTGGAAAAATGGGTGTGGTCATCATTGATCACAAAGAATAAAGAAAATTTCATAATCAGAACGTGCTTAAATTTCCAAACTCGATCTGTTGATTAACCGTGCCCTGACTTTGATCATTCCAGAACTTCTTTCAGGGTATCGATAAATTTGAAACCTTGGATACGACTGCACAAAACAATTAACTAGTTCACGGTAGGATACGAAAAAGTTTAATAATATGTCCTCAGATTCACAAAGAGAAGCGTTGCACTACTAAAGAAATTCAATAAGCCTTCGCTGGGTTTTGTGATGTAAATTTTTTCTTCTTCCGACTGAGTTACTTTTCATTGTAGTTCAGACACCGTGACGATTCGGGGAAACCGATAGGTTTTTAAAACTTCCAAGAAACTCGATTCATCAGCATTCCCTGGCACCGATCACGAGGCTGAAAGTGAAATCTAGAGCTTTATCACTTTCGGCGTTCTTCAGAGATTGTTTTTATATTTGGATCCTGAGCGAGTAAATAGGTTTTGTGGAGAAAAATCTTGGAAATTTAACCACCAATCTTCGAAGACTCAGTTAAATTCGTGTAAGATAAGGTATCATAGTAAAGCTTAAGTTAGCATTTTTGAGCAAACGGCGAGGAAGACTTTGTCAAGAGCGAAGAAGAAAACCTTGATTATCAGCAAAAAAAATTGAATCCAGATTGTGAGGTACGTAAGGTATAGAAAGTTATTATTTTTGAGCAAACCGTGAGTAAGACTTCGTCTAGTATAGAGCGAAGACGGTGACTTTCATCGTTATTTTTTGATTTTTTTGGCATGGTTTTTGGTATCCTCAAAGACTGTAGATGTGCCATCTATAATGACAGATCATTTTGATAGGTGGCCGTTCTGCCGCTGTGAAAACGACTCAGTTTTCTTCACTTCTTTTTTGTTCTATTGATCTTTTCTTGCATCAAGACAAGAAACTGTTAAATGAAATGATAAAACTATCGTTAAATAACTGAAACTTGTGATACAACAGCGTTGCACACTGCTAAAAGTTTCACTTTAATCGATGACATTAGGCTAGCTTTCGCTTTATGGTTGGATTTGATGCGCCATCGAAATGTACTGAACAAACTAAATTCCTCGCAAGTTTGTCGACCGGTGTGCATGATACAGAAAAACATCGCTTAGCAATGCTAATACCTTTGTTCAGTAACAGGAATTAAACGTGTCTAGGCTGTTCTTAGAGCTGATGAATCATTAATAAGTAACATCATTTCTTTTGCAGCACAACAGAATGGCGACGGCCAAGGACAAGGACAACATGGACCCGGTGCCGAAGGAAGAGCTTCAGGTCATGATGAATACCAATGAAGAAGCTGTGCCGAGCCGTCTGCCTAGATGTGGAAAGTTTTTAGCCGGCAAACACAAGAAAATAGCAGTTGGTTTGTTGATCTTCATCATCATAGCCGGATTATCAGCAATAGTTATTGTATTGATCCGTAGTGAAATGTTTCTTGGAAAGCGTTCAGGACCGCATGGTAAGTACCTCTGGACTATAACTCATTAAATCTAAAACCCTTGAGCTAGCTTTAGAGTTGTGTGTTGTAGGGCAGGAACCCCAATGCAATGTTTTCCATGAAAAGAGATTTCATTAGTTCTTAGAGGAGAAAATTTCTATTGGTTTGCGGTGCAACGTGGCTGCTGTCACTACTCTGTGGATGTGGAGATGACTTTTTGTAGGCTATTACGATTTCTGTGCTACTTACTAATATCCTAACGTTGGACCTTTGTACCCGCGTAGTTATTTGTACCCTAGTTATTTGTACCCTGGTTATTTGTACCCTGGTTATTTGTACCCTAGTTATTTGTACATAAGTTATTTGTACCCTAGTTATTTGTACATAAGTTATTTGTACCCTGGTTATTTGTACCCTAGTTATTTGTACATAAGTTATTTGTACCCTAGTTATTTGTACATAAGTTATTTGTACCCTGGTTATTTGTACCCTAGTTATTTGTACATAAGGTATTTGTACCCTAGTTATTTGTACCCTAGTTATTTGTACATAAGTTATTTGTACCCTGGTTATTTGTACCCTAGTTATTTGTACCCTAGATATTTGTATATGAGTTATTTGTACCCTAGATATTTGTAGATAAGTTATTTGTACCCTAGTTCAATTTGTATCCTGGTTATTTGTACATAAGTTATTTGTACCTTAGATATTTGTATATAAGTTCTTTGTCCCCTGGTTATTTGTACACAGTACAAGTACTCTACTATTTACCAGCTTAGTCTCAATGAGCATATTTTTCCTTCAGAACTAGCCAACCATGTGAAGTGCCTTAATGAGGACACCCGAAACAGATGTGTTTGTCGTAAAGGATTCAAAAGCAAAGCCAAGTATTGTGAAGGTGAATGTGACACCCATGAAATCTTCTAGCAGCGAAAAATAGAAACACAAGGAAAGAACACTCGAGAAAATGGAAAAATATCATGTACAAAGGAATAACATGATTTAATTTGAAATAAGAAAATGATAATCATCATATCATTGATCACATTACAGTACAGTATAATCATCACCATCACAAAAGGTATTTTTGGTATGATTCATGAAATCTCTTAATTTTAATGTTTTCATTTGCTCAAAAACAGACATTGATGAATGTGCAACCAACCAAGCCAACTGTCCAGCCAACAGCCGCTGTATCAATACTGTGGGCTCATTCAATTGCTCGTGTTTGGAAGGCTTTGCTCAACAAGGTGAGGTGATGCCAGATAGCATGTCATATGGTGTTATTCCTTATGGCCGATTTACATGGTAGAACTTTTGCTTACAACTGTCGCATGCAATCTGCTTACACCATGCTTACAAAACGAATTGCGTCGTGTAAATCAACCCTACAACTGCTGTGTACGACAAGAAGAAAGTTGTAGCAAGTCCTAAGGTTGATTTATACAAGCAATTCGTTTTGTAAGCATGGCGTAAGCAGAATGCATGCGACAGTTGTAAGCAAAAGTTCTACCATTTAAATCGGCATTTATAATCCATTATCTTTTGATACAGGTAATGGTATTTGGTGCAGTGATGTGAATGAATGTATGTCAGACTCATACAGATGTCACGTGAATGCCATGTGCTTGAACACCAAAGGTTCCTACACCTGCACGTGCAAATCTGGTTTCCATGGTGATGGAAAAACATGTGAAGATGTGAATGAGTGTAAGACGGGTGTTTATAACTGCAGTATCAATAATACAGTGTGCATCAACACCATTGGCTCGTACCAGTGCCCATGTAAAAAAGGTTTCAGTGGTGATGGAAGGACTTGCACTGACATTGATGAATGCAGTCTCGGAATGCATGGTTGTCATGCCAATGCAACATGCTCCAACACTATTGGCTCGTACCAGTGCTCGTGTAAAACAGGTTTTACTGGAGATGGAAGGACTTGCACTGACATTGATGAATGCAGTCTCGGAATGCATGGTTGTCATGCCAATGCAACATGCATAAACAACATTGGATCATATGAATGCAAGTGCAAGAAAGGTTTTCAGAAAACGTCAAGATACACTTGTAGTAATGTTAATGAATGTGAGATGGATACACATTCGTGTGACTCAAACTCTGAATGTTACGACACACCTGGTTCATATCGATGTTCATGTAGAAGTGGTTTTCTGCAGCGAGACGGAACAAACTGCAGAGGTAATCTAACTAAACCGTATGGTAATTGTCATCTCTCACACCCTGTGCTCAAAGCTGAAAACCCAGTAATCTTGTCTAGCTCTTCTTTACATAACCATAATGAAGCCCTGCCCAACTAAACAAGAATGGTGCTGAGCAGACATGTACATGGAAATTCTGACTTGATGATAAATAATCTTTAAGATTTTAAACATTTTGAATTATCTATTATTTTCTAGATATGAATGAATGCTCACTTAAAAATGACTGTTCCAAACATGCAGATTGTAGTAACACTATTGGCAGCTACACCTGCAAATGCAAGCATGGTTATCGTGGGAATGGCAAGACCTGTAATGGTACGTATCATTCTTGTTTAACCCTTTGCTAAAAGTACTTGCTATTAGTCCTACCATAAGCAAAAAATATATATTTTATCCTTTGTTTCAATGTTTCAGCTGCAGCCGGGGTAACCATAGCAACCTGGCTGACCATCCTATGTTTGTTGATAAATGCTGTTAGCATAGCCTTGGAATATTGAACATAAATACCAAGAATATGAAGAGAACAGACTTCTCTGTTGATTCCTATATAGTGACCTTACGAGGAATGAAGAAATCACTGAGTTACCGTTTGTAGAGGATTGTGAATGAAGGTCTCAGGAGTTACAATCCTAATTTACATTAATTAGTTTTTAAAATCTGCTAGTTGATTTTGTTTTACTGACAAGAATTTAATATAATATGTTAATGTGTAGATAATTTACATTGTCCTTATAGATATTTAAAATGAGATTTTTAGCAACAAGAACATTCCATAAAACTTCTAAACAAACTAAATACAATTAATAAATATAGTGTAAATATTATAACAAACAAACCAGTTGCATTTCGGGTCAAAACGTTTTCCCAGATTGAATTTTTTATATATTAGACTAAAATAATCATTTTTGATAATTTCTATTAAAGCACTCTCTAGTCACGTGACATGACGATAGAACACAGGCTCTCTCCTTTAATATAAGCCGAGTATAGGATTAGGATAACAACCACTTTTTGTATAGTTACTATTATAGCTGTATACTAAAGTATGGTTCTTGTAAACTATCTTGCAAAAGAGAAAATAAATAAAACAGCCTATTGCTGCACAGTGATCAGTTACAAAGACATTGACCGCGGAGCATAGTTTTGAGGGGGGAGCTAATCTGGGGGTCAGATTCAGATTGCGCATAGTATTAATTTCTCGACCAATCAAAGCGCACTTATCAATTCTGAATTTGATAACTGATTGTTACACAATGATCAAGGAATGCCATTACTAATTATAAAATAACTTATAAATCTTGCTTTCTGATTAGTTGATGATGCGTGCTGTGAGAGCACACAGCACGTGTGCGCATTTGTATTTTATAAAAGAAACTAGACACTCTAAGAGTGCGAACTCGGGCTACATTATAGAGAGTATCTAGTATATATATTTGCGACCATGGAATGGATAGGAATTGATTTGGCAGTCAAAAATGATATATATTGAATGCAGGTGTATTTTGAGCGCATCCACACTGTTTAATACATAAATAAATGTAAAAGTAGATTATGTATTATAACCAAGGGCAAGTCGTCGTGATGTATAACAGCTGGGTGGGGTGGGAGATTGTAAGAGAAAAATATGTGACCATAAACATTAAAAAACATTTTAAATTCTAGTAAGGCATTAGTGTTACTGACTTGTCAACGCATATTATATTTCTACTTGACCTACTAGAGTACCTTTCAAGACTAGCTGATGAAATAAACATATCTATTTCAGTATCGAAACTGTTCGCTGCAAAACAAACGTTTTATCAATGTAAATACTCTTAGCCAAAATGTGTTTAACTGGTCATTTTTCTGGTTTTTGTTTTCTGTATTTTCATAAATGAAAATATTCAACAAGGAGTCTTGGCAGTTCGCTTTCTTGTAGATCACTATCAGCTCGTCTGACTTCTACAAGTTCTTGGAGTCAGCTTTCATCAAAGCTTTGTTTGTCACTCGTTTTGTAGTTTGTCTCTCGTTCTGTAGTTTGTCTCAGTATTTTTTTTTTTTTTTTTTTGTATCTGAGATCTGGTAATAGCTAGGTAGTTTAGAGATTCTCTTAATCTATTTTGACTAGTTTGTCTAGTTCTACGATTCTCATACCGTAGTTTGCCCATAGATTCTCATAGATCCAAAATCGCTCAATAACAACTTTTAATGTGTGTCTACCACGTACGGCGTGTGCGTCTGAGTGCCTCTGAGTTCATTTAAGCTCATTTGAGTACGTTTGTTTGAGTTCATTTGACTGTCTTTGGCATTGCTTTGAGTATTTTTTGCATTGTTTTTGCATTTCTTTGGTTCGTTTCGAAACTGACGCTCGACATCATTTAGTGTGGGTCTACCGCGAACGGCGTGTGCATTTGCATGTGTATTGAGCGTCCCAGAAGGACTCCATGATTTTCAGTAAATATTTACACCACGAGACAGCGAGACCTTCGAAGAGCAAAGCAAGTCACTTAATCAGTTACGTGACTACTGCTCATGCAGAGGAACACCGCTGACCGCCGAGCAGCGCAGGCTTACTTACTTCTAACATCGTCGATAGACTGATAGATAGAAAACCCAAACCTAGACTCGGCCTACCTTGCAGGTAGCCCGAGTAATAAAAACGCTTCTAATTCTGAGTGCGTTAACGAGATTGGCAGCTACACATGCAAGTGTAACAATGGCTATCACCTGAAAGGCAAGACCTGTACACTAAATGGTACGTACTTTAAATTTCCAAACTGGACCTTAAATAAACCGTGCCCTGACTTTGATCATTCCAGAAGTTCTTTCAGGGTATCGATAAATTTGAAACCTTGGATACAACTGCACAAAACAATTAACCAGTTCACTGTTCACTGATACGAAAAACTTTAATAATCTGTCCTCGGATTCACAAAGAGAAGCGTTGCACTACCAAAACATTCAATAAGCCTTCTCTGTTTTTTGAGGTAAATTTTTTCTTCTTCCGACTGAGTTTAATACTTTACATTGAAGTTCAGATCTATTTTGGTCTTGTATGGATATTAATAGAACATTATGTCACACCCAACACTGCTTCTATGATTTCCAAAGAATAACCAGCTTTTTTACGCTTTTTTCAACATCGCATTTGTTGCTATTTTTTCCCCACTGATTGTAAGAAAACAACTTGAGAAACGCGAAAATTCCTGGGTATTCACACTTGAAGCCAAAACTCCTGAGCAGCTGTTTAAAAGCGACGTACGTACGTGCAGACAGCCATGTATATTACACCACACCGTGACGATTCGGGGAATCCCCGAAACCGAGACTAATTCCAAGAAACTCGATTCATCAGCATTTGCATGGCACCGCCGTATCACGCAGCTGAAAGAGAAATCTAATCACTTTCAGCGTTCTTCAGAGATTGTTTTTATATTTGGATCAGCGAGTAACTAGGTTTTTTGGAGAAAAATCTTGGAAATTTAACCACCAATCTTCGAAGACTGTTAAATTCGTGTAAGGTAAGGTATCATAGTAAAGCTTAAGAGTGAATGTCAGTAAAAATCAAACAAAATTCAAAAATTCGCGGACACGGCCCAAAAATCGTGTTGGCTTATATTTTGATCATTGATAGGGTAGGGTATGTAGGTAAACGAAACGGGGTTGATTAGTTGAAATATTCGTTATTTTGAAAAATATCGACCAAAGACGATGCCAGCCTGATTTCGGCTCAAACCGACTCACGCGACTAGGTATTTAGCCGATTTTTGAGTGTCTCGTAAACTCGCTAAAACAAAATAGAAATTCATTCATTCATTGTATCTAGGTCAATTGGGCCTAGTACGGCCAAGATATAGCACTTTCATTATATATGAATTATTTTGGATAGGAACGGAGGCCTTTTATAATGACGATATGCGTACAGCGATAAATTAACTAGTAAACTACCCTTTACTCGAGCGAAGAATAATATACGAGGTGTTTCATCAAAACTCTCGATATTTATACCAGAAAGTTCACAAAAGGATGTTCTTTAAAGTTATGAAAAAAAATTCTGGGCTCTTTTTGATTTTAGTCGAATAAGAGCCCTTTACTTTTCACAAATTTCGGGTTTTGTTCCACTGACACTGAAAGCGACAACCAACCTCATTTGCGAAGTTGCGAGTCAAAAAATAGCTTTTCAAGACTAAAATGTTTCCAGGATTGCTATAAAATATTACTTTATATCATAAAAAGTATTTCTAATACGTCTAGCAATTTGATTGTGAACTGGTTGAAATATTTTGTCAAACTAAAGAAAAATAATAGTGCTGCCGCAGTCTGCGTAGTCAGTCAAATAAGGGCATAATATATATATATCGCATCTGACATTTTTAGGGTACGCTGCAGTACTATATTAATATAAAAATGATTAGAAGTACTGTACTTGTAAATACAAGCAGCTTTTAATGAATATCAAATAAAATTTGGAACTTTATTGATACGATTCTTTTTGCGATATGTCATTGTGATAAACAACTTGTAGATTTCAAACCGCCCTAATTAGTATTCATGTCGTCTTTCTCGTCGGTCGTCGTACACTGTAGCACGCACTATATTAACATGAAAATAAATAAGAGTACAAATACAAGCAGCTCTTAATGAATGTTACATACAATTTGAATTTATTTACGAGTTTTCACGATATTTGTTGTTAGAAATCTCTACTAGTGACGACTGTTTACTGTACAGTGACATGTAAAAAATTACATTGTTATGATGGAGAAGAAGGCGGAGAAGAAGACGAAGAAGAAGACGGAAACAGAGTAGGAGATGATGAATATTATGGTGATGATTATTATGATGATGATTATGATGATGATTATGATGAAGATGATGACGACTGCGATGATGAAGATTATGGTGATGATGATGATTATGATGATGACGATGATGATGATGATGATTATGATAATGATAATGATGAAGATGATGACGACTGCAATGAGGAAACCATGTTATTTACATGTCCAGAAGAAGGGTGTATAAAAGCCTACAGCAGGTTTTCTTCTCTTCAAAACCATCTTGATACAGGAAGGCACAAACGAATGCCTGAACAAGAAACCCTTTATGATAAAGCCATCAAGAAATATGCATTAAAACTGACAGCAGGAGATAATCGAGTTCCAAACATTCAATGTGAAGCAGTCAGTGAAAGTGAAGATTTGCCTGACCTTCCAAAGGGCTGGGCTCTTAAGTCTTCAAAGAACAAGAAGTGATTTACACCAAAGCAGACTGGCTTCTTGACTGAGCAGTTTCAAATAGGAGAACAAAGTGGAAGAAAAGTAGACCCCCAAGACGTATCCAAGGCAATGGCTGTAGTTCGAGATACCAACGGAGCGCAAATATTTTCCCCAGAAGAAGTGCTCACGAAACAACAAATATCGGGATTTTTTAGTCGACTAGCCGCAAACAAGCGTCTAAATTGCCCAGTTCTATTAGAAGCTGATGACGAAGAAAACGACATATATGCAGCGGAAACTGAAACACAATGTTCTACCTTGTGTGCTGATGTAATGATGGCAGTACAGTTAAAACACCCAATTATTTGCTTGGACTTTAACATCTGTGAAATGGTTCACTGAGAAGAACAAGTTAACAAAACTACGAGTAGATGAGTTGAAAAATATTTGCATCGAGTTCGGAGACGATGTTGAAGACATCAACCAGCGAAAAAAAGAGCCTTATATTAAACGAATAACCAGTATTGTTAAAGATTGCTGTTCTTGTTCTACGTAAACCTTGTGCTTGGATTTCCGAGTGACGTGACTCAACATTATGTATATTATGTATAACTCTGGTATGATTGACAGTCAAGAGTCAATATCCAGAGGGCAATAAAGAAGTTTGATCGTAAAAACGCTCATATAAAATGCAAGTTTAAATTGGAAGTTTTATTTTTGGAAATAAGCGGAGGAAAAAATTCGAACAAAATGGTCTGGAAACATAACTAAACTATATTAATTTATACGTCATAGGTTATAGGTTTTTATTTTCCAAACACATACAATTTACAGTTGAAAAAAAAAAAAGAAAACAAAAGTGGATAGTTCAAGGTACATGATAAAACTAGTATAAAGCACCCTAGACCTTATTCTAGATATAACAATGTAATTTTTTACATGTCACTGTACAGTAAACAGTCGTCACTAGTAGAGATTTCTAACAACAAATATCGTGAAAACTCGTAAATAAATTCAAATTGTATGTAACATTCATTAAGAGCTGCTTGTATTTGTACTCTTATTTATTTTCATGTTAATATAGTGCGTGCTACAGTGTACGACGACCGACGAGAAAGACGACATGAATACTAATTAGGGCGGTTTGAAATCTACAAGTTGTTTATCACAATGACATATCGCAAAAAGAATCGTATCAATAAAGTTCCAAATTTTATTTGATATTCATTAAAAGCTGCTTGTATTTACAAGTACAGTACTTCTAATCATTTTTATATTAATATAGTACTGCAGCGTACCCTAAAAATGTCAGATGCGATATATATATATTATGCCCTTATTTGACTGACTACGCAGACTGCGGCAGCACTATTATTTTTCTTTAGTTTGACAAAATATTTCAACCAGTTCACAATCAAATTGCTAGACGTATTAGAAATACTTTTTATGATATAAAGTAATATTTTATAGCAATCCTGGAAACATTTTAGTCTTGAAAAGCTATTTTTTGACTCGCAACTTCGCAAATGAGGTTGGTTGTCGCTTTCAGTGTCAGTGGAACAAAACCCGAAATTTGTGAAAAGTAAAGGGCTCTTATTCGACTAAAATCAAAAAGAGCCCAGAATTTTTTTTCATAACTTTAAAGAACATCCTTTTGTGAACTTTCTGGTATAAATATCGAGAGTTTTGATGAAACACCTCGTATATTATTCTTCGCTCGAGTAAAGGGTAGTTTACTAGTTAATTTATCGCTGTACGCATATCGTCATTATAAAAGGCCTCCGTTCCTATCCAAAATAATTCATATATAATGAAAGTGCTATATCTTGGCCGTACTAGGCCCAATTGACCTAGATACAATGAATGAATGAATTTCTATTTTGTTTTAGCGAGTTTACGAGACACTCAAAAATCGGCTAAATACCTAGTCGCGTGAGTCGGTTTGAGCCGAAATCAGGCTGGCATCGTCTTTGGTCGATATTTTTCAAAATAACGAATATTTCAACTAATCAACCCCGTTTCGTTTACCTACATACCCTACCCTATCAATGATCAAAATATAAGCCAACACGATTTTTGGGCCGTGTCCGCGAATTTTTGAATTTTGTTTGATTTTTACTGACATTCACTCTTAAGTTAGCATTTTTGAGCAAAGGGCGAGGAAGACTTTGTCAAGAGCGAAGAAGAAAACCTTGATTATCAGCAAAAAAAATTGAATCCAGATTGTGAGGTACGTAAGGTATAGAAAGTTATTATTTTTGAGCAAACCGTGAGTAAGACTTCGTCTAGTATAGAGCGAAGACGGTGCTTTTCATCGTTATTTTTTCGCATGTTTTTTTGGTATCCTCACAGACTGTAGATGTGCCATCTATAATGAAAGATCATTTTGATAGGTGGCCGTTCTGCCGCTGTGAAAACGACTCCGTTTTCTTCACATCTTTTTTGTTCTATACATCTTTTCTTGCATCAAGACAAGAAACTGTTAAATGAAATGATAAAACTATCGTTAAATAACTGAAACTTGTGATACAACAGCGTTGCACACTGCTAAAAGTTTCACTTTAATCGATGACACTAGACTAGCTTTCGCTTTATGGTTGGATTTGATGCGCCATCGAAATGTACTGAACAACTTAAATTCCTCGCAATTTGTCGACCGGTGTGATACTGAAAAACATCACTTAGCAATGCTAAAACCTTTGTTCAGTAACAGGAATTAAAAAGTGTCTAGGCTGTTCTTAGAGCTGATGAATCATTAATAAGTAACATCATTTCTTTTGCAGCACAACAGAATGGCGACGGCCAAGGACAAGGACAACATGGACCCGGTGCTTCAGGTCATGATGAATACCAATGAAGAAGCTGTGCCGAGCCGTCTGCCTAGATGTGGAAAGTTTTTAGCCGGCAAACACAAGAAAATAGCAGTTGGTTTGTTGATCTTCATCATCATAGCCGGATTATCAACAATAGTTTTTGTATTGACCCGTAGTGAAATGTTTCTTGGAAAGCGTTCAGGACCGCATGGTAAGTACCTCTGGGCCCGGTTGTGCGAAGGGTGGATAGCGCTTTCCGATGGATAAGTCCTTATCCCGGCAGTGGAGTAATGCGATGCTGTTATTCAATAATTTTATCCACTGGATAAGGTTTATCCATCGGATAGCGCTATCCACCTTTCGTACAACCGAGCCCTGGACTATAGCTCATTAAATCTAAAACCCTTGAGCTAGCTATAGAGTTGTTTCACGGCATTCGTGTTGTAGGGCAGGAACCCCAATGCAATGTTTTCCATGAAAAGAGATTTAATTTCTTAGAGGAGAAAATTTCTATTGGTTTGCGGTCACTACTCTGTGGATGCATGTGGAGATGACTTTTTGTAGGCTATTACGATTTCTGTGCTACTTACTAATATCCTAACGTTGGACCTTTGTACCCGCGTAGTTATTTGTACCCTAGTTATTTGTACCCTGGTTATTTGTACCCTAGTTATTTGTACATAAGTTATTTGTACCCTAGTTATTTGTATATAAGTTATTTGTACCCTGGTTATTTGTACATAAGTTATTTGTACCCTGGTTATTTGTACCCTAGTTATTTGTACCCTGGTTATTTGTATATAAGTTATTTGTACGCTAGTTATTTGTACCCTGGTTATTTGTACATAAGTTATTTGTACCCTGGTTATTCGTACATAATTTATTTGTACCTTGGTTATTTGTAAATAAGTTATTTGAACATAAGTTATTTGTACCCTGGTTATTTATACATAAGTTATTTGTACACAGTACAAGTACCCTACTACTTACCAGCATTAGTCTCAATGAGCATATATTTTCCCCCCAGAACTAGCCAACCATGTGAAGTGCCTTAATGAGGACACCCAAAACCGATGTGTATGTCGTAAAGGATTCAAAAGCAAAGCCAAGTATTGTGAAGGTGAATGTGACTCCCATGAAATCTTCTAGCAGTGAAAAATAGAAACACAAGTAAAATGGAAAAAATGGAAAAAAATAATGTACAAGGGAATAACATGATTTGAAATAAGAAAATGATAATCATCATATCATTGATCACATTACAGTACAGTATAATCATCACTATCACAAAAGGTATTTTTGGTATGATTCATGAAATCTCTTAATTTTAATGTTTTCATTTGCTCAAAAACAGACATTGATGAATGTGCAACCAACCAAGCCAACTGTCTAGCCAACAGCCGCTGTATCAATAATGTGGGCTCATTCAATTGCTCGTGTTTGGAAGGCTTTGCTCAACAAGGTGAGGTGATCACCGCGACATCTTTTGTGCCAGATAGCATGTTATATGATGTTATTCCTTGTGTACGACAAGAAGAAAGTTGTAGCAAGTCCTAAGGTTGATTTACATGATGCAATTCGTTTTGTAAGCGTGGCGTAAGCAGAATGCATGCGACAGTTGTAAGCAAAAGTTCTACCATTTAAATCGGCCTTTATAATCCATTATCTTTTGATACAGGTAATGGTATTTGGTGCAGTGATGTGAATGAATGTATGTCAGACTCATACAGATGTCACGTGAATGCCATGTGCTTGAACACCAAAGGTTCCTACACCTGCACATGCAAATCTGGTTTCCATGGTGATGGAAGAACATGTAAAGATGTGAATGAGTGTAAGACGAGTGTTTATAACTGCAGTATCAATAATACAGTGTGCATCAACACCATTGGCTCGTACCAGTGCCCTTGTAAGAAAGGTTTTACCGGAGATGGAAGAAATTGCACTGACATTAATGAATGCAACCTCAACACGCATAACTGTGACGTCAATGCAGTGTGCACCAACACTATTGGCTCATACCAGTGCTCATGTAAAACAGGTTTTACTGGAGATGGAAGGACTTGCACTGACATTGATGAATGCAGTCTCAGAATGCATGGTTGTCATGCCAATGCAACATGCATAAACAACATTGGATCATATGAATGCAAGTGCAAGAAAGGTTTTACTGGAGATGGAAGGACTTGCACTGACATTGATGAATGCAACCTCAACACACATAACTGTGACGTCAATGCAGTGTGCACCAACACTATTGGCTTGTACCAGTGCTCGTGTAAGAAAGGGTTCAGTGGTGATGGAAGACAATGTGACGATATCAATGAATGCACACTCAACAAGCACACTTGTGATGGTAACGCAGTTTGCACCAACACTATTGGCTCCTTTAGGTGTTCGTGTAGTCATGGTTACACTGGGGATGGCAAACATTGCAGCGACATAGATGAGTGTCACACTGGCTCGTCCCCATGTCACCAGGACGCTGATTGTCAGAACACACCTGGTTCATATCAATGTTCATGTAGTCATGGTTACGCTGGGGATGGCAAACATTGCAGTGATATAAACGAGTGTAAAACTGGCTCATCACCATGTCACCGGGACGCTTATTGTCAGAACACAGATGGCTCATATCGATGTTGGTGTAGAAGTGGTTTTCAGGGAGATGGGACATACTGCACAGGTAAATATTCTAGCTCTAAATCCTAGGATTGTCATTCATCCCACAGAATAATTACATTACATTATATGTATTATTTTCTAGACATGGATGAATGCTGGAGTAAAATAAATGACTGTTCCAAACATGCATATTGTAGTAACACTATTGGCAGCTACACCTGCAAATGCAAGCATGGTTACCGTGGGAATGGCAAGACCTGTAATGGTACGTATCATTCTTGATTACCCTTTGCTAAAAGTTTCAGTGTAAATACTGTTGCATGGGTGGTCACATGGTGCAATTTCCAATTTTTGCAAAGTCACATGCAATGATGCATAAAAAATAATAATGATTTAATAACAGTGTATCCACTAGGTGACTCTTCACCTGTTATACAAAAAAATACCTAATAAAGTAAAAAACCACATCTTTTTTCCTGACAAATGTTTTCCTTGGAGTTTTTTTAACTTTCATTGAAAACACAGTCACATAAAAAACTCAAACATTTTCAAATCTTATCCTTTGTTTCAATGTTTCAGCTGGAGCTGTGGTATCCATGGCAACCTGGCTGACCATCCTATGTTTGTTGATAAAAGCTCTGTTAGCATAGCCTTGGAATATTGAACATAAATACCAAGAATATGAAGAGAACAGACTTCTCTCTTGATTCCTTACGAGGACTGAAGAAATCACTGAGTTACTGTTTGTAGAGGATTGTGAATGAAGGTCTCAGGAGTTACAATCCTAATTTACATTAATTAGTTTTTAAAATCTGCTAGTTGATTTTCTTACAAGAATAAAAAAATATGTAAATATGTAGATAATGTACAGTGTCCTTATAGAAATTTAAAATGAGATTTTTTAGCAAGAAGAAGATTCCATAACACTTCCCATAGCTTACTAAATACATTTAATATATGCAACATAGTGTAAATATTATAATAAGCCATTGCATTTGTAGTCAAAACGTTTTCCCAGATTTAATTTTTTATATAATAGACTAAAATAATCATTTTTAATAATTTAATAATTAAAAATGATGTGACGATAGAACACAGGCTTTCTCCTAAATAAAAGCTGAGAATAGGATTAGGATAACAACCACTTTTTGTATAGTTACTATATAACTGTATACTAAAGTATGGTTCTTGTAAACTATCTTGCAAAAGAGAAAATAAATAAAACAGCCTATTACTGCACAATGAGCAGTTACAAAGACAGGGACCACGGAGCATAGTTTTGAGGGGGGAGCTAATCTGGGGGTCAGATTCAGATTGCGCATAGTATTAATTTCTCGACCAATCAAAGCGCACTTATCAATTCTGAATTTGATAACTGATTGTTACACAATGATCAAGGAATGCCATAACTAATTATAAAATAACTTATAAATCTCGCTTTCTGATTAGTTGATGGTGTGTGCATTATATGAGCACACAGCACATGCGCACATTTGTATCTTATAAAAAAAATTAAAACGTTTGCTGCGCTGTGCTGCAGTTATAAAGCACTTGGGTATTGTCAGAACACTCGAGAAGTGTTGAGAACCACTTGCGCTACTCGTCGAGCTTCGCCTGAACATTTCTTGTGTGCACACAGCACTGTGACGCGCCTGCATATTCTATTTCTTCAACAATCTCTTATGCAGGTCATTGGGGATGTCACTTAATATGGCTTGCAAAGACAGATGAGCAAACTGCTAAAAAAAATGAAAAGAAAGATTATAGCATTGTCTTATCATTGAATCCAATCAAATAAGACTACAGAGCATCGTTCATTGCAGGCTCAATAAAGAACATTGCACAATTATCTTATTAGCACCTTCCCTGCTAGCAGTCTATTTTCACTTTAATTGAGAAGGGAGGAAAAGAGGAGAGACTCTGCACGCAGCTAGGGAAATTAGCGCCATATTTAAATGGCTCATGAAACTGATCGCCAGGACACTAAAAGTGCAATCCAAAAATGCATGACAAGCCGTGAAGACAATGAACTGAATATTTATCCAATACTAGCCAAACAGAACACTCCACTTGTGTATAGACGCATGGTTATTTATGGTTTTGGGGAACCCCCGATAAATTTACATAAAAACAAGACTGCATGTAGTTTCGTTTTAACATCTGGAGAAGAAAGAATATACGAAAGAAATGGAACTCGTTGGAGGATTTATGGCGAGTGCTCAAGGTTAGTACATACTTAATATACACTGATATCATCGATAAAGTCCTGGTACATCTTCACAGGGTTTAAAAATAAGGATTTCTTGATCTTCGTCAGCATGAAAAAATAACCGATTAGTAACCTGTGGAAATCTGTAAATTTTCTTCGTTACATCTCAGTATATATTTGCGCAGCAATGAAGTACTATAAATGTACTAAAATATCTAAAACGTTGGAAACAAAAATAACAACAGATTTTTTTGGAAATATTGAAAGTTTGAAACGCATTTGAGTCACCATCACTGATGCGTGATACTCGCTTAATTATGACATTATGACTGTCTCAGGATTTCAATGGACCTTTAGTATATAATTATTCGTTTTCAGTTCTATAAAATCCACTGTTAATTCCCAGTTTATTCGTTTTCAATAGTATTATTAATAACATTAAACTTTTCATTAATAAGTTTCAATTTTTTCAATCGGAGGATGGTTTCAAGTATCACCAAAACACAATAGCAAGGTTCTCCAAGAAGAACAAAGCGAACCAATGTTATCAGGAAAGACAGGTAAACTTTAGCGTTTACTATCAACTATCAATGCCATCAAATACTGCATTATGTTAACCAAGAAAACGCGTACACAATGATTTATATTATGAGATCGAATAATATTAAGATAAATATCAACTAGCGTTGTTTTCATCGAAGCTTTCTAATGTGATTTAGAAATGCACGCGGGCGTTTTTCACCAAACAAGAATCGGGGAATCCCCTAATCTCGAGCTCTGCACGATATGTCATTGTTTTTGCCATTATAAAAACATAAAAAATTCAAAGACTCAGGAATTCTGGAACAAGAAGTCTTCTGCAATCGGAAAAATCGACTTTAAAAGTAAAAATTGTCAAAAAAATATTCTTATTTTATATTTTTATAATTTTTCTAATATGAATACTGTATGACGTTATGTGTTTTGACTCTACGTCTAGAGGAGGTGACTGTTGACGATGATGTACCTGCAGACAGAACCTTCAAACAAACACACAACGACGCCTGGATAAAGAAGCCCAACAAATGGAACTGGAAAAAAGTTCTCACATTCCTGGCATTTGTAATGGTTATAGTAGCAATATTAGTATTACTAGCACTTTTGCTTGTATATTTTGTCAATGGCAACAAGCAACCGCTGGAAGGTATTATTATCCCCCTTTTTTTTTATAAAACATATATTCATATATGACAGAAGCTCAAACAGTCTGGCACTGGTAAACACCAAAACGAGGCTGTTACATTGAAATTCATAGAATGCTCGAAATGAAGGCAGAATGCAAACCAAAAAGTAATATTTGATAGGTTGATTATGATGTGATCTAATGTTCATATTTTGATATTGTGACAGTTGAATCCAATGACCAACCAACTATAATTGTGAAGTGTCTTAATAACGACATGCGAAAACCCTGCAACTGTAGTGAAGGATTCACAAGCAAGCAACATTACTGCGAAGGTAATTTGGCCAGTATTCATTTGTATGAGAAATGAATTTTGATCCAACAGATTGACAATGTTCCCTATAGGCGGTTTGTAATCATTCCTGAGATAATAAATGTGACAGCCATGTTGGATGATGTTCATTATAGGTGGTTTGTAATCATTCCTGAGATAAATATGGCAGCCATGTTGGGTGATGTTCACTTTATGGTTTGTAATAATATAGAATATATTTTCCTTTTTTCATGTAGACATCAATGAATGTGCAACCAACCAAGCCAACTGCACAGCCAACAGCCGCTGTATCAATACTGCCGGTTCATTCAATTGCTCCTGCTTAAAAGGCTTTGCCCAACAAGGTGATCAGTGTCTGGACATCAATGAGTGTCTCTCTAAACCATGTCCTGAGTTTTCCACATGCAACAATACAGTTGGTTCATATACTTGTCATTGTCTTGATGGTTACCATAGAGACGGAGATGCCTGCATTGACATCAATGAGTGCACCAATGGAATCAACAAATGTCATAGCAATGCTATGTGCACCAATAAGATTGGTTCTTATTCTTGTGTTTGTAAGCATGGTTTCTATGGTGATGGAGAGTCTTGTGAAGTTGATGAATGTCACACTGGGGATCATAACTGCAGTGTTTACGCCGATTGTAACAAAACACGTAACGCATATCGCTGTTCTTGTAGAACTGGTTATGAAGGTAAATCAATGGTAGATATTTCTTTCCTTGGCCTAGAATTTAAGATTTACAATATAATCATCAATCCATTGTTCTTTGATACAGTCAGGCAATGGTACTTGGTGCAATGATGTGGATGAATGTATGATGTCAGACTCATATGGATATCACCAGATAGCATGTCATGGTGTTAATATATTCCTTATAATCCATTCTCTTTTGATACAGGTAATGGTACTTGGTGCAATGATGTGGATGAATGTATGATGTCAGACTCATACGGATATCACCAGATAGCATGTCATGGTGTTAATATATTCCTTATAATCCATTATCTTTTGATACAGGTAATGGTACTTGGTGCAGTGATGTGGATGAATGTATGATGTCAGACCTACACAGATGTCACGTGAATGCCATGTGCTTGAACACCAAAGGTTCATACACCTGCAAGTGCAAACCTGGTTTCCATGGCAATGGAGGATCATGTGAAGACATGGACGAGTGTAAGGCAGGTGTTCACAATTGCAGTATCAATGCAGTGTGCTCCAACACTGTTGGCTCGCACCAGTGCTCATGTAAGAAAGGGTTCACTGGAGATGGAAGGACTTGCCATGACATTGATGAATGTAACCTCAACACTCATAACTGTGATGTCAATGCAGTGTGCTCCAACACTATTGGCTCGCACCAGTGCTCATGTAAGAAAGGGTTCACTGGAGATGGAAGGACTTGCCATGACATTGATGAATGTAACCTCAACACTCATAACTGTGATGTCAATGCAGTGTGCTCCAACACTATTGGCTCGCACCAGTGCTCATGTAAGAAAGGGTTCACTGGAGATGGAAGAAAATGCAAGGATAAAAATGAATGCACACTCAACAAGCACACTTGTGGTGACAATGCAGATTGCACCAACACTATTGGCTCCTTTAGATGTTCGTGTAGAAGTGGTTACACTGGGGATGGCAAACATTGCAGCGATATAAATGAGTGTAAAACTGGCTCATCCTTGTGTCACCATGACGCTGATTGTCAGAACACAGATGGCTCATATCGATGTTCATGTAGAAGTGGTTATGCTGGGGATGGCAAACATTGCAGTGATATAAATGAGTGCCACACTGGCTCATACCAATGTCACCAGAATGCCGATTGTGAGAACACAGATGGTTCATATCGATGTCGGTGTAGAAGTGGTTACCAAGGAGATGGAACATACTGCACACCCCAAATTGTTGAAAAGTCTTCTTCCCGAGGTAAATTTTCTTATTGTAAAGAAATTTTCTTATTTTCTTATAAAGACCTTGTTACACAATTTTCTCAGTAAGTTTTCTCACAATGCTTTATTTGTCTCACAATGCTTGAAAATGTATCATTGCAGGAAGCCTTAAAATTGTGAGAAAAGTTGCTGGGGGGGGGGGGGGGATACACTGAGGGCTGGAATTCCAGTATTCCAATAATAGATCCCCCCCCCCCTTGATATTCTCTTTAATAATTATCACCAAAGACACATTGCCAATGGCACTTGCTAAATTGCCAAGATAAAGTATTTATACTCAAACATTCTCAAATCTTATCCTTTGTTTTAATGTTTCAGCTGGAGCCGGGGTATCCATAGCAACCTGGCTGACCATCCTAAGTTTGTTGTTCAATGCTGTTAGCATAGCCTTGGAATATTGAACATAAATACCAAGAATACGAAGAGAACAGACTTCTCTGTTGATTCCTAGTGACCTTATGAGGAATGAAGAAATGACATACACCGAGTTATCAATGTGTAGAGGGTTGCAAAGCTGGATTTAAGGTTTCACAAGCTAGTTATGATCCTAATTTAGATTAATTAGTAGTTTTCAAAATCTGCTAGTTTTTCCAAAAAAATTAAAATTATCTACTGTAAATAGGGTATAATAGTGTCAATATTTAAAATGAGATTTTTAGCAATAAGAAGATTCCATTAAACTTCCCCATAGTTAATTACTAATTTGCAACATAGTGTAAATAAGAAGCAATGCTGTTACGTTGCATCTTTTTCCCAGTTTGAAATATTTTTATTTGAAGTATTTTAATTCTATTTATCTCTATATAATCAATCTTTATATATATTTGACTAAGATAATCATTTTTATTAATTTCTATTAATGATTAGAGCACATGTTTCTAGTCACATGATGTGACGATAGAACACAGGCATCTCTCCTTTCCTTATTATAGGATTAAACCCTTGGATCAATAACAGCCACAGTTAAGTACAATATAAAGCTGCATACTTACTTAGTAAATACTATGGTTTCTGTAAACTTTCTTGCAAAATGAAAAACAATAAAAACAACCACTGCTGCACAGTGCACAGTTTCTCATTCTTCCATTCTATTTCCCTTTTTCCCCATTTTTCAACAATTACATGGCAGACATAATCACATGTCTTTTGTATCATCTTGTGTTGCTATGACCAATAATATATGAACATCATAAGGAAATATACTATTCCAAAAGATAGTACTGTAAATACTTTGTTTACCAATAGTCATATTGGGGGGTACAAATGATTGCACAGGTCTGAGATACAATGCACCCCACCTCCACGTGTTAATATTCTCAGTATTATAATATATTTATATATAAGTTAAAAATAATTTAGGCTAAATACTAAACAAGATATATATGTAAAACAATGACAGCAGAGCGAATGCATGTGATGCAGCACGATTATGTTACAACGTATGGCTAAAAATAATTTAAATCTTATGTGTGCTGATTGGATGACAGCACATCATCGATGCTGTTGGTTGGCTAGATGTGGCAGTAAATGCTGATTGGTCAACCAGATTTTTAGTCCTGCATCTGATTGGTCAATTATTAGACTTATCCCAACTGGTTGTGATTGGCTAATGATATCACCACATGTATTCTGATTGGTCAACAATAACCCAATCAGGAAACACAGCCCTCTACACTGATTGGCCAACTAAATTCCAACATTCATTGGACAAACAGACAAGTGGTAAGCTCGCAGCTGATTGGATATTAATCAGCTATCCATAATCATGCTGACTGGACAACCAAGTACATCCCTCAATGCTGATTGGTCAACCAGATATCAATCTTAATACTGATTGGCCAACCAAAAACAAAGTTAACTTTGATGCTGATTGGTCAATCAGATTCCAACATTAATGCTGATTGGTTGATTCTGATTGGTTAAGGCAAGATGATACATTTACATGGGTGGTAGTGAATAACCAGATGATACGACTTTACCGATTGTCTCGACTTGAAAACCAATATCATGAAGATGATGATGATCAAGAATCATCCGTCCATCAAAGGCAAAGGCAGGTTTCAGCATGTTGTCATAGATACGCTGGTAGTCATATGTCTGTAAACCAATCAAAGTGAATTTAGACAACATAAATAATTTGTTACACTTAGGCTACTGAGTGACATCGCACTGGTAATGCTGTACCACCTCTGGGCTGATCTAAGTCAGGCAAGGGCTAACTCACAGATCAAACCCTGAAACAACCTCTGGGCTGATCTAAGTCAGGGCATGGCTAACTCACAGATAGAACCCTGAAACAACCTCTGGGCTGATCTAAGTCAGGGCATGGCTAACTCACAGATCAAACCCTGGAACAACCTCTGGACTGATCTAAGTCAGGGCATGGCTAACTCACAGATCAAACCCTGGAACAACCTCTGGGCTGATCTAAGTCAGGGCATGGCTAACTCACAGATCAAACCCTGGAACAACCTCTGGGCTGATCTAAGTCAGGGCATGGCTAACTCACAGATCAAACCCTGGAACAACCTCTGGGCTGATCTAAGTCAGGGCATGGCTAACTCACAGATCAAACCCTGAAACAACCTCTGGGCTGATCTAAGTCAGGGCACGGCTAACTTACAGATTGAACCCTGGAACAATCTCAGGGCTGATCTAAGTCAGGGCATGGCTAACTCTCAGATAGAACCCTGAAACAACCTCTGGGCTGATCTAAGTCAGGGCATGGCTAACTCACAGATTGAACCCTGAAACAACCTCTGGGCTGATTTAAGTCAGGGCATGGCTAACTCACAGATTGAACCCTGAAACAACCTCTGGGCTGATCTAAGTCAGGGCATGGCTAACTTACAGATTGAACCCTGGAACAATCTCTGGGCTGATCTAAGTCAGGGCACGGCTAACTCTCAGATAGAACCCTGAAACAACCTCTGGGCTGATCTAAGTCAGGGTATGGCTAACTCACAGATTGAACCCTGAAACAACCTCTGGGCTGATCTAAGTCAGGACATGGCTAACTCACAGATCACACCATGAAACAACCTCGTTTGAATATGTGGGCTTATCCGAGTCAGGGCACAGCTAACACATATTGAATTTAATGTGTTGCGTGTTAGTGAGGGAGGAAAATTGGAGAACCGGAAAAAAACCAACGAACCGATCAAGGGCTGAGTGTCACCTAACAAACTCTGCTCACATGAGATGCCGAGTCCAGGAATCAAACTTAAGACCCAAGAGGTGAGATTTTAAAGTGCATTACCACTTGATTTTGAAATAAACCATACCTTGAATTCATCCCATTCAGTACAGACTACAAAGGCATGTGCCTTGTCTACGGCATTGTAAGGATCCTGTTCAATAGTAACCAGCCGTTTTACTAAAATACAATTAGAAATAGATTAAAATCAATACTGGCATGATTTTTTGTATAAATATTACTTGAAGAAAATCTCACCTCTTGTTGGATCTTCAGAGATAGCAGGATCTTGTAGTTCTCTGTACAATACAAATAAATAATCAGAATTAACAAATACAAGGCTGTAGTAATCTTGCAGGGTATGTATATGTATCACACTCCCATTCGGGAACATTGTACACAAATTAAAGGTGATTCACCAAAAGAACTTAAATCACAGGAATAGACCCCTTGCAGTACGTCAGAATACAGCTCAATTTAGAGGGCAAAACAATAGGTTCCAATCCTCAGCAGATTAAAATTCTTTTGTCTTGCCCTCCAAATTGAGCCACATTCCGACGTGCTGCAAGGGGTCTATTCTGATTCTGATCAGTACTTACAAGAGAATCTGGGATTCCTTTACTTTCGGATCATAAATAGTTAAGAACGCTCCTTCATCCATTAAGTATTTGCATATATAGATGCTGGGCGACTCTCTGCAGAAATATTACAAATATTTCTATTGAAATAATCATAGACATATGCTTGGAAACATGCAAATATACCATAACATGTATGGAAACCATGGAAACCATACAAATACATGTATACCAGGTATGGAAACCATGGAAACCATACAAATATACCAGGTATGGAAACCATGGAAACCATACAAATATACCAGGTATGGAAACCATGGAAACCATACAAATATACCAGGTATGGAAACCATGGAAACCATACAAATATATCAGGTATGGAAAAGAGGAGCCTGACCTTGTGTCTCCAGTATTCTTCTTGAAAGAGAATCCCATGATTGCTATTCTTTTCCCAGTCACAGTGTTAAACAAGCAGTTAATGATCCTGTTGGTAAACCTTCGTCTTTGATACTCGTTCATCGAAATCACTTGGTACCAGTAGTTAGCTACTTCTGGAAGATTCAGAGCTTCACAAAGATACACAAGGTTTAGGACATCTTTCTGGAAGCAACTGCCACCAAAACCTGCCAGAAAATAACAAGAAAAAAATGAAAAAGTTATGATCAAAACAGACAACACCAACAACAATTGAATTACTTCCCCAAGGAAGGAGAAATGACTAAAGAAACCCTTTCCTATTGAAACATTTCCCATGAGAAAAGTACTTGCATATTAGCAACGATATCAGCAAAGTATGTATTTGTCATTGCTGACATCACAGCCAGTCATTGGACAATGTAAAGCCATTTAGTTGGAACTTGTCAGATATTTTTTTTTTTAATATTTTCAGTCCTCCACATGTACAAGTTTTTCATACTAGGTACCCTGTCCCTTGAATATCATAATATTGCTTACCGACAGAGGCCTGTAAGAATTTGTTTCCAATCCTTGAATCCATGCCGATGGCATGAGCCACCTCAGATACATCTGCTCCTGTGGCCTCACATATTGCGCTCATGGAGTTAATGCTTGAAATTCTTTGTGCAAGGAAGGCATTGGCAGCCTTAAAACAAACAACAAGCTGTTAGTTAAACCTTTGTTCCCTCAGGGGGGAGGGGTGGGGCAATTCCACAGGGAACCCAAAGGAAGGTCTTACCAGTTTAGATAGTTCTGAAGACCATGTATTTGTCTTGATTATCTTGTGTTTAGGTATCCAATGTTCATAGACCAAACTCAGAGCATCTATTGCACTAAGCCCTTCCTTTGTCTGGTCACCACCTTAACATAAAAATAATATGAACTATTCATTACTATTGAATATGTTAAACTAGTTGTCTACTCTTTTTTATGACATGCATGGAAAGATTTGTAACAACTTCAACTTATGTTGATTTTTATTGAGGGAGGAAAAGTGGAGAACCTGGAGAAAAAAGGTTTATTGGCAGGGAAAGAACAACACATCAAATAAATTATTTGCATGTGGCATCCGCAAGAATCGAACCAGGGACCGAACCTGATGACTCTCTATGGTGATGAAAGTCAAGCACTTTTACTGTTATGCAACCCTACTGCCATGTTATCACTCTCAAAAAAACATACCAACAAGAACTCTGTCTGGATCCAACAAATCTTTGATTGCCGTTCCTTCAGCAAGGAATTCAGGGTTTGACAAGACCTAGAAAAAAATCTTCAATATTAAATCATTGCTGAATCCTGAAACATTAATCTCTGGGCTGATCAAAAGCAGGACATGGCAAACTCACAGATCAAATTGGAATTTATTGTGTTATGTTTTGTGGAGGGGGGAAAACTGGAGAACCCAAAGAAAACCCTTAATCAAGTGAGAGCTGACCTAACATACTCTACTCACATGTGATGCAGAGTCCTGGGATCGAACAAGAGACCCCAGAAGTGAGAGACAAGTGCACTACTACTATGCCACCCTTGCTTTGCTTGCATATTAGTACATGCATGTTAAGTGCATGGACTCAATAAAGGATAAGAATATTTATACTTCATTTGTATGTTTTCTTACCTGAAACTTTTTATCAGCATTGGCACTTAATATTCTTGTTATACTGAAATTAATGTTGGACAAAGTTCAAATTGATATAATTATATTATCTCACTGTCCAAGGGGTGGGGAAGGGTCAGAGGAGGGTATATTATGTAGTTCCGGAAAAAAATCCATACAATCATTATACCTTGGATTGGAATTTCAAAGGGGTTGGGAGGGTCTGATACTCAGTCTTAACTAAACAAATGCTCTTACCTCTCGGCAGCTCTTACAGGAACTGTACTCTTTTCTACAATAATTTTGCCTCCTTCAGCAACCTGTGCTATATGCCTGGCTGCTGATTCTATGTACTTCAAATCTGGTGCTCTGCCCTGCAAATATACATATTTCAAACCTCATAGTCAAAACATTTCAATGAAAATTTATTCAAAAACCTATCGACCCTTGAAACAACCTCTGGGCTAATCTAAGTCAGGGCATGGCTAACTCACAGATAGAACCCTGAAACAACTTCTGAACTGATCTGAGTCAGGGCATGGGTAAACTCACAGATCGAATCCTGAAACAACCACTGGGCTGATCTAAAGGGGATACATGCATGGCTAACTCCAGATTGAATTTTGAATTAGGTTTTGTAGAGCGAGTAAAAATGAAGAAAACTCTCAAATAGAGTGAGAGACCTATATCATTTGCCAACTCCCCCTCCCCTCTCCCTCTTGCAGTTACTGTCTGTCTGTCTGTCTGTTTGTCTGACTGTGAACCCCAAAAAAATGTAAAATTATTTGAAGCAAATCTGTGTAAATGTTGGCTTAAAGAAAACAATAGAAACTAAAATTCAAATCAGCTGAGTCAATCAGAGTAAACCAACGAAGCAAAGTTAATGAAATATGTGAATGACAAATTTTGATTGAAGTACTGCAAGACCAATGAATAGCACTGTAATTTAGTGTAATTTAAACCCTATTATAACCCTCGGGCTTGACCGTTGCTGGTCAATAAGACATTTAGAGGCGTAACTAGACATTTCTAGCCTGTGAGAGATAATTATACCTGCCGAAAAACTGATTTATATTTAATGATGTGAATCAAAAAAGAACATTCAAATTCAAAAAAAAAATGTTTCCAATTCTGTAATATTTTCTGTTAATTGTATTCTATATATATCTAATAAACTTATTTCAAAGTTTCAGTAATTTAAAAGTAAATTAAGAGAAAAAGTTGTATTATTTATGAACAAATTTGTAAGATGATTACCTTCCCAAGCCCAAAAGTTTTTGTTGGCGTATTAACCTGTAGAAAGAAAAGCGAAACGACATTTTAGACATAATTTTGTATCTAAGTGATAGAGAAACTCACCAGGAATGGTCCCTAATACCCCTATTATCAGCCCACACATCGAAAACAAATAAAGTAAGCTTAATGGTTTCACACGGTATACTTACACATATGAATATCAAGTCAGCCTTTTTTATCGCTGAATTGATGTCAGTCGTAAACCAAAGATTTCTTCCACGACATTCTTTAACAACTTCAGCAAGCCCCGGCTTTAAAAAACAGAAAACAAATCAATGGATTAAATATTACACACACAAAACAAAGATCAATCACTGAGTAAACCTACCTCAAATATTGGCAAAGCATCACAGTTCCAAGCATCGATTTTTTGTTGGCTTAGATCAGCTACTGTAACTTGAATATCAGGACATTTTAGAGCAATCACACTACAAGACGGTCCACCGACATATCCCGCTCCTAAACAACAGATATTTTTTATAGGGTTCATAGTAAAACTCTTTTAAGTCGGCTTCAAGATTCAACAAGTCTAGTGATGATCGCGGCTTCCAAATGACTGATTGATGATCCGACACACGTACGCATGCGTGATAACACTGAAGGGGTATTCCTTGGATGGACGCAGATGATTGGTCACCTTTCTTTCTTTGAAATTATTTCTCTTGTTATTCAAATTCTTAAAGTAAAATACTTGGGAAACGTTAAAAGAGTCTCAAAAATAATCGTAAGCCAAGCCTTATTCCTGATCTTTGAAATATTTTTAGATTTTTCGTCTCCAATAAACGACTTCCGGTTATAGGAACTTCCGGTTTCGTGACTTCCGGTACAGCGTCTAACCTCAAATTTTGAATATATCACATATTTGAGGTTATTAATATTATATTTTTGTTCACATTTTGAATTGAAAATGGTTGGTTAGGTCAGTTAAACATGTTGAAAATTTAGTCCTGAAACAAAATTTTCAATAGATAATCAGAGTAAACTGCTTGAGGATGGAAATGCCTTCATTTCCTGTGTGATGTCACTTCCGGTACTTCCCAAGTACCACCCAAATCTTTGCATGATGAAAAAAAATTGTAAACATCAATAATGTTTACAGACTCTTTTAATTTATATCAGTTAATTCTGGTAATATCCACAGATTGACTTACAGATATGGATAGTGTTATATGTTAGTATCTGCCATTAGAAATCTGATAAAAATTGAAAAGAATTGACCTTCAATATTCCATTTCCTATTCCTGTTCCTAAAAACAGCAATACATTTCATCAGTGCAATAGACTGCATATAGACTCCGATCAATTCATTGGAAAACTTTAAAACTTTTTTCAGTATTATGGCTAATAAATATTTTTAAAATGCTAGAAATGAATCCAAAAGGAATACCTTATCCTAGATGATAAACTTATCCTAAACAACTTTAGCATAGTTTTGCCGTAACATCTCCCTTTCTAACTCATGCACTGCTGAAAGTTCTCGATGAAGAGCACGCATCTTATCTAGAGGTTTTTCAGGATCTTCTTCTAATTGTCTCTGCTTCTCTTCTAGGGATTGAACTTTGGGATCATTGAATTCTGGAGGCATGTCAACATCTTCTTCTTCAGATGGAGTGGCCGCAGATGGTTTTTCTGGTTCTTTACCATTTGACTCCTCTCGTTCTTCTTCTCCTTCTTCATTCTCAGACTCTTCCTCATCTTTTTTGGCTGTAAAAAATATTGTTAAAAATTAATACTGGCCACGCTGTGTAGAGAATACCACAGGCACTCCAAACTTAAACCTTTATGTGAAAAGTGACCCAAGGACGAAAAAAAAAATTTGTCATAAAAATTTGATGAAATTTTAGTACTTTTTCAAAGGTCGATGTACAAGTTTCCCTTGATTTTTTACCTTGATATTTTTTGGCCTTGGCTGGTTGTGTAGTCTGCGCATGCGCGGCTCCATTCTGTACGCTCTTTACAAACATCTGTTGATATCTCACGCCAGTATAATGTCGTATCTCTTCAAGAAACGCTTTAGTGCGGCCGACAAACTCGTTGACGGATAACTTAGCAACGAAGGTTAGTCGTGCGTTGGTGTAGTTGGTGCTGGGAGGTCGAGCGGAATGAGGTATAATACCTGATAGATAATAGTAAATGCCATGGTATAATTGCTATTACAGCACGGTACGATATTTATACAAGAGATTTATTACAATGGCACGCAGATACTTTATATATGAATTTAAGAGACGCGGATTCACGATTACCTTGTCTATAAAGCGCGCGTTTAATTTCCGCTTAGTTAAAACCGATCCAAATAGAATGGATAACGTTACGGTTTGACAAATGTTTAAAATAAATCTTTACTTTATATTCGAATAATGGTGGAATGACTAGTGAGGTGAAATAAATAAATAGAAATAATGAATCATGGTGACTCTCACTGACGATAAGGTCGGAAAAAGTCCGAGCTCCAGATGGGAATCGAACCCAAGATTCCTGATTCATTATTTCTATTTTTCTTTATCAGCCTTATGTTGTGATCGATAAGGAGAGTCGTTCCAGAGTCTCCTTAACCAGACGCTAATGATTAAGTAGACGACGCACTACACACTCATTCCCACTGCATTTCATTTTCTAAGCACACAACGGTATGCAAATTTTTGCGGAAGGAGGAAAACCAGAGAAAGACCTTCGTGGCAAGGAAGAGAACAACACATCCTGCCTCTGATCGAATGAACCAAAAAGCATACCAGGATCATGTAGCTTGCGCTTTCTTCAATCCCTAATTTTTCCTTTTCAATTTTAGTGTTTATCCTTCCTTTCTTATCAGTTTGAATAGAGCACAAGAAGGAATCATTCCTATGCGCGCATGTTTTTAATGTTTAACACTGACATGACTTGCGTTCAATAGTGATCATGTATGGTTTTCATAACTCGGATAAAGAACCTCTGCGTATGTTTTTACCCTGGGGTCCAGAGGTTACTTATTCCCTCTCCGTCGTTTGATGTCTTAATATAATCTCTGAAGCCCAGGGTACGTATGTTCACTAAGCAGAGATGAAAATAGTTTCGCTACGCGCCGTGCTAGCTTCTTCTAATACTTTTCTCATGTTCTGCCAATCCTCGAGTGGTTTATAAACTGCACACATCTCACGCGCGCGTTTTCTATTTTCTCTTTTCTTTGACAAAAACAAATAGAAAACTGAGTGCTAATATGCCGTATATGGTAATGCTACTACAGTCTACCCAAAGTGATTTTTCCCAGTCCCTGCGCGCCAAATAAGTGCCCAATCCCCACTCGCTTCTATCAAGGACTGTATTTCATCATTACCAAACAGATGAGACACCAAACAAGAACATCACATACTTGATATTTAACCCCTTACAAACCTTGAAAAATAACAGCACGTCCATATTTTGGTCGAACTTCAGCAGCAATCTCAGGATTCTTCGTATCTTGTTCATAGAACACGGTCTCGCCGTAATCATTCTTCGTCATACCAGGATTCAAGTAGATCAGGAACGTCCATTCATCTTCATGTTCTCCACAGTCATTATGGATGCGCGTGTGGTCAGCATTCCTTATAAGGTTACATGACACGTCATAAGGAAACCATTTGTCTGTCCCTGACACGTGACTTGCCACCTAAGAGAGATAATTGACATCTGTCAATCAAATGCACGGCACAATCACGGTACGTAATACTGAACCAATCACAGCACGCAATGGTGGTAATACGAATAACATTCGCTCTTCAACTTGCAATGCAACAATGCTGCACGACAAGCTGCATGATCTTGCTGCTCGTATTTCCGGGCCTTTACATGGCCATGCATAATTATAAACACACATATATTTATATCTAAATATTCATACCCTGCGTGTGATGTTCCATAGTCTACTACGTATGTATTTATCAATGGCAAACCCAGCTATCCACTGTACATTATCACTGTCACCATCATCATCACTGTCGTCATAGTAGTACAAACCATAATTTAGAATAACAACTCTCAACATGTCCAGATCTTTCTTCTCAAATAAGTCATCAAATACGAAGACCTTCTTTCCATTCTTGGTTTGATATTCTCGGACAAGTTTATTCTTCAAGTCAATGGAAGCTGGTGCCGGTTCATTTACTCCAACAAAGTCACCACTTACTACAGCTATCCGTTCAGCTCTTCCTCGTTCCCAGTTTTGTGAGCTTTTGTAGACTTTGTCTTTGGATTTTGAGAATTGAATGTGAAGAAGGAATAATCCTTTCTTGAATGCCATGCTCGGGGGTCTTGCTAGGTATGACACAGAGCTCTGCCAGATAACGGCACGACCGTAATTGGGTACTGCACCACCAAAGATTTCCTGGTCTTTATCATACCTGGAAAAAAAATTAATCATAAATTATATACCAGGTTACCATACCTAGTGATATAGCATGGTACACAGGTATACCATACCTAGCGAAATAACATGGTACACGGGTATACCATACCTAGTGATATAGCATGGTACACAGGTATACCATACCTAGTGATATAGCATGGTACACAGGTATGCCATACCTAGTGATATAGCATGGTACACAGGTAACCATACCTAGTGATATAGCATGGTACACAGGTATGCCATACCTAGTGATATAACATGGTACACAGGTATATCATACCTAGTGATATAGCATGGTACACAGGTATGCCATACCTAGTGATATAGCATGGTACACAGGTATACCATACCAAGTGATATAGCATGGTACACAGGTATATCATACCTAGTGATATAGCATGGTACACAGGTATACCATACCTAGTGATATAGCATGGTACACAGGTATGCCATACCTAGTGATATAACATGGTACACAGGTATATCATACCTAGTGATATAGCATGGTACACAGGTATGCCATACCTAGTGATATAGCATGGTACACAGGTATACCATACCAAGTGATATAGCATGGTACACAGGTATACCATACCTAGCGATATAGCATGGTACACAGGTATGCCATACCTAGTGATATAGCATGGTACACAGGTATACCATACCTAGTGATATAGCATGGTACACAGGTATGCCATACCTAGTGATATAGCATGGTACACAGGTATACCATACCAAGTGATATAGCATGGTACACAGGTATACCATACCTAGTGATATAGCATGGTACACAGGTATACCATACCTAATGATATAGCATGGTACACAGGTATACCATACCTAGTGATATAGCATGGTACACAGGTATACCATACCAAGTGATATAGCATGGTACACAGGTATGCCATACCTAGTGATATAGCATGGTACACAGGTATGCCATACCTAGTGATATAGCATGGTACACAGGTATGCCATACCTAGTGATAAAGCATGGTACACAGGTATACCATACCAAGTGATATATATAGGATATTACATGGTCGCGCGGAGATACAAATTTTATCTTCGAGTGTTGATATTATCTCTCAGGAGTGAGCGCAGCGAACGAGTGAAAGATAATATCAGCACGAGAAGATAAAATTCGTATCTCCAAGAGGCCATGTAATGTTCTGTTTATTATATGAAATCTTCAATGAAAAATAATGGAGAATTTGAGACTTCCTGAGCAAAAAGTCGAAATTTGACACCACCAGTGTTGATATAAATCGTATCCCCACTGGCCACTGGTGGGAGTGGGGATATCAATTTTATCATTTTGATGTCACTCAATATCACACTCTATTTCATATAATAAAGCATGGTACACAGGTATGCCATACCTAGTGATATAGCATGGTACACAGGTATACCATACCAAGTGATATAGCATGGTACACAGGTACCTAGTGCACACTGATATATGTTATCGGCATTACTTACAGGTATATCTCTCCATAATCATTCTTTTGCCATTCAGTATTCAAAAACATCATCATTGAGTATTCATCATCTTCTACACTGGCATCACTGTATAACCTAGTAAAGTCCCCTCGACGCAGAATTTTGGCCCTGACTCTATAAGGGTAATAAATGTCCTTTGAACCAGAAACATCCATTACTGCTTTTTGAACTATACGACCCAGGACAGAATTAGCGAATTGGAGAGAGTCTAACTCATTGACCCATGGAATACCATCATTAGGCTTTTCTTCGCCTCCTTCATATGGTTCAAATAAGCTGAATTTCCAAGCTCCTAATTCAACTGACATAAAGCCACGCAGCATTGATAATGATGAGGCATTCAAAATATTGTCCAGCACGAATGCCTTCTCATTTGTTGGAGTTTTGTAGCTGAAGAGAATTTTGTCTTTGACGCTGATATCCATTAAGGTATCCTGAAATATTGTTCAAATATCATTAGATTCTGAAGAGATGAGAGTGTTTGTGATGATACTAAAACAGTTTGGGGGAGACTAGAAATGGAGGGGCATTTACGTACTGCGTACATGTATTATGCCGAGCATAATCCTCCAAAAAGTATACAGGGGCAGACTCTCTTCCTAAGGATATGGTGAGAGCATAATCAATATCTTTCATGTATGACACCACACATTACTTATAAGCTAATGATCAACTGACTTAATTACACTTGTAGAGTCACTCATTAATCTTTGAATTATTCAATACTTTTAGAAATAAAAGTTGGAATAGTTTGATGTATAATATCTGTTTTGAAATCACTACGAAGTATACTGAAATATACTGATTGAGAAGACAAGAAAACTATGTTAAGTATAATATTAATTGGTATTAATTATCGTTCATTTGGGGACAGTTAATGAGATTTAATAAACTATTAATCGTTGCACTCTTGAAAGGAGAAAAGTAGAGAACAAAGCTCAAAGAGTCATATATATAGTTAAACTTTGTTGTATTTGTGAAATTACTGGGAAAGCTAGTACGAAATATTCTTTCATTATTCGGTACGGGTAATCTTAGCTTTACGAACAAACAAAGGAAAGTCTTAGGACTGTTAAAACAAAGAAAATTAAGCATAATTTCAAGTAATATTTACCGAAAGAGACGGCTGAGCAACTCCAAAGTTTGTCTTCATTGAATCCGACCAAACTAACTGATCTTCATCATCTTGGCAGTGAATAATTCCCACAAAAAGGAGGAGTAAAAAAGACAAGCCTGTTCTCAAGAACGCCATGTTTTTTACAGGAAAAATTAGCAAGAAACTAGTTGATTTTTATTGGTTCGAATAAACAATATATGCAATCAAGCACTTAAACTTACCACACCCGAGCGGTAGCCGAGTACTCGCCGAATGGAAACCCTTTTGTGTGTCTCTGGTGTCTCCTGGTGTTGATGGTGGTGATAATACGACAGGTGTATGATAATTATAATACTTCATTGAACCAACCTACAAAGCTGACAAGATATTTAGATTCTGTAATATATTGAGCTAAAAATATTAGAAAACGTTTTCAGGCAAAAAAAATTCTGATTCTTAATTTCACTGCTTGTCAAATCGTTGTCATATCGATAGCATTATAATGGCTTTCTATTCACCTATTTACATCATAACAATTTAAATCTAATAAATATCCATTGCAAAACATATTAGCCTAAAATATTACAGGTATAAATTATGAGTTTATATATTATTTTTCTGGGTCAAATAAATCCCCCAAAGAAAATGAAAATCCCCAGATCAAAAACCAATTTCTCCGCAGTCATTCTTCCGGTCGCCCTCCATGTCTGTTGTCAAAACGAGCTTCATCTTAAGTGGTCGGCTAAAATCATCTACTTTATGGAAATATTCTCTGCTCTGCGCCGCTGTCAGAATTTCCAGATGGCTTTAGGCTAGCTATTCAATTCATTCATTTACACATTGGTCGTGTGTCTTATTATCTAGTTCATTTTATCCCTCGTTGGCGCCATTTTATCAGAATAATTTAGTCCATCTACCACGATCTTTAAGTCTCGTTCAGCTGATTTGTCAGGTTTTTCTGTCAAGAATGTTGCTTTGGTACATTTTCTTGGTTTTTGTTTTTGAATGTAACGTTTTACAAGGAGTTTTAGGGCATGGTAGTGAAGATGAATCTACCAAACTCACAGGTAAGCCTTTGAACTTTACTTTTAACAAAATGTCTCTTGAAAGCCACACAGAATCATTCATAAATACACAATAAATAATATTCTATTCTGAATATAAAGTAAAAATCCAAAAAGATATCATTCAGGGATCTTGTTCTATTCTTTCTTGTCAAATACCACACTATTTTCAGTATCAAATGAATAAAATTGAACGCGAGTCTAAAATTTTGACCCCGACTAAACAGAGGAACTCAATATTGGATATATTGTAGCTGTCATGTTAGTATTACGAGAGATCGTAGAAGTAACCAGTATGTTTCCTAAAATAAACAGATCTTTATTTACAGAAAAAGTAAAAAGTGGTCAGAAAGTGTTATGGATAAAACCACAAAATAGTAGACAAGTAGTTTAGTTATATGATGAGCACTTGGCAATTAAGATCGAGCTAGATGAGGCTCTTCTTTCAAAATGCATTGGAATAAGCCTAGAACAATAGAAACGTCCCTATTCTTTAGAAATTATAAAGAATGCTAATAACAATTTTATGCGTGCCCCTTTGCATGGGCTTTGATCTCCTCCTGTACTGAGTGGGAGGAAGAAAATTTGAAAAGAAAAGGAATTGAAAAAATAGAATATATTCATGGCAAAATACTAGTTGAATAAAGGAATTAGAGATAGGACTAAAAAATGGAAAATGGAAAAAATATGATATTTTTGATAAAGTCTTTTTTCCTATATTTTATTATTTTTTTGAAAAAAAGAGAAATGTATTTTTACATATGCTTTTAAGCTAGACAACTTCACATGAATTATTTGAACAGTTTTCTTTCTTAATGGTATATAAAAACAATATATGACTGACTTGTGCCTGATTAGTCGAGCAGTTCTCTGTTGATGATTATTTTACTCCCTGCCGATTAAGTTCAATATTATACTCTGTTTATGTCACATTTTTAAGTCATTTTATCCAGTGTTACCAATCAACATTTGGGTTGCAAGAGAGCAGATCATGTAGGCACATATGATCATAAGAAGGTTTTTTTACCTTTGTTAAGTTTGTTCAAAGTCTATAGTTAGGAGTTGTATGAATAGAATATTGAAGTACCATAGTAAGTAGCGTCTGTGAGTAAAGGTGGGCCAAATTGGAAATCAGTATTCAAATTGAATTTATTCATCTACAGGGCCATAGCAAGGGGAGGGGCTGGGGGGGGTTTGAGAGGCTTGAGCCCCCCAGTTTTCCCCAGAAAAGTTAAGCAACTATGGAATTAAATTTTCGTTTTTCGTGGTAACATGTTGCTTTGTGCCCCCCAGTTTTTCAAGGCTTGCTACAGCCCTGATCTACTATAAAAAGAACAACTTTGTATTTTATTTTCTATCTTAAATTCATAAGTATGTATTTTATTCTGTTATTTATAAGACTATTTTACAAGCGCTTGCCTCTGACCTATGGCAGGCATAGTAGGCTACCAGGGTTACAATTTCTGTACAATGGAATTCGTCTTAGAATATTAAAGCGATGAAATAAAAGAACACTATCACTCATTATCTGTATATTTTAGTGGCTTAAAGCTTAAACATTTAAAATATATAATTCATTGAGGTCTATATGGGATAAAAATTAAGGAGTTAGGGATTTTAAGATTTGTGTATACTGAATCTTATCCTCATTCTATTTTTATTTTATCGTAGTAAAATAATATCACTGATTTCTTTTTGTTTCCTGTGTTAATTGCCATCTTTCTTACTATTCTTATTATTATCTTAACGTTATCTTCTTTGTGCTATTTTCCGTACACCCTCTTAAATGATCATAACGAAAGTAAAATTTCATGAATAAACAAGTTTACTTGATATTGGGTGTTTTCTCGTGAAATTCCTAAAGATTCTTGAAAAATTTCCAGAAATTTCTTGAAATATGAAACGGGCAGGCAGAAACTCTTAAATACTTAGCGCAAAGTCTAACGTAGCTCAACGTGATTGGTTGATTCAAACTCCTCCTTGCATATGCGCTTCTAATATCATGCGTCACCTGTGACAAAACTCATCTCGTTGTGATTGGTCGATTCAATATTTTTTATCTATTTTGTCCAATCAGATCACGTTAAACCCTTTGGCGCGCACCGACCAGCAGAGGACGGTCTGAAGACTCTTAAGTATTCTCCGAGCAGTTCCGACTTTTACCATTGGTTCGTTTATGGCAGACGCCCTGTCGTTGTCAAGGGAGCAGCCAATCACTGGCCGGCAATCTCACGATGGAATAACGAATCATACTTGAGAGAAAACTACGGATCTTCGCCATTCTACGTGGAATTCCGCAAAAAATTCAAAAACGAGCAGCCTATCAGGAAACCCTTAAAACTACAAGACTTTTTGAATATTTATAAAAACCAAGAAGTTTATCTAGATTCTTTAATCCCTCCAACTAAAATGATTCATGACATCATTCTTCCCTATTTTCTCGGCTGTAGTGAATTTGCGTCTAAAATAAATGCCCTAAACCTGTTGATGAATAGTGGAGGCACAACTTCTGCTTTCCATCAAGATGGCTACGAGAACGTTATCACTGTCATCTCGGGCACCAAAACTATTATTTTGATAGATTCTAAATACTCTGAGAAGCTTTACGCAGAAGAAAATTTCCTGTTTCCTGGAGTCTTAGCCTTTAATCCTGATGCGATAGACTTTACATCGTTTCCTAAGCTTATGGAAGTTCCTTACTACAAAGTGACTTTATATCCAGGTATAGTAATAACTCTTTGTCCCCACCCTCCCCCTGCGGTATGACGCTTTTCGCATCTAAGAATTGTGATTGGATGAGGAAACAGATATCGCGCACTATGATTGGTTTAGCGAATGTTAGCAATGCCGTGACCTTGCCGTGCTAGATCTGGATGAGGACACGGATCTAGTGTTCTGATTGGTTGAACGAATGTCATTACGTACCGTTACCGTGCCGCGGCCAAGAGTCGTGCACAGTCATATTCTGTTAGCGACCAGTGATTATTATCTTATTGCTATTTCCAGGTGATATGTTGTACATCCCCCAGTACTGGTGGCACATCGTCTGGTCCGAAGGATCCCCCAATATCGCGGTTAACGTCTGGTTCGATCAGTTTAACTTTGAAGATGATTTCGTTAATGCTGGGCTGGATGAAAACAAAGACATAATCAAGGTAGACTTGGACATTTTCTTCACGTCGCGTGCCGTGCGCGTTAAAGTGCGGGCACAGGGTGTAACATGCGCGCAATGTTGCAGACAATCGATGTTGCGAGCTATGTCACACGACGCAATCAGGATTTTTTGCATGGAATATTACTGAAGTAGAAAACGATCCTTTTTCAGCAACATACCCTGCAATATTGCGCGCAATGTAGGGTCGTGTGCCCGCACCTTAATATCATTATTATCTACAAACTCTCACTCACATATGATGCCGACTAGTACAGGACTCAAACCTGTGACCCCAGAGTTGAGAGACGAATACCACTACACCAAGATTGACGCAATACGTGACATATAAACGAAGTTCTGCGCAGTATCTTAGACTACTATTGATATAATATTCTTAGGTGAATGAAATGTTTGACGCATTGGTCAAGAAACAGCCTGAACGTATCGCATGTGATCATGAAAACCCTCACCTGAATGTCATTCTGAAGATCAATGAAAGCGATCCTTTAACTCAATACCTACGAATACCCAAGAAAAATGAGCGCCCACCAGATGTGCTCCTGGCAAGCGGGTTTACAAGTAAGGGTTATTCCTAACGATTGCTTATTCGCGTTTTGCGAATTCGTACAATACCGCTGTGTTCATTGATTACCGACTCATTTACGCAGGGTTAGCCTCATTTCAGTGTCAAAACATTCATGGTAAAGTAAAGAATGCACAACTTCAACAATACAAACACGTACTTTAAAACTCCACGGATATTCAGTGGAACACATGAATATTCTATACAAAATCGAGGCTAACCCTGAGCAACAGAGAATAGGCCATTTGCATTATGGCGTCATTTACTACAACTACCAGAATCCCTTGCACACTTTCTTTTGTTCAGTTCATTAGTCTTACTATTCTCATGACGAAATACAAATTTGAATAAGAAAGAAAATTCGCGAAGCATTTTGGAAGTGGTAGTAAAATGACGCCATCATGCAAAAGGTCTATGAAAAACTGGAATATTACGTTTCCGTTTAACTTTATATTAAGTAAAGTTGATCACTATTGACGACTCACTCTATTCTCAGTGCCAGTAATGGGTTTTGGTACTGGGTTACTAAAGGACACGGTCACCTCCGTCAAGACTGCCCTGAAGACTGGATACAGGTAGGTGACCTCATTTCCTGTCTCGTGTAATGTCAAGGCAACAGCTTGGGGTTATTATGTTTTTTTTTGTTGTTGTGCGCGCCGTTGTCATTAACCATTGCGTGAGAGGGGATGTATTTGGTCTCAGTTGAAGACGCAACACCAGTGATAATCTGTCAGTTTTCTGACTCACTATCAGTCGATCCACCAACAGAAGCGCGCAAACGTTTTTCTTTGTCGAATAAAAATGTTGACATACGACCATCAATTTCTTGGCAGACTTATCGATACAGCCCAAGGATACATCAACTCAGAAAAAGACGTTGCTCAAGCCATAGCAGAAAGCGAAGTCCCCAGAAGCGATATCTTTATCATAACCAAGCTTCATCCCAAGTACCTGGGATATGATACGACCATCAGTGCTATAGAGGCATCACTAAAAGCATTGAACACAGACTACATTGATCTGTTCCTCATTCACGCCAAGAATTGCGACACATTACTCTTGACTTGTGAGAAAGGTTGGTATACCATGTTGCGATGACTTTAGCTACTATTTCATCGATACCCAGAAACAACCTCTGGGCTGATCTAAGTCAGGAAATGACTAACTGACATTTTTGGCGGGCGCGCGGAAGTTGCGCAAACCATAGCGGTTGTGTTAATTGAGCGGAATGATTCCACTATGCGATATTGTTAGGTGTGTGTGGCTGTCAACATACTCAATTTTAACAATTGTTATCTGAACTCTATTTCAATATATTATTTGTGTAATTATACTTCTTCATGTGTGAGAACAAAATAAAAGTCTGCGGAAACGACGTTGTGTCATTTTGTCCCCACTTCATGGCGCATGTCGCACGAATTCCCACGCGTTTCAATTCACGTAGCTTCTAGAGGAGACAAAATCTTGTTCGTTCTTTTAGTTATACTTTTCTATTTAAAGGGGAGCCCAAAGGAACATGGAAAGAGAGCTGGAAAGCTATGGAAGACATGCAGAAGAAAGGAAAGCTTCGCAGCCTCGGAGTCAGCAACTTCAACCAAGACGACCTGAAGGAACTGGTTGAGTTTGCAACTGTTCCCGTCTCTGCAGTACAAAACTGGTTCGATCCATTCCACCAGGACAAGAAAACTAGACAATTGTGTTCAAAGCACAACATTCGTTATATCGGCTACTCGACGCTTGGTAAGATGCAACCACTTCACGTACAACACAACCCTTGATTCTAGGCTCAATGTTTTCATATTTCAAACCTTGGAACACGTCGCAGCTAACGTCGCAGATCGAATTTTGATTTAGGGCGTACTAAGGTTTTGCACAGGGAAAAAATATTTGCAAACGACCCCATTGTATGGTTCTTGCAAACTGACATATTTCCCAGGGTTTTTGGCTGCCAAAACCTTTGCAAACGACCCTCTAGGAAACTGTCCAGTTTTTTTCCAGGGTTCTTGGCTGAAAAAACCTTTGAAAACAGCCATGGTCTAAGAACCTGATTACCTTTTTTCCAGGGTTTTTGGCAGAAAATTAATTAAAATGTTTGTAAACGACCCTCTTGTGAGGTTATGAAATAGGAAAACATTAAGCCCAAACGAATATTATTATTATCTATTTATTATTATTATTAATGAATATTAATAAAAATCATAAATTAATGTCCCGTAGGTACACGGTGGGTCTATTTGTATGGTCTAAAGAAAAACCCTGTATTAAAATCACCTATCCTTTACGAAGTAGCAGCACACTACGAATACGTTTCGTCACAGGTAGGGACAAAACCCTCCATAAACCGACCTATAGAACTGTGGTCGCTTAACAGGTCGTACGTGTTAACCTAAACTATCCCACCACAATCACATTCAAAGATAAGCCAAACAGACCAAAAAATACCGAACCTTTATGACCGACCACACGCCTTTGCTCAACGACCATGTTCCCATCAAGCAAACCTCTTTTTACCAGGTACCGGGATCGTCAAAGCTGGTCGCTTTAGACAGTCTCCAGGTGACAACGATCGTTTTAGGAGTGTCCTTAGGGCACGATCGTATTTATAAAGTTGTCTAACCTTATAGTGATGATAAAGATTATTGGTAATGGAGATTTCTTCCACATACCAGGTTGTTCTTCGCTGGGCTATCCATTCAAATGTCACAGTATTACCTCGCTCCAGCAACCCAAGGAACATCTATCTTAACTTCCGTGCACTTGATCTTAATCTCACTGAATCTGAGATGGAAACGATAACAAATGTTGTAGACTATGAGTTACATCCTTTAGAGAGGATTGAACGTGGAGAAGGTAAGGGAAACAGATTATAATATTCTAAATTTATTATCCATGGCTTCTTCAATAGATGGTTTCATTCTGGTTTGGAAGAGGGAAGGAAAACCCATTTTTTGTCGTCCAGTAGTGAGTGGTTGCTCAGTTGCTCAAGTCAGACTCTCTCCTTGAAGCTTTCCATGCCATTTCAAATTGCAATTTCTGTGACTTTATTTGGACAGGAAACAAATGTGCTATAGCCAGCCTAGAAGGGGTTTTGTATTCCCAGAATTAACATCCCATCATACATTTCTTTACAGCAAAATGCGAGGATGAAGACGAGAAGTGTGGAGAATGGGCTGAGTCTGGCCAGTGCATTGATGACGCTGATTGGATGCTGACACACTGTAGGGAAAGCTGCAAACAATGTGGTAAGTTAAAACAAAACATGACTTGACTTAGATCAGGCCAGAGGTTTTTTCAGGGTTTGATCTGTGAGTTAGCCATGCCCTGACTTAGATCAACCCAGAAGTTGTTTCAGGGTTCTATCTGTGAGATAGTCGTGCCCTGACTTAGATCAGCCCAGAGGTTATTCAGCAAGGTTTGATAAAATTAAGAGTCCCTGAATTCACATAAAGATCTTTGTATTATAGTCTTAGATGATGTTGGCAAATTCCAGCCTTTTGTGTATGTGGGATCAGAGGACAACAACATGTATGCAATAGGCATCCTATATGGTGATCTTCAGTGGAAGTTCCCCACCAAAGGCAAGATCCTGTCTACAGCATCATTCAGCCCAGACAGTGAGCGGTTATTCTTCGGATCCAATGATGGCAATATCTATGCTGTAGCAGCAACAACTGGCAAGCTCTTCTGGAGCGTACAGACTGAGGGAGGCGTGGTAGCGAGTCCTCATGTGTCGAAGACTGGAACAGTTTATGTAGGATCTCATGATGGACATCTGTATGCTCTTGATTCTGCTAATGGGACCACCATTTGGAAAAAGTCCCTTGGTGGACCTATTTATGGTAGGGTTGCCCTAGGTGAAGAAAAAGGAGCCCTCTATGCAGGGACATCTGCCGATAAGGGCCCAAGGGTATTTGCTCTTGATGTGAAAACCAGTGATGTTTTATGGGAGTTTGACAAGTCTGGGAAAATCATGTCATCACCAGCACTGAGTGCAGATGGCAAGGTAAGTCCTGTTCAACATACTTCATGCCATTAAAAATGTATAAATGTCATTATTCAGTCACAGACAGTGAAAATAGAAGATATTTGTATGCAGAAGCCATTTGTATGCAGAAGCCATTTGTATGCAGAAGCCATTTGAATGCAGAAGCTTTTTGCATGCAGGAAGCCATTTGCCTGCAGAAGCCATTTGAATGCAGAAACCATTTGCCTTTGCCTGCAGAAGCCATTTGTATGCAGAAGCCATTTGAATGCAGGAAGCCTTTCGAATGCACAAAGCCATTTGCTTTGCAGAAACCATTTAAAATCTTCCAGCCTATACACTTATATTTTGTTTGTGGTTTTCCATCTTCAGGTAGTCTACTTCTGCTCACTGGATAAGAACATCTATGCCCTGGACACTGACACAGGAAGCCCACTATGGACATTAGACACAGGTTCTGATATAGAGTCTTCTCCTTATGTTAGTAAAGCTGATGGGACACTCTATGTTGGTCTTATTAGTGGTAAAGTATTAGCAGTTAATACTCATGCTGGACCATTAAGAGGAACTGTTAAATGGTCTTTAGATGCTGGGGGAGAAGTTGTATCATCGCCTACTGTTACAGAGAGTGGTAAGGTAAGATCGTCACTAGATATTCCAAGAATATGATGGCTTGGTTGGTTAGTGTGTTTCTCGCTAAGCAAGAGGTCCATAGTTTGATCCTCAGTGACCTCACACGCTTGTTTTAAGGAGCAAGTGTGGCTTGGTTGGTTAGTGTGCTGCCTGCTAAGCAAGAGGTCCATAGTTTACAGAGGATAAAAAGTATATATTAATGAATGTTATTTCTTAATTATTAGATATTTGTTGGTGTCGGAGATGGGCGTATACTGGCCATTAATCAGACGACAACTGATATCATATGGGGACCAGCCACTAAAGACTATGTTTCAGCATCAACAGCTGTGGGGACAGATGCTGTTGTCTATGCCGCTAGTACAGATTCCACTATTTATGCTCTGAATGAAAACGACGGTAGCATCTTATGGACATACAAGACAAATGGCTCTATAAGTTTGTCTTCCCCTGCTATACCTAAATACTACAGCACTACTCTAGCATGAACAATGATCATACATAGGAAATACAACACAATTGACGAAGAATGAATATAGAAATTATATGCCCTAATTCACTATCACGTCACATGAAAGCTATCTTTTGTTTTAATGCTAAAAACAGCAACAACACAAAGAACCATGTGAAAAAAATAGAAAAGTAATGACAACCACCAGATACCATACATATTGTAGAATAAACAACAGTTTATGAAGTGCTTGAAAACCAGGCATATCAGAGCTATCAATTCAGCTGCAGAGTAAAATTAGTCTAAATTCTTATTGTTCTTCACCATTCTGTCCCCTTTATAAACAAGCTGTTACGTCATAGTGAAATAGGGCAATTTAATACCACCAATAGGATAAAATTAATATTAATTAAAAAAAACTCTGGACCCAGACACCAAACATTAAACTAAAACATAAAATTTGAACTTAGTACAATTCAGACAAAAATACAAATTTAGCGTAAGTATTTTAATTAAAAAAAAGTTTAAGGTAGTTGCTACTAAGCTTACATGGAAAGATTTTTCCCTTATGACCAAAGGTCCAAAGCACCCTTAATATTGCGAGTTGCTCTTTACAGTTTGTTAGGGTAAATTTTCTTAGCCAGAGAGAATATTTCTTCCAAGTTTAATCATATTAACCTATTATTTAAATGCTATATTTCTTTGAAAAAGAGTCAGTTTAGAGGAAATAAGTAAAGAAATGTTAAATAAATCTCTATGTTAGAGATAGAACTTATTTTGGATTTTCAACAATAATTTATTTGTGTAAAATAAATTAAACAGATAAATAAAGAAATGCAACAGAAGTGAATCAGTGTATTTTGTTCAATTTAATATTATTAAAATATTATTATAGCTATAGATACTTTTCTTGTAAACTACTAGCACTTTCACGAGAATCATATGCTTTCCTTTTCTACTTAATGTTATTGTTTAAAGTTAATTTATGCAAAAAAAATCCAGTCCGTTTAGGCTTTAATGTTTTTTAGTAATAATAAGCTTTACTAAACTGTTCCAATACGTAAGCTGACCTTCAGAAAGTGTCAAAGTCAAAAGATTTCATTGGAAAACTTCATATATATCCAAGTATAAATTCAGGATGAGTTCTTACTCTGCAAAGCATAGGTCCCTTTCTTTCCCATAACACTAGAGCCCAAGTAAAAACAAAGGTTTTGATTGCCATGGGAATAAACCAGGCAGCCATGCGAGAAAAATCTCTGGCATCCCAGGTGTAAACCAGCTGGTATGAGAACAGAATATTTACTACATGTATATATATATACAGATGATTCTTTGAATTTCTACAATCTACATTATAAACTGACTATACAAAATAAGGTGGTTTCTTAACATTGATACCATATTCACTGAGTGCTGGGGTGAGATCCTCCATCGTTAGTGTGTATCTCTTGTCCTGAAATACAAGAGGAATATCTTATCAGTTTATCCAGGGTCACTAAGTTTTTACAAGATTAAAGGCCAAGTCAACAATGACAGACTTATATCTTTAAAACCATTAGATTTTGTTCACAGTTTACTACTGTTTTCATTGCTATGCTCTGATCATAAAAACAGCATGGCAGGTTAATCAGCAAGAGACTACTGTCAATCAAAGAAAGAGAGTATAGACCCCTGTCATGTGACATCAAAGCAGCTCAATTTGGAGGACAAAAAAGCATTTCAATCTCCTGAGAATTGGAACCTATTGTTTTGTCTTCCAAATTGAGCTGGATTCCGACGTGCTGCAGGGGGGGGGGGGGTATACATGTAGTTCCCAGGTACCTTTAAGTACTCTAGTGATTTATTTGATTGATGGTAGTCTACTTTCGATTAAACTGTCATGTCTTCACAATCACTGAATGTTTCTTTCTACCTTTCCTGATTTCCTAGAGCTCTGTCCAGACCCCCTCATCTTACAGTGCTGTAAGGCATCGTTAGCAACATCAGATATGAATTTTTGGGCCGATAATGAGACAAGACGAACCCTGCATAGAAAAACAAAATTTTTCTCATGTAATCTGACTCAGTTTGAACTCCTTTGTAAGTTGCAAGATAATGGTGTTGGTTAGGTAAACAAAAGGTGAGGAGAATCATATTCCATAGACCTTTTCTAAAATGAGAAACATGGTGTATTGTGGTCTAGTTTGGGTACCAACATCTTTTGTTCAACATGCCTTATATGGTGTTGTTTGTATCCAACCTAGACCACAAAGCATCATGTTTTTTAAATTCAGAAAAGGCCTATGGTTGCATCACTGTGATTTTCTTTCCTTACTAGCCTTTGGCATAAAAGTGAAAATGATATGGCAGGTGTTGGAAGCTAGGTTTTGATGGAGGGGGGGGGGGGTCGAATAGAGGAGCGAAGGGTACATCAACTCACACTCTAATATCTGAAGCATCAAATCCCGCCCGGTTGAGATAATAAGCTGTTACAGCATCAGGTATCTAAAAGGAAAACCAGAAACAGCCATTAGTACAATAAAAAATAAATGATCACGATAATCCTGAACAAACAAACACAATTACCGTTGGCGTATAGTCATCTAACTGTGTTATAAACTCCGCTAAAGACGCGCCCGCAGAACGAACTTTCGTATCTTGCGGTGCAGCGGCGACTGAATTAGTTGAAGCTGTTGTCGATTGAGATTGTTGTGTAGAGACTACAGGATTAAAACCAGCAGAAGTGCTAGATATACTGGCTGTAGTTGTGTTAGTGTTTGATGCAGGAACATTGGCCGCCATCTTGGATCAAAGATCCACACGGTACGACAGACTGGGTACTACACACTAATGCGCCTGCGCTTAGTATAACACCACTAGCCAACACACTCGCGGACTCATTTTAGTTCCCAGTCTTTCTATTTTGGTCACGTCCAAGATGGCGGATTAGTTGGAAAAGAAAACAGTTTATTTATTTATGAGGGTTTTGGTCTTAAAATCATTGTGAATATTAATCCTTGTGGTGAATTTTGAAAGAGTTGCTAACGTACGTCACTACTGCGATTCTAGGGGAAGTAAATTCCATGCTGGTTTGACAGACAGGTGGATTTTATTGTGACTTTATTGTGAATTCTTGGAGATTTTATGAGAATTTTTTCGTATCCACGACTTTTGTCTAGAACTGCTATATCAGCCTGGTAAAAATGGGATTTATTAAAGAAGGATTTTTGTTTATCTCTCTCATTGTTATTGTTTTTACGGTGTATTGTTTTCGCAAGAAGTGGATTCCGTGGGTACAAGACGATGAACGTTATCAGCCCAACTGTGTGGTCTCTAACTCGTTGGATACCAAGTGTTTGGCAAGTATCGTCAAGCTGATAACATGAATCTTTTTAATAATTAATAAGATAACTTATTCGAGATCATTCCTGAGTCTCAGAGGGACCAGAAGTCGAAAGAAGTATCGCAAAGTTTTCAAAGGGAAAATGAATGATCTTTGACTCTTTGTAGAGATAAGTTTTTTAGGCCAGCAAATTTCATTATGGCGGATGAGGCTGAGAGAGTCTTAGCTGCTGCTAGAGACGGTGATATCAGTACGCTGCAATCCCTAAAGAGATCTGTACCGTTCGCCTCCGATTCATTCGGTGCTACAGCCTTACATCATGCTACAAGGTATGGCAAACTAGATTGTCTTAGATGGATGGTGGAAAAAACTGGAATGAAAGCCAAACTGAAGGCAAAAAATGGTGCTACGCCACTACACGACGCTTGTACACAAGGGAAATTACTGTGTGTGAAGTTCTTTATCCAAGAGTGCAATTTAAGCCCTGATGTCACTGATAACTCTGGTCATACACCGCTTCACTTGGCAGCGAGATTTGGTTATTTGGATATCGTGAAATGGTTGATTGAAAAAGCTAAATGTAATCCCAGGCTAAAGACCCTGAATAAGATGTCTCCCGTGCATTTTGCTGCAACCGGCGGTCACTTGAAAAGCTTGGAATTCCTGATATCGAAACTAAATCCAGTGTAAGTATAAAATTCAAATGTTTTGGCATCTAATATGTTAATTATGTTAGTGATGGTGTTTTTTATTTTTATTTTTTTTTACCTTTTCAAACTTTTCAGCCCTTTTAGATTTTGTAAGTCTTGTATATTTATATATATTCATATATTTATACCTAGGCCCTTCTATGGAATTTACTCATGTAATTCAGTCGTATGACTGCAACATGAGGTTTTATAAATGATTTATCTATCTATCTATCTATTTATCTATCCAGCATTTTTTAGTGGAATTATTTTCTTGACAAGCAGAAAAGAGTAACATTTTTATTTCATTTAATATTCACAAGGCATGACTCATCATTTTCAATATGAATTTTTTAAAACAATAACACTTCAACAATTCCATTACCCTCCTTCACTTGTTTTTTTCTTCTTTTTTTTTAATCCATGCATTCATCCTTCAATCCATTCAATTTTATATTAATTCCTTTCTATCATTCATAAGTTCTTTCTTTCATGCATTTATCCATCCATTCAAACTTTCTTTCACTCTTTGATTCATCCAGTTATATAATTGTGTTCTATTTGCAGTGTTATCAATGAGAGAGCAACCGATGGAACCACACCAGTGTACCTCACAGCTCAAAATGGCCACTTCAGTTGCCTCAAGTACCTCCACACTGTTGGAGCAAGATGTGAAACAAAAAGTCGAGATGGGATGCACTTAATACATGCCGCAGCTCAGAATGGACACCTGGACTGTGTAGGATACTTGGTATGTATCATCATATTCATATGTCCCTGTGTATGTAATCAAGGTAATGTACTGATAAGATTACAACAGAAGTTTTCTTTCATTACCTAAACTATTAGAGTCCCACCATTTTATTTTTCATTTATCCATTTCATTTTTGTATATTGAGTAAAATGAAATGAAAAAGCAAAGAATGAATGAATGAGATCCCAGGAGATGTCATACACATACCATTTGTTACAATCCTGAATATTTCTCAAAGGTTTCTTTATCTTGCGTATTTGTAGGTTGTGCAGGGCCTTGCTAAAGAAAGAGAGCCAGACGTCACAGGAGCAACACCTGCTCATTATGCTGCTGGTGAAGGTACTTAGTACTTACATGCTCAAGTGCATTAAGGCCTGGGTCATTAGGCTGCTAAGAAACAAGTTAAAATTGCAATAATTCTGCTAATATGTAATGTACTAAAGTATATTTTGGACTCATAGTGGCATTTAGGTTCCTTAACGATTTTATAGGTGTTTGTTCGGAATTTGGTGGTCATGTGACCTGAAAAACTGAAAAACCGAAATTTGAAAATGGGGCGATGAGAATGCATTATTTAAAGTTATTTTTTAAAACTATTTTAAACTATTTGTAATGTATATATTTTTGCCATTCAGGGCATGTAACAGTTCTGAAGTGGCTTCACAAGCGCAGCAATCTCAACGCCAAAGACTCTCTTGGAGGAACACCTCTACATGATGCCTCAGAGAAGGGACAGTATAAGGTAGTACACAAGAATCTGTTGTGATTTTTGTTATGGTTTGTTTAATTATAATTATGATGTTTTGTTTTTGTTCAGGCCATACAGTTCCTCATGGAAGTTGCATTTCTCGATGCAAAGCTAAAGGATAACAGTGGGATGAGTCCGATAGATCTAGCAGATAAATACGGACACAAGCAGTGTTACAAGTACATGAAGGATGCTTCTTCTAAGGTGAATAATCATCTTGACACTTTGATACCGTGTTACTTCGTGCAGAAGTTGTTTTGTAGTTATTTACTGTCGTTTTTATTCTTTTAGTTTTCGTTGTGTGGTTGATGTTGTCTATTCTTTTCATTGTTGTTGTTGTTGTTCATCTTTTTCATTTGTTGTTGTTGTTGTTGTTGCTTGAGGTTAGAGCAATGTATTGTACAACGTTGCAAATGAATCTCTCAAATGACAAAGTCAACCTCTAAATTTCACTTTCGTTGAAAACCTTTTCAGATTCTCAAACAAAAAGCAGAGAAAAGGAATTCCAACTATTCATATGCTTTTGACACACAAGTAGTTGAGAAAGACACCGGTTCATCATTCTTGCACGTCCTGAAGAGAAAACCCAAACCAGCTGAACGACCCCCCTCCCCTAAGTCTGCAGTGGGCCCTGATGTTTCCCCCCGGCATTTCTCTCCTCAAGTCTCCCCCCAAGTCTCCCCCAGCAGTTCTCCAGTCCCTCCACTTCTACTGTACGGCAAGGAAAATGAGTGGAATGACGTCATTATGGATGACGTATCGTTAGAGGACAAAGAATCAAAGGAGGAGAAGTCTGAAGTAATGGTAACTTATGAGAGAGAAGACAAGGGCCTTCGCGCGCATTTGATGGACAACAGCAACATGTCCAGATACTCGCCTCTACCGCCTGGTTTTGTATTGCCTAAGAAGGCTAATGAAGATGATTTTGTGTCGACAGATGTTGATGCATATAGCCAGAATAAAGGGAACGCTCTTGAATTTGACGCCTTATCACAAGAAGACCTGACTGAAGAAATGCTAAGTGCGGCGAAAATGCGCACACGAATTTTGAATTCCAAGCTCCAGAATGGATACAGTTGCCCGTCACCTGTCCATGACTTTGATCACCGCCCTACTGAAATAGCGGAAAGACATGTTGATGAATTCGCGTCCAAGATACAAGCTGCGCGCTCTCGAAAATCTCCCGTGACCATCTCTAAAACTGAACAAGAGACAGTGAATGAGAATATGAAAAATGAGAATAAAACAATGGAAGTAAATGGTAATGATTCTTCTGGGGATGACATCACAGATCCTGTCGAAGGGAATAGCGCTGCTTTGGATCAAGGTAGTGTTACTGCTACCAATCCTGCCATTATGAATCCAGCACCAAGTCCTCCCAAAACCGCTCCCCTTAGACACGATTCTTTCACGTCCGACAGCCCTGAACCACTCAAGAGTCCAGCTCCTGAGTCACCGAAAACCGCTATCAAGAAAGAGAACTCGTTTGAAAGAGAAAAAGAGTTGAGCTCTGATGAACAGTCACTAGATCAATCCTTGAGTCCAAACCAAGACATTTGGCCAAGCCCGTCTCCATACTCCTCGGAAACTGAAGGAGAATCTGTGATTGATGACGAAAACTATGACACAACCACAGATGACGAGAAGTCGAAGAGTTTACCCAGACAGAAAAGCGAAGTTAAGAAAGATTTTGTACCCTTACGAAAACAACAACTCATACCTTTGCCTCATTTTGGTGAAGCTTCAAAACCAGGTAAGCTTCTTCTTGTCTTCTTTGCTCCTGTATATACTTATGTTACTGGCTGTACATACGCATAGTAAAAATAACATCATAGGAAACCGGCTTAGGTGTGCTATGCCGTGCCGTGCCGTGCCGTGCCGTGCCTTGCTGTGCTGTGCTGTGCCTTGCTGTGCTGTGCTGTGCTGTACTGTGTTGTGCTGTGCTGTGCTGTGCCTTGCTGTGCTGTGCTGTGTTGTGCTGTGCTGTGCTGTGCTGTGCTGTGCTGTGCTGTGCTGTGCTGTGCTGTGCTGTGCTGTGCTGTGCTGTGCTGTGCTGTACTGTGCTGTGCTGTGCTGTGCTGTGCTATTCTCTGCCGCTGTGCCGCTGTGTAAAACGCTTATGTTGCGCATCTTTTTATAGTTTTCAATGCAGGGATTTTCGCCACATCTTCCCACTGAATAGATATCTTATTAATATAACATATAATGCTTTAATTTTTGGACCAGAAACAATCGAAGATGAAACTTGGAGAAGCCTGCCGGAATGGAAACGTCAGGTGTTAAAAAACCGCATCATGAAGGAAAAGTCAGCAGAACTCGAGAAGAGGAAAAATGTAAGTAGAAAATATCGGCCTTTGAACAGTGTAACACTAGAGTATTGTAATCTCGAATCGAGTAGACATACCTAATGAAAATTCGGAGTATTCGGAAAAACTCGATGATATTTCGGGAAGAATTGGGAGGATATTCAAAAAAAATCGATGAGAAGTAGGGAAGAATTCGGAAGGTATTCGGGAAAAATCGATGAGAAGTCGGAAAACATTTTGTCAAGCAAGCTTACTGAGCGCTTACTCTTTCGCGATATTGCTCTTTGATTTGTGTTCATAAGTGTTTTTTATTGAGTTTTCTTTTGATCTGTAACAGGAAGATGATGAAAGCAATAAATGGGAAGGCGTTCCTGCCTGGAAAATACCAATCATGCAACGCAAGGAAAATGACAGGTGAGAGTGGATTGGAACCCAGCGCTTTATGATATAGGTGTAGTAGACGTGAAGTCCAAGCCGCTGATCTAAGAAGCTGGGGTGTGTTGCACTAATTTGTTAACGTAATTGTTCTCAATTTTTTTCTTAAAATTGGTTCAGGATGAAAGAAGAGGAGAATAACTCAAGCATGCCTGACTGGAGGAAAGAACTCGCACGAAAGAAACAAGAAAAACTTAACAAGCAAAACTAAAGTCACACGAAGGAAAGTAGGTTCAAATTATTCAAACTAGAAGGTAGTTTTGTTTAGTGTTACATGTAGTTTAGTTAGTTATCCTGGAATGATGACAAGAGTTGCGCATGAAGCAATCACAACTTGAAAGCGGATTAACCCAAGTTCACACATGCGCACTATGATGGTTGCTGTTGCTTGAGATTGTCTGCACTAGAAGTATATAAAACTCTTTACTTTTCCGGTCTTGTATCCTAAATGTCGTACGGACCGCGCCTTGCCGTTACCGTGCCGTGCCGTGTATATGAAAATATTCGACATTCGGTGCCGTGCTGCGCCGTAACCGTGTCGTGTGCCGTGACTTCTTACACTCATACGAAATCTGCTCTATCTGCTCAATGAATGCTACAAACGTTCTAAACGTCAATAGCGCATTCATTACCTTGTTGAAATTCTATATTTATCCCAAAAAAAGATGTATTGGCTACAATAGGTAAAACATGTTGGTTTAGCCTGGTTTTGGCTTCTAAAAGACTCTCTTTATAATTTACCGCGATGACTCGAGCTGCAATTCACTATGCAGTATTCAGAATTCACAAGACAAGCTTTTTTTTTTGAAATAAAAGAGTTTTACAGCAACCATGTTGTGGGGAAGAAACAAAGTAAAAACTCAAACGAGAAAACTTCCATTAATTTGGCCTCCTGCAAAATGGCGGTTGTAAAACCCCTTATAACCGTGTAACATAGACGATACGTGCATGAAATAGCTGTTAATATAGATACGTGATGCATGATAACCTACGAATAAATCCCACCACATTACTCACTGCCAAATAAAGATATCATATATAGTCACTGTATCTTGGTTGTCTTGATTGATTGGCCGGCTGACGTGGATCTGTGTTACTATGGTTACCAAGTCCTCTATTCACTACTGATAACACTTGTCCGTGAAAATGATTAACTTTTATTCGTAGGAGTTTCACTCGATTAAATCGCGTCTTGATAACGAAGACCAAAGCACAAGTTCGACGATAAAAATGCTCTCGAAATTTCGAATGTGGCAGTTTTGTTAAAGTGGGCTTCAAGCAGCCTTGCGCCGCCATCTTTGATTTTGAGATTGGTGGTGCACTTCTGACTTCTGTCGATTTTGACAGACAAAAAGACACAGGACTGTCTGGAATATATCAGTCCTTGAATCAATGATATATGATGTCATAATGTCATATACTCCATGGTGACCTTTTGGGCTGTCTTCCCTTTTGAATAACGATACTAAATTGTAATAATGATTAGTGCGAGTTCAATCCCGTAATAGATTGTAGTTTGGGATCTGTTACGATGCACCATTCAAGGTCCTGTTAGCCAAAGGAACAACAAGTCTTGTGATGCAATCTGAAGCTCTTTCACCTGTCCTCCATTACATCGATTGTTACTAAGAGGGGGTACCCACGCGGCTGGGTTTGTCTCCCCAGCTTGTGGACAAACACTATTTTTTGCTTTGCGCCTACAAAACAAATGTTTCAAATGCTGCCTGAAACGTGCGCTTTGAAAAGTATAGACCAACGGATTGACGGATGAATTGATGACAATGAGAAACACTGCCGCCTCATACGTTACGTCACCGAGATGACGATTTGGCGCGAAAACGGCTATGACGTTGATTATCAAAGGCGGAAACCAACTAATACAGTAGATCAGGCTAATGATGTAAACGACTTTGGTAACCTTTCTTCTTGCTTTGTGTATTGCTGTCCTAGTGATAATTGCAGCAGTATTCTTCTTTTTTATCCAGAGAATGTAAATAATTTGTGAATAGACAACAAATACTATTATAGCTGGGATTACAGCCACAACGGCTAGCCATAACAATACATAGAACTTGGAAAACCCAGCCGAGGGCCAAGCTTCTGTGCAGTGCTTTTTGTTCTCGTCAAAAATACCAAACACGAACAACGGGATGTTAAAAATAACGGCAAACACCCACGAAAATACTAAAGCAACTTTGATGTTTGATACTTTGAAGACTTTAAGGTAGTGGCATGGCTTTAGGACAATGTAGAAGCGCTCAAATGATATACAAATCATTGTACATACAGATGATATAGCACCTGTCCATGCTAGTGAACCTCCCGTTAAGAACTTGCAAAGGAAATCTCCAGTAGTCCCAGTAGGATGTTCATATGTGTGAATTAAAACGTATTTTGAAGTTAGAAACACCAACACTATGGTGTCAGACACCGCAAGGTTTAGGAATAAATAGTTGATTGGTCTTTTGACTGGTCTGTTTCGCTGAATGATGAAGCAGACGAGAAGATTACCAACCAAACCAACAGTGGCCATGGATGAAAATAACGTTAAAAGAGCAGTTTCGGCTTTTGCCATCGTCTTTGAAGAGATTCTGTTTTTGTCAACGAAAATTGAATGAAAAAAGGAAAGAAAACAGTTATTTAACGACGTTTTCTTTCGGTCTATGTGAAATTAATGTCTCTAAGCTGACAGAAAAAAGGCTTTCTTTTCAATCACACGATAGCAGCTGGGTTTTTAATTTAGTTTTGGTTTTTCTTCACACTTAGTCGTCAAATGAAACCCTAATAACCTCGTAATTATTCACATCCAAAGTAAACATCAATAAAACCGAACTAATTGATTATCAGAAAAAGAGACTAAATATCTTTTTTCTAGACCTTACTTGTTGTTCTTTAGTTTTGATATCACAAGGTCGGCGCGTCGGAGCGAGAAGCCTTTTTCGTGTGTTTTGTCCTTGCTCTCAAGCCTGTTGACCAATAAACTAGTCCTGGAGATCTTGATGCATCAGTAAATACCCTTCCAGTTATTTGTATAGCCCCATTAAGGTCATAATTGTGACATCTAGAAAAGAAATCATAAGTGGATGAATATGAAGTTGCTATAGAACTGCTTTATATCAGGCTTGAGTACTTGGACAATATTCAGTCAGAGATCTCAGGATTTTACCGAAAATAGACCCGATCACGAAAGAGTGACTAAAGGAGGTTCTATAATCATTCCCATGTTTAGTTATCGGTGGGGAAGTTTAATCTAATAATGATAAGAGTTGTACAACCTGTCTTACCTTACCACCATGGTTTATTAGAAAACCAAATACGACGAGTGAAATATTTTGGGGGGAATGGTAACAAGATATTTCTCTCTAGGGGTGGGTGGGGCAAAATGTACATACTCATTTTGAAGGAGGAAAAACCACAAAAAGAAAGCTAAGGAATTACTGCCAATAAAACTGGTGGGGATAAGAGACGATATTTTCTAAGATACTGATTCCCTTGAGGGATGGAATAAGATGGTGATAAAAGCATTAGCATTTTGTAAGCCAAGAGATTTCTATGAGGGGGAGGGGGATGCGAGACAAAGAGACTCCCCTGGGGGAGGGGGAAGACAAACTTATGTTACCACTATATAATTCAATGCTAGAAATGCTCCAAGTGATGAACGGGTTTCTCTTCTCCCTGTTCACAATTATAGTTATTGAACATTAATATTATTGAGGTCTAGTTTGCATGCTGCCGCAAGCAGAGATAACGGAAACACTGCAGACGACTTAATGTGTGAATATAATATGGTATCTATATATCCAGTAGGATCCACGCACACACTTGAAGATCAGCTGAATTAGACCTCAATTTTATTGTCTTATATCAGGGAAAAACGATATCATGCGCCAAAAATGAAAAGGTACATATCTATGAAGTTCAAAACCTCTTCTCGGATGAAAAAGATACGTTGTTTTTTTTGGAATTGATTCCTGTACTGACTTGCATAACTCTAGGCGCTTCACTGATTCAACCATAAACATGTAAAGTACTAGACAATTTTTCGACCGTACTTTCAACGGATAAATAAATAAATATGTCACAAGCAATAAGAATCATTGCAAGCAAAGCAGGAAGGAAGATAACCAGGGCTATTTTACTCACAAAATGACAACGAATTATGATTTTTTTCTGCGATTTTTGTGTTATTTTTTGTTTTCATTTTTTGATTCTTTCCCCAATCAGTTCCGCCTTTAAATGCAAATCCTAAGATTTAAGATTTCAGTTCTTTGAACCAAACAAAGAACCTTATGATTATCCTACATGAATAAGCTGGTCCTTGAAGACATTAAAACCTTTAAGAGAATTCAACTTCAAAGTCTAATCACCATGGATATGGATAATATGGATAATATCAATCCTCTATTAATCTAATCTTAATATCTAGTGCTATTTTGAGATTTCTCTTGTGAAAAGTGGATCGTTCAAATATATCCATTAGCAGAATTCAAATGCAAGGTGATGAGAGACGAGAATATTCACCCAATGATTTGTGCCTATATCAGGCTTACTTAACATTGTTCGACTTTATGACTTAACCAAGTTCGGCGTCTATATGACTAACCTCGACCAATCGATGCACAATATACGAGAACTGAACACTTAGTCTGTTAAGCAGTCTTTGCTATATGACGCGGGCAACCGTTGGAGTCAAGTGTTATTGATTTGAGTTTGTCAAACTGTTCGAGTTTAGAAAATATAGAATGTAACTAGTAATACAATTAATTGAAAATAACTCAGAAGAAGAAAAAGAAAAAGAAGAAGAAGAAGAAGAAGAAGAAGAAGAAGAAGAAGAAAAAGAAGAAGAAGAAGAAGGCCGCGTAACTCGATATGAGCATTCATAGCTTACCAAGAAAGAAATAATACTCAAGAGAGTGACATGGTTTGAGTTGAGAAGTCAACCAATACTGACTGTGACTCTAGACTAGACATAAGTGAAAACTCAAACATTTCCTCGTTAAAACGTACATTGCCTCAAGGCGCACCTTATCGTGCAAAATTTGTCATTCTTTTTGCCCTGCGGCAGTTTTAGATTTACAACTCTTTTGCGATGTTTTGATGTTCGCTTTTCATGCGTGCACCGAGGTACGGCTTATCATAGCTTTATCACGGAGCTGTTGCTTGTGAACGGTTTTTAAGGGTTATCGAAGAGATCACATCGAAAACTCTTGAACACGAGTCATGCATAGGAAACTAAATAAATTCAACTAACCTTTGGGTCTACAAGACATTACCACAGATTAAACTGACATAGACTGTGAATTCATGCTACGTTCATTCATTCATTCAGCATTTCTAGCCCTATAGTGGTAATGACAAGCTAGCTGGTTTGGGGGTTTCTGCGTAGAGTTCGATGCTGTTATATTCTCATGCGTCATTTTACTTGCATAATTTTAGTGATTTATGATGTGTAAGCCAATCAAATCGTATTTTAAGGGGTAATGTTCAAGAGATTTGTTTTTCATATATTTTTATAGACTTCAAAACACCTTGACTGACGTAGGTCTTCGTCTTCTTCCGTAGTCAGTAATGGAAACAAAGTTTTCAGTTGATTAAAGTCATTTACTGCCTCTACACAGTTCTCTCATTAGGTTTTGTTCATAGTGTTAATTTTAAATTTAAATTTTGAAAATTTTTCGGGGATTGTTTCTACTAACACTCATAGTCTCACTCAAGTCGTCTTTAAATAATGATTTTTCCGGCGACAATGATCTCTCTTCATAAATAATAAGATGAAATAAATATAATTTTGTAATTATCATATGGTAGATAATCATAAACTGCAAATATCGGTAAATCAAGGTTGTAAAAGCTTAAAATTTTCCGGCAAAAGCTTTAACATTATCTCGTTTTTACCTAAGGCATTTTTCTGCTCCAGAAGCCAGATTTGTCACATTTAGTTTATCAACTGTTTTGAGTATGTTTTCTGTGTTTTTTTCTTCTATCAGTTATTTGAGGGTTTCTTTCTATTCTTTTGTTTGTTTGTTTATTTTTCTAAGTGTTTCCTTATTCTTTGCGTTTAACTTTATTTTTAAAGGTGTGATTTTCTCTAAGTAAAATTGAATGCAAGTCAAACAATGACAACTCAAATTCCAAAAAAGAAAAAACACAAAACCAGTATGGGGTAACAGATGCTTGAATATATCTATTTGTATTTTGACTATAAGTGGATTTTCACTCACAAAGTTTTGAGCTAAAACACGGCTATTTTCATAAGCTAAATACAATAATTGTTTAGCTATCTTTTAGCATATTTGTTCCTTTATGAATGTTACTGCGAAAGAGCTAGCTAAAAGTTAAAAAACGAAGAAAGTTAATCAGGAAAAAACAAGTTCATAGTTGTTGTTCTCACAAACTTTCAGGCGTAACAACGAAGAAAAACAAGAGTGACAAAACCTCATAAACTATACTACTCGGTTATGTGCGACAGTAAAAGCAAAGGAAGAGCAATACACCGCATTGTATTCTTATTCTATAATAACTATGCTTTTTTCACTAATATTGGATATTTATCGTTGTCGTTTCCCCTTAAAATCTCTCATTTTAGTTGCCATGACTACCCAAAAAAGTCAATGACACCGACATACCTTTATTCCACACTGAGCGAAGAAATGAGTGGCATTTTTCCTTTTCTGTTCTTGAGGCTTAAGACCCATGTTCACAGGAACAGCACAGTCAATCTATTAGCGGCTCATTCAATTACAATAAGTGATTTTTGTAGCTAATGGTGATTGAACCGTTGAGTTGATAATGGGCAGTCAAGGTCGGAAGTGAAGCTTATCAGACCTGAATGGTTCGTCGTTGTTTCTGCTGTTAGGGAAGAATGACAATGACAATTAATTTAGATCATACGGCAAAAATGTGATCAAATTAAGGATTTTTGTTAAAGGAAAATTGGTGATTTATCAGCGAGGATCAAGAACAAATATACTTCGCGTTATTCTTGGTCCTTTGAAGTGGAAAATGAGCCGAGAAACTACTCTAATACCCCGTAAAGTAGCGATGCTTTATCAGCGAGTTGTCATGCTAAGAAAGATATGATAAATAGACAGACAGGCAGGAATGGTTGTGCAATATATAGTGGTCATGAACGGCACGAGGGATCGCACTCACTTATCCCTTAGCATGGTAGTGTGAGGTTTGGCATATTTGGTTGATCAACTGTATTGATCATTTGTTTGTTTGTTTGTTTGTTTGTTTGTTTGTTTGTTTGTTTGTTTGTTTGTTTGTTTGTTTGTTTGTTTGTTTGTTTGTTTGTTTGTTTGTTTGTTTGTTTGTTTGTTTGTTTGTTTGTTTGTTTGTTTGTTTGTTTGTTTGTTTGTTTGTTTGTTTGTTTGTTTGTTTTTCGCCGGATATTTTTTCAGGCCATGATAATTGTCCTATAGTAATGTCTAGTGGAAGCTTGCCCAAGTATATATAGTAACTATATTTTGGATCCCTAAAATAACTAGTGATTCGGCAATTCTCTAGCCAAAGTCTGTGCGCACTTGTCTGTGCATGTGTTTGTAATTATATTCGGCGTAAGTTATTTTTTACTAGGGAGGGGAGGGAGGGGAGGACGATGTAACCCTCGGGCGCTGGCTACTTAGGCAGACGTCATTCAATATCTAGACGAACAATGCATTGTATGTCATGATGTCATAAGTTATTTTGAGGGACCAGTTAGTATTTATCTCCTGGGGGAGGTAGAGGGGGAAGTATTGTCTCTGATTGGCTAATCCTTTGAGCTTAAGCGAAGCATAAACCACCTGTGAATAAAGAGACGTTTGTACCTGTTCTGGAGTAATATACAGAATTTGATATAATGTCTGTACTTACGTTAAAGGCTTGGTAACCGAATGGTTTAATAGCCACACAAACATCAAAACTTACAAGACACAATTATACAAATATTCTGAATAATTTCATTTGGTACAGCTGAAAACATATGTTTTACTTCAACCAAAGTCGACTTCCTTTACGAATTCGGGTTCAAAATTTCGCTTGATGGTTTTTAAACATTTATTACTTCTAGAGTTAATTGTGCAAAATTTCAGCTCATTTTAAGATTTGACTTATTTTTGCCTCAGCAACAACAAGGAAAAACATCATTGTCTAAGTGACTTTACACTAATTTGGATCCAGTTACTATGTACGGTTTTTATTATTATTGTATTATGATAATAAAATAGAGATGTTGTTATACGGTACAGTTCTTACATGCAGTACACTTAAAACACTGGTTGACAAACTGCTAGATACTTAGAAGGGGTCTTAGAGACCAAGTCATCATGAAACTGAATACACTGTATTTTTATCGAAAAGTGACATCTGGAAGGTGTTTTTGTGAGATGCTTTAGATAATTTAAGACCTGACTATTAAAGTTAGCCAGCCAGTCGAAACTGCCGCTACGAAAGATAAATTGTGAAACGGAAATTTCCCTTGAAATAACGAGGGGAAAAAAACTCCAAAAAATGACTCTTGGTGAACGATACAGAACAAAAATTAGCAATTGTTAGCCTTTTTATATTCCTTGTTCTTGCTGTGTTCAAGGTCCAAACAAGGAAACAAATTGTCATAGCAACCACACGTTAGTCTATTTTTAGCATTTTTTAAAAATGAATTTCATGTGTACGACATGAATCAATATGGTTATTATTTATTATTATTTTAAATGAGCCAATTTCCTTTTCACGCCTTTTGAAACATATATTTATTTACAATTCAGAAAATTTTCAACAATTTTATGGCTTTCAATTGACTATGAATAACGCTGTCGTAAACAGCACGGACAAAACAATTGGAAAAACATTTGCAGATGAAGCAGGAGAATAGAAAACCGCTCTACAAAGAGAATATAATATTACCCTACGCAACAATCTTATTAACTTCTCAGGATGCAAGTTTTTTCAACAACAGACTTTTTTATGCGTCAAAATCAAATTGCAAATATTTTTTCCCTAGTTATACGACTGAACAACATAGGTTTCCCAAGCACTCTACGAGACTTTGAGTGAAAGCAATTCATCGTTTCCCGTTGGTAAGCCCACCTTATTAAAGATTCAGTAAGCCACAAAGAAGCTAAAGTATTTAAGTATCCTGTATATATTTTCATATATTCGCGATAAAACACATCAAAACACGAACAATGCAAACCCCAGGACTGATCACGTTTGGTTGGTTGATTTGTATGAAACGGAATAAAATGTTTTGTGCCTGATATATTTTGTTTTGATTCTCAGTTCCGCTCACATTTAGAGTTCACAACATCCACCTGTTCATGTGAGTTTTGAGACATAATGAACTTTAGCGCCCCACCGGAGAATACCCTGATGAATATGAAACACTAGTTTATCTCAAAAAGCAAATATTTCGCCCCCTCGTGAATTCTTTCGTTAGTTCGAATTTATATTTATTTCATTTCCCATCTCGTCGTTTCTTTCACTCCATCGGGTTTCATACGTATTTAACTATTAGTTACCATGGTGCATAATATGTATGCATGTCAACCTTATTTTGTTGTTACTTTTTGTTGTCATAGCAACGTATTATATAGAGATGTATTACTTTAGCTAAAACTCCATAGCAGTCCTGGTTATTTCGAACTCTAACCGCAATCAACAAACAGCTTGAACGAAACTCCTCAAGAAAACAAGGAATAATGGCTGTCCTTCTGGTTGTCAGTGTCCTGTTAGCCTACCAGGCATCAATAGGTGAGTCGAGCTTTCTGCTTTCTGCTTTCAGCACTATTATAGTAGTCTAACAAGACATTTCTGCGCTATCACATTCATGGTTACCATGGATTAGCTTGATCAATTCGTCAAATGAAATTCTTAAAACGTAGAACTTATTATTACTTTTATTTTTGTTTGTCAACGACTTTTAACTGCACAAAAAACAATCCAACATTTCTGTAATTCTTAAAACGGATAACTTCTTGTGAACTACAGTTCTATTTTTGGTGTTTATCAATCGTATTTCTAACTGCGCAAACAGAATTCCAACGTTTCGCGTGCTAAACTTTTTCTCGTTTGAGAATGAGGAAGGAATTAAAGACACCACAACATAAAACGATTTTTTTCAGTTGTGCAAAACATTTCGTTAAAAATTGCCACAAGAAAGAATTTTTGTGGTTTGGTCCGATGACACTTGGAGAACAGAATTTCAATATCTCAAATCCGTTCCTTAAATTATCTAATCGAAAATACATCGTTAGTTTAAATATGACACAAAATGCAACGTTAAAGACATAATTTTACAAGAAAAAGAGATTAAAAACTTTCATTTTCTGTAGCAATTCAGTCACTAGAAAACTAGAGGTTTTCTTGGACTTGTTAGAATGATGGCGGACTCAGTCGTAAAGATTTCCGGCGATTTTAACAGCTTTTTTCGTTTAGGAAATGTTTATTGCACAATGAAATAAAGTAATGTTTCTTTTCTAGTTCTTTTATTATTACTGTTACTATTTTATTCTAGAAGAATCTGCGAAATTTAAGGCGGATTGTGTGGCCGGGGCTCTCGCTTGATATCAGCACGGCCTCGTTTAGTGGTACGTACATGACTAAACGCCATAGGAGGCACTCAGTGCTTGACAATATTCCAGTTTTATCGGCCTAAACTACAGATAGAGAGCATAGCAATTTTATAACAAGTACTTTCAGTGGTTTTTAAAGCTCTAAGAATGAATCTCAAGATGTCAAAACACTTGAATACATCATATTAATATTTCTATAGTGTCAAGAATATCTTTGTACGTAAGGTTTTTTTCTTTTTTCCCCGCTTAAACTTCTTCGTTCTTCGTGTATTTTTGCTTTATACTTCATTCTAGAGGCGAAGTAATCTTATAAATTTGATATTCTGGTTGCTAAGAAACAAACTTAAGCTTCTTCTTTTTTTATTATTTATTATTAATACACCTTGTGTTACTTTTCTCACGTTGAATCGAGTCATTTCAAGTGAAATTAGCACAACAAAAGTCCTCGAACAATCTCTTTTTTAATCTCGCTATTAACAATTAAAGGTAGCAGGCTGTTAGTTGTGTTTCGAATGCCAAGATGATTACCAAAAACATTTTTGACGAATATGAAAAAAATTCCCTACTAAAGTTATTTCGAAACGTCGGCGTATATTTGACTGTAATTTATACTAGTTGAAGAGAGCTGCCATCTTAAGTACTTACAAAAACTTACTGGAATTCCTCTTAACGAAGTAAGCCGACTGAGACAAGACAAGAATTGAAATTTTTTTCTTAAAAGAATGAACGAAAAATGACTGTGAAACTCATTAAGAGTGTGCGTGTGTAGTTATTGTAAACATTGTTTTTTTCCTCTTTTAATAGTACTCAGTTGAGTATTCTCGATTCTTCTTTTCACTTTATCCAGTCTTGAAATGAGAATTCCCTTCAGTTACGAAATTCAATTTCTCCCATATTTATGTCACCGAATTGGATAGTTATTACAATCTTATTCAGTTTTAACGATTATTAAAGTTCTCGGGGTCCATATTGACACTAGTAAGCAGGTGCCGACATTAGGGCACTCAAACCGACGTTCGTTTCATAAGGATACTCAGTGTCAATGTTTGTCTTGAACAGTCTTGTTTTTTTCATAACTTGTATTCAATTTTGGTAATGCTTTTGAGGATCTTTTATTACTTGGAAAATTGATTCCAAACTTGAAATAATTTTTTTTTAAACATGGATTGAAAAAATTGTTCGAATAGACTGCCCGCAAAACGGTAGAATGTAAAATGTATCATAGTTCGTCAACTAAATATAATTTCAGAACAGATTAGATTAAATTGAGTCTTCGAATTCGCCTCCCAGGAGTTTGAATGTAGTAAATATTATCTAATATATATAAGGCATCGCAAAAATAATGATTTAACGAGATATAGGATTGAAAAGTCGAAAACAAGATTTACAGACGAACAAACTTCAAAGTTACAAAGTTACATGATACAGAATTACGACAGGTAGTCATAGTGTGGGTGGTTGCTGTAAGCAGGTGTTGCTGATACAGAATTACGACAGGTAGTCATAGTGTGGGTGGTTGCTGTAAGCAGGTGTTGCTGATGCAGATCAAAACACCACTTGAATTATCATCATTTCAAGCTCTAATTAGAAATGTGAATAAAAAGTATTGTTGTATTGTATTGTAGCTCATTGTGATGCGGAGGAAAATAACGGTTTGCGCATTCCAGTTGATCATGGTAGATTATGATGTTGTGTTGATGGACGATGAATGTGATGATGGTAGTGGTGAAGATGATGATGATGATGGTGATAATGATAGTGATGATAGTGATGATGGTGATGGTGATGGTGATGATGATGATGATGATGGTGATGATGATGATAGTGATGATAGTGATGATGGTGATGATGATGATGATGGTGATGATGGTGATGATGATGGTGATGATAGTGATGGTGATGATGATGATGATGATGATGATGGTGATGATGGTGATGATGATGATAGTGATGATGGTGATGATGATGATGATGGTGATGATGATGATGGTGATGATAGTGATGATGATGGTGGTGATGATAGTGATGGTGGTGATGATGATGGTGATGATGATGATGAAGATGAAGTTGGTGGCGATAACATGGTAGTGGTGATGATGGTGATGATGATGGTGATGATGGTGATGATGGTGATGATGGTGATGATGGTGATGATGGTGATGATGGTGATGATGGTGATGATGGTGATGATGGTGATGATGATGATGGTGGCGATAATGATTGTTATTCATATTATCCTTTACAGCCTTCGGTAATTCTACGATCATCGCTGCCTCGCCCTCCGTCAACTCATCATCTTCCATGACTTCTTCACAAACATTATCAGCTGCGAACTCCGCATCTACCCCAGCCATGACTACACAGGCTGTAGCATCTTCTAGCTCAACACCAGCTCAGTCATCGTCTTCAACAAGTGCCATGGTACACTCGATGACCTCTTCTTCTTCTTCTTCTTCTTCTTCTTCACAACCATCCACGATGATCCAACCATCGTCAACTCAGAGTTCTTCCCCATCATCATCCACACAAGCTGGTCCAGGTATTTATTTGAAATATTCTCTTATTCTCGTACAACAGTTATGTAAAATAGTAAGTATTAAACACTATTTCCCCCTTGTTTTGTTTCACTTTGGATGTTCGTCACTAATTGTACAACTTCTATTATTTGTAGTCAATGGCAACTGGAACTCTTGGTCAGCTTGGTCTGCCTGCAGCAAGTCATGTGACAATGGCACCCAGTCCAGAACGAGAACCTGCACCAACCCTCCACCCCAGAATAACGGGTCGAATTGTGTTGGTAGTGACAGAGAAACACAGAACTGTAACACTAAAAAATGTCCAGGTAGATAAACGTTTGTTTGTACTTACTCTTTTCATGTATTTGTGCTTGCTTTCCTGCTTGTCTAGTTACTTGCTGCTTGGCTGGCTGGGTAGAGCTGGATAACTGGCTCATTACCCTTTATGGATCCAACTTTTCTTGTTCTTTATCTTGTTTGTTTCTCCATTGTTTCCTTGGTAACGTATTCGTTTGTTGGTTATGCTTTTTCACAGCTTCTTTCCTCGTTTTCACTTGTGTGTAAAAAGTTCCTTTTCTTTTTTTCCCTTCCTTGTCTTTGTTATCTATTTGTTTATTGATGGAGTCCTAGCTTTTTTTCTACATCCGGTTGTTCAAATATTCCAGCCAGTAATTACTGTTCTCTAAGACGGATGTTACATTTAATTCCAGTGAGAAAATTCTCCATTTCTATGAAGTTCACAAGCGAATCGTACCTTCCCGAGCTTGCAGACAAAACAAGTGCACAATATAACAACCTGAAGTACAAAGTGGAAAATGCGGTGAGTATATCAGAGGAGTAGGTTCTAAAAACCAGAAACCATTCAAGAAATGCTTCATTTGTTTAAACATCCTATCCCAGCCATCCTATCCCATCAACCTACCAATCAATTTATCTCTCCAGTCATATTCCCACCCATCCATCCCACATCCCACTCATCCATCCCATATCCCACCCATCCATCCCACATCCCACTCATCCATCCCATATCCCACCCATTCATCCCATATCTCACCCATCCATTCGATATCCCGCCATCCATTCCATATCCCACCCATCCATTCCATATTTCACCCATCCATCCCAAAGCTAGCGAGTACAATCCACATAGACATAATATTTTCCCATTTCAGACCACGTGTCATTCTCATGAGAATAAGATTCTTTGTTTGAGTTGTATCCATATTCATTTGTTTTCTAATGTGCAACCTTAAATATAATTACACGTGGTCTGAAATAAGCAAACAGTTTTTTTGTATTTTTCTAAATCTATATTTGCTTATCTTTAGAACAAAGCAAGCTTTGCCAATGATCCAACTTTCCAGAAAATGGAAAACCTGACGTTCACCCAAGGTAGCGTCATCGCTGCTTATGTGCTGGTCTTTGGGCCAAAGAATTCATCTAGTCTCCAGGACCCCGCGGTTGTACTCAGGCAGGCCGTGTCTTCTGGGACGTTTGCTGGGCTCCCTGTGGACAAGAACTCCTTCACTGTCGAAGAAAATGCCGAAGGTACGTAAATGAGACTATTATATTATTTTATGAATGGATGGGAGGGGATGAGATGAGATGAATGAACAAATAGATGAAATGGGACTGGATGAATGAGATTGGATAAGAATACTGAATAATGTTATTGTATGGGACGGAATAAAATGGATGGATGGATGGGATGGATGAAATGGATGGGTTTGATGGGATGGATGGATGGGTTTGATGGGATGGATGGATGGGATGGATGGGATGGATGAAATGGATGGGTTTGATGGGATGGATGGATGGATGGGATGGATGAAATGGATGGGTTTGATGGGATGGATGGATGGGATGGATGGGATGGATGGGATGGATGGATGGATGAATGGGATGGATGAAATGGATGGGTTTGATTGGATGGATGGATGGATGGATGGATGGATGGATGGATGGATGGATAGATGGGATGGATTTAAGGAGGAAACAATAGGCTTCCAATTCTCAGGAGATTGAAATTATTTTGTTTTGTCCTCCAAATTGAGCTGCTAGAATAAAAAAGGAGTATTTCCATTTCCATGCAGGACTCAACATTACCGTGTGGGTGACAGATGAAACGTTCTGTGTATCTCGCTGCTGTACTGGTACCCCAGGCCAGATCTGGCAGAACAGAACCTGCAGCGAGATCAGTTCTTCGTGTTCAGGGATACCAGTAGCCAGAGAAATCAAGTGTGAAGAATCTAAATGTGGAGAAAGACACTGTGACTCAAACGGTACGTACGCTAGTGAATCAGTTGAAGCAAACAGTTATAAAGAATGAGGTTGTTTCAGGGTTTAAAAAAATTGAAAAAATAACTCTAATATGACGTCATTCAATATGGCGAGGTTGACGTCATATGATATTGTGTTACCTTGTGTTCTCCCATCGAGTTAACATTGACATTTTCTCTCCTTTAGCTGTCGCAAGGAATGCTGGGTCCCCGCTGGCCATTATTATTGCAGTATCATTTCTGTAAGTACTCTAATCTAGTTTGTAATAGACCCAAAAACAATGATAAATATTAACATCACAAAAGACTTCATTCCTCAAGAGAAGACTGTTCATTTGTTTTCACCCCCGGGTTGCGAATAGACCTCTTTACCTTCGTATGCAAATTGCCCATTTCAGACCACATGACATTCCCTTGAGAAATGTTCTTTTGTTAAAATATTTACACATGAAAGAATCAACTCCCAAGAGTGGCATCACGTGGTCTGAAATGGGCACAACAAACAACGAAGGTAAAGAGGTCTATTAGTGCAAGGGGTCTATACGTTGTTATTTGATCACGACCCATCTACTAAAATAATTTCTTTTTCTTTTTCCCACAGGCTACTGACCGCCTAAATATACTGACTCTGGTTGCTAAGGTAACTCTTTCTGTTGCTATAAGAACATTTCCAGTTGCTAAAGAATCATGCTCAGTTACCAATAGAAGTGTCTTCAATACAACCAAGTTACCAATAGAAGTGTCTTCAATACAACCAAGTTACCAATAGAAGTGTCTTCAATACAACCAAGTTACCAATAGAAGTGTCTTCAATACAACCAAGTTTCAAAGTTTGCAATGCATGTAGTTTATAGTGCTCTTCAACAAGTGTTTTTCTTTCACCATTTTTACAAGATATTTAGTTCTCTAGCGCACCAAGTTTCCGCTTAGCTTATTTACGCATGTTTCGGGCACCTCGAGTTCAATCACCAGCACAGACTGAGTTGCTGCTGTTGTATAAATTCATAAATCCATAAGCGTGTTTACACAATCCAGATACGCGGTGCGCTCTGGGACTTATGCACAACTGAGATTTAGTGGGTATTAGCAAGAAGTGTTTGTGTGTGTATGGAGGAGGGGGGAGAGGGATACAATCCCCGGCCAAGCCCCTCCTGCTCCGCGGTTCGATGTTTCCTGTTCCTGGTGTCAATCTTATCCAAGACTGATAATCAGTAACAATAAAGTTTTATCCATTTCTTCAATGATTTTATTCTTCAGTGTAAATACAAACCGTTTCAAGTGTTTATTTGTTTGTCATGCACATGCTTCAAGTACGTCACTTGTACGTAAGGCAGAAGTTACTGGGGTGCCTGGGAACCCCTACCAGGGTGTAAGGGTGTTGGAGCAAGGGCTCCAGAAATGAATCATAAAAAGACCCCTTTCACGTGACGTCAAAGCAGCTGATTTTGGAAGACAAAATATAAGAATTTCAATCTCCTGAGAAATGGAACCTTTTGTTTTGTCCCCCAAATCGAGCTGCATTCCGACGTGCTGCATGGGGTCTATTGAAGTAACAGAACTCCATACGAAAGGATTCTTGTTTAAAGCGTACATCCGTACAGCTCCATACGCAGCTCAATATAATCATACCAATCCGGTACTACTAGTCGCATATATCTTGTCATGATTTTGTTTCGAAAACTGTTCTTCACTACAGATAAATGGTCGACGTTTCCGTCAAATATCTGAAAAGAAAAGTTCAATAGACCTCTTTACCTTGGGCGTAATGTTTTCCCACTTCAGACCACCTCATTCTCTAGCTGGAGTATCATTTCTTTGTTTAACGGTTGCGCATGAGAATACACATGAATATAGATACAACTCAAACAAAGAATCTTATTCTCAACACCACGTGTCATTCCCTAGAGTATCATTTCTTTGTTTAACGGTTGCGCATGAGAATACACATGAATATAGATACAACTCAAACAAAGAATCTTATTCTCAACACCACGTGTCATTCCCTAGAGTATCATTTCTTTGTTTAACGGTTGCGCATGAGAAGACACATGAATATGGATACAACTCAAACAAAGAATCTTATTCTCAAGACCACGTGTCATTCCCTAGAGTATCATTTCTTTGTTTAACGGTTGCGCATGAGAAGACACATGAATATGGATACAACTCAAATAAAAAATCTTATTCTCAAGATGACGTGAGCATGTTTAGATAGCCTCATCCAACGCGCTTTTTGACCAATCAGAGCGCGCGTACTATCTAAATTATTTTATAAACGGACTTAGAGCTCGAGCTTGCACAGACGTTTTTTCACGCGTGTCCACAAGGACGCCAACATTACTTGAATTAAGACTCGTTTCTTACCTTGACAACGTCATTCTCTTTATGGTCCTCCCATATCTGTCCATCCATGCTCCATTTGATCGTGTATTTCGTTACATATTTGATTTGATCGCCGTCTCTTCCTTGTGTTGCGATTTTTGTTATAATCTTAACTTGACCGAAATCTACTTGTAGATACTGCCCTGCACTGAGATATGCTGGAGCCCAGCAACACACAAGCCCTTCACTCGCTATGTTATGCAATCGAGCATATTTCCCCCCTGAAGGATTTGTTCCTAATCCGTATGTTGACGACGATATGATGGCCGAGTCTCGGATGCTTCGGTCTTCCATTCCTAGCGCGTTCGAGCAATCTGAAGAACAAGAATTTGACGTTAGTCTTCAGGAAATTTTCACAGATGGTAACAGTTGCAGTTGTCCATAGACCCCTTGTAGCACGTCGGAATGCAGTTAATTTGGAGGACAAAACAACACGGTTTCCACTTTTCTCTCGAGATTGAAATTCTTTTGTTTTGTTCTCTCAAATTGTGCTGCTTTGCATGACGTGCATCTTAGGGGTCTATGGAAACATGGTCACCTTCCTAGTGAGGAAGGTAGCTTTTCCCTAACTTATACACTCAAACTTCAATGTTCAATTAAAAACAAAAGAAGGTTTAAACAAAAGAGAAATTCGGGATAAAATCGCATGCGCACTGAAAACGATTCTTAAACTGTGAACTGGCTTCTTCAATACTTTTACTTGTTAGGTAAAGAATTTGTGTATGACGGGATGAATACTCCAGTTTCGCATTCGGTGGAAACCGCTGTTTTTGAAGAACACAGACTCGTTTGCACAGGCTTAGCCTCGTTTATAAGTCATCTATTCAAATACACCATTAAAAGTCCGTGGGATTGGTATTATTCAACTTGCACATTCTTTACATTACAGTTGGCTGTTGCTAATGATTTGCAAAAGTCAACCGTAATGTAAAGAATGTGTAAGTTGAACAATACCAATGTTTTGAAATCCCACGGACTTTTAATAACGTCGTTGAATAGATGACTTATAAACGAGGCTAAGCCTGTGCAAATGAGTCTGTGGTCTTCAAAAACAGCGGTTTCCATCGAATAGATTAACATATGGGGCGTATATAAAGCGGTACGAACTCCGTAGGGACAACTAACAATGACAAAAAATACTAAAGAATGTGACGAATAGAACAATGACTAAAATACTTAAAAAAAGACCAAAAGAACACTAAATACCTTATTCAGATCTAACCACCAGACGCCAAACAAACACATATACTAGGAATCCATGCAGACTTACTTTTGCACTGTCGAGTTAATCCATCTCTTTCTAGAAGACACACTTGGTCCCCTGTTCAGAACGAGTCATCACAAGTCTTGGCGGGCCGTAAGATATACAACAGAAAGCTGCCATTATCAGAAGGAACGTAGTCTCCCGGATGTGACGCATGCGTGGCACTATTCAGCTCACAGACACCCACATGGGGATAAAAGTTAAGACTGTAGCAATAGTCGTTAAGGGAGCAGTGCATCATACATTGACCCATACCAACAATGTTCGATAAGGTCTTGATGACGTGTCTCTTCAGCACCAAATCAAAAGTAGTATTGAAAGAATCAAACTGCGCATGCGCTGGTATGTCGTACGGAGGCTGGAACTGCGCATGCACCTGAATACGATGCCAAAAAATCAGGACTGACAAAATACAAGATGCGAATTGGTTCCTTGTCACTTGCTTCATGATATCGATCTGAAAAGAAAATTTAAAAAAATATAATCTGCAGCGTTACCGCTAGATAATGGTAAATATATGCTAAATTGTGAACAGAAGAAAAACCAAATAAATTATTAATGAAAGTAGTTTACATTGTTTAGAAAATGACGAAAGAATCACTAGGAAACCTTCAAAAGAATGAATAAAGATATCACTAAATGATTTCAAGAGGTCAGGCGATATATAAGACTGCCTTAAATTTACGCTGAAGTCCACGGACGCGAGTTTACATTCTTGAAAAAAACTAAATACGGAAAGATGAAATTTTTAAAGGCCTTGAAGTGAAGTCTTTTTCTATGTATAAGTCAATGTTTCACGCATTCAAACTCGCCTTCGCATTTTCAAAAGAAAAACAAACGAAAACCATCTAAATTAGTAACGTGATCACCATTAAGTCAAAAATATATATTAAGGCTCATCGTCAGCCCGAGATCTTTCAATATACCAATTAATTGTCATCAAAAACCCATCAATTTCAAGTTCAATAAAAGGATTGTTTTGAGTGGTTAGCGCTTGTCAAATGTTTTAATTGTGATGGTGGTTGGTTTCATAAACTATTCTATTGAACGACAACAAGATATCGGTGACCATCCTAAGAAATTGAATCTATAATGACCTCATTTTCATTCATATTTGTGTTCAATAATTCATTCAGTTGCTGTAGATAATGTATTGTATTTCGAGATTGATCTACAGAGTCCAAGGTAAATGTTTTCGAAATAATAATGGTGAAATGAAGAAAAACTACGCATATTAATTTGGGAATGAAAACTTTCAACAAGTACTGAAATAAACAGAACGAGCGAAAACCAAGGAATAATTGCTTTCGCTTTTGTCTCTCTTTCTACAGCATCATCTCTAGCTGTATTATCTTTAGTTTATTATCTAAAAAATGACTTTGCAATAGAACGGACTCGAACACTGAATTTGCGCAATTAAATCAAAAACATTACCACATAATGGATGTAGTAACAAGTAATGGAGTCGACGAATATTTCAAATTCAAATTTCTTAAAATCTTCTTCATAATGCGGAAACGAAGCATTTATTCCCTGAAACAATTAATCTCGATCAGGAATCATCGAAGTCATGCAAGTCAATAAAACAGGATTCAAACTTCAGACGGCACATGATAATAAGATGATATAAAGAAAAGAAAAACACAAAACGAACTCTATATATAGTTACTGATATTCTAATAAACACGCTGCTAACACTACAGATAAACACGCTGCTAACACTACAGATAAACACGCTGCTAACACTACAAATAAACACTACAGAGAGAGGTGTGAACGATTACCTTCCAAGATTCGTTCGTCGTCATCTTTCAATTCCAAACGGTGATGTATCAGATCTTCCCCTCGTTACCTCAATAAACATGAATGCATCCCACATGTCCGCTTGTCTGCAGGACATCTGTTAGGTTGCTAAGCAACAACAAACCACGTGTCCTCTATTTATGACATGTCTTGTTCGTACTTCACTGCTGAAAGGGCACTTGGATGAAAACGCCTCATTTTTTGAAATCCGAATAATTCATGTATTTGAGCATAATATGACTCAATTACGATTATGATTGGCGAAAACTGTAGCCTGGGAGCCACTTGCAGTTGAGAAATTTTGGTTTAAAAGCTAAAAAAACAATAGGGTAGTATGTATGACGTCATTTGGTCACGATGTAGATGTTATAAATAATTGGATAATTTTTATCCGTCACTTTTGACTCTGAAGATAATATGTTGCATGGCTACTATTGGGGCCATATAGATAAGTTTAATCAGACAAGTTTCAATTCATTCTCAATTTTCATCGATTTTTATCCAAGTGCCCCTTGAAAGTTTAGAAAACTCGAGAGAACATTTGGTTATTTGGGTTACGTAAGTTTGTGAAGTTAGTGGAATTTTTCTGATTTGCGAGAAATACAAACTACTGTAAATATGAAGCAACAAAACAAATAAAACCGGCAGTTATTTAGAACTGAATTTCCAAGAGTTTCTCGATCAAAAAATTGTTTTTACAGCAACATAACGATGTCAGCTTCACCTGGCCTGCCACTTCCAAGCAACTCACTCAGCCTTTAGATGATGAACAAAAAATATTTGGATCAATTCTCAATCAGTTTTTATTTGAACGACTGTGGGAATAGAAATCATGTATACATGTTCCCTTCTGTGGTAGGAAGTATATGTTGGTGATTCTATTTCCCATTTCCAGTGACCTAAATCCCGGTCCTAGTGATGAGCCTTGGGGAAATCTCATGTTGGAGATTCTATTTCCCATTTCCAGTGACCTAAATCCCGGTCCTAGTGATGAACCTTGGGGAAATCCCATGTTGGTGATTCTATTTCCTATTCTCAGTGACCTAAATCCCGGTCCTAGTGATGAACCTTGGGGAAATCTCATGTTGGAGATTCTATTTCCCATTTCCAGTGACCTAAATCCCGGTCCTAGTGATGAACCTTGGGGAAATCCCATGTTGGTGATTCTATTTCCCATTTCCAGTGACCTAAATCCCGGTCCTAGTGATGAACCTTGGGGAAATCTCATGTTGGAGATTCTATTTCCCATTTCCAGTGACCTAAATCCCGGTCCTAGTGATGAACCTTGGGGAAATCTCATGTTGGTGATTCTATTTCCCATTTCCAGTGACCTAAATCCCGGTCCTAGTGATGAACCTTGGGGAAATCCCATGTTGGTGATTCTATTTCCCCGATTTCCAGTGACCTAAATCCTGGTCCTAGTGATGAACCTTGAACCTTTGGGAAATTTTGTTGATTCTATTTCCTGTTCTCAGTGACCTAAATCCCATGTTGGTGATTCTGTTCAGTTCTATTTCCCAGTGAAGCTGCACATGGCAAAAATCAATAAATTTCGAGCCCTCCATATCGGTATAAATGTTAAATGTTAAATTTGCGCTTTCTTCTTAACTCATATGACGTTTCATGCTTTGGAGGTGATAAATTATGAATCTTATCACTAGGATCGGAATTTATAGATTCAAACAATGAATGAACTGCTTCGACGATACAGAGGCCATCTTGCTGGGTGCAAACATACTAATCTTTGTTACAGTAATGACATTGATTAACAGTAACAGTTCACTACAAGCTTAAGACAATTGATGAATCAAACGACAACATCACCAACACCGAAAACGTATACTACGCTTTTTTACCCGTTGTAAACTAAGTGAAAATAATAGATTCCTGTGCAAAAGTAATAAGATTTTAAAAAAAATCAATCAAAATCATGACGGTTGCTAAAGTTCAATAGTAGGCAGCAACCGCGTAATTGTTCGACTTTTATTGAAGTGAACATCCATACAGCTCCATTCTTACGGCAATAAAACCAATCCACTCCTGCACGACCAGTCGGAAGTGTCGAGACATTATTTTCTGTTGGAAACTGTTAGTCACGACTGAATGTTGGTCAATGTTCCCGTTAAACACCTGGTCAAAGTATAGAAAGTATAGAGAAATGAATTAGTGATTGCAGCTGATGTTGTGAGTATATATATGTATATATATAATCACAAACATTTTCTTGTGTTACCTTGACAACGTCATTCTCTTTATGGTCCTGCCAGGTCTGTCCATCCATGCTCCATTTGATTTGTATTTCGTCACATATTTGAGCTGATCGCCTCTTCTTCCTTGTGTTGCGATTTTTGTTACAATCTTGACTTGACCCAAATCTACTTGTAAATATTGCCCTGCGCTGAGATATTTTGAAGCCCAGGAAGCGGGGTTCCTCATGCTATTCAAACGACCAAACTTTGCTTGATAACTAGGATTCTGGGAGTAGTAGAAGGAAGAGGAGGCGGACAAAGCAGAGTCTGGTATCGAACCATCTTCCATCCCTAGAGGACTTGCACAGGCTGAAAGACAACAGCATATGTAGTAAATATAACCGCCCCTCTCGACTGCATATTCACCATGACAACACACTCACCGGCTTTGCACTGTTGAGTGACGCCATCTTTTTCTAGAAGACACACTTGGTCCCCTGTACAGAACGAGTCATCACAAGTCTTGGCGGGCCGTAAGATATACAACAGAAAGCTGCCATTATCAGAAGGAACGTAGTCTCCCGGATGTGACGCATGCGTGGCACTATTCAGCTCACAGACACCCACATGGGGATAAAAGTTAAGACTGTAGCAATAGTCGTTAAGGGAGCAGTGCATCATACATTGACCCATACCAACAATGTTCGATAAGGTCTTGATGACGTGTCTCTTCAGCACCAAATCAAAAGTAGTATTGAAAGAATCAAACTGCGCATGCGCTGGTATGTCGTACGGAGGCTGGAACTGCGCATGCACCTGAATACGATGCCAAAAAATCAGGACTGACAAAATACAAGATGCGAATTGGTTCCTTGTCACTTGCTTCATGATATCGATCTTAAAAGGAAATTTAAAAAAATATAATCTGCAGCGTTACCGCTAGATAATGGTAAATATATGCTAAATTGTGAACAGAAGAAAAACCAAATAAATTATTAATGAAAGTAGTTAACATTGTTTAGAAAATGACGAAAGAATCACTAGGAAACCGTCAAAAGAATATAATGAATCAAAACATGGCTAAAATATCAGCAATAACTGATACGATATCACGAAAATGGATGTTATATAAAATAATTTTGAAAGTATTTGCAATTGATTCTTGAAATTAAATGACTAAATTATAAGCAATGTTGATCATAGAATTTCCTGTGCAGTCATTCTCTATAATGTTACAGCGTAAATCGAAAAACCGTGGGCACCCAAAAACACCGTTCGTTGAACAATCTGAAACAGCTTTCTAACTACATGAAGTTTATCTGACTACAAATCAGTCGAACGTCTCGCAGTTAGAAAATTGTTTTAGATTGCTCAACGAACGATACACGATTTTTGAAATGTTTCCGGTGCCCACGGTTTTTCGATTCGCACTCTAAGTCCCTGAAAATTTTGACATTTTAATTTTTCAAGTCAGTTTTCAACCATTTATTTTCACCCTGTTACCTAGATAATGGTAAAGATATTCTAAATTGTGAACAGAAGAAAAAACAAATAAATTATTAATGAAAGTAGCTAATATTGTTTAGAAAATGACGAAAGAATCACTAGGAAATCGTCAAAAGAATATAATGAATCAAAACATTTGACATTTTAATTTTTCAAGTCAGTTTTCAACCATTTATTTTCAACCTGTTATCGACAGTTTTAACTTTAATCGATTGTATTTTCACAGAACATTCTATCGATAATGGGGGCAGACATTGTAAAACTTTGATTTATAACAGCAGCCATAAAGAACATAAAGTTTTGACATCGAATTTCTTTAATTGTTAAAATAGTGAAAAGAAATAAAAGACTGCTAAAGCTTCCAAATATCACTAAACTCAGAATTTTCAAAATTCGATAGTCGGCTTGGATTTAAAGCCAAAGCCTTACTATAAGCAGTGTCGTTGAGTTTTTTTGGCCGTAAAAGCATAAAACGCGAACGTTTAGTACTATTATAAAACGCTACCAGAAAATAAAAGTAGCTACGTGCATTATTATAACCATATTCTGATTAAAAAACTTTACCTTGAACTGAGGTCTTGAAGCTCGAAGTTCTCTCGAAGTCAACTGAGCAAAGTACTGGTTTTTCCTACTTCTCTGGTTTGGTTTTGATCTGAACAAACCCTTGGGTTGTTATATCAGTTGTATTTTGGCAGAAACTCGGCTTTGTTCTTCCTCGGAGGAGGTGATCAATGCGTACGCGTCACTCTGTTTGATCAATGCAGTCAAACGTTGCGTGCCGCAGAATTATCAAGAGTCAAACCAGGTTTTTTTGCTAGACTAGAATTGATGGAAATCGCTTTTCAATAGCTTTTTCATATTTGAGTATGACAATTTCCATAATTGATCGTCAACATTGTCCGATCTCTCAACTCATTAATAACGGATGAGTTCAAATTAGTCTTCATTCAAAAACACGAAACTTTTACAAGCAGACGGAGTACGACAAAGACCTTCTCACTGATCCATTCGAGTCGCCCGGCTGGGCGCTATATAAATTTGAGAGTTTTTTTTTGCCTGCAGGCTGGTGCTGTACAATAGAACACGAGGTCCCCTTCGAGGTACATTGCACCAATTCTCAACCCCTCAAAACTCCCATTCCCATCCCACTATCAACCCATTAAGAAATCATTAGTAAAGGCCAGACACTGAGGGTGGTCACTGCCAGGGTTTCTTTACGTCCTCAGTGGTTCTTTTACGTCCCTCCGATGCAGGGTTATGTAGTGTGGAGAGACGGGACCGCCATTTTACGTGGTCATAAATTATAAATCATTATCATTATCATTAGTTCGAGGTTACTGCGCAGACTCAACGAAATGCCAGATCGAGCATGCGCAGTAACAGTGCGCATACGCCATTGACTCTTGATCATGCGCAGCAAGAAATACAAGGTTGTGGGCTCGAGAATGTGACACAGGGTAGAGTTGAATAACCCTCCAGCTGATCTGAAATTGTAGAAATGTGACGTAGAAATGACGTCGTCACTGCAAAACTGATACACTGCTTTCTGGCGCAATTGAAGAATAAGGGAGTGCAATCAAAATATTAAACTGAACTCATTCATTATTTTATTTTTCTAAAGATACCAAAAGAAAATAAAACGGACTTCTAGAAAAATTTACTTATTCAACACCTTGTAACTCAGTCCCTAGAATACTTTGTTAATTTTGTAATTTTTGATTACCATATTGTTAACACCTTGTAATTCATTTTTTAATGCGAAAATGTGTGATTAAACTATTATTATTTATTTATTAAAAAAAGGGTCCAGAAAAATTTGTCTACAGAGCCTGCGATTCGGGTGGTCAGCACCGAGAAAGGATGCTGTCCGCTAACTCAGGGAGTAAAGCGGCAGGTTCTGGAAGCGGGATTGCAAAGGTCAAAGATTCAATACTTAGTTTCACTTTAGTAGTAGTAGCTTTATTTGAACAAAGTGCAGTAAGTTTTAGATCAAAAGGCGGACTCAGTTCCAGGTCCGTTCAAAAGATTAACCACAGGGATCCCATTACCAGGAAATTATTTATCAAGACATCCGTCTGTAACTAGTTTTGACCAGGATAAAAATATTACTTTGAATTTTGTACGAAGCTTACGACATAAGTAGAACAGATACTCGGATAGAAGAAGAAAGAGAACAAATGTATTTTTTACGATGGCAATAAAACAGAATACAACAGCAATAAAATACTAATGCCATGCCAGGAAAATTCCAGTAAACCAAATAAACTTTTTGAAGCTAAGATTAAGAACATATTTGAAGTAAAACTTAATAAAAAGAAATAGAAGATTACCTGGTATTCCCGCCATGCAGATGTTAAAGCATGAACCGCCTACAGCCATACTGACCAAAAAAGCAGCAGAATACAGGAGACTCAAGTAGCGACCAAATCTTCACTCGTGTTCTTGGCATGGACGTGTCCTGCGCTCATACTGTACAGCGGTCAAACAAGCGAATAGAACCATTTTCTACGTCACGCCAACTAGTATTTCAAAGCGCTTCTCACATGGAAGGAAGTGACTATGCGTGCCCGCGGGTATGCGTGTTTGGTTATCAGCGAAACTAATGATTTATATAGCGCCCTTTCTATATGTATATGATCAAAGGCGCTTTACAATCATGAGACGTGGTTAGTATAAGGTGTAGGCACTGAGGGTGGTCACTGCCAGGGTTTCTTTACGTCCTCGGTGGTTCTTTTACGTCCCTCCGATATTGGTTAGTGATAAAGTGTGGAGAGAAGGGGCCGCCATTTAAAGTGGTCATCCAAGCTACTTAAAAGTCTAACGGATTGGTTAATCAATCAATAGAAATGGAACAAACGAAAACTTTTGCATTGATGTTTCATTTTGCATGACTGGGAATACTAACATTACCCTGGCCTCCCAAGGTTCTATTTCGCTTCCGTGAGCGCCAACAAACACCAGAGGGAGAATAAATCACCTCTGTACCCCAGGGTATATTAACATGTATGCCGTCGCCAACCCGTTCCGTGCCGTACCCCAGTCATAATCCCACTGTAAAGTAGAAAAAAATAAAATCCTTTCTTTATACTAGATTAAGAGTAGTTTTCAATCAGGACGACATTCGTACCTACAAATTAATTTGTCCAAAATGTCGTCGTCCAATACGTCGTCGTCGTACGTGTCGTCGTCGTCCAATACGTCGTCGTCGTACGTGTCGTCGTCGTCCAATACGTCGTCGTCGTACGTGTCGTCGTCCAATACGTCGTCGTCGTACGTGTCGTCGTCGTCCAATACGTCGTCGTCGTACGTGTCGTCGTCGTCCAATACGTCGTCGTCGTACGTGTCGTCGTCCAATACGTCGTCGTCGTACGTGTCGTCGTCCAATACGTCGTCGTCGTACGTGTCGTCGTCCAATACGTCGTCGTCGTACGTGTCGTCGTCCAATACGTCGTCGTCGTACGTGTCGTCGTCCAATACGTCGTCGTCGTACGTGTCGTCGTCCAATACGTCGTCGTCGTACGTGTCGTCGTCCAATACGTCGTCGTCGTACGTGTCGTCGTCCAATACGTCGTCGTCGTACGTGTCGTCGTCCAATACGTCGTCGTCCAATACGTCGTCGTCCAATACGTCGTCGTCGTACGTGTCGTCGTCCAATACGTCGTCGTCCAATACGTCGTCGTCCAATACGTCGTCGTCCAATACGTCGTCGTCGTACGTGTCGTCGTCCAATACGTCGTCGTCGTACGTGTCGTCGTCCAATACGTCGTCGTCGTACGTGTCGTCGTCGTCCAATACGTCGTCGTCGTACGTGTCGTCGTCCAATACGTCGTCGTCCAATACGTCGTCGTCCAATACGTCGTCGTCGTACGTGTCGTCGTCCAATACGTCGTCGTCCAATACGTCGTCGTCGTACGTGTCGTCGTCCAATACGTCGTCGTCCAATACGTCGTCGTCGTACGTGTCGTCGTCCAATACGTCGTCGTCCAATACGTCGTCGTCGTACGTGTCGTCGTCCAATACGTCGTCGTCCAATACGTCGTCGTCCAATACGTCGTCGTCGTACGTGTCGTCGTCCAATACGTCGTCGTCGTACGTGTCGTCGTCCAATACGTCGTCGTCGTACGTGTCGTCGTCGTCCAATACGTCGTCGTCGTACGTGTCGTCGTCCAATACGTCGTCGTCGTACGTGTCGTCGTCGTCCAATACGTCGTCGTCGTACGTGTCGTCGTCCAATACGTCGTCGTCGTACGTGTCGTCGTCCAATACGTCGTCGTCCAATACGTCGTCGTCGTACGTGTCGTCGTCCAATACGTCGTCGTCCAATACGTCGTCGTCGTACGTGTCGTCGTCCAATACGTCGTCGTCCAATACGTCGTCGTCGTACGTGTCGTCGTCCAATACGTCGTCGTCCAATACGTCGTCGTCGTCCAATACGTCGTCGTCGTACGTGTCGTCGTCCAATACGTCGTCGTCGTACGTGTCGTCGTCGTCCAATACGTCGTCGTCGTACGTGTCGTCGTCCAATACGTCGTCGTCGTACGTGTCGTCGTCGTCCAATACGTCGTCGTCGTACGTGTCGTCGTCCAATACGTCGTCGTCGTACGTGTCGTCGTCGTCAAATACTTGTTAATTTACTCGAATTGCTTTTTGGTTTCTATTCAGTTTTTGTGCTTTTTTTTTTTATTAGGGTTCCAGGGGGTGGACCGTCTCGTTGGGTTATGTGGGTTACCTAGGTTACCTAGTAGGGGATCTCGTTGTCCCATGGTAACCTCACCGGCCTTAAAGCGAATTCTTTAAATATAAGATTAAATAAATATATACTACGAGATCTATATTCTCTCGATGATATAGGGTCCCTGGAACGTGCGCGACACATCTAAGTTTTGACAACTTTGTTGAATCAGCAGATGAAAATACCCTGCTTTACAGACTCGAAGTAGGCTAATTCAAAAATGAAACCAATATCATAATTCGTTTAATATTTTTATTGACTCTCACAAGGCTTTATATATAGTCTACTATTTGATGTATCCCTAAAGTTTTGAAACATAACAGATTTCCTAGTACCAAAAGCGCGCCTCCGGTTTCCGGTTGGAATCGAAGTCACCGGAAACGGAAGTGCCTAACTCAAGAAGTGTGTCTAGAATAATCTCTAAGATTTTGGCAGAACTACGTAGTAAAGAGAACAATAGAAAAGATCAGAAGAAGCGAGTTACAAGCAAGTAAAGTGGGAAAATCTGTAGAATTCCATACAATTGATCCGGAATAGAACATTTCTTGCGCTGATCAAGTGACACTTACAGACCGCCATTAAAGGGTAATGACATTCAAACACCGAATCCCTTCTCGTTAATACCGAATTCATCTTGTAAAGGTAAATGAAAGAAATCAGCGTGAAAGTACAAAAGGAATGAAATCAAAGAACTTGAATAAACATTTTTTTTTTCGTTTAAATTCGAATGTACATTTTCTTGCAGGATAACTGAAAGAAAGATAATTTAGATAAGGACAATAATGGATGGTTAGCTTTCTATTTTCTCTTAAATATTCATATTTCACATTTTTCTCTTTTTTTCACTCTCTGATCTCAGTCACTCACTGTCTCTCTCTCTCTCTCTCTCTTTTACCATGTGAAAAATTTCAATCCTGGTCTACAGGTCAGGCAAGCAACAAAAATACTGACGGTTGCTGCTGCACAACGGAGCGTACAAAGGAGAACAGCGACCGCGGAATGTTTTGCAATGCGACGCAAACAGAGCCAAGACTATACCCAAAATACTGCAACATCAAAGTGACAAGTCTGTCCCGTCAGGGTAGTGGAGTGGAGTGGAGTGGAGTGGAGATCATTGTGGGTTATCAGGATGTGTTTGCACATCCCTTCCTCCCCTCCCCTCCTGTTTTTGAACGGCTAGGGTTCACTGGGCTCATAGACAGGAAGTTTCTTCATGTTTTCTTTATCCTCAGATGAGTCATCTCTGGCAATAAATAGGGTATGTCCCAATCCACACGTTACGGTATGGATGTATATACCCTCTAGGGGTTCTACGATCTTTGGGTTTGTGGATGATTTGGAACCTCCTTTCTTCAGCCCATAACCCTGGCAACAACAAAGGCAATAAATAAAACAAATTATTAGTGAAGAATGACAGATGGATGAGTGAAAGTGTGGGAAAGCAAGAGTGGATAGATGGAGGGAGAATGAGAGATGGAAAGGGAGAGATGAAGGGATGGATGGAGAGATGGAAGGAGGGAGAGAGGGAGGAAAATGGGGTCGGGCTCTACAGATTGTTGAATGAACAGAAGAAATGTTGAGCAAGAATATGATTAATCCTATTTCATTGCTTACCAGTTCTCCATTAGTAGGACTGGGTCCCCAGCTAACAATGCTTTCATCCGCAGCAACCACAATGCTTGTTTTACTAAAAAGACAAGAAAAATTCTGAATTTTAAATCTAATCTTAAATTCAATAACCATTTGTAAATAAAATATGGATGAATTCATGATGATATTGATGAAAGACTGTCAATGACATGCAGAAACCATAAAACCCTGGAATGTATTATTTATTGAACAAACTCAACAGACCTTGATGACAAATAATAGTCTCAAAAGTACTAAAGTGTTTGATTGTAGGTAAATGGCCAGACAAGAAACAATTTTTTTTTCAATAATGATCAATGTTTTCAAAACTTCAGCATATATAATTATTAATCATGAATATTATGATAAAAATTACAGGATAAAAGCTGCAAATTCGTCGTAATTTAGTTTTGCGATCCGGAAAATTCCAGTTAACCGAAGTCCAGTCCAGTCCAGCCATGCACGGTTCCGGATTTTCCAAATTAAAAAATCTCTCAAAACTCATAATTTAGAAGCATAACTCAAATTTTAGAGGTTGGCCATGTTTTTGCTATACATTAAGATTATCCATACCCTTTCAAAAGATGAAAATTTGATGTCCATTCCAATTCATCCATACCAATTCTGGATTTTCCAAAATGTGATTTTTATGATTGTAAGTTTGGAATAGGACTTCATGCCTCTCCAATTTGGAAAGAATGAATTAAAAAATTCTAAGGACTACCAAAATAGGACAAGGCTATATGGAAAAAAATTGGACAACAAGAAGTCCTATTACCTACATTTATTATCATATATTATTATTAGTAGTAGCATACTCACGAGCAGCCAACATGGCGTACTTGCCATCCATACAGATCCTGGACAGGTTTTGGATACATCGAAGCTTCACCTGACAGCTTTGTTTGGCCCCAAAAGTACAACTGACCTTGACTTATAGCCATGCTGTATGTTGAACCAGCAAAGATACTGGTTGGAGTGGCTGTGGAATTATAACACATGTATATTAGGTTCAATGCTGGTGTATGTTCCTGCTAATATGTTACCCAAACAATTAGCAATGGCACTAATCAATTTGAACACTGTTTAAACAAAAGACCTCTTCCCCACCCCCCAGAGGAATTGACCAAGAGAATTATAATCAAAGAGCTCATCCCCAGGAAATGGAATACCTCGGTTGACAAAGTATGTGAGTAGTCTGGGCAGATGTTCATCTTTAGGCTGCTGGTGGCCAAGTCGTCCGTACCCACCAAAACCCCATGTGAAAACACGTCCTTGATCATCAACAACCATCTGTGAGAAGCAAAACACAAACCATTACTGCAAATGAATTAAAACATTGCATTGGTAGTACTGTACATGTATAGAGGCTTTGCACCATCACATGTTGGCAGCCATGACAGGAGGCAGGAACAATTGAATCTGGTCTAATATGATTTACATGAGAACAAATTCAGTTTCCCAAGGGGGAAGACTTCATTGTTCCTGCCTCCTGTCATGGCTGCCATCATGTGATGGTGCAAAGCCTCTAAAGTGGGATATTTCAAACTCAAAAATCCTAAAAGTGCTTTTCCTCAAGATTATGGGTTATACATGTGTAACAGGAAACACACAGAACAGGGAGGGAGGCAACAGCAGCCTGAAGGGCTAATGCACCTTAATGGATACAGATAGAGAGGTAAGGTACACACAATATCAAATACAACAATAATTATTAGGGAAGATCAGTGGAATCAAGGCTAGCATAGTGTTTGGCCACTCCCCTCTCAGCTCTGGGATCTCAGGTTTGATTCCTAGATTTGATGTCACATGTGAGTAGAGTTTGTTGGGTCTCTCCCTTGATTTACGGTTTTTCTCTGGGTTCTCCAGTTTTCCTCCCTCTGCAAAACCTAAAAACCTAAATTCTAATTTGATGTGTAAGTTAGCTGTGCCCTGACTTTGATCAAGGTCCAGTAAAATTTGAAAGATCCACCTACCGTGTGATGATTGCCGCAGGCCAAGTCTTCGACTTTAACATCCTCAATGACGTTCACAAAGCCATCCTTGCTGCGTTCAACAAATACATTCACTTTTCTTGGTAGCACTTCACATTGATAGCCAAGTTTGTTGGAAGACACAATGTACTGGCCGTCAGTGTTGTGCCCTAGTTGGCCATGCTCTGGACTCCCAAATGAATAAATATTCTTTTCTTCATCCAACAACATGCTGAATTCTGCTCCGCAAAAAACTTTGACAGTTGATTTATTGTTTGGATGCATCACCTGAAAGGAAAATGAAAGAAAAAATGCATTTTTTTTACACATATTAAAAAAAGGAAAAAGATAATAATTAGGGAACTAAAATGTGATCCTGCTGACTGACAAATAACTGAGGAATGGAAAAACAAACAGAAAAATGAATGGATGGATGAATGGGAGGATGGATGCATGGATGGATGCTTGGATAGATGGAATTGGAATGGATGGATGGAGAAACGGACAGACACACAGATGGATGGAGAGATGGACTGGCAGACAGAAAGATGGAGAGATGGATGGAGAGATGGATTGTAGGATACTAACCAGCTACTGCCTCACTGTTTGGCATATGCCATAACAACTGACAGACAGAAAGACAGAGGCACACTACCCCTACTGCATGTTATTACCTGTATTGGATGTGGTAACACTGCTTTCTGGTGACCCTGGCCAAGCTGAGCAAGTTTGTTTTCACCAAACCCAAAAACACGACCATCATCTATCAACACAAACATCAAAACTTAGTTCTTTTCTCTTGAGATGGGACTTGCAACAATGCCTGCCTTTCCCTCCCCTCCCTAACTACAAACTGACTACAAACTCTTCTTACAACTGATATTAGGTCCAAGAATACCACAGCAGTACACTTTAGCAGCTCACTTACTGATGAAAACTAATATGCATATCTCTTACCTGTGAGAACAAGAGAGTGGCTTTTTCCGCAGCTTGCCTGTACTATCTTGTAATACTTAAGTCTCTCTATGACTGTGGGCTTGTCACAGCGATCCATATTTCCATGTCCCAATTGGCCTTTGTCATTTCTCCCTATAAAAATATACCCAATTTTTGGTACGATGTAATATTTTAATGCAAAGAAAATATTCCACCCATCTCTCTGGTAAAATACACTATCATTTTCTATATAGTTTTTAGTATCAATATTCATGTGTCTTCTCATGTGGAACAGTTAAACAAAGAAATTATACTCTAGGGAATGACATGTGGTCTGAAATGGAAAAACATTTCCCCCCTGAAAGCTGAAAGGTTCCATTGTCTATCAAGCAACATTGTTGAGATGACCACGTAAAATGGTGGTCTCGTCTCATTCAGAGATGTTAAACATAGAGGGCCACAAGTTTAGCAGTGTGAAGTTTCATCTGTCACATGTCACCCTCTATAAAAAAAGCTGATTATTATTATTATTTATTATACATACCAAAGCTCATAGCAGTTCCACTCTCTGTAATGATAATACTATGACATGCTGAAGGACCAGAGGCAATGTGTCTCACTCTGATACCATCAAGAGATGATATCAGATGTGGCTCCCATAGGTTGGGTCCTCCACCATTCTCTGTACAAAGAAATAATTCAAATTAAAGGGAATTTATTTGGAAATCAAACGTACTGACACTAAAAGACTGGCTTCTTATCTGAACTTATCAGAAAGTGAAAAACCAATCATGAAACTTGAAATATAAAAAAATTAAGTAAATGAGACTTAGCAGTGGCTTTTCTATGGAGTAGCTAGCTACTCACCCACTGAAATTCCAATTGGAATTTAGAAGTTGAATATGAAAGCATAGAGAGCCACAGTAACAGGAGTGGATGCAGCCCAGGGGAGGGGTACTTCGGGGCATTTTATAAGGGGATGCTCTGCCCAGACTCTCAACCCCTTACCCTTATATATATGAAATTCCAGCAAAAAGCCAGATCATATATTATACCTTTGAAGAAAAGTTACCCCTTTTTATACCAAAACTCACAAATTCCAACCTCTTTTCTATACCTGTGGCTTGAAAAAGGTACCCTTTTGGGAGGAGCATCCCCCTACAGTGTATAGTACATTATAGGGAGTACCACCCCCTCCCCAGGGGATCCAGGCATTTGGTTGAAGGGTGCGTGCCCTCCTTATCATAAGGGTTTTGTTCATTCCCAAATTTCTAAATACAAAGCACCGAAACTTGCTACTTTCAGACACCGTGCAAGCCCATGTGATTACAATATTATCATCATTATGCTGGTAGAGTTGCTTATTGTTTTTTCCAATACTTAGATGGAGTTTTCTCTGGGTCCATGAGTTTTCCTCCCTCATCAAAAACCTCCTGAATTCAAGAGAGCCGCAGATCTATTAGATGGTATCCTCATAATACAATTATTTTTTTTCCATTCCAAATCTGTTCCATTTGTGATTAATAAATATTTCAATTTACTATCTTCAATTCACAATTTCATAAATTCATATTCTTTCACATTTTAAATCAACTCAGCCACATTTATTTACTTATAATATTTGGTTAGTCTAGTGTTTCATGATGAATAAATAAATCTCAATTTTCATATTTTTAAATTCTTACTTGCTGATTTGGGCATCTCTTTGCGGCCTGCAAGATCCCAGTTTGTGCCTCCGCAGATCAAAAGTGTACCACACATTTGTGTTGCATTTAACTGAAAAAAAATCAACACTTTCAATGATCCTGATGAATCTTGTTTGACCTTTGTTTTAGCCACACTTCTAGACAATTTCTTTCATGAGGCTAAACAATACAGTCTAGGTTAAGCCTTTTCTTAATAAGAGAGCATTACTCAGAATAGGATGGAATTGAGTTTTTTTTAATGATTTCAAGTACTTGTTTCTGTAGAAAATAGATTTAGCAATCTACAATATTTCATTAATTGTTTTTGTGGCTGTGTATTAATGTTATTAAAATCTACATTAATTTTGATTTGAATTGTACAATGTGATACGATTATTACAGTAAAATTAGGCTAGATAGAAATTATCTTCCTAACTTACTGTTTTGATATTGTTAGAGCCCCCTAGGAATAGAAAATTGATTTCTAAGCTGTCAATCTTTAGCTACAGATGAATTCAGATTAAAAACTGTGCTTCAATATTCTCAAATTACAAACGCACTTTCCTCTATTTTAAAATCAGTGTGAACTCAAAAAGCGTAACGTAAAAACTCATTTACTAGTAGGACTTTAATGAATTTTATCGCATTAAGAACAATAATCATGATAGTAATGATTGATATTTACGTTAAAAACAATGAAGCAAAATATTTCCTCCAAATGCATTAACTAAATTATGTATTCACAAATAAGATCTTATATGACTTAACACCAAAAAATTTAAATATATCTGAAAACTAAATGTCTGGCAAATATGAATACTAATGGTAGTATATAGAGTGCTCTATCTTTTGATTGGGGACGGTGTTTTTTAACCCAGAAGTTTTTATTTCAGCAAAGGCTTGTGATTTGCTTTTATGGGCGATTGTTTGACTTGGAACTGTCCCAGACAAGTCAAAACAAGCGAATTCCAGTTCAGACTTGAGATTTCTTTACAAAAAACACATTAAAAAACATCCTATGTAATGCAGTAATAAAGTGAAGATCACTGGTCAGAGAGTATTTTTACCAAGACTCGCTGATCAGTACCGCCGCGTGGTCATCCTCTGAAATTAGAAATCTTGCCTGGGATCAAATACAGTTCAAGTAGATTTGTTAAACTAGAAGTAATAATAATAACGTACCCGTTTCTTGCCTGGATCGTCGTTGGAGATCTCTTTTGAGACAGAATTTTCCTCTTGCCCATTGTTCGCGCTTTTCGCTTGTGTTTCATCTTCGGCTTTTTCTTCTTCTTCTGTTTCGATTTCAACGCGATTTTTCTTGCATTCTGGCTCCGGGGAATTTTCTTCTGGTCTCTTTGTTTTAGGGGGCATTTATCTTCCTTTTCAAAAATATAATCTAACAGAGAATATTTGATCGGCGCTCAGAGTTTTTCATTCATGCAAACATTCAAAGTCTCTGCAGCTGCTGGATCGAACACAACGCTGACAGAAGCCTGAGAACTACTCACTCCACGGGGGAGGGGACAGGTCTTTTTGTATTCCAATCTGTCAATTATTTTATTATTAATTACTTTATTTTTATTTGTAACGCTTCAACTATGTCTTAAACTAAACAACGAAGCACTAGATGAGAATAAGAAATACAACATGGTTTGGTTTGTACAACATAGCGTAGCTCCAAATTGTTTTATTCTACTCTCTAGGATAGGGTAGAGAGATTTTTATAGTTTTTTGTAATCCAGTAGGGGAGGGGTAAGTATAGAATGTATTTCTTTGTCTCGTTCTGTATTTCAGATGTCTGATATTTTTTTGAAATTTCCGCCGAAAGGTTATTTCAATCAAAAGTTTTAATTACGCTGGGTCGACCAAGCGAGCGAAGGATGCCGGTAACCCTTCGAAAACAGCCGTCTATTTTCAGAAGTGAATTCTTCAAATCATATTCGCAGAAATACGAAAATAACCATCGCAAGGTACGGCCTCGACGTATGTACTGCATGTTCTTTCGTTTCCTAGGTCACGGCTGGGTTTCTATGTCCATGGAGACTGAGTGAACTGCAGGCTATAAACTGCCTCACTACACCCCCCTCAGGATAGAAACACGTCTTATATCTTGACTGGGTTTTCTCGGAGTGCTGCAGGATTCACGCATGAGATATCATCGATCTCATCAGTTATGGATATCACTTTGATTTAGCGCTATCAGGCCCACATCTGGGTTTACTTCCGGCTACAAGACATGAAAACACAGTAGTACTAGGTATCAGACTGATTGGCCTCTGTGACCGGCCCCATACATAGCACGATATCATATCTTTGATCTAACGAAAAATAGCTCCATCGACAAGGACCTTCTTGAGGGAAATGCTAAAGGATTTTTACGTACAACGGTTGACGAGGGGGTAGAAACTACTTGACCTGCATGGGAAAAAGATCATAGCTAACTAACAGTGACATCGCACATCACAAAAGATCGAAGTAATGCGTTACAATCGGTTAGAGTCAGTTATCATCACTGATTCATGGCATAAAAGACCCGTATACCCCCGACATAGTAAAGATCAAAAGACAAACCTATTAGCAACTCCAATGTTCGCAAATGAATGAATGAAGGAGGGAATGGATGAATGGATAGATGAATGGATGAATGGATGAATGGATGAATGGATGGATGGATGGGTGGATGGATGGAAGAAAGAGAGAAAGAAAGAAAGAAAGAAAGAAAGAAAGAAAGAAAGAAAGAAAGAAAGAAAGAAAGAAAGAAAGAAAGAAAGAAACAACCAAACTCCCAAAGTAGTCCCCATGCCTCTTTCACTAGTTGTTCACGTGTAATATCTAAGGGGTCTGGTTCTAGCCGGTCAGTCAGTCGATCATCAGACAACAAGACACGAGCAAGACACGAGTAAGAAACCTCTATTAGCAATTGATTGATCACCAAAAAACATCCTAAATATGGCTAATAATAAAGGAAAAATACCTAACTATGCAAGGTTTGTCATGGGAGGATCTGCTGGGTAAGTAAAATGAGTATTTCTTCTTGTAATTCTGCTAGAAATGCGATAACAATATTCGCCCTTTCACTATTATTACAAATTTGTGATGTTTATTTTGTTGTATTTTTTGATCTGCCATCGTTTTGCTTCACAAGATAAGTTGTATTTATTGAATTTATCAACTGTAGCCAGTAGGACAGCTGGTCTTGGCGTATTGTGTTTATTCACTGATGTTTTCGCTTGAATTGCCAACACGACAAAACATGAAAATATTTTTACAAATACAACTTGTAAGCTGTGAACCATATCATCAAAGCTCAGTTGGTGAATCTTGGTTATCTAATTTATTTATTCGTATAGTTAAAGATATTTTTAAGAAGATTCAGTTCAAATATAAAGAGAGAAACATTACCTAATCAGTGTGATGATAACAGCTGATTCAACATTGTTGTATGTATTTGATTCTAATTGAAATGATAACAAAAAAATGTTAAATAACATTGTTACACAAATCATATTTAGTCTATAAAAGTTGTTTTCCTCCTGTCAGTATGGCATTGGGTTTCTAAGCCTTGACATTTTTGCATAATTGAGTTTTAAATACTGTACAACAAATTCTAATTAATATATATATATAGTGATATATAGTTATTTATTTATTATTATTTCTAAATAAGAATGGGAGCAACAATTTTTGTGCAGCCTCTGGATTTGGTCAAGAACAGAATGCAAATGAGTGGTATGTACCTACATATACACTGGTAATGTGTATAATGGAATATTTTATCATAGGATTCGTATGTAACATGTGTTGGACAGCAAGAAAGTTCTACCACCCAATGAATTTTTTCATACAAATCTCAATGATTTTGAGTACAATATTGCTTCATTTAAGCAGGGTAGCTATAGGTGTACATGAATTTTTATGAGAAAGCTCAGGTAGTGTAGCAGTGAGAGTGCTCGATCACCTCTCACCAAGGCAACCCAGGTTCAAGTCCTACCGGGGTGGGTGCCATATGTGAGTTGAGTCACTTGCTGGTTCTCTCCTGTGTCTTGAGGGTTTTTCTTTAATGCGAGTGCATAGCATTTTCATCTCATATGGTCACTGAGCACATATTAAAATTGTTTGTTTCTGTTTCTCCTAATAAACAGATGTTGTCACTTTTATACCATCACCTTACCATTTGTTATGATTTTTTCACACTTGTATAAAATCTGTACACATGAGAAAGACCTGTTATGGTTACCATGGTAATGCATTGATTGACAGGTATTGGAGGAGCTGCCAAAGAGCATAGAAGCAGTATTCATGCTGTCATTTCTATCTTGAGAAATGAGGGGTTTTTTGGAGTCTACAATGGGTAAGTTTACTCACTAAGCCAAACTCCACTCATGTTATTCTTAATATTCTGCAAACTCAGGCATTTCAATGGCTTGTTGTGAAATTGTTTTTTAGCTGCCGTCAATCAAAACTTATCAGTCAATACCTTTTATATTTTTGACTTCTGGAAGTGAAAATCAAATTGCAAAAGAAAACTTGTAACTACCAAGTTTGCAGGATATTGAGAATGGCTGTAAGGTGTCAGTGACATGTTTTTTTTAAAACTTTTTCAGTTTGTCTGCTGGTCTACTTCGTCAAGCAACATACACAACAACAAGGCTTGGTGTTTATACTACACTACTAGAGCACTACAAAAAGTAAATATATAAAAATATTCGGAATTATATTGGATATACCTTTATATATGCATGCATGCTTTGGTACTCTAATTAATACAGCCTGTTACAGGTTTCAGAAACCTATGATAAAAACTAGTAAACAGCCTAGAGGTTACCATAATCTCTCATATTACACAGACAGACAGACAGTTTTTCAAGTTAACACTCTGGTTTAAATAGACCCTTTTAGCTTTGTTGTTTGTGGTGCCCATTTCAGACCATGTGATGCCACTCTTGGGGGTTGATTCTTTCGTGTGTAAATATTTAAATAAGAGAAAATTTCTCAAGGGAATGTCATGTGGGCTGAAATAGGCAATAATTGCAGAAGTTAAATGGTCTATTCTTTATTGCTCAGGGTAGGCCTTGATTTTGTGTAGAATATTCATGTGTTCCTGTGAAGGTCTGTGGAATTTGGAAGTGTTTGCATTATTGAAGTTGTGCATTGACTGAGTAAATGAGTCTTTTTATTATCTCCTACATGTGTTTTATGAATTCAAAAAAGGTTTATTTTACAACAGACATCCTCTGCTAGAATTCCAGTTATTACATATGTAGAATGTATGATTATTTTTTTACAGCCCCGATGGTACTCCATTACCATTTTATAAGAAAGCTGCTTTAGGTAAGCTGCTAACATCATATTACAATAAAAAGAACTAAGGTATTATCTACTGTCACTGTTCATGATAAATTACCATATATACTCATTTAAGCCCTACCCTTGAATAGGCACCTCATTCATTTACAATTATAATGTGGTGCTTAATCATAGCATTAGCCTGGACAAACTATGATGCAAGTATGGTAAGACTCGGTCTAAACCAGCCTTAGGAACTTATTCACCTGTATTACAATGTTTTTCAGTTCAAAGTGGGCATATTTCATTCTGCCCACATCTAGCTCTCTCCAGATATTTTGCAATTTGCAATTGTCCATTTTAAAGAGTGCTGCCCTCAAATATACACTGCCCAGCTGAATAAGCACTGCAAACAATACACTAAAACTTTAATGAGCCTCATTGTGGTTTATTGAGTAAATCAGAAGACTTGCCACAACTTGACGCCTCTTCTAGCAGAAGCATTTTTTATTTTTAAAAAGTGAAGTAATAGTTTGCTGAGTGCAGTGAATGAGTGACAAAGTCAGGATAAAGTAATAAATGCAAAAAGCAACAGACTGTGGTGACAGTATATCATTTGTAAAGTTTTGATTGGCACCCTTCATAATTTATGGGTTTGCAGAGGGTGGACATTTGTGGATTCTGAAGTTTAAAACAATTTTTGGGGCTTTTGGTACCCCTCTTTACAACCCTTATATGTTTTGTCCCCTAAATTGCAAATTACTAATAATGGTTATGATATATAAGTAATTCAAAAAAATTATATTGGTAACTCCCCTCCATGTTGGTTCAAAAAATTGTGCCCCCCTTATTTTTGCTTACCTCCTCCCCCTAATTTCCTAATAGATGAAAGCCCTCTAAAGATCAGAAAGTCCAGATAATATTAGAGATTATTAATAGTCTTATGTTTTTAAAGGTATGACATCTGGTGCAGTAGGATCATTTGTTGGAACTCCAGCTGAAATTTCATTGATTAGAATGACGTCTGATGGAAGGTACATACACCTATTTCAAAAGAGTTTGTTTAAGCCAAAGGCAATAAGCAACAGGCAATAAGCAACAGGCAATAAGCAACAGGCAATAAGCAACAGGCAATAAGCAACAGGCAATAAGCAACAGGCAATAAGCAACAGGCAATAAGCAACAGGCAATAAGCAATAGGCAATAAGCAACAGGCAATAAGCAACAGGCAATAAGCAACAGGCAATAAGCAACAGGCAATAAGCAACAGGCAATAAGCAACAGGCAATAAGCAACAGGCAATAAGCAACAGGCAATAAGCAACAGGCAATAAGCAACAGGCAATAAGCAACAGGCAATAAGCAACAGGCAATAAGCAACAGGCAATAAGCAACAGGCAATAAGCAACAGGCAATAAGCAACAGGCAATAAGCAACAGGCAATAAGTAATAGGTCATTCCAAGATCCAAGAATAGCTGGAATGACTTGCATTTCTTATTATTATTTTCATCAAGAACATGGGGATTTGTGTTGAGATATCCAGTGTTGCTTGTGCTTTGATTATTAGTGTTTATTTGTATTCCCATAATTTATTTTGGAATTCTTGACCTACCATCTACATGTATCTCGTATGTCTCTAACAACCGTTTTTTGAACTAGGTGTAGATATAATATACAATGTTTATGAAGAAGTGTTTATGGCAAAGCAAATATAAACTGTAAACTTGACTGATTATGGTGTTATATGATTGGCTTGCAGGTTACCAGTGGAGCAGCGTCGAGGCTACACTAATGTGTTTAATGCTCTGTACAGGATGACTAAAGAAGAAGGGATTTTAACATTATGGAGAGTATGTCATTTTTGATTTATTTCATTTTTTTGCAGGCCTGGGTTATATGTGACTGACCACCTGGGGCTTGGGATTCAAGGGGGTTATTAAAAAAATTAGGCTCAAGAGGGAGGCCACACACAAAAATCAAAGTCTCAAAGCACCCTCAATAAAACAAGGGGGGTCAGATTTCATGTATAGGTTTACCAAGTGAATTCCACAGCCCCTCCCCATATAACCCCCTCCCCATATCCCTGATAAAAAATGGTCCTTGTCTTGCACTTGTCCAGCCAAACACCTCTTTGGCTGATCCTCTTGATAGTTCACATGTTAATCTGTTAATTGGCTTTACTTCAAACAAAGAATTATTTTTTCCCACACAGTTTGGAATGGAAAAACACCTAAGTGAGATCAAGATCTGCGAGGATTCCTCATGATTTTTTTTCAAAAATTGATCATGTGCTTGTTTTGTTATAGGGTTGTGGCCCTACTGTAGTACGTGCAATGGTAGTCAATGCTGCACAGCTCGCAACTTATTCACAAGCAAAGCAGTTCCTATTGTCAACAAGTAAGTTCAATGTCATTCATCGTTCTTGTAAAAACGGTTTAACATTAAAAGTGAATCAAGGGTGGTGTAGTGTTGTAAGGTTGACTTTCACCTCTGGGATCTTGGGTTGCACTCCACCACTTGGCATAAACATCATTTCTGGCAAGGTATAATACATGTTGTTGTTTCTTTACACAGAGTATTTCACTGACAATATAATATGTCACTTTGGTGCAAGCATGATCAGTGGACTGGCCACAACTATTGCATCAATGCCAATAGATATTGCTAAAACACGGTAAGATAGGAACAAATGGAGTGGATGGAGAGATTGTATTGGATAGTTGAAGGGAGGGATGGGTGGATGGATGGATGGATAAATAGAGGGGAGGGATGGGTAGATTGATAGAAGGAGAGAGGGAGGGATGGGTGGATGGATAGATGGAGGGGAGGGATGGGTTGATTGATAGAAGGAGAGAGGGAGGGATGGGTGGATGGATAGAGGGAGGGATGGATAGGGGAGGGATGGGTGGGTAGATTGATAGAGGGAGGATGGATGGATGGATAGAGGGAGGGATGGATAGGGAAGGGATGGGTGGGTGGATGGATAGAGAGAGGGATGGTAGGATGGATAGAGGGAGGAAAGGATAAATATTGCTGTTTTATTTATCGTTTTTCTTTTTCCTCCTTAGTATTCAAAACATGAGAATAATTGATGGTAAACCAGAATACAAAGGTTCAATTGTAAGTAAATGCATGATAATTAATAATCATGACAAAAATGCAGAAAATATTTTACCATGAAAAGGCATGCATTACAGACAATATACCATAGTTGTTATGAGCTTTGCAAAGGGGGTCTCTATATGCCCTTATTGTGAGGGAGCCAACCTCCATACCATTGTTATTTCTAAAGTATTGGGTGTGGCTCACCCCCTCCAAGTTCCTTGTCCATGAAAAGCCACTGAAACTGTATCGTGTTTGTGTTTTAGGATGTGTTTGTTAGTATCATTCGTAAAGAAGGTGTCTTTGCTCTATGGAAAGGCTTTACTCCATACTACTTCCGACTTGGACCACACACAGTTCTCACCTTTATCTTCCTGGAACAGCTCAACAACATGGCTAACAAGATCTATGGCAGCTCCTCAACTACCATGTAGAATCTCTCTGTACACCAGATTTTGTAAGAGTGGGGAAAAAGAACTGTAACTTTGAAATAGTTTCAATATTCTAGCTTTCTGATTGGATAGTATTTGAGTTTCAATGCATGTGATTGGTCCTTTTGAAAGTCATCATTCATGTTCCCACTCATACAGAATCTGTTCTATAGCTACCCCATGAAAAGTAAATTTCATATTCTTAGAACCAGTATAGAGGAACATTTTTTTCATGCCCTGGTACCAATTGTATTATGAGAATAATGGTATGTGACATTGAGGAAGTAAGAACGAAGTCTCTAATGTAGAATCCTTTGCTGAATCCACAAGAAGATCGTTTATGAAATTATCTAGTACATCTTTGTTAGCAGCGTGGCACAGAATTTCAATTTTCTGAATATTTAGGCTTCAAGCATGATGACGTTTTATACCTAACCTTCCAGAATCCCTTTTGGTAGCATTGTTTGTTGTGCTGATTTTCACTATTGTCTTGGTATTCTCAAAGGAGTTTTAACATTTGAATATGAAAAGAGATTTTGAAAAGGATTGTGGTAGTTTGGTATAAAACGTCAGTAGGGTTAGAATCAAATAAAGATTGGTAACAAGCTCATCCTGCATGGAATTGTGAGTCTTGAGGTTTGTGCTTCCTTTACTCGAAATGCAGCCCACAATCCTATTCACCATTTTCCATACATTGGTTCACTGGCCACAGACAAAGCATTCAGCCAAAGCTTCTAGGTAGTTTCAAAGGATTATTTGGATTATTATTTGAACCTTGCAGCCCCGAATGAATGCTTTGTTTTACCAGTGAACTGATGTAGGAAAGTGGTGAATGCACTAAGAATTTGTTAGCAGGCTTGCTTTGATCTTCAGAAAAGCAAAAAAAAAATGAATAGTATAATCAATGTATATCTTAACAAACGTCCCCCCTCCCCTCCCCTCCCCCCATAAATAGGAGAAAATGTCTCCCTAATAGTTATAGATTGTAATAAGAAACCAGGAGAGCAGATATAAATTATCTCTTAATTGATGATAGTAATCGATCTATCAAGATTTGGATTAAAACAATTGTGTTTTAATGGTCTTTTGGGTCTCCCTTGAAATAATTATTTTTTTACATGGTAATACAATACCAGTATGCTAATGTTCATGATATTGTCTTCTTATTGAGATTGAAATTAAAATCCATCCATGATGATTCCATTTAATTCTAACTCCGGGAAGATCAAAGCTCAATAAGCTTACATTCATTTGTTAACTTGGTTAAAACTTACTTCCAAGAATCTATCAAAAACTGACTTGAAAATCACACCTGTAGACTATCGTCCAGGACTTTCAGTTCCCCAAAGCATTGTCAGCCATTTCCATGACGTTCTCATAGCTCAGAGCCTCATTATCTATGGTTTTCTTCAGCCACTTGATACCTTTACCAGCCACCATTTCCCATTCGTCTTTTTTGTCTTTGAACTTGCCAAACAGACACGACAATGCCAAGGCTGTGGCCCACAAACTTTCCTTGTTGGTGGCTTTCAATTGTGATGGACAAGTTTCCTTGAGTTTGTCCATGGTCACACCACAGATCCTGGCCAACTGTTCTGTTAGCTGCCATGAACCTGAAGCTTTCTGTAAGGAAACAAGATCGAGGAGATCGTTTCCTTTAGGAGGCGAGGAAAACCCGAAAGCAGGAAGAGGATGCCGAGGAAGAAAGTCTCCTAATTCTTCCTCATCTCCAAAAGAACCGGCATCAGGATCAACGGATTGATCGTATTTTCGAAGGATATCAGGTGGTAGGCCGGTGCTTTTAATGGGAGAATTTGACGACATCATCAATTTAGTCTTGCTCTTCTTCTTTCGTCCAAATGTAAATGAAGGCAGAAAAGACATCGATTTTTTCTTCATTTTACATTTGTAAGGTGCACTAGAACAAGAACTGCCTGCCATCATTAAGCCGTCTAACGAATATAGAATGTTTGGTGGTGGTTTTGTCATGGGACGTGACACAGGTTCATGGTTCTCCTTGTCAACTGCAACAAACGAAGTCAGTTTGGATATCACGTTGGCAGATTTACTCAGTCTTATGATTTCTTCCTTCTCGTCATCTCTGTTCAAGTCATCTTGGTGTTGCTGCTTTGCTTGGATCAAAGCCTTTGCAGCCAAACGATGAAGTAACTTGTTTTCCCCTGATTGTGATGACACTCCTTCAAAACTGACTTTGTGTGTTACTTGTTCACCTCCCGATGCGGTGGATAAAGTAGCGGTCACTGTTACTGTACCAATCAGCGGTTTGACGTCCTTGTTCTTCGTGAGTGACAGGACTCCATACACAACCAGGCTCTCGCCACTAAAGACTGCTGGAAGCGGATTTGGGACACTTTCAGCGTTACATCCTTTGGGTAAGTCCCAAGTTACTTTACAGTCTAGGAGAGATGGCTGCAGGGCATTCTTGAGCATCTTGATGACCTGTTGAATAATAATATCATGAGCTGCTTAACCCTCCCTGGTTACAACACAATGACTCAGAATCAGTGTCCTATTAGAGGGATGGTTCGGGGGGGGGGGGGGGGGCATGATCACCATCAGGTCAAAAAGGTGAAGATAAAAAGCAGACTATGACAAGCAAGTAATACAGACCTTTGCTTGCATGTGATCAGCTGATATCACAAATTCAGCCCTTCCTCTGCCTGCTCTAGCAACTCCCTTAATCAATGCAGTTGACGCACCACTACCAATCCCCAATGCAAAACACCTACCAATAATCAAATAAATAACATTCAATCAGTCAGTAAATGTACGACCCTATTCTAGTTTCTTCTCACACAAGTAGACTTACGTACCTTGCTTTGTCAGCGTTTCGTCTCGTTAAATCAATGACTTGTTGTGTGTTACCAACTGCACCATCTGTCAAGAGAAACACTTGACGAGGATAACCTTTGATGAGAGGCTGTGAAAACACATCTTCTAGAGGTGTGAGGATTTTAGTCCCTCCTAGATCTGCCTCCATGGAGTGGGCATGAGAACAAGCCTTGTCTACAGAAGAATCATTGTAAGCTTCACTCTTTTTGAACAACTTTTGAAAAGAACTTCCAAACCCTACGACGTTGAAATAACAGTCGTCTGGTAAACTTTTCAGAAACAAAAGAAGTGTTTCTCTTGCACTTTTAATGCCTGATCCACTCATACTTCCGCTTCGATCCACGACAAATATAAACTCTCCTCGTTCAAGGGCGACAAAGCTGTGAAACTCAGGGAAGAAATTTAACATGACTACTTGTTTGGACATCACATCATTCGTGTCTGGTGTCACGCAATCTTCGAGCAAAGCGTGTGGTTCGAAAGGCTTACAACCCAACACATGCACCTGTACATCAGCATCGAACTGGTATTCTTCGTCTAGTCGAACTTTAGCTCGTCGGTTATCGTCAGGATTGATATCAACCTTGAGTCGGTTACAAGGAGAGGTGATTTCTTGGATGGAAGACGTACATTGAACATCCAGTTCGAAGTCAAAGGAATATTTTGTACTCACTGAAGCAATGGTGGGCATTGTTGTGGTGAGACTATGCTGGGAGTCCATCGGAGTATATCTAGGGTTGAGTACTGTAGGAAGTACAAACACAACTCGTCCTTCTTGTTCTACAGCCAGTCCTGTCACAAACGTAATCTGGACTGTTGCTGATTTTTTCGGAGGCAGATTTCCCACGTTAATTTGAAAGATGTCTGAGCTCTCATCGCTTTCTTCGAGCAGATAAGCAGTGTGGCCGCTGCTAATAGCATCATCGTACGTATCACGAGCTTCTTGCTTCTCTTGCACCTCAGCCACGATGGTTCTTCCATCGATAGTAGCTTGAAAACCACACACGGCTGCTTCTTCATCCAGAGGGAACACGTAGATGGCTTCTATGGGGCTGTCTGTGCTGTTGATGTATTCCATGGTAGCTGTGACTTCTGCTGTAAATCCTATCAAAGTTCCACGAACTTGAATCTTTTGCAAAGGAACTCCAGTCCGTCCATTCTTATCCACTAATCCGTACCGAGCCATGATCTGTGCCTTTTCATTTAAAGGAAAGACTCAGTTCAGTTTGCAAAGACTGCTTGATTTAGGTTATTAGTCAAAGCGGAAAAAACGAACGCGTAATATGGTGGTGCAAGAATTCTAGGAATTCTGTATATCATAATATATTATTATGGAGGCTCATATATTAGCACTATGTCAAGGTGCATTGAACCGAACATTGCTCTGTTCTTGCTCTTTGACTGTAGACATATTTTTCAAAATATTCTCATTGGTTATTCGGCATAATTTATTTCCTCATTCATATAACATATTTAAGGGTTAGTAAATAATATAAGATATATCACCATCATTATGATATATATCTCTTTGAATTACCCACCTTAAAATGTGAACATTACGATATACACAAGACATAGTTAAAACTACATGTATGCGTGACGTAGTGTTCTAAGAATAAACCATTACACACAATACAATATATATGAGTCGCAAAGATTGCCATTGAGAAACAGTGATAGTCTGTTCCGCTTTGTGTTGAAGAAGTTCTGGACACGTTTTTACACCAGAATGATGCCTCGGTACGGATTAGTGGATAAGAATGGACGGACTGGAGTTCCTTTGCAAAAGATTCAAGTTCGTGGAACTTTGATAGGATTTACAGCAGAAGTCACAGCTACCATGGAATACATCAACAGCACAGACAGCCCCATAGAAGCCATCTACGTGTTCCCTCTGGATGAAGAAGCAGCCGTGTGTGGTTTTCAAGCTACTATCGATGGAAGAACCATCGTGGCTGAGGTGCAAGAGAAGCAAGAAGCTCGTGATACGTACGATGATGCTATTAGCAGCGGCCACACTGCTTATCTGCTCGAAGAAAGCGATGAGAGCTCAGACATCTTTCAAATTAACGTGGGAAATCTGCCTCCGAAAAAATCAGCAACAGTCCAGATTACGTTTGTGACAGGACTGGCTGTAGAACAAGAAGGACGAGTTGTGTTTGTACTTCCTACAGTACTCAACCCTAGATATACTCCGATGGACTCCCAGCATAGTCTCACCACAACAATGCCCACCATTGCTTCAGTGAGTACAAAATATTCCTTTGACTTCGAACTGGATGTTCAATGTACGTCTTCCATCCAAGAAATCACCTCTCCTTGTAACCGACTCAAGGTTGATATCAATCCTGACGATAACCGACGAGCTAAAGTTCGACTAGACGAAGAATACCAGTTCGATGCTGATGTACAGGTGCATGTGTTGGGTTGTAAGCCTTTCGAACCACACGCTTTGCTCGAAGATTGCGTGACACCAGACACGAATGATGTGATGTCCAAACAAGTAGTCATGTTAAATTTCTTCCCTGAGTTTCACAGCTTTGTCGCCCTTGAACGAGGAGAGTTTATATTTGTCGTGGATCGAAGCGGAAGTATGAGTGGATCAGGCATTAAAAGTGCAAGAGAAACACTTCTTTTGTTTCTGAAAAGTTTACCAGACGACTGTTATTTCAACGTCGTAGGGTTTGGAAGTTCTTTTCAAAAGTTGTTCAAAAAGAGTGAAGCTTACAATGATTCTTCTGTAGACAAGGCTTGTTCTCATGCCCACTCCATGGAGGCAGATCTAGGAGGGACTAAAATCCTCACACCTCTAGAAGATGTGTTTTCACAGCCTCTCATCAAAGGTTATCCTCGTCAAGTGTTTCTCTTGACAGATGGTGCAGTTGGTAACACACAACAAGTCATTGATTTAACGAGACGAAACGCTGACAAAGCAAGGTACGTAAGTCTACTTGTGTGAGAAGAAACTAGAATAGGGTCGTACATTTACTGACTGATTGAATGTTATTTATTTGATTATTGGTAGGTGTTTTGCATTGGGGATTGGTAGTGGTGCGTCAACTGCATTGATTAAGGGAGTTGCTAGAGCAGGCAGAGGAAGGGCTGAATTTGTGATATCAGCTGATCACATGCAAGCAAAGGTCTGTATTACTTGCTTGTCATAGTCTGCTTTTTATCTTCACCTTTTTGACCTGATGGTGATCATGCCCCCCCCCCCCCCCCGAACCATCCCTCTAATAGGACACTGATTCTGAGTCATTGTGTTGTAACCAGGGAGGGTTAAGCAGCTCATGATATTATTATTCAACAGGTCATCAAGATGCTCAAGAATGCCCTGCAGCCATCTCTCCTAGACTGTAAAGTAACTTGGGACTTACCCAAAGGATGTAACGCTGAAAGTGTCCCAAATCCGCTTCCAGCAGTCTTTAGTGGCGAGAGCCTGGTTGTGTATGGAGTCCTGTCACTCACGAAGAACAAGGACGTCAAACCGCTGATTGGTACAGTAACAGTGACCGCTACTTTATCCACCGCATCGGGAGGTGAACAAGTAACACACAAAGTCAGTTTTGAAGGAGTGTCATCACAATCAGGGGAAAACAAGTTACTTCATCGTTTGGCTGCAAAGGCTTTGATCCAAGCAAAGCAGCAACACCAAGATGACTTGAACAGAGATGACGAGAAGGAAGAAATCATAAGACTGAGTAAATCTGCCAACGTGATATCCAAACTGACTTCGTTTGTTGCAGTTGACAAGGAGAACCATGAACCTGTGTCACGTCCCATGACAAAACCACCACCAAACATGCTACGAAGGCGATACCGTCGTAAAGGTAAATCTTTAGGGAAAAAGATAAACAAATTGGAGTCTGGTCTGCCTTCACTTATATTTAAAGGAAGGCGGAAGGGAACAAGTTGCCGGAATAAAAAGATGCCAATAGCTACTCAAAGCGACGCTCCACCACCTTCCGTTGAAATCGGTGATTGCGCTCTTCCAGGTAGCATGATCTACAGAGAATTCGCACATGATTATGATCCAACTATTGAAGATAGTGATCAATACGAAGATGTTGGGCATCGTCTTCCTGCTTTCGTGTCTTCCCCGCCTCTTAAAGGAAACGATCTCCTCGATCTTGTTTCCTTACAGAAAGCTTCAGGTTCATGGCAGCTAACAGAACAGTTGGCCAGGATCTGTGGCGTGACCATAGACAAACTCAAGGAAACTTGTCCATCACAATTGAAAGCCACCAACAAGGAAAGTTTGTGGGCCACAGCCTTGGCATTGTCGTGTCTTTTTGGCAAGTTCAAAGACAAAAAAGACGAATGGGAAATGGTGGCTGGTAAAGGTATCAAGTGGCTGAAGAAAACCATAGATAATGAGGCTCTGAGCTATGAGAACGTCATGGAAATGGCTGACAATGCTTTGGGGAACTGAAAGTCCTGGACGATAGTCTACAGGTGTGATTTTCAAGTCAGTTTTTGATAGATTCTTGGAAGTAAGTTCTATACAACTAAGTAAGCAAATGAATGTAAAGTTATTAACCTTTGAGTTTCCACAAGTTAGAATTAAATGGAATCATCATGGATGGACTTTAGGATTCGCACAATAAGACAATCAGTATAGTAACTGATATGAACACTATTAGCATATTGGTGTTGCGTTACCATGTAAGGATCTTGAATGCAAGCTAACAAATGGAAACAAAAAAAACAATATTTTACTAATACTTTATAGGCTTTATAGATACTTTATAGATAATATTTTATAGTGTGCTTAGTTAGTTTATCAAAAACAGGCATAAGTATCAGTTGCATAACTTTTCGAAAACTGTGAATTCAAATGTCATCAAACCCTGAAACAACCTCTGGGCTGATGAAAGTCAGAGCACGGCTAACCAACTAGTTTGGCGGGGGGATGAGGAGCGAAAAGACGTCTGTTTTCTCAGGCTACTAACCAACTTATCCAATATTTGGAAATTTAGCTTATTAGGTTTTGCGGAAACCAGACGCTCAAATCAAGGGAGAAACCTAGCAAACTCTACTCCGTGAGATGTCGAGTACAGGAATCAAACCCGATCGAGACCGACCCCAGAGGCGAGAGGCGAGGTCATTAACCTTCCTTAGATCACGCCCTATAAATAACTTGGAATTCAGTGTAAAGAAAGTTAATTAGGCATTCGATTTCTGTAAACTTTGAATTTCTGACATGAATGTTTTTGGACTGGGTGTTAAATCAGTCATTTGGTATAAGAATAAAGGATTAGAATAAATAAGCAAAAAGCATTAATTTGTTTGTCTTTTGAAGTCACCCACGCGTCTCTGTTTGAATAGCTGAATCCACCAAAGGTAAACTCGTTTTCGATAATATCCGATACTCATTTGCTCTTTAAATGCCTGAAAAAAAATTAATATCTTTTGCAAGTGAAGAAAAAACAGAAATTATTTACTCAGGCATTATTTAGTCCCCGACTGAAATGCTTCCGTTATTTAATATTCATCTTTTTTTGTTTTCAATACTCTAACGCCACGTGTAGCCAAAATCCAGTTTTATATTTCCGTAACAAACTCTTTTGCTCATCTATTCATTTTTGAAAGCGTTGAGAGCTTGTTTCTTTATCGAAAAAATGCTTTCCTTGAAGAAAAAAGACTATGAAGCAACATCTTTTGCGAAAAAGATGAAATCCTATGTTATTTCCCTTCGACCATGGTCCTTTACTGCCTCGTCCATGGCGGTTCTTATCGGAACGGTAATGGCTTGGAAATCTAGCGAGAACTTCGACTTGCTTCGCTTAATCTTGACGTTGGTAACAGTTCTGGCAACTCATGCAGCAGGTAACCTTGTTAACACACTATTCGACTACAAAAACGGAATCGACACGACAACGTCAGACGACAAAACTCTTGTCAAGAAAACACTCAGTCCTCGAGAGGTGAAAATCTTGATTTATGTCTGCTACGAAGTCGCCATTGCATCATATATTGTCATCTGTCTGGGTTATCCCTCCATAACACCCATGAAAGTATTCCCAATTTTCCTAACGGGAATGCTTGCTTCGTTTATCTATACTGGAAGTATAGGACTCAAATACGTGGCTCTTGGTGACCTGGTGGTTTTTGTAGCGTTTGGTCCTGTCATAACCTTGTTTACGTATGCTGTTCAGACCGGGGAATTCTCCTTACAGTGTGTTATCATGGTTCTTCCACTTGCCTTTCATACAGAAGCCATATTACACGGGTAAGCCACATCAAACACTCAGTCAATCAAGCAATTATCATCCTTTCTCGTTTTCATCAACAACATATAATCATGACACCATCAATTAAGATAAACCAAAATACTAAAAAAACTTTTTTCTCTTTTTTCTCTTTCCTTGAACCAACTTAGAGCATAGTTTAGATTACCTTTAATGTATATGTGTATGTGTGTGTGTGAAAACAAAGGATATGTTAGTAAGAAACAATTTTTTTTCGGAAATGAAAAGTAAATAGGAAATCTTAAATTATTTGAAATGAAATTTGTATCCCCAGAAACAACATCCGGGACCTCGAGACAGACAAGAAAGCAGGAATCGTTACCATGGCGATTCTGTTAGGGAAGAAGAATGCTCGTTTGGTTTACACTTTATTGTTAGTTTTACCTTACATTATGCTCTCTTTAATCGCACCTTTTCATTCAGCTTTCGTTTTATTGCCTCTGTTGTCAATCCCACTGGCTTGCAAATTAAATTCCGACTGTTGCCATGGAAACCTCGCAGAAATTCCTCAAAAGACCGCCATGGTTAATCTGCTTTTTGGAATTTTGTATGTTTGTGGGCTTGCTCTTGCAAGATGAGCAAAAAAATCATCTTATAATATTTTTGTCTTCAATCGCGATCTTAAACTACTGGAAACAATTTGATGTATCCATTCAAGGCCATTCCTAAAACATGGACTCACTGTTCAGGTGCATAACATTTTAAATAATGAATTTAATATATATGTATGTAAAATATAAGTCAATAATAAACATACTGTAAATATATTTACAAGTCATCTTTTGGTATACTCTTTGCACATCTGAAGGTGATGTTATCAGATCCAGCATCTGCTGTATTCCCCATTCTGAAAAGAATAATTTTTTCCATTTCACGTTTTGATTCCTGGAGGTTTTGCTACCAAGTAGATCATTTTCGGCGGAGGCACACTGTTACACCATTTCACAGGGATGGTGAAGCACATTTTAAAGGGGGTGACTGGTATGCAAAACATAGCCTATAGCCTTCTCTTTGTATGCCACATATTGCAATAACTGACCAATAACTTGATCTGTGACTTTCAAAACATAGCCCATAGTCTTCTCTCTGAATGTCTTATATTTCATCATCTCTTTGGGGTTTTTTTTCCTTGCCTTTCCATCCATGGATAGCACCATGCTCTATTCACTAATACACCACAGTTGTCATCCAATCAGAGTGCACATACTATAGTTATAATAATTATAAATATAATACCTAATTATTTATTCCATTCTTACCTTGTTGTTACTCGTGCTATATGATTAAATGCACCATCAACAGAATCCAAATACGAACCACCACGAAGAACAAATTTCTTCTCTCCACCACCCCCAGGGGTTTTAAATTCATCTGACACCCATTCCCAAGCATTGCCAACCATATCATACATCCCTAGCAAAAATAGTACAAGAGCATTAAAATAGCCCGCTTTAGTTGAGTGGTCACGCACAAAGCAACTCAAGACAAAACAATGGAGTTGTCCTAATAAATTCTTTTGTTTCCCCAGAGCCTCACCTTGAATTGCTTTGTGTGTAATCACTCAACTAGAATATCGAAAGTTGGCTATTAATATCAACCCAGAAACAGAGTCATACCATGGTATGTCTTGATCCCAACAACACCAGAATCATTTCAGTTGTAACTGGGGGTTGTGTAAGATAAATGCCCAACAAAAGAAGTAACTATAAAAAGGATAGAAGTATCAAGATGGGGATTGGAGAATTCATGATGCTAACCATAATCATTTTGAGAGGGAAAAGCATCCACTGCAGCAGTCCAGTGGTATCCATCTTTCTTGGTATTTTCATGAGGAAATTTTCCCTAAAATAAAATGAAGTAAAAAGAGAACAAAATTATAGGAATGGGAACCTCTCTGTTCATTGTATATCTGTGTTGCACCATACAGAATGATTATGGTAGACCCCTGCCCCAATCCCTCTCTGCACCACTAGGGGAGAGGGTTGTGTTTCAGGATCATGAAAGTTCATATACCACAGAGTGGTGTTGAAATTTCTAAGGGGTGGGGAGGGTCTGAGGAGGGTATATTGTGTGGTTCCAGAAAATATCCATACCTCCCCCATGGAGTGGATTGGAATTTCTAAGAGGTGGAGATCTGAGGAGGGTTTGAGGAGGGTATATTGTGTAGTTCCAGAAAATACCCATACCTCCCCCCCATAGAGGATTGGAATTTCCAAGGGGTGGGCAAGGTTTGAGGAGTATATCATATTACCTGCCAAATATTCATTCTTTTCTCTTCAAAATTGTTCCCCCAAGGATATATATTATCTGTTGAACATATAATTAACAATGGTATAGATTAATATTATTCAATAAGCATTTGCAAATTAAGAAAGACTCAATGATCTCATTATCACAATGTACTGCTGATTTTGGGGAAAGTTAATTGACTAACCTTTGAGACCACCTCTTGCTGCAAACTCCCATTCTTTCTCAGTAGGTAATCTTTTCCCGGCCCATGTGCAGTATTCCTTAGCATCGTTATAACTGATATGAACAGCAGGTTGGTTCATCTTGTCCTTGATGGATGTTCCTGGTCCTTGTGGCTGTCCATTAACAATAAAGATGATGATGATGATAATGATGATGTTGGCTATGATGATGATAATGTTGATGATTAATAATGATGGTGATGATAATTTTAATAACAAGGAGCTCCTTGCAGTAACAGAGTTTGAAAGAAGTGACAAGAGCACATGACAGAATTGCAAAGTGTGACTAGAAGCACGAGTTGTATAATATCTGTTTACCTGCCTCCAATAAGCTCTGTTTACTGGCACCCACCATGGCGCACCCTGTTGAACAACAACAATTGCAAATATGAACAACAAATATAACATGCTTGCCATTCAACTCACCCCCTCCCACCTGCCCCCCCCCCCCCCTAATTTGACTGAGTTTTATTTGAGAGTTTTAAAACAAAGTTCATCAGTCTGTAGGCATTTTAGATGTAGTCTAAAACAAAAGAGCCTTTCAAACTATACCTGAACTGACTGCTTAATCTTGGAGAGAGTCTTCTCAGGCACAGCAGAAAAAAATGCAAAACTCCATCCAAACTTCTCAGCCTCAGTTTTATATTTCTTTTCTCGTACAAATGTTCTAAAATTTTCGTTTGTGACCGGGAATTTATCAATCAAGAATGACTTGACTTTGACCATCTTTGATGGTCCTTCGCCATCTTTGCCGTCCTTGGCATCAGTTCCCATCCTAAACCTACCACCAGATAGCTTGACCATCTCTGTATGAGATGCTGAAGAAATTAGAAGATGATGAACATTCAAGACTAGAAAAGAAACAGAGAAGAACACGAGGAACGAAGCCATTTTGATTTGATACTAGCGTGACACAACCCAGTCCCTCGCATATATCTCAATTAAAACAAACATTCAGTCACGCATTCTTTCAAACTAATTAAATTTATTAATTTTTAAGAATGGAAAAAATCATTAGGTATTATATCAACAAACAGAATAATTCTTCAAAAAACTAACTGAATCCCAGAACATTGATACATTTTCATTAACTTGTTTAGATTATATGCGCCAAGATGGCAGCCGGTATTGTTTTCGTGCTCTACAATTTTATGCTTCTATCTCAACTTTTGCAACTATCTCAAAATTTGGCAAAGAATGTTCAAAACGCATCTATTTGAAAAGGCATATCATTAATTTTAGTTATAGATTTTGATATAATCATAAATTGCATGCTCTACAAATGTAATTATTATCATCATCATCATCATTATCATCATTATTATTATTATTATTATTATTATTTTATTTTTTTTATTATTAACTTGTCATGACACCGTATCTATTTTATCCTGCAATGTCACGCGTTCAAGCCTCGTTATTCAAGATCGTAATCTTGCTAGTTGTAGCATGCCGGTCTCCCATGGTTGCAAATGCCATATAGTGTCCATCGCACACCTTGCAGGGCCTACTATACCCCCAACGCTCTTTTCCACCCACATCTTTAGAGCCTGCCTTGCCTGGTCCACAGCAAACAAGATCATATGTGCTTTCTTTTTCAGGCGTCAAATTCAAATCTTTCCAGTCTTGATACATGTTTTTGAATAATGTTTCATCAGGGTTAAGGAGAGCAGGCTTCGAGGTCAGCATCAGCCCAATGAAGTTATCTGAGTAGTCGAAGTTAAACGGGCAGTCCCAAATGATATGAAGGTGAGTGTTGTGTTGTAACTTGTATGTAACAATGCCACTGGACCCAGTAGCAGCCCAGCTACCGCAATTATGGAACAAGCAATCATCCTGTCTCATCGATGCGATGTACGCATCAGCTGGTACTTTACATTTGCCCCAGTGAAGATAGGTTCTCACAAGCTCGATATCATGATTGGTTCCATTACATATACTCATGGCGTTTCTTCTTCCTCCTCCTTCACAAGCAAGACCAAACCATGTCCAACCTTGAGCATCCAGCGAGGTTATTGCACCAGCTACCTTACCAATCTTGTCTGAATTTGTCAAGATTGTCGCACCTACAGCTGCTAACATTTTGTTCTTCAAGCGCAGTTATAAATCTAGACTGCCAAATTCCCTCGATCGTTTCCGGTTCAAGGTCAGTCCTTGTCTTGGACGCGTGTGGATTGGGGAAGAGTTGGGCAAATCAAACGCACCCTCTCCTGCGCTAACGCCCTTATTAGTCCTTATCTGTGACCTTAAGATTTGTAAAATCTACGACGGCGACGTCAACCGGAAGTGTTAATATTTTCTCTTTGGGGTTCTGTTCATTGGGAATTTCATTCAAAAACTTGTCTCAGTAAAGTCAACTCCAAAAATGAAAGCGAAACCCCAAAATGAAGTTATTTACACTTCCGGTTAACGTCGCTGTCGTAGATTTTACAAACACGTAGATCAAGTCTGTTTGCTTGTTACATAGTTACACGTATGTAATAAATCACTTGCGGTAACCCTACTGCATGACCTGACCTGTTGGCTGCAAATGCAAATACATCCTATACACTGTCTGTATTCACGAATGACTGAATCGTGTCAAAACATCGTTGCCACCGGCCTAATTAATATCAATGGTCCATAACCATCTGTATGGTAATAAACGTTCTATCAATTATTTTTTAGGAACAAAGTTACGAATTTGTCTAAAAGACTAGAATTTTGCTTCATAGCAATATCATTAACAAAGTCACATGTATTTCAAAACTATCCCATAGTTTTTGAGGTTGCTTCAGGATATCGAAAATTCCAAATGCTGAACGGAAGTCTGGAAACACTGAGGTCAATATGAATGATGTTTTTGAGCCGTCAAATCGAAACTAGTTACAAATACAAGTTGCGCTTTGTCAGATTAGTTCTTACTCTATCTCCTTGTTCATTATCACTATCTTGCTGCTCGTAGCATGCCGATCTCCCATCGTTGCAAACACTGTGTAATGACCATCTCGTACCTCACAAGGCCTGTGGTAGCCATATGGCTTCGAGCCGCCGTCATCTTTGGAGCGGCCATTACCTGGACCACAGCAAACAAGATCGTAAGTGTTACCAGCTCGGGGTGTTTTTCCCATGCTATTCCAGTCTTCAAACATGGCCAGAAACAAGTGCTTGCTCGGCTTTTTGAGATCCTCTTCCGATGTTAACATCAGCCCAATGTAGTTGTCATCAAAATCGAAGTTGTAAGGACATTCCCACAGAATGTGCAGGTTGGTTTGGCAATCCAACATATAGGTAACGACACCACTAGATCCAGTAGCTGCCCAGCTGCCAGCATTATGGAACAGAGAGTCATCCTGCCTCATGGATAGCAGATATGGCGTAGCAGGTACTTTATTGTGACCATGATGAAGATACCATTTAACAAGCTGGATATCATGATCTGTACCGTTACAGATACTCACTGCATTTCTTCTTCCGCCGCCTTCAGCGAACAAACCGAACAGATTCCCCACCTTAGCACCGCCTTGCCCATCAAGGAAGCTATAGCATCTCGTACTTGATTGACTTTCCCCACGTCTGGTATTATCGACGTAGCAAAGTCTAATGCGGCTTGAAAATCAATAGTTTCTGCCATGACTTTACAAGGACTGCAGAATCACCCTGTTACGTTACAAAAGATTGCTCGTCGTTGGTCAGTATGACTTGTTCTATTGTCCGTTATGGACTGGTACCGGTCAAGAAATTTACGAAGATAACCAAAATTGGACCTTGTCGCTAATGGTAGTTTTATAAAAGGTCATTTATCTATAGTTACAGAAGAAAAATGTTCTAATACGTAGAATATTCCATGAGTTTTGCGTCGTAAAATATTGATTCAAGTTCATGACTCACTTGGCACATTCTCCGGAAATATACTAGTAACCATGGAAACTGAAAATTAACATCTCGATTGATTGCCAAGATTAATGAAAATTATCTTGTAACGAAACGCGAATTATTCTTTATTTCACACGCAACGAGTTCCAAGAAAAACTATACTGACTACACTGATATTTGTCCTGCAATTTCAGGTTAAAAAATCTTTGGAAGACCTTAGCTTTCTATTTTCTCTTAAATATTCATATTTCACATTTTTCTCTTTTTTTCACTCTCTGATCTCAGTCACTCACTGTCTCTCTCTCTCTCTCTCTCTCTTTTACCATGTGAAAAATTTCAATCCTGGTCTACAGGTCAGGCAAGCAACAAAAATACTGACGGTTGCTGCTGCACAACGGAGCGTACAAAGGAGAACAGCGACCGCGGAATGTTTTGCAATGCGACGCAAACAGAGCCAAGACTATACCCAAAATACTGCAACATCAAAGTGACAAGTCTGTCCCGTCAGGGTAGTGGAGTGGAGTGGAGTGGAGTGGAGATCATTGTGGGTTATCAGGATGTGTTTGCACATCCCTTCCTCCCCTCCCCTCCTGTTTTTGAACGGCTAGGGTTCACTGGGCTCATAGACAGGAAGTTTCTTCATGTTTTCTTTATCCTCAGATGAGTCATCTCTGGCAATAAATAGGGTATGTCCCAATCCACACGTTACGGTATGGATGTATATACCCTCTAGGGGTTCTACGATCTTTGGGTTTGTGGATGATTTGGAACCTCCTTTCTTCAGCCCATAATCCGTACCGAGCCATGATCTGTGCCTTTTCATTTAAAGGAAAGACTCAGTTCAGTTTGCAAAGACTGCTTGATTTAGGTTATTAGTCAAAGCGGAAAAAACGAACGCGTAATATGGTGGTGCAAGAATTCTAGGAATTCTGTATATCATAATATATTATTATGGAGGCTCATATATTAGCACTATGTCAAGGTGCATTGAACCGAACATTGCTCTGTTCTTGCTCTTTGACTGTAGACATATTTTTCAAAATATTCTCATTGGTTATTCGGCATAATTTATTTCCTCATTCATATAACATATTTAAGGGTTAGTAAATAATATAAGATATATCACCATCATTATGATATATATCTCTTTGAATTACCCACCTTAAAATGTGAACATTACGATATACACAAGACATAGTTAAAACTACATGTATGCGTGACGTAGTGTTCTAAGAATAAACCATTACACACAATACAATATATATGAGTCGCAAAGATTGCCATTGAGAAACAGTGATAGTCTGTTCCGCTTTGTGTTGAAGAAGTTCTGGACACGTTTTTACACCAGAATGATGCCTCGGTACGGATTAGTGGATAAGAATGGACGGACTGGAGTTCCTTTGCAAAAGATTCAAGTTCGTGGAACTTTGATAGGATTTACAGCAGAAGTCACAGCTACCATGGAATACATCAACAGCACAGACAGCCCCATAGAAGCCATCTACGTGTTCCCTCTGGATGAAGAAGCAGCCGTGTGTGGTTTTCAAGCTACTATCGATGGAAGAACCATCGTGGCTGAGGTGCAAGAGAAGCAAGAAGCTCGTGATACGTACGATGATGCTATTAGCAGCGGCCACACTGCTTATCTGCTCGAAGAAAGCGATGAGAGCTCAGACATCTTTCAAATTAACGTGGGAAATCTGCCTCCGAAAAAATCAGCAACAGTCCAGATTACGTTTGTGACAGGACTGGCTGTAGAACAAGAAGGACGAGTTGTGTTTGTACTTCCTACAGTACTCAACCCTAGATATACTCCGATGGACTCCCAGCATAGTCTCACCACAACAATGCCCACCATTGCTTCAGTGAGTACAAAATATTCCTTTGACTTCGAACTGGATGTTCAATGTACGTCTTCCATCCAAGAAATCACCTCTCCTTGTAACCGACTCAAGGTTGATATCAATCCTGACGATAACCGACGAGCTAAAGTTCGACTAGACGAAGAATACCAGTTCGATGCTGATGTACAGGTGCATGTGTTGGGTTGTAAGCCTTTCGAACCACACGCTTTGCTCGAAGATTGCGTGACACCAGACACGAATGATGTGATGTCCAAACAAGTAGTCATGTTAAATTTCTTCCCTGAGTTTCACAGCTTTGTCGCCCTTGAACGAGGAGAGTTTATATTTGTCGTGGATCGAAGCGGAAGTATGAGTGGATCAGGCATTAAAAGTGCAAGAGAAACACTTCTTTTGTTTCTGAAAAGTTTACCAGACGACTGTTATTTCAACGTCGTAGGGTTTGGAAGTTCTTTTCAAAAGTTGTTCAAAAAGAGTGAAGCTTACAATGATTCTTCTGTAGACAAGGCTTGTTCTCATGCCCACTCCATGGAGGCAGATCTAGGAGGGACTAAAATCCTCACACCTCTAGAAGATGTGTTTTCACAGCCTCTCATCAAAGGTTATCCTCGTCAAGTGTTTCTCTTGACAGATGGTGCAGTTGGTAACACACAACAAGTCATTGATTTAACGAGACGAAACGCTGACAAAGCAAGGTACGTAAGTCTACTTGTGTGAGAAGAAACTAGAATAGGGTCGTACATTTACTGACTGATTGAATGTTATTTATTTGATTATTGGTAGGTGTTTTGCATTGGGGATTGGTAGTGGTGCGTCAACTGCATTGATTAAGGGAGTTGCTAGAGCAGGCAGAGGAAGGGCTGAATTTGTGATATCAGCTGATCACATGCAAGCAAAGGTCTGTATTACTTGCTTGTCATAGTCTGCTTTTTATCTTCACCTTTTTGACCTGATGGTGATCATGCCCCCCCCCCCCCCCCGAACCATCCCTCTAATAGGACACTGATTCTGAGTCATTGTGTTGTAACCAGGGAGGGTTAAGCAGCTCATGATATTATTATTCAACAGGTCATCAAGATGCTCAAGAATGCCCTGCAGCCATCTCTCCTAGACTGTAAAGTAACTTGGGACTTACCCAAAGGATGTAACGCTGAAAGTGTCCCAAATCCGCTTCCAGCAGTCTTTAGTGGCGAGAGCCTGGTTGTGTATGGAGTCCTGTCACTCACGAAGAACAAGGACGTCAAACCGCTGATTGGTACAGTAACAGTGACCGCTACTTTATCCACCGCATCGGGAGGTGAACAAGTAACACACAAAGTCAGTTTTGAAGGAGTGTCATCACAATCAGGGGAAAACAAGTTACTTCATCGTTTGGCTGCAAAGGCTTTGATCCAAGCAAAGCAGCAACACCAAGATGACTTGAACAGAGATGACGAGAAGGAAGAAATCATAAGACTGAGTAAATCTGCCAACGTGATATCCAAACTGACTTCGTTTGTTGCAGTTGACAAGGAGAACCATGAACCTGTGTCACGTCCCATGACAAAACCACCACCAAACATGCTACGAAGGCGATACCGTCGTAAAGGTAAATCTTTAGGGAAAAAGATAAACAAATTGGAGTCTGGTCTGCCTTCACTTATATTTAAAGGAAGGCGGAAGGGAACAAGTTGCCGGAATAAAAAGATGCCAATAGCTACTCAAAGCGACGCTCCACCACCTTCCGTTGAAATCGGTGATTGCGCTCTTCCAGGTAGCATGATCTACAGAGAATTCGCACATGATTATGATCCAACTATTGAAGATAGTGATCAATACGAAGATGTTGGGCATCGTCTTCCTGCTTTCGTGTCTTCCCCGCCTCTTAAAGGAAACGATCTCCTCGATCTTGTTTCCTTACAGAAAGCTTCAGGTTCATGGCAGCTAACAGAACAGTTGGCCAGGATCTGTGGCGTGACCATAGACAAACTCAAGGAAACTTGTCCATCACAATTGAAAGCCACCAACAAGGAAAGTTTGTGGGCCACAGCCTTGGCATTGTCGTGTCTTTTTGGCAAGTTCAAAGACAAAAAAGACGAATGGGAAATGGTGGCTGGTAAAGGTATCAAGTGGCTGAAGAAAACCATAGATAATGAGGCTCTGAGCTATGAGAACGTCATGGAAATGGCTGACAATGCTTTGGGGAACTGAAAGTCCTGGACGATAGTCTACAGGTGTGATTTTCAAGTCAGTTTTTGATAGATTCTTGGAAGTAAGTTCTATACAACTAAGTAAGCAAATGAATGTAAAGTTATTAACCTTTGAGTTTCCACAAGTTAGAATTAAATGGAATCATCATGGATGGACTTTAGGATTCGCACAATAAGACAATCAGTATAGTAACTGATATGAACACTATTAGCATATTGGTGTTGCGTTACCATGTAAGGATCTTGAATGCAAGCTAACAAATGGAAACAAAAAAAACAATATTTTACTAATACTTTATAGGCTTTATAGATACTTTATAGATAATATTTTATAGTGTGCTTAGTTAGTTTATCAAAAACAGGCATAAGTATCAGTTGCATAACTTTTCGAAAACTGTGAATTCAAATGTCATCAAACCCTGAAACAACCTCTGGGCTGATGAAAGTCAGAGCACGGCTAACCAACTAGTTTGGCGGGGGGATGAGGAGCGAAAAGACGTCTGTTTTCTCAGGCTACTAACCAACTTATCCAATATTTGGAAATTTAGCTTATTAGGTTTTGCGGAAACCAGACGCTCAAATCAAGGGAGAAACCTAGCAAACTCTACTCCGTGAGATGTCGAGTACAGGAATCAAACCCGATCGAGACCGACCCCAGAGGCGAGAGGCGAGGTCATTAACCTTCCTTAGATCACGCCCTATAAATAACTTGGAATTCAGTGTAAAGAAAGTTAATTAGGCATTCGATTTCTGTAAACTTTGAATTTCTGACATGAATGTTTTTGGACTGGGTGTTAAATCAGTCATTTGGTATAAGAATAAAGGATTAGAATAAATAAGCAAAAAGCATTAATTTGTTTGTCTTTTGAAGTCACCCACGCGTCTCTGTTTGAATAGCTGAATCCACCAAAGGTAAACTCGTTTTCGATAATATCCGATACTCATTTGCTCTTTAAATGCCTGAAAAAAAATTAATATCTTTTGCAAGTGAAGAAAAAACAGAAATTATTTACTCAGGCATTATTTAGTCCCCGACTGAAATGCTTCCGTTATTTAATATTCATCTTTTTTTGTTTTCAATACTCTAACGCCACGTGTAGCCAAAATCCAGTTTTATATTTCCGTAACAAACTCTTTTGCTCATCTATTCATTTTTGAAAGCGTTGAGAGCTTGTTTCTTTATCGAAAAAATGCTTTCCTTGAAGAAAAAAGACTATGAAGCAACATCTTTTGCGAAAAAGATGAAATCCTATGTTATTTCCCTTCGACCATGGTCCTTTACTGCCTCGTCCATGGCGGTTCTTATCGGAACGGTAATGGCTTGGAAATCTAGCGAGAACTTCGACTTGCTTCGCTTAATCTTGACGTTGGTAACAGTTCTGGCAACTCATGCAGCAGGTAACCTTGTTAACACACTATTCGACTACAAAAACGGAATCGACACGACAACGTCAGACGACAAAACTCTTGTCAAGAAAACACTCAGTCCTCGAGAGGTGAAAATCTTGATTTATGTCTGCTACGAAGTCGCCATTGCATCATATATTGTCATCTGTCTGGGTTATCCCTCCATAACACCCATGAAAGTATTCCCAATTTTCCTAACGGGAATGCTTGCTTCGTTTATCTATACTGGAAGTATAGGACTCAAATACGTGGCTCTTGGTGACCTGGTGGTTTTTGTAGCGTTTGGTCCTGTCATAACCTTGTTTACGTATGCTGTTCAGACCGGGGAATTCTCCTTACAGTGTGTTATCATGGTTCTTCCACTTGCCTTTCATACAGAAGCCATATTACACGGGTAAGCCACATCAAACACTCAGTCAATCAAGCAATTATCATCCTTTCTCGTTTTCATCAACAACATATAATCATGACACCATCAATTAAGATAAACCAAAATACTAAAAAAACTTTTTTCTCTTTTTTCTCTTTCCTTGAACCAACTTAGAGCATAGTTTAGATTACCTTTAATGTATATGTGTATGTGTGTGTGTGAAAACAAAGGATATGTTAGTAAGAAACAATTTTTTTTCGGAAATGAAAAGTAAATAGGAAATCTTAAATTATTTGAAATGAAATTTGTATCCCCAGAAACAACATCCGGGACCTCGAGACAGACAAGAAAGCAGGAATCGTTACCATGGCGATTCTGTTAGGGAAGAAGAATGCTCGTTTGGTTTACACTTTATTGTTAGTTTTACCTTACATTATGCTCTCTTTAATCGCACCTTTTCATTCAGCTTTCGTTTTATTGCCTCTGTTGTCAATCCCACTGGCTTGCAAATTAAATTCCGACTGTTGCCATGGAAACCTCGCAGAAATTCCTCAAAAGACCGCCATGGTTAATCTGCTTTTTGGAATTTTGTATGTTTGTGGGCTTGCTCTTGCAAGATGAGCAAAAAAATCATCTTATAATATTTTTGTCTTCAATCGCGATCTTAAACTACTGGAAACAATTTGATGTATCCATTCAAGGCCATTCCTAAAACATGGACTCACTGTTCAGGTGCATAACATTTTAAATAATGAATTTAATATATATGTATGTAAAATATAAGTCAATAATAAACATACTGTAAATATATTTACAAGTCATCTTTTGGTATACTCTTTGCACATCTGAAGGTGATGTTATCAGATCCAGCATCTGCTGTATTCCCCATTCTGAAAAGAATAATTTTTTCCATTTCACGTTTTGATTCCTGGAGGTTTTGCTACCAAGTAGATCATTTTCGGCGGAGGCACACTGTTACACCATTTCACAGGGATGGTGAAGCACATTTTAAAGGGGGTGACTGGTATGCAAAACATAGCCTATAGCCTTCTCTTTGTATGCCACATATTGCAATAACTGACCAATAACTTGATCTGTGACTTTCAAAACATAGCCCATAGTCTTCTCTCTGAATGTCTTATATTTCATCATCTCTTTGGGGTTTTTTTTCCTTGCCTTTCCATCCATGGATAGCACCATGCTCTATTCACTAATACACCACAGTTGTCATCCAATCAGAGTGCACATACTATAGTTATAATAATTATAAATATAATACCTAATTATTTATTCCATTCTTACCTTGTTGTTACTCGTGCTATATGATTAAATGCACCATCAACAGAATCCAAATACGAACCACCACGAAGAACAAATTTCTTCTCTCCACCACCCCCAGGGGTTTTAAATTCATCTGACACCCATTCCCAAGCATTGCCAACCATATCATACATCCCTAGCAAAAATAGTACAAGAGCATTAAAATAGCCCGCTTTAGTTGAGTGGTCACGCACAAAGCAACTCAAGACAAAACAATGGAGTTGTCCTAATAAATTCTTTTGTTTCCCCAGAGCCTCACCTTGAATTGCTTTGTGTGTAATCACTCAACTAGAATATCGAAAGTTGGCTATTAATATCAACCCAGAAACAGAGTCATACCATGGTATGTCTTGATCCCAACAACACCAGAATCATTTCAGTTGTAACTGGGGGTTGTGTAAGATAAATGCCCAACAAAAGAAGTAACTATAAAAAGGATAGAAGTATCAAGATGGGGATTGGAGAATTCATGATGCTAACCATAATCATTTTGAGAGGGAAAAGCATCCACTGCAGCAGTCCAGTGGTATCCATCTTTCTTGGTATTTTCATGAGGAAATTTTCCCTAAAATAAAATGAAGTAAAAAGAGAACAAAATTATATGAATGGGAAAGTGAATTACCAACCTCTCTGTTCATTGTATATCTGTGTTGCACCATACAGAATGATTATGGTAGACCCCTGCCCCAATCCCTCTCTGCACCACTAGGGGAGAGGGTTGTGTTTCAGGATCATGAAAGTTCATATACCACAGAGTGGTGTTGAAATTTCTAAGGGGTGGGGAGGGTCTGAGGAGGGTATATTGTGTGGTTCCAGAAAATATCCATACCTCCCCCATGGAGTGGATTGGAATTTCTAAGAGGTGGAGATCTGAGGAGGGTTTGAGGAGGGTATATTGTGTAGTTCCAGAAAATACCCATACCTCCCCCCCATAGAGGATTGGAATTTCCAAGGGGTGGGCAAGGTTTGAGGAGTATATCATATTACCTGCCAAATATTCATTCTTTTCTCTTCAAAATTGTTCCCCCAAGGATATATATTATCTGTTGAACATATAATTAACAATGGTATAGATTAATATTATTCAATAAGCATTTGCAAATTAAGAAAGACTCAATGATCTCATTATCACAATGTACTGCTGATTTTGGGGAAAGTTAATTGACTAACCTTTGAGACCACCTCTTGCTGCAAACTCCCATTCTTTCTCAGTAGGTAATCTTTTCCCGGCCCATGTGCAGTATTCCTTAGCATCGTTATAACTGATATGAACAGCAGGTTGGTTCATCTTGTCCTTGATGGATGTTCCTGGTCCTTGTGGCTGTCCATTAACAATAAAGATGATGATGATGATAATGATGATGTTGGCTATGATGATGATAATGTTGATGATTAATAATGATGGTGATGATAATTTTAATAACAAGGAGCTCCTTGCAGTAACAGAGTTTGAAAGAAGTGACAAGAGCACATGACAGAATTGCAAAGTGTGACTAGAAGCACGAGTTGTATAATATCTGTTTACCTGCCTCCAATAAGCTCTGTTTACTGGCACCCACCATGGCGCACCCTGTTGAACAACAACAATTGCAAATATGAACAACAAATATAACATGCTTGCCATTCAACTCACCCCCTCCCACCTGCCCCCCCCCCCCCCCCTAATTTGACTGAGTTTTATTTGAGAGTTTTAAAACAAAGTTCATCAGTCTGTAGGCATTTTAGATGTAGTCTAAAACAAAAGAGCCTTTCAAACTATACCTGAACTGACTGCTTAATCTTGGAGAGAGTCTTCTCAGGCACAGCAGAAAAAAATGCAAAACTCCATCCAAACTTCTCAGCCTCAGTTTTATATTTCTTTTCTCGTACAAATGTTCTAAAATTTTCGTTTGTGACCGGGAATTTATCAATCAAGAATGACTTGACTTTGACCATCTTTGATGGTCCTTCGCCATCTTTGCCGTCCTTGGCATCAGTTCCCATCCTAAACCTACCACCAGATAGCTTGACCATCTCTGTATGAGATGCTGAAGAAATTAGAAGATGATGAACATTCAAGACTAGAAAAGAAACAGAGAAGAACACGAGGAACGAAGCCATTTTGATTTGATACTAGCGTGACACAACCCAGTCCCTCGCATATATCTCAATTAAAACAAACATTCAGTCACGCATTCTTTCAAACTAATTAAATTTATTAATTTTTAAGAATGGAAAAAATCATTAGGTATTATATCAACAAACAGAATAATTCTTCAAAAAACTAACTGAATCCCAGAACATTGATACATTTTCATTAACTTGTTTAGATTATATGCGCCAAGATGGCAGCCGGTATTGTTTTCGTGCTCTACAATTTTATGCTTCTATCTCAACTTTTGCAACTATCTCAAAATTTGGCAAAGAATGTTCAAAACGCATCTATTTGAAAAGGCATATCATTAATTTTAGTTATAGATTTTGATATAATCATAAATTGCATGCTCTACAAATGTAATTATTATCATCATCATCATCATTATCATCATTATTATTATTATTATTATTATTATTTTATTTTTTTTATTATTAACTTGTCATGACACCGTATCTATTTTATCCTGCAATGTCACGCGTTCAAGCCTCGTTATTCAAGATCGTAATCTTGCTAGTTGTAGCATGCCGGTCTCCCATGGTTGCAAATGCCATATAGTGTCCATCGCACACCTTGCAGGGCCTACTATACCCCCAACGCTCTTTTCCACCCACATCTTTAGAGCCTGCCTTGCCTGGTCCACAGCAAACAAGATCATATGTGCTTTCTTTTTCAGGCGTCAAATTCAAATCTTTCCAGTCTTGATACATGTTTTTGAATAATGTTTCATCAGGGTTAAGGAGAGCAGGCTTCGAGGTCAGCATCAGCCCAATGAAGTTATCTGAGTAGTCGAAGTTAAACGGGCAGTCCCAAATGATATGAAGGTGAGTGTTGTGTTGTAACTTGTATGTAACAATGCCACTGGACCCAGTAGCAGCCCAGCTACCGCAATTATGGAACAAGCAATCATCCTGTCTCATCGATGCGATGTAAGCATCAGCTGGTACTTTACATTTGCCCCAGTGAAGATAGGTTCTCACAAGCTCGATATCATGATTGGTTCCATTACATATACTCATGGCGTTTCTTCTTCCTCCTCCTTCACAAGCAAGACCAAACCATGTCCAACCTTGAGCATCCAGCGAGGTTATTGCACCAGCTACCTTACCAATCTTGTCTGAATTTGTCAAGATTGTCGCACCTACAGCTGCTAACATTTTGTTCTTCAAGCGCAGTTATAAATCTAGACTGCCAAATTCCCTCGATCGTTTCCGGTTCAAGGTCAGTCCTTGTCTTGGACGCGTGTGGATTGGGGAAGAGTTGGGCAAATCAAACGCACCCTCTCCTGCGCTAACGCCCTTATTAGTCCTTATCTGTGACCTTAAGATTTGTAAAATCTACGACGGCGACGTCAACCGGAAGTGTTAATATTTTCTCTTTGGGGTTCTGTTCATTGGGAATTTCATTCAAAAACTTGTCTCAGTAAAGTCAACTCCAAAAATGAAAGCGAAACCCCAAAATGAAGTTATTTACACTTCCGGTTAACGTCGCTGTCGTAGATTTTACAAACACGTAGATCAAGTCTGTTTGCTTGTTACATAGTTACACGTATGTAATAAATCACTTGCGGTAACCCTACTGCATGACCTGACCTGTTGGCTGCAAATGCAAATACATCCTATACACTGTCTGTATTCACGAATGACTGAATCGTGTCAAAACATCGTTGCCACCGGCCTAATTAATATCAATGGTCCATAACCATCTGTATGGTAATAAACGTTCTATCAATTATTTTTTAGGAACAAAGTTACGAATTTGTCTAAAAGACTAGAATTTTGCTTCATAGCAATATCATTAACAAAGTCACATGTATTTCAAAACTATCCCATAGTTTTTGAGGTTGCTTCAGGATATCGAAAATTCCAAATGCTGAACGGAAGTCTGGAAACACTGAGGTCAATATGAATGATGTTTTTGAGCCGTCAAATCGAAACTAGTTACAAATACAAGTTGCGCTTTGTCAGATTAGTTCTTACTCTATCTCCTTGTTCATTATCACTATCTTGCTGCTCGTAGCATGCCGATCTCCCATCGTTGCAAACACTGTGTAATGACCATCTCGTACCTCACAAGGCCTGTGGTAGCCATATGGCTTCGAGCCGCCGTCATCTTTGGAGCGGCCATTACCTGGACCACAGCAAACAAGATCGTAAGTGTTACCAGCTCGGGGTGTTTTTCCCATGCTATTCCAGTCTTCAAACATGGCCAGAAACAAGTGCTTGCTCGGCTTTTTGAGATCCTCTTCCGATGTTAACATCAGCCCAATGTAGTTGTCATCAAAATCGAAGTTGTAAGGACATTCCCACAGAATGTGCAGGTTGGTTTGGCAATCCAACATATAGGTAACGACACCACTAGATCCAGTAGCTGCCCAGCTGCCAGCATTATGGAACAGAGAGTCATCCTGCCTCATGGATAGCAGATATGGCGTAGCAGGTACTTTATTGTGACCATGATGAAGATACCATTTAACAAGCTGGATATCATGATCTGTACCGTTACAGATACTCACTGCATTTCTTCTTCCGCCGCCTTCAGCGAACAAACCGAACAGATTCCCCACCTTAGCACCGCCTTGCCCATCAAGGAAGCTATAGCATCTCGTACTTGATTGACTTTCCCCACGTCTGGTATTATCGACGTAGCAAAGTCTAATGCGGCTTGAAAATCAATAGTTTCTGCCATGACTTTACAAGGACTGCAGAATCACCCTGTTACGTTACAAAAGATTGCTCGTCGTTGGTCAGTATGACTTGTTCTATTGTCCGTTATGGACTGGTACCGGTCAAGAAATTTACGAAGATAACCAAAATTGGACCTTGTCGCTAATGGTAGTTTTATAAAAGGTCATTTATCTATAGTTACAGAAGAAAAATGTTCTAATACGTAGAATATTCCATGAGTTTTGCGTCGTAAAATATTGATTCAAGTTCATGACTCACTTGGCACATTCTCCGGAAATATACTAGTAACCATGGAAACTGAAAATTAACATCTCGATTGATTGCCAAGATTAATGAAAATTATCTTGTAACGAAACGCGAATTATTCTTTATTTCACACGCAACGAGTTCCAAGAAAAACTATACTGACTACACTGATATTTGTCCTGCAATTTCAGGTTAAAAAATCTTTGGAATACGTGTAAAGGTTTTTGTCAATTATTGTTAATATTTACCCAACTTTTCAGACAAAACGCTTTTTGTGAGGGTATACAGAGATACAAGGATATGTTGTTATTCATATAACGGTAGAAAATATTTATAGTACATAGTCTTGGAATTCGATCATCTTTAGGGGTCGCGCCCTCTTGGTGTGCATGTAGACTGAATGAAAATACCAAGACAGCGCAGACGTCTCTTTTCATGTCTGTGTTGTATCGTAACATTATGGATCAATGTCAATAGATACACATCACGAAGTCAGTGACTGTTCTGCACGGTACAGATCTAGAGCCAGTCTATTAAAAACTGAGACTATCTATATTCCCATTTCTTCAATTCCACTCAGTTTCTAGGTTTTTTTCTCTTTTCTTCCTCTTTGAGTACGTACCCGGAAGTGGACTTGCTTGCAGCTTGACTTTTTTCGCGGAAATGAGCACGCAAAGAATGCTGGGAAGTCTTTTCCGGGAAACCAGCGATCACATGTCTCAATTCTTAAATTTGATTCATTTAGTTATGATTGGATGAAGGAATGTCACCTGGCATCATTAATGTTCCTTATATTGCTTAACTACAGCAACCAGCGCCCACAACAGTCCTTTGGCTGCAGTTTATGCGGAGTAGTGTTCGTAAAGTACTTGTTGATCACCAAACTGAACCCAAGAAAATCAGTAGGCATGTCTGACCAATGTAACTGCAAAGAGGTAGGTGAATATAACATTATATTGCTAGACAACTGATAAGACCACGTCTATACCGTTATAAGCGGTCTTTCAAGTGTGTTTGCCTCGCTAGTTTTCCAGGCAGAAAGCTATGCTGGCTTTACTGAAGTACTATGAAGAAGTCGCTGCTCTTAGATGGAAAATAAAATGCATCCCAATTGCTAACGTTGAGCACTTGACTTTACCATAAAGTCATAATATATATCTAGTGCTTGTTTTAAGGTGAATAATCCCATCGAATTTTGACTGCACAACAAAGGTGCAGACGCAAATCGGCGGACTAGTGAATAGCTTTACGAGAAAACCTTGTCAAAAGCAGAAGATCTGAGAAGACTGAACGAAGAAAGCGAACAAGAAGGGAAAAACACCGCAAACACAAATAACCCGAGAGCTAGTAAACTTTCGATTCCAGTGATAAAATATTTGCTACTGTTCAACGCGGAGACAGCACTAAACTATTCTGTATCGACTTTCACTTTCATTTTCGCTTTGTAGTCTTATGAACATTTCCAAAGTAGCAAGACTAAATACCCGAATTTAAAAATAAAATTGAGAAACTAGTAAGCTTTAGCTACCTCCAGAACCATTTGCGAAAAAAATGCTGTATAAATGACTGCCAAAATGCAATTTTTTTGTACTGATTTTTCTCGTTTTATTCATAGAAACCAGTGTATCATTACACTCCGCGAGAAGGTGCCATGGCTATTGAACAGTCTGGCATAATCAAGCAGTCCAGTGAAGGAATAGTTGGCCCAGGTAATGATTAATAATGATTAATAAGTGCCTTGTTGGAATTGCAGCTATTTCATTTCCAGATTTCATCGCTTATGTATCTCTGAGATGTATCTCGTGTTTTCAAACTGTCTGTCGTATTGTGTTGAATATATGTGGCTAATTCCTGCCTAATCATTTCTAGGTGTGTATAGTACTACCATGCCTCCATCCAGTTCCCCTGAATCCATTCTCTCGAATAACTATGACGGCAATACTCAAAAAGAATCGGACCCGAAGAACGTTGAATGTTATGTGAAGGTGTGTATGCCAAAGGACGAGATGCATCCAGTTAATACACCCGACGGCCGTGACGTCCTCGTCCACAGGGGTGACATAAACCTCTCTGATCGACACCACGAAATCGTGTGTACAAAAAAATAAGCAGGATAGCTGAAGCCAGATCATGTAGAAAGTCTTTAGACCATCAGTGAGTAGTGAACACCCAGTCAAGCATCTTCTAATAATTGACTGTAACTTAAATAGGAAACAATACGTGCACGAATTGTGAAAGAAGATCTCTAGAGATATTGGCATTTTATCAAAGCTGAGATATTTTGTTTCCGATTCAATTCTATTACAACTTTATAACTCCTTAATCTATCCTCATTAAACTTATTTTATGATCGTTTGGGGCACTACTTATCTTCGTCCACTCATCACACTTCAGAAAAAAGAATTGCGTATCATGACTTTTTCAAAATTTGATGAGCATTCTGAACCTCTTTTCAAAAAGTTAGCGATCCTGAAATATCAAGACTTGCTTTCACTTCATATCCTTTATTTCAAGCATCAGTATCAGCATAATGTTTTGCCCTCTGCATTTAAGTAACAATGCGCGTAAGAAGTAGACAACTCTCTATTGTTCTGCGGCAATAGCAACTTCCACACATAAGAATGTCTTAGTTTTCAGACTGAAAGTATATCAGCCTATAGGTAACACATTTTAAAAATTAAATGTGCAAAAAAATGCAGAGGGCAAAAAATTATGCTGAAACTCATGATGAAGTGAAAGCAAGTCTTGATATTTTATTTTGGCGGTTGTGCATTTAGATACTAATGGCACTAATAGTAAGTACACAAGTCTAAGTTACATGTGTAAATAGTGTTCATTATTTCCAATAGCCTTTTTCGACAATGGTGATCTTGCTAACAGTGGCATGCCTGTCTCCCATCGTAGCGTAGACTGCGTAGTTGTTGTCTTGTACAGCACAGGTTCTTTTACATCCCCAGGGCTTCGATCCTCCCTTATCTCTTGAATTGCCATTATCAGGACCACAGCAAACCAGATCATACCTGCTTCCATACATGGGAGTCATTCCTATCTTATTCCAGTCTCCAAACATGCCTTTGAAGAGGTACTTGTTTGGTATCTTGAAGGCAGAACCCGAGTTTAACATCAGCCCAATGTAGTTGTCATGTAAATCAAAGTTATAAGGACATTCCCAGAGAATGTGCAAATTGGTTTCGTGCTCCAACTGATAGGTAACAATGCCACTAGACCCAGTGCAAGCCCAGCTGCCAGCATTATGGAACAGAGCTTCGTCTTTACTCATGGAATAAAGAAACGGCTCAGGAGCTACTTTGACATAACCCCATTCAAGATGCCATCCAACGAGCAGCGCAGCATGGCTGGTGCCGTTAAGAACACTCATTTCATTTCTTCTACCGCCACCTTCGTCGAACAGTCCCAAGAATGTTCCTTGTTTGGATTTCAAGAAACCAAGCGCCTCTGAAACTATATCATGCTTTTCTGGATTTGAGGAAATCGAAGAAATCAAACTTGTAGCGACTTTTGATATCGATTCCATGCTTCAAAGCTCTTAAAAAGAGCACTCCTCAAGCACCGAGTCGCGGCGTTCGCTTAAGCTCATACAAGAAATAACTATTGGCTCAATGCCAAATATCCTTGTTCCCAGACCTTTCCTCCTCAAGTTTGTAGAGAAAGAAAGAGAGCCTGGGAACAAAGTTTCATGCAATCAGCATGTCTTTCTAACATTAGACATTACGAGGTTGAGGAAGAAAATTAGTCGAGTTGGCATTGCAGTACATTGAGGGACTGTTTATAGGGGGCGAGAATGCCTGGAATGCCCTGCAATACCAACTCGACCCAGTTTTTCCTGGACATTTGAATAGGGGATCGGCCGATGTTATCCGGCTCTTAAAAAAACACTGGTTGAGAGTTGTGTAAGTGTTTAGATCATTAGCCTAATGACTCCCCGTTCACGACGTAAAATATAAGATTTATATTATCATTGATTTAATGGAAAATACATAAACCCATGGAAAAGTTTCCCAGTTTTCAGTTGACAGCCAACCAATAGGCTTATGATCGCATAATGGGTATCTTTTATCCAATTAACCCGGGCTTTTTTGTCAAAAATTCGAATTTTTTCGGTCACTTTTTTTTGGATTTAAAAATTAGAAAGTTCTATCCAACGCGAGATTTTTTATTCAAAACTTTTGGAAATTCGATAGTACGTTTGCATTATATATATATTTTGACTTCAACTATGAATGTAATGAAAACGATGAAAACACTATACCTATAACAAAATCTGCTATTATTCGTTTATTTAATTTCCCAAATAATCTTTAAATAATCGCAGTACTGGTTAAAATGACGATGTTCAGCTGGTGACTGTGAGCATTTTCAAAAAAGAAAAAAAGAAATATAAGAAACAAATTGGGATGTCATAATAGGACATAACACACAGTATGCATGTCGAATTGCATACAAAGCAGTACAGCTCTGCCAAAAAAGATTGGTGAAGGTTTGGTGCTTGTTGCATACCAAATTTGAAATGTATTCAGGGCTTCAAGTGTCCCTATATAGGAAATATAGGGACACTTGAAGCCCTGATGTATTGTCCATCATTTGTAAATCAGTAATGCCAGCACAGAAGAAAATAGGCTGGAAAAACCTGCAGACAAAGTTTGGGAAAATTCCATAATGTTGTGACCTTTCGCTGATTGCATTCACATCACCCATAGTACATTTCCGGCATGGTATGCAACATGCAAAAAAACTTCAACTTTATTTTGAAATATCTGTATATCTATCAGACAATGAAATAAATGAATGCAAAGCATGTGTTATTGTACATTGATAATATTATATTCTTATATCTGTTATTGTTATTCTTATTTCCCCTTCTCTCTCCCTCTTTTATTATTCTCATTCTTATAATCATAAAATTAATCTACAGACTTAGGTGCCAACTTTCACCGGACATGGCAGGCATTGCTCAGTATGTACCATTCTTCCTCGGCTTATATCGGAAGTGAGGAGTTCAGTACTATCATCATTGGTTAACAGCGGCATAACGAGTGATGCCATTATCTGTGCCATTTCTAAATTCGTTTGTTATCTCTTCAATGGACCGTCCTTTGGTCTCAGGAACAAAAATATAGACGAACAACCAAAATAGGAAAACCAACACGATGAACACGACGAAGACGTAAGGAAACAAAGCAGTCTGGACAAAGAAAGTACAGGAATAAAAAACAAGATAAAAGCGGCATTTTTAAACTCGGGAATTTTACAAGAAGCCCGAGTAAAAATGAAAGAAAAAAACAAGAAATAAGTAAGATAAACAAACAAGAGTGTTATCTAAAAAGAAATAACAGGCGAAGAAAATATAACCAACACACTACTCAGGCGAAGGGATTCATGATCAGTCAGTCAATCAGTCAATTTGATGAAATAGTCTGAGTATAGAAACCACATTTTATCGCGTGATTTTCGGCATACGAAAGAACATCAAAATGGCGTTCAATACTTGATTAAACGAGAAAAAAAACTTTTTCTAGATGGGACCCGCAATAGCTTGGTAATGGAATGGGTTTGGGAATCTGGGAGACAGTTTTAATAGAATATGCCTCTGACAAGACTAGATCGCGGGCTCAACCCCCTTTCCAAGATCGACTTTTTATAACGTCATACCTGCATAGAAGGGAATGCAATACCAACAAGGAAGTTTGACAGCCAATTGACAGTAGCAGCAATGGAACAAGCCGCTGACCGAGGACCTTGAGTGAATATCTCGGCCGTGATAAACCATGGGATAGGTCCTGGAATAGTAATAAGCAAATAAATCAACTTTCTCTCGTCTGGAAGATCAAATATTTGACGTTGTTCCTTGCCACAGGGAACCCACTGAGAGCTTGAGTAACATATATATTTTATTTAAGGTAGATCAATGAAGCTTATCATTATACTGTATTGCTAGTTTGCAATCATTCCCAAGAGAATGATATAACAAAAGACACGGCAGCCATGTTGGATGACATGACAAAAGAGACTAACGACAAATTTTTTGTTAAGTTCAACCAAGATGGCGGCTATGACGTCATGTGAAAACCAGCAATAGTTTGAGATGCACGACTTACCAGGACCAAGCTGAAAGAATATAACGAGGATGAGAGTAGCTATGACCGCGACGTACCCCATTGCCTTGTAGTGCTACCAAAGAGAACAAAAAAAAAAGAAGAAAAAACAGTTCAGAGTGAACAAAATACCTTGCACAAGCCTGGTGAGAAAGAGCCGGTTCTGGTCTTCCCCTAGACTACTAATTAATGTGGATAAACCTTTCGACCTCATTGGCTGACCACAGGGAACCCAGCTCAGAAATGAACGTCATGTGACAAGATAACCTGTGACCTCTTCTTTGATATTTAGCCAGAAATACGTCAATGGTACAATAGTAAGAAATACGCTAACTATGACTCTTAATTTGGTTATTGATTTCAAGCATTGTGATTGGATGATTCGTGTTTTCTTGATTTTTGATTGATTGACAGCACAAGCCAATAGAGTGTAATTGTAACATTTCTCTTCTTAGTTTAATTAAAGAACATAGTTTTTGATTGGCCATTTGACCACTCATAATTATTAGATATTTTCTTTACCTCATATCTGAATGCAATCGTCATGACAACATAGAAGACACCCATTCCACCCAAACCCCAAAGCATCAACGGTCTTCTACCACAAACTTCTACAAGTTTGACCTGAAAATAAACAAGACAAATTCTTGCAGCCAACTATCGATACATGTGACAGTATGAGTGTTTATTTATACTGCCCTGTGCTAATCATTTTTTCATTGAGAATAGGGACAGGACGTCTTTATACTCAGTCAGGTTACCATAGCAACCAGTTATACTTACAGTGAATGCCGTCATAATCAAGCTGACTACACCGACTGCAACTGTAGCATATTGACTGCCTACTATCTGTGCTTTATTAAACGTAGATGTAGAATAGTAGAAAACCTGAAACAAAACAAATGAATACCGGTATTTACTATCTATCTATCTATATACCATGAAGGGTAGTTATTCTGCAGTACAATAGGGAACAGATAAAAAAATCATGGTATGAATATGATGTGCCGTCCATGACCATGAAAGATCCAAGTCCTAGACTTCTGAACGGATGAAGAGTAAGCTCACATACTCTGATTGGTTCAAATGATGTCTTCAACTCCCTACCGTGACCGTAACAGCAGCATTTTGCAATCATTCGATATACTACTACCGCAGTGCTTCATTACCTTGCTGGTTTTAGCACTGGCTTAATAACAGTTTATTGTTTATAATCAAGTAAAAAATTAAAGATAATATTATGAGAAGATTCAGTTCGTCATGACAACCATTATCAAGTAAAATGAATGAATATCGACAATGCATTTGTGTTTGCCTGTTCAGTTGTATGTGATGTGGTTTTTCATTTCTCATTTAGTTGTTCTGACCATTCAACTTATATCTAACTTACTGAGTTTATTCCACTGAGTTGTTGAGCAATCTGTAAAACAATGGCTATCAGGAGAGGCCTTTGCAGGTCCTTCTTGGTGAAAATCTTTAGAATGCCGACGTGTTCCTCTCGTATTTCTGCTTCTTGTTCTTTCTGGAAATATAGCAGAAAGAAAGAATGAATGAGTGAGTGAATGAACGGATGAATGAACGGATGAATGGATGGATGAACAAGCAATGTACTTACTCTCATCTCTGCAATATCTTCAGAGACATCAGTAGTTCCCCGTAACACTTGTAACTCTTGATTCATTAACAAGAAGATAGAGGTGAAATCACTCAGATAAAGCATGTGGAATTTCAAGGAGTAGAGATGGTTGTTTCAGGGTTCGATCTGTGAGTTAGCCATGCCCTGACTTAGATCAGCAGAGGTTGTTTCAGGGTTGGATCTGTAAGTTAGCCATGCCCTGGCTTAGATGCAGCCCAGAGATTGTTTCAGGGTTCAATCTGTGAGTTAGCCATGCCCTGACTTAGATGCAGCCCAGAGATTGTTTCAGGGTTCAATCTGTGAGTTAGCAATGTCCTGACTTAGATGCCGCCCTAAAGTTGTTTGACAGTTAGATAAAATCATACATACCATATACAGCAGCAGCTTCTTCACTGAGCTTGAGCAGCAAGTATCGTGGACTGCGTGGACACCATGGAAGGGTGATGACTTGAAGTATCGCTGGAACAACACTGAAACCGACTATGTATGGCCAACCTGATTCTGTTCCTAACACCTGGACAAATCATTTAAATTTTTATGGTTGAAGGATTTTCTTACTGAATGGATTGGCAGACAGAAGGGAAGAATGGATGGTGGAAATAAAAGAATAGACCGGATAGGATAGAATGAGAAGGAATGAATGGATGGTTGGGAATGGATAGATGGATGGGAAAATGAATGGATGGATGGATTGGATGGTGGAATGGATGGATGGTTGGTATTGAATTGATAGAATTGATGGTGGAATGGATGGTTGGGATTAAATATATAGAATTGATGGATAAATAGGTGAATTTCCCCCAAAAAACACAAATCATAATCCCAAATGAAAAAGCTTACCTTGTCTAAACCAAGCACAAAGCCCACCAATATACCAAAAACAATCCCAAACTGATTAAGAGTCCCTAAAGCACCTCTAAGTGGAATTGGTGCTATTTCAGACAAATACATTGGAGCAACAGCAGTGTTGATTCCTGCACAAAATAACATCAGCAAATTAAAAAAAAAATCAACATTAACTATCTGATATTTTTTTGCTTATTACATAGAAATTGCATCCGTGCTCCTGTTTTTTCCATCAAAACCTTCAAATTTTATCAATACCCCGAAACATTGATACTCTAGGATGGCCAAAGTCAGGGCATGGCTAACTCACAGATCGAACCCTGAAACAATTGAACCTCTGGGCTGATCTAAGTCAGGGCATGGCTAACTCACAGATCAAATTGGAATTTCACATGTTAGGTTTTGTGGAAGGAGGAAAGCTAAAGAACCCAGAGAAAAACCCTTGAATCAATGAAGAGACCAGCTAACAAACTCTATAGACTCACATGTAATGCCAAGTCGTCTAGGAATTGAACCTGAGATCACAGGGTATAAAACCAATCCTATCTATATATACATCCATTTACATACATACCACTGTTTATACCGATAAAGAATCGGCCAGTGACCAATAAACCAGGTGTATTTGCTGAATGGGATAAGAACATCATCACAGCGCCAAGCAAGGCAAATATGTTGTTTGCAAGCATAGACTTCTTTCTATATGAAAAGAAATCATGGCCATAACAAATTTTGCATCATCATTGGTTGATAAGGTAAGGTGTGGAAATACAAGTAAAGAATTGTGCAACTTGTCGCACAACATTGTTGTGTTGCAAGTGTAGAATGAATGTTGCTTGTACTACCACCCTGTGTCCAACAAATTTTCTTTGTTGCATAGAGTAGAAAGATATCTTCTACTTAAAGTTGCACAACAAAATTTTGTTGTTTTAAGGGGTGGTAATGTGTTGCTTGTGTTCCATGTTTAGATCTATGTAACCCATAATACATTCCAGACATGTTGGAATGATCTATAATTTGTCCATCACCTATCTGCTTTGGCTCCAACAACTTTAGCTATTTCATTGTCTGGTAATTACAGGTATATCTCTACTGAAATATATATACTATATACCTTCCAAAATGGTTTGCCAAGTATGGTCCCATGAGGGCTCCAATCATACCACCAACGGCAAAAATAGCAACAACAACCGACCATTCAAAATCAGTAAAATCATTACCATGGCTCCTGAAGAAATCTGTTATTTTCTGAAATAAAAATGATTATATTTTAGAAGTGAACTCAATGGTGGATCCAGGAGTTTTTGAGAGGGGGGTACAAGTGTTGACAGGGAGTCCAAACATGGACATATTTTTTCATACAAGATTTACTCCAAACCTGCGGCAAAACTAAATGAAACAATCAATTGAGCCTCAGCTATGACACATATAATCTATGTGCTGTTCAATATACGAGCAGGAGTGTTTTGTCGGGTTTAAAACATGAGTTTAAAACAGGAGTTTGACATCTAAACCTGGCCTAACTTATTAAACTTAATTATTTTATTTTAACTTATCTATCTATATTTTTTTAGAGCATCGAGACTCTTGTTTGTCATGCGCGTTTTTTAAGAAATAAAGTATTATTATTATTATTATTATTATTATTATTATTATTATTATTATGATAAATAACAAATAAATAAAGGTGTTTGTTGGAGTAACAAAAGTGTATTGAATTACAAGATTACGTGCATAATTATTATGTAACGGTTCCCAATGGAGTTACGAAACAGCAAAAATACAATGTAAAGGCTCACAAATGCAAATCAAAGCACAAAATTGATGGCTGTAAAGGGAAAATTGGTTATCAAGTCTATGTTTTCGATTATTTTCCTCATAAGATTCGTTTGACAACCCTCAAATGCATTAGGTTTACCTCTTGACCCTATGATTCATCGTTTAGAATTTCATACTAAATAACCGTGGTAAATACTGCTATGGCTTAAGACTTTCGATACAAATGCAATATTATTCAGACAAGTACTTGAACAAGGAAGGATGAAAGGAAAAGTTGGCTGAACAACAGGTCAGTATTTTACCTTTTGTGGTGCATTAATACACGATGTGTTATATCCAAACTGTAATGAAGAACCTCCTACACATACTGTAGTAGCATATACCAACCAGAAGGTCCATTTGCCTTGTCTAGGTCGAGTTGTTATGGTCTCTAGTAGAGACCTGTCTTCCAGCTCGTCCTCCATTACGTACTGTTCTTTCCAAATGAATGATCAACCAATCGGAACCACAGGGAGTCCAACCACGGAAATTCAAGATCTCCTCACGTGGATCCTGTACAGAAAACATTGATTTTAGGCCCGTAACAAAGGCTAAAACTTGCTTAAAGAGATAGATAACAACCGCAAGAACATCGATACAAAATTTCGTGACCTTACTACATAAAATATCATATTCATCCTTGGGGCGTCACCCTTTCTGCACGCAGTGCTTTCTAAACCCTAAATATGAGAGTTCTTTTGACTTTATCGAGGATGAAACTACCCTGATGTTTAAGTTCAAGCAAATTTTTAAAAGGTCTGGTATCAAACTCCTTGTTAAAGTAAAATTTTGCAATAACAAAATTGTAACCAATATTGAAACCAATCGTTCATATTTTTACTTTTTTCGTGTTTTCTTTTATTCATTCGAGTTTTTTATTCATTCTCTCTTTCTTTCTTTCTTCCTTTCTTTCTTTCTTTCTTTCTTTCTTTCTTTCTTCCTTCCTTCCTTTCTTTCTTTCTTTCTTTCTTTCTTTCTTCCGCCTTTTCTTTGATTTCATTTGAGGCTATTCCCAGACCCCTCACTTCTCTCGTCCAAGATGGCGGATGTAGAATCAAGGAAGGAAGAGACAAGCAAAAGTTGTTATTTTTCAACCATTCCTATCGAAGTTACCGAGGAAATATTGTCATACCTGTCTTCCTATGGACAGCTCCAACAAGCCAAGCGTGTCTGTAAGACATGGCATAGTCTAGTTCACAGAATATGCCAACAAAGAGTGCGTTACTTTTACGATTCTGTTTGTCGTGGTAGACTTTGCTTTCGTGTTGTGCAACAAAGATCGAGAATAACTCCATCTCAGCGCTTCTCTCATAGCAGCTGCGTCGTTGGAAAGTCGATGTATATATTTGGTGGTTGTTCTACATCGAATACAGCATTTAATGATGTGTACGAACTAGATTTAAAAGACCTTAAATGGACAAAATTAAGACTGTCTGGCATCCCTCCTCCCCCGAAGGAGTGTGCTACAATGGTTGTACACAACAACACAATTATTATATTTGGTGGATGGTGCCAGCCATCACGAATGGGAATTGTTTCTAACGCGAAATTTTATAATGGAGTTCATGTGTTAGACTTGGATACTTTATGCTGGAGTACGCCGACCAAGGACTGTCCACAACCTTGTGAACGTGCTGGACATGCTGCATGTGTCGTACAGGATCAGATGGTGATGTTTGGAGGAGCACAGAGACAAACACGGTTAGTCAGGAAGATGTAAGAACATGTCTCTCAAATGGATTTTGTTTCCTAAGTAATCAATTGATGATTTGCAATCATTCCCAAGAGAATAAAATAACAAAAGGCATGGTGGCTATGTTGGATGATATAACAAAATGATTCATTGGAATTTTTTTTGTTAAATTCATCCAACATGGCGGCTATGACATCACATGCAAAGAAGAATAGACCATTATGGAGATGCACAAGCACTTTCAAAAATGTCGCAGGCACAAACATGAAAGAGAAGGATTTTCAGGCAAGATCATGCATGATATTGACACTGCCAGAAAATGCCTTGAGATCATGTATATGCTTGCGATATTTTTGAAAGCACCCATGAATCTCAAAAATGGTCTTTTGCTGGTTTGAAATCATTCCCAATTTAATTTAAGTAACAAAAACCATTTGAGGCTCACAGCATGTGACACTTAGACCTTTTCTGAGATAGAGACCATGGTGCATTGTGGTCTAGCTTGGGTAAAAAACTTCTTTTATTCACAATGCCTTACTGTAATATTGCTGTTTATACCCAAGCTAGGCCAGAATGCACCATGTTTATTGAACTCAGAAAATGCCTATGGGATGCCAAGACCCATATACAGAGGGGTTGATATTGCTTATTCATATTTTTCTTTGTGTATTGCAGATTTAATGATGTATGGATGTTGGATCTCAGTCTGATGTGTTGGACAATGCCGCAGATTACAGGGAAAAGACCAGCTGGTAGATTTGGACACTCACAGGTAATCAGAACCAATAGCATCTTGACATGTACATCAATCATCATCAGCATCATCATCAGCATCACCATCACCATCACCATCACCATCACCATCACCATCACCATCACCATCACCATCACCATCATCATCATCATCATCATCATCACCATCACCATCACCATCATCATCATCATCATCATCACCATCACCATCAGCATCATCATCACCATCACCATCACCATCACCACCACCATCATCACCATCATCATCATCATAATCATCATCATCATCATCATCATCATCATCTTTGCATCATCCTTTTATCATGATCATAATCACCATCATAATCATCCTTTCCATCATTACCACCATCATCATCATCATATCATCATCGTATCATCATCACCATCATCATCACCATCATCATCATCATCATCATCATCATCACCATCATCATCATCACCACCACCACCACCACCACCACCACCACCACCACCACCACCACCACCACCACCACCACCACCACCACCACCACCACCACCACCACCACCACCACCACCACCACCACCACCACCACCATCATCATCATCATCATCATCATCATCATCATCATCATCATCATCATCATCATCATCATCATCATCATCATCATCATCATCATCATCATCATCATCATCATCATCATCATCATCATCATCATCATCATCATCACTGACACCAACATCTAAGTCACAGAATCTTTCCTGTATTACTTGCCAGTATACCATTCATAACATACACATGTAAAAAGTACAATTCCAGATTATCTGATCCTATCTCATTCTTCATCAACATTTCTCTTTATTACAGTGCGATCTTTACATTTCACATTGATATCATTTCTCATTATTTCTATTGTTTTCACAGATGAAGATAAATCCCTACACTGTGCTTATTCTTGGGGGATGTGGTGGCCCAAATATGGTAAGAGGAAGCAAAACTTGTTGTTCAAATTTCTATAAAAATATTTGTGTATTTACATGTTATATGCAACAAATAACCTGGTATACTTTGTGTGCTAGCTCTTCAGTGATGTATGGCTGCTACACCTTAAAACTATGACCTGGTCAGAAATCAAAGTCAAGAATACAGAACTTGAGGCTCCACAGTTATGGTGCCACCCTGCTCTAAATATCATGGACAGAGTAATCGTTTTTAGCACCCCTAAAACCCGTGCTACTTCACCCAACGGTGATGACAGCCAGGATGGACCCAATATTGGGGGTAAAAGGTCGCCAGGCCTCTCACAAATCTCTCCAACACATATGCAAGTGTATACCTTAGACTGTAGTCAACTGATGACAGATAATTACTGCAAATGGGAAAAGACTGCCGAGATGTGTAATGCCCCAGTAGCCACCTCATTACATTCTGTGGTTATGGGTCGAGGGGAAATATTAATATTCGGAGGAATCCATTATACTAGTAGATTACACAACAGTCAAACTGTTGTTAATACTCTCGTACGAGTCACTCCATGTCTATGAATATAACAACTCATGGCAGTTGGGTACTAACTAACTAGTTATGCAATAGTTTTGAGTGGTATAAATCACTATAATTCCCATTATACTCATGAGCCTTTGTGTTGGCTATGAAAATACCAATGACAAGTGGGAAATTCCATGGTGTGTCACGAGAAAGTATTGTATAGCTAACTTATCCCACACCATTGAAAATGCACCTAGACCGCAATGGCTGATGGGAAGGAACAGTGGAATACTATCGAATATACCACGGCTTTTCCAGAATTCTGATTGGCTGTATTTTCAATGGAGTGCATAGATAAATATCTATATAGGATCCAAATGGTATAATTCAAAATATTTGTATCAATAAAATTTGTTTAGAACATTCAAGTATTCTCTTCTAAGGCAAGAGGGAGATAGTGTGAGTTTCAGCAGGTTTTCGACCTCAACCAATAAAAAAAGTTTGAGAATGCTGACGTGTCGTCCAGACACATTGTTTGATAGACTGGGAAACGGCGCGTGCTACGGAATTGATGACATTTGAACCAACCCCGCCAATGAAAACGCTCTGTCGTACACGTTCCCGTCACGGCCACGTTACAGCATGTCCGATCCATAGCTTGATGATACTCTTCACTCACACGAAAATTGTGCTCTGCCATACAGTACGATATGGCATGCTTTCTTGAAGGATCAACGATACACTGTTCTAGAAATTATTCGCATATTACATTATGGTGGCGCCATGTTGGTGGATTTCTCTTTTAATACCACCAACAGGAAATGGTTGCAAACCATCAATATCGGCACGTGATTATGTAGGCATTTCAAAGTTTAGCTGTTTAATAGGCGCAGAAGAGTCAGGCGACACGTCCTTTTTCGTCTCCAACTCCATGTCTCTCTCATTGTAGAAATTAATTTTGTCCTTGATGATCTGGGATTGGAAGATCTTCATGCTTACAATAGCTATAGACGTGGATCGAAACCGTTGATATGGCGTTCGTTCGTCTTCCTTCTTCAAGCACTGAATGGAGAACAATCTATAGAGTAACAATGCTAGAGTAACTGCATTCTTTCCAGCGAAAAATATCTGTAAATCACCGGTTACACCAAGCGCGGTAATCAAATACAGTCTCAAAACTAGAAATGGTCCATCTTGCATGAAGATGCCAGCGAGAATGCCAAATAGATCTCCATGGAGCTGCATCTTGTTCATCGCTTCTTTATTCTTGTCTTTGTCTGTCAGCGAAACTTGGGACTCGGATCTGCCACTGGTGGGGAAAACAAGAAAATAGGTGTGGTTGAGGTGCATTTCTATTCTATTTGAAATCAGCTATGTTTGGGTCACTGACCCACGGTTACTATTGCTGCTGCTGCTGCTGTTGTTCACTGACCCACGGTTACTATTGCTGCTGCTGCTGCTGCTGTTGTTCACTGACCCACGGTTACTATTGCTGCTGCTGCTGCTGCTGTTGTTCACTGACCCACGGTTACTATTGCTGCTGCTGCTGCTGCTGCTGTTCACTGACCCACGGTTACTATTGCTGCTGCTGTTATTGCTATTTGTCTTGTTATTTCTATTGTAACTTTTGTTGTTGATGTTGTCTGTTATTTCTGTTGCCGCTGTCCAGTACTGTTATTGTTGCTATAGTTTCAATGGTTGTTCCTCTTGTTTGTTGCTGTCCAGTACTGTTATTGTTGCTATAGTTTCAATGGTTGTTGCTCCTGTTTGTTTCTGTTGTTGTTTCTGTTGCTGTTGTTGTTGTTGCTGTTGTTGTTTCAGCTGTTGTTGTTTTTGTTGCTGTTGTTATTGTTGTTGTTGATGTTGTTATTATTAAATGCGCGCTTTGTCAACTGTGCCAATATCAATCGGTCAATGTGTGAGCGCAGTGCAATGATCCGCCTGATTAAAGTCACTACCTAGTCACTACCTAGTCACTACCTAGTCACTACCTAGTCACTACCTAGTTCACGCAAACGGTTCCTTACCTGTAAGCACCTCTCTTCCTTCTCTTAGCTTTTTCTTTCTCCTGTTTGGTAATTAGTCTTCTGAGGTATTTCCTCGAGGCTGCTGACATCAGTTCTTTTCGTATGGCTTGTACATTCTATAACACAAAACGAATCAGTTCACCAGGCTCATTACCTATAGTTACTGACGGAATCCTCATCACGATGCACCACTAATGCTCCGCTTCTCACCAATGCGACCCGATTCGATTCCCGGGCTATATGTTGTATGTAAGTAGAGTTGCTTGTTGGTTCTCTCCTGTGCTTCAATTAAGGGTTTTCCCGGGTTCTCTGTTTTTTTTCCTTCATAAAAATACTATTAAATTTCAATTGAATCTGGCGTCGAGAGTTTAGACTGAGTAATCCCTCTCTGCAATCGACGCAAAAAATATATTTGCATTTTTTTACAGACTTCTAGATGAGGATCATACCTGGTTCTTGTCTTCTTCTTCTTCCTCTTCCTCATCATCGTCTACAAATGCTGTGAAACTGAAAGTGAACTGCAACAAACTCCAAGAGTAAAGGGACAGTATTGCTACAACCACGGGGAAGTTTTGCTCGACCTGACAAACAAGAAAAACAGAGCAATCTGAATATGGATATGGACTTTTTTTGGCAGAAACAATAGGTTTTCCATGCGAGTCTCCCATTCGGCAAGAGACACAGGGTTTCTCCCTTTTTCTTTTCTTTTCTTTTCTCTTCTTTTTTAATTTTTTCTTTCTTTCTTTTCTTTTCGTGAAGTAGAAAAATCAGTTTTATTAACACTCTTACTTTCGGTTCTTCAAACGCCCCAAACAGCTCCAGGATATCCGCTGCTATGGCAACGTATTCTAGTAGGAGGGATGATAACTGATCACGTGTTATTGCACCTCGTGGTAAGATCCATCTGCCTATGATGATGATCAGTACCAGTCCTACCTCGGCCATTTTGCATGCGAATCCTTCATCGATAGTTACCTGTATATATGGAATAGAATGAAATAAAATGGGATTAATAAATGGGATTAATTTAGCCGGCAGTGGCATCTTTACAGAGTATAGCTATTCGTTCACCGAAATTCTTTCCAATTGGAATTTACAAGTTGATTTTTCCCCTAGCGACTCTTGCTCAGTATTACTTGTCCATGTTGAGTGACAGGGTACTAATAGTACTACTATAATATGATATATATACTGCTATTATTACTGCTGTTATACTACTGATGCTGCTGCTGCTCAGTCTAGCTGCCGGCTACTCCTACTGGTGTTGCTGCATCTGTAGACTTTCTAAAAGTCCTTTTCAATTTTTGTCGGGGCTTGAGTCTACTGAATCTATCGCTATCTACTACTACTACTACTCATGACTAGTACTGTATTATAACTGCTGCTTATAATAGTCTGCCGGCTACTTCTACTGGTGCTACTGCTGCATCTACCACTAGCTACTACTACCATTGCGCGCTGTTGCGCATACTACCGACCGTCATTGCTATAGTTACCATTGATGTCTTACATACCCCTGATATTAACAGAGTAGGGCCACTGGTTCCAGATACTCTACAATAGAAGATATTAATGTGTAGAATCCAAATACACGGTACCAATGAACACAGATAGAAGAAACAGCTGGGCCAAAAACTGAAAGGAAAATAAAATATTATCCTTGATTCTTGTACCGTTAAAATGGCAAAAACTGACAAACTGAAATATTTGGTATCCAATGAAATCCAGTCAGTTTTTAGTGATAATAGTGAACAGCAACCCAGCCATGTTTTATACTTTGGTGAAAAAGAAAACTTTATTGGCCAAGGCATAGTAGGTACAAGGTTTCTTATGAAGGAAACAAACCCAAACTAATAGTATAGCTGAAAAACAAATGTGTGAACCTATCAGGGTGTGAGTACAGCTGAGGTAGATGAGATTCAAAATCGCAGACTTTTAGAACGTTTTGCGCACGTTTTCATAAAGTCATGATGCAATTTCATGGATCATTTGGCTCGATTTAGAAGGTTAGATGAAACCCTCCTGCCGATACTCTCTCTTACATTCTATACTATTAGAATTGAGTGCTATGGTTAAGCCAGGTAAAGTTTCATCTTCTATTTTATTACTACTCGCCAGATTGGTGGTCACCTCAGCCAAAGTCCTTCAGGTGTACAGCAGTTGATTAACCGAGCATGACAGGATATTTAATATTTAGGGATCTGAATACATATGTAATAAAATAATTGTCTAATTGAGGGACACTCAGGTAAATATCGAAGACTCTGAGTAAACACGAAGGAAACGTTCATAAAGATAGTGTTTGGTTTGATACTAAGTGAGGTTTATGAAGGTTTTTTTTTTCATCACGCATGAAGCAAAAAATAAATTCAGTGATGAAGGTTGTTGTCATGACGCTGTGACCAGAAGACTTTCAAAACGGAAAAACTTGTCTTTAAGAGTAAGATCCTACTCTCCCAAGAAATTTTGAACACAATATAAGTCGTAATAGTGTTTACTTACTATCTATATTCCTGTCCTTTACGAACGATTAGAGTAAACAAGGTTTCTATGACGAGAATACACAGTCCTGTACACACCGCCCAGTACTCTTGGTATCCTGAGAATAACTGAAGCACAATCCATATAACAAACACAGCGTGAACACCAAACAGAACTCTTGTTATTATTGCTCCAATAAACTCTAAAATACTAGGCATTTCTGACACAGAACACGATGGAAACTGCTCTCGAACTTTAGTCCAAATTGAATCACTGAATAACAAAGCAAAATCCAATTGTCGGCCTAGCATTGTTCTTGTTTCTTCTTCCATGTGAAAACCAGATTTGAGCGCCAAGAACAAAAGACCTGTGAACTGACTTTCAATTCAGCTACTTTCCTTTGGGAATTGAAGGTGTAATGGTGTCGATTATTGTCGAGTGGTTCTAGCTAACAATGTGCGCTGGGTTTTATTGAATTTCATTTATTCCCCTTGCTGAGTCGCTACAAACAATATTTAATTTTTCTTTGTATAGTTAGTGATGCGCTAAAAGTGATGAAAATAAGAAAGTAAAACTAATAACTTGACAATAGCTTTGTGGCTAGTTGATGTTGACACAGTACAGTACTGGTGAACTTTTTCTAAATCAAATACGAGGGTTTTTTCATTCAATATCTTGATAATCACGGACAAATGACAGCGGAAATTCAAAGGGAGAATCACAAAATCAACAAAAAAATTTCGCAGCCGATAGCAGTTACTTTATGTCAGTTTTGCAAAACCAAACACAGCCATCTTCTATTGATACATCCGCCTCTTTGCCAATCGTTTTTCATATTTTTAGAAGTTTGACATATTAAAGAAAATATGAATTTCTAAAATACAATTAAAAGACCTGATTTATTTAAATAACCAATAACAGCAGATTCTTAATTGATCTTCTTCTGGACACCACCAGCCGCTTTGAGCGCGCGCGACGCATGCGCAAGAGTCTACTTTTGTTGAAAATAGGCCACACACGAGCTCCACACACGTACAAGAAGAATGATGTAGGCGGGATATTTTGTTTGCTTTGGTTTGAAAAGAAAAGAAAAAAGTCGAAAAAAATAGAAAATATTGATTCTTTTATTCCTAAAACAACGACACCAAGCATAAAATGTTAAATGCATAATTCTGAAAAAAAAATCATTTTACAGTTTCCAGTCTTTACTCACTCGTACAGGCCGAGCGGATAAAAGACTGGTAACATCGTCATGATACAAATTTACATCAGCCCGCTGACCAATAAACAGACAGGCTCAGGCATTCGATTGAATTAATAAGAAGAACACAGGCATGCAGACATTTGATTTTAGGGATTGATCATAATCGAACTACCTCGGCACCATCTTGGTTCGTTCGTCGGAGCCCCCGATATAACACGAACCTAGAATTCCCACCACTTCTAAAATGTCCCGTGATCTCTTCAATGGTCCGTCCCTTGGTTTCTGGGACGAAGAAGAACGTGAAGGTCCAGAAACAAGCAAGAAGAGCCATGAATACCAGGAATGTGTAAGGATATAATGCTTCCTGTAGATAGAAGATATTTGGATATCAGTTGATGTAATTTGGTTGATGATATGCTGTTGTGGATGTGACGTAACCCTGGGATCTTGGACCGAGAAGCACTGGAGCGAGAGAGATTCTGTGTCCCAAGGTATTTTGGGGTATCTTGGAGTAAATTTTGTATAAATGTTACATAGACGCATCGCATGGACGTGCCGTACCGTCAACATTACGGTACCGGAGTATTCTGATTGGACCAGCAATGATCCTGCGGATACCGGGAAAGTAAATGAAGCGAAAGAATATAAAGAATGGTGATAAGAAAACAGTAACAACCCAAACTAAATAGATGGAAATAAAGAAAAGAAGGGACAGAATAGTGAATGATGTTTTACCTGCATGGAAGGGAACGCGATTGCAATAATAAAGTTAGCTATCCAGTTGACCATCGCAGCAACAGCACAGGCAGAAGGACGTGGACCTTGAGAAAACATCTCAGCTGTGATAAACCATGGGATTGCACCTTAATACAACAATTGAAACAAACATTCGTTACCATGGAGAATTATCTTCAACTATATTCCCTTTAATCTGCATTAGGAGTTCAGGGTAAAATTGGTAACAAAATAACTTACAATTTGTGTTGTAATAATGTTGCGCAAGCTGGTGCGCAATAGTTTTGAATGGAAGCGTTTTTAACTAATATAACTTCGAGAGATGTTGCATGAGATTTTTATACTCATGGCAGGAAGTGCTTCCCTTCATTGGCAATATTAGCCTCATTTTGATGCAAAAAAGTAGGTATTCAAAATAGCTGTAAGCTCTAATAAAGAAATATTCACAAGAAAAATACATCCAAAAATAAATCAATTTGTTTTATAAGTTAGCCAAACAGATTAAATTGAATATCAGTTATCATTTCATATCATTGGTTATAAACCAGTATTCATAAAACCATGGCAAAAGTCGCTTTGGCCCTGCTCTGTTCTAACATATAGGTTAATACGTCATGGCCGTACAAAATAGTGTTTTTGGAACCATATGTCCATATGTCAAAACCGGTAATACATCATTTACGTTGGGTCCCGAATTTACTATCGAGGATATTCACCTACATTTAATATGTTTTCCTGTCTTAGGCATTTTTACTATACATTGGTAAATGTCTTTGAAAATTGGTAAATTTGTATTTTTTCTTGCTGATTTTAGGATAATCTTGATATTTTTACTCAATATAACAATTTTTAATACATTCCTCGATACGAAGGTAAGAATTTAAGGACATAAATCCAATCGAAAACCAGCCATGCAAGCCCGCTGATCGACCCAAAAACAAGTGACAGCAAAAAGAGTAAAACAAACAACACCTCTCTTTAGTATAGTTTCGCATGCGGTGCGTTTGTGACCAATACTCCTCTGAAGCACAGAAAATACCATGGATAGCGATGAAAGCCAACCATTAAGGGGTTGAAACTCACTCACCTGGACCGATGAAGAAGAACAGAACAAGAGCCATGGTTGCTATGACAGCGACATATTCTGAGCCATCTGAAGACTATCAAACAAAACAGGACGAAACATTAGAGAACGGTAAACGTGGAAAAACCAACATTTGATGGATCCATGTGTACAGTAATTGCTTGCTTCAGTGCAGGGATTTTCTTCTGAGCCTGTAGTATTGTGGTCAGCGTTCGTTTGGTAAATGGATGAGCCCAGGTTTGGAGAATTCTGTATGAGCTGCATACTACAAACTGATTGGGTTTCAGGTGTGGGCTAGCGTTACTCGAACTTTTGATAGCGTTATGCGCCTCCTGGTGTAATAAGTAAGTAATGACTCGAACTTACACTATAGCAGAAAGCAATAGTCATCACGGCATAAAATATGAACATGCCTCCCAAACCAAACAGCATCAACGTCCTTCTTCCAAGAACCTCTACTAGCTTGACCTGAAAAACACCACACAACACTCAACTCACCAATAAATGAATCCATGATTTAAACAATACAGAACTTACAACCAATCCTGTGCACACGACTCCAACAACACCAATACCACACGTAGCTACTCGACTCTCTGGAACTCCAACTTTCTCGAAAATTCCCGTTGAGTAATAAAATACCTGGAAATTGAACATCAAAAGAGTGTTATAAGTACGATGCCTGGATCTCACTATCGCTGGTTAGTCTGTTATTGTAAGTCTACGCTGTTAGAGACTGCACATTACTTAGACGTGGATTCCAGATCTCAGAGTCACGGTAGCATCCCGAGCTTTATTAGCCGTGAAACCAGTATAACAAGAAACCCTCTTTACCTTGGGCGTAATGTTTTCCCATTTCAGACCACGTGTCATTCTATTGAGATTAAGATTTCTTGTTTGAGTTGTATTCATATTCATGTGTCTTCTCATGTGCAGCCGTTAAACAAAGAAACTATACTCTAGGGAATGACACGTGGTCTTGAGAATAAGATTCTTTCTTTAACTTGTATCCATATTCATTTGTTTTCTCATGCGCAACCGTTAAACAAAGAAATGATACTCTAGGGAATGACACAATGAAATGGGAAAACGTTACGCCCAATTTTAAACTAAAGAGGTCTATTATTACAAGTTTTCTTTTAAATAGAGGTTTTGCACCATCACGTGACGGCATCCATGTTAGATGGCAGCAACAATACAATAGTTTGACATGAGTAAAGGGATTGTACTATTCTGCCATCTAACATGACCACAAAACCTCTATTTTACTGTGACATAACAAGAGAATAATAACACTCACGGCATTAATTCCTCCCAGCTGTTGTGACATCTGCATGACGACACCGATCAGAAGAGGCATCTGGAGGTCACGACGCTTGAACAACTGCAACACACTCACTTTCTCTTCTTTACTTTCCCTGTCTTGTTCGATCTACAAACCATGCAACAAGCAAGGTTATATATATACTTGTACTTAACGTTACCAAGGCGTGGTCAGTCCTACCTCCATATCCTGGATGTCGCTCCTGACGTCATCCGAATTGCGCAATACTTTGAGAGCTGATTTGTGAGTTAGAGAAAGAAGAGGAAAAATAAGAACAGAAATGAGAATATGGACCAGAAAGAGACAGTTTTATGACAATTAGAAGAGCAGAGGAATGGTATAGGGCATGAACGAAAATATCCAAATTGCTCAGAGTTGGCCTAGCTTTCATGCGACATCATGGCCGCCATGTTGGTTGACTTAATTTAGCAAAATATCTGGACTTAGTTTCTTTGTTATGTCAACCAACATGGCAGCCATGTCTTCTGTCCTTGTGCATGTGACGTCATAGCCGCCATGTTGGATGACTTGAACAAAAGATTTGGACTTTGTTATGTCATTCTACATGATGCGCATCATTTTATTCTCAAGGGAAGGATTGCACAACAGATAGGATGCTGGATCACCAGGGAACTTGTGCCTTTTGACTGTTCGAAGTCGTGATAAGTGGAGAAACTGAGACGTAACCTACTGCAGGATACTAACCTTTGACAGCCTCAGCTTCTTTATTCAACACCAGCAGAAGATATCTTGGACTCTTCTGACACCAAGGAAGAGTGATGACCTGCAGGACGGCTGGTATGATACTAAATCCTAGAAGATATGGCCAGCGATTACCTGAACCCAAAGCCTGAACAGAACATGACATTAATATTAGAGTGAGATAATGAATCAAGGTTGGATTAGTGGTAGTGAACTCGTCTTTCACCTCTGGGGTCTCACGTTTGGTTTATATTCTCAGCATCACACTGATGTGAATAGTTTTTTAGGTCTCTTCCTTGACTTAAGGGACTTTTTCTGGGTTGCACCGGTTTTCCTCCCTCTGAAAATCCCAACCACACTAAATTCCAATCTAATCTGTAGGTCAGCAGTGCCTCGACTTTGAACAGCCAAGATGCGCTGTTGTACAATTGAACAGGGCATTAGAGAAAATGACTACAGATAAGACATAGGTCAAGTTTACGTACAGTAAAAACGAATCAAGATACATCGACAAATAACTCACCTGCTTTAGTCCAGTAATGAATCCTAGAAGAAGACCTGTGACAATACCAAACTGATTGAGTGTCCCTAGGGAGCCCCTCAGCTTGACAGGAGCTATTTCTGATAGGTACATAGGGATAATGGCTGTATTTACTCCTGAACAAGGATGACAAAAAATACTTTCAGTATCACCTCGATGTCATATCATTACTTATATATTAGTGTATATTAATTATATCATTAATCTCTAATCTCATACAAGCACCTATAGTATTATTTGCAAATCTTCAATCCTTTCCAAATAATTGATTATTTTGGATAAATTTTGTACAAATTTTTCTTAAGAATATTGAAATAATCAAAGCTAATTAAAACTCAAGAAAAACAATAAAAATAAAAGTTCAACCAATCAGCGCACAGCTTATACATGTCTTTGAGGGCCGTATGTTAGATAACCTTTATAGCTGTTAATACGTATTTTTCCCTCGTAAAAAATAAAGTTTATTGTATTGTATTGTATTGTATTACCGCTGCTGAATCCAATTATGAATCGACCAATAATCAAGAGAGAAGAGGCTTTAGCAACGTATGACAGAGACATGAACAGTGCAGCGAGTACTGTGGGTACGTTGTTCGCCATGATTGCTGTTTTTCTGTACAAAAACAACAAGCAAGTACAATAGATTAGAGTGCTAAGAAAATCCATGTCGAAGTACTAACTATAACATCTAGAGCAATAGACTATCATCTAGGTCAGCTATGGTCAGGGGATTTTGTTTTAAACTGTCTGCAGTCCTTTCATTTCTTTTTAATAAAAAGAAGGCATTCGGGTCTAGCCTGGATACAAACAACACCATATAAGATATGATGAACACAAGGTATATGGAACCTGACCCGGTTGAAACAAAATATTTCACTTGCCAATTTGGCTCATCTTATCCAGCTTCAATAAAACTACTAAATAAGTGATTACCTGCCAAACTTGTCAGCAATATGGGGACCAAGTAGAGCTCCTATCATACCACCAACAGCAAAGATAGCTACTGACACAGACCATTGCAAGTCAGAGAACGAGCCATGTTGATTGAAATAACCCTTGATATCCTGTTAGTCAAACCAATGATAAAAGAACATATCTCAGTTTTCTCCATAGGGAGAGTGAGAGAGAGGGAGCTGTCTGAGCATGTGCAGATGGCCCAGATACTTGGTACAAAGGCTCACTTGATGCACTGCAACACAGTCCCACCCTCCCAGGAACACAGTCTTAGCTTTTCATTCTCGTGTAACAAGGGGTACAAATTGTATCAGCGGTTGTGGTTAACTGATCACATCAAGAGTTCTGCGCTACTGTTTTAAGCGCAAGCTCACATGATGAAAAAGTGGGGCTGTATTTCGTAAAATATGCTATATTTTAAATGTATTTTTCTTGTCAAGCACAATTTTCATTAAATATTGCATATCTTACAAAATATCTTCACTCATTTTCATCACGTGAGCATGCCCTTAGGGCAGTAGCGCGGAACCCTTGATGACAATGGTTCGAAAAGATTGATGCTGAAAGTTTATGGCATCATATACGAACCTCCGTTTCTCCATGTGGGATGAGCGAAAACATTGAAAGTGCTAATTCATGATCTACGCATGCTCACTAAAACGATGTGCGTCAATATTATCACTCATTATCACACTATTGTGACTATTTTCTTTTGGGGATTGCCATGTTGTGAAAACCTCAGACACCGATTCTAAAAATGGTGATTTTTCCCCTTTTTATTCAAACTTTGTCAATCAAAACTTTTATCAGTATATCACTTTTACATGAAAGATCATCTAAAAGTGAGTGAACAGGAAAAGTTTGAATGCTATGGTATTTTTTTCTTTTAAATTATTATGGAATGAATTTACAGATATAAGTATGAGATTTTTATTGATCATTATACTGACTAGCTTCACTTTGGTGTCATTTATACGCTCTACACTGCAGTAACTCCTAAAATAATCCTTTTTTTGTCTCAGCTTTTTCACAAAATCCTTATTTATATTATCTTCTTTCAATTGACATGTTTTGTTTCTCTTGAGGCATTAAATTTAGAAATATGTAAATGAAGGTGGCCATTTTTCGAATGGGTCTATTAGATATACAATAAGCCAGATAAATACCTTGAATGTCTGCAATAAGCCTATGAAGCCCTCGTGCTGTCTATGGCTCATTGCCTCCATTCTCTGTATTTATCTCTTACTAACTAATCACATGTAGGAACCACAATCACTAAGATATCATACAGAAGTCCACACAGACTCGCAGCACTTCACTTGCAATATGCAATGGACCCCCCTTCCAGATAATATACCACCGGCCCCTTGTTTAGGTACTTTAGCTTTTCAAAAAGCACTTGGCAAGAAATTATTATATTATATTGAATAATAGTGGAGTGATTTAAAGGTCAAAATGTCAAGAGATATACTATTCCTATCTTTAGGTTTTCTCAAATGACTTTCGATTTAATATCAGTTTAATTTAACTAAGCTCTAGTTTACAATAGATCAATCTCTGAATCATTCTCTTGTCGTATGATGCAGCAATTTTCCATCAGTTGTCATCTATCATAACATACATGTCATATTGTTTAGTCAGCTAGACTAATTTACATTATGTATATCAACAACTTCACTCATTCATTACATGTAATAACACCTGCAAAATGAGCAGCTTTACTATCCTATCTGAGTTATCTGACTGTGTAGGTTATATAATCCGAACAACTGGTCATAAGAAACATATAAGAATCAAAGGATTTCAGTTGAAACACGTGCAAATAGAAATGGCGGCGATGAAAACAATGTACCGTAGTTTATTTTGGTTCAGTTGGTTATCGCTATTAACTGTATTCAAGATGTAATGAAACAGTATATGAAGAACACGGTGTTTTAAAGTATGTATTTTGATCAAAATATACTGACAAACTAGTGAAGTAGGATAGACAAAAGCCTACCTCCTCTGGAGCGTTTATGCATGACGTGTTGAATCCAAACTGCAAAGAAGAACCAAGAACACAGACTGCAGTCGAATAAACCAGCCAGAAAGTCCAATTTGCATGCCGTTTTATCGGTAGTTGCATTTGTAGTTCACATTTTTCGTCTTGTTCTTTGTTGTGTAACTCATACTTGGCTGATTTACTGTTCACGGCCATGTTTTACAGCTGCTCGTATTACTGTTATGTAATTATGCATACATACAATGCTAATGTGTGACCATAGTTAATAGTCTATTAACTATGGTGTGACGAACACTGTCATAAATATAGCGTGACATTCGTGTTAGCGTGACATTCGTGTTAGCGTGACTGGTGTTCGCCTGACGTACAGCTTACGCACTGAACGACATTTCAAAACGAAACCATTTTACGTTTTTTGAAATTACATTAGTAGGGATCGGCCAAGTAAGTGAGGTAAGTAATGAAGCGAAAATACTTTTTATGATATTCCTTGGTAGCTATCGAAGGCCACATTAGCTCCGTTTGTTGTAGTTTACAAGCAAATTGTTCAGTTGATGGACATGCGGTCCTTCATGGTTCTTCTGTCTTGTCAGACATTTTGCTCTCCATAGATTAAGTTGATAAAAAAACTACTTAATATCAAAGAAATTACTTATTATCACCTTTTTATCATAGACGTTGGAAGTATAAAGCTTCAGTGACCTATATCGAATCGTATTTTAAATTGAGCTATGCGATTTAATAAATACTGAACAACCACGAACGAGGAAGAACAACAATTCCATGGCAGCAAAACGAGCTCAACAATTGGTATACATACTTTGACAACTATATACCAACGTATTCCGTCACCAGCTTAGAAATTTTACAAAACCTCCCACGAATAAGGAATCAAGTCCAACGGAGCGTATTTATTCGATTTCTTTTTTGGTTGAATTGACTTTAAATTTTCTCTTTAAAGACCGAGGTCTATGTTCACTCTTTTCCCGCCAAAAAATAGAATTAGGCAAAATTATGCGGGATAATAATTTACGTTCAGAAAACTAGATCTGAATCCAAGTGGTGGTATTTTACCCCCCCCCCCCCCCCCCCCCCCTCTACTGTATTGCTGGTAGAGAATGAAATAACACGAAAAAGATTCTTCGTGATTACATTGGTATGAAAATTAAATTTACACGTAAAAAGGTTAGGGTTGCTTTGAATCGGTTCCAGGAATTGTTCCTTACAAAGAACCCTTGTTGTTTTAGCCACCGCCTAGCATTCCTTGAGGTCAAATTGATAGTAAATACTATTCTTTACTTCTTTATAATTTGCTGCACACTTTAATCATCGAGCAGCTGTTGTCCATTTGACCTACTATCAGACGTTTCTTCCGGACTTAAAAAAACCCAGCAAGATTCAAGCATGTTTTAAAGGTCTGGGTGCAATTAGCATAAAATTAGCATCAAATCAGTATTTTCTTATTACTCGAAGGATATTTAACATTTGAAAAAACTTGTAAAAAACTGGTAAAACTTGACAAGATGCTTCAGTCAATGATTTCTCTTGTCATGAACAACCAATGTTTCATTTAATTTCTTTAATGGATGTCTTTAGATTTATGCCCAGAATGGTTGAGGCCACTCATGCATCAATATAAGGGAATATATAGGTGACGTGACCAAATCATTTATTCAATTTACCGGATATGAAGTTTGAGTTCTAAATCAAGTTTTATCGTTCTGTAGTGTCTTCACGCCAGCTGCAAGGGAACGAGACGACATGGAATACGCAGCAGTACAGTCAAAAAGAAGACGATCCACTAGCGTCTTGAAAACCTTAGGAAGACTCGGTCTAGAGGATGATGGGGAAAGAGACTGGTACGAGGAGAGCGTGAGACATCTAGACATGTACTTCCCAGACTGGAAAGACTTGCAGAGGACAGTCATGATTCCACCTGCCTTCCCAGTATCTGTACAAGAAGCATCACTAGGAGACATCACAGAGAAACGAGTATACGACTTGCTGGAAGAGTTTGGACAAGCATATCAACAGCCAATGTTTGTGATCCATTCACATCAATTTGCAGACTTGATTGAAGAAAAAAGGAAAGGATTTGAGGGAAACATGAAAAAGTGGAACAAGGGAGAACACGATTTTGTGATCATCCATCGCGAGTATGGATTCATATTTCTGCAGGTGAAAAGCAGTAAATGTGAAGATAGTCAAGCCTTTAAGAAAGCCATATGGCAAATCGACAAAGACATGAAATCCATAAAAACCTTCCTCAATGATTGCTTTACAGACCGGTTGCCACCAGACAACATGGAAAGAGTTCTATACAATTATCCTGGCTTTGTTGTAATGCCAAATTGCCAACCCACAAAGACCTCCATTGATCCTAGGGGAGTTTTCTTGAATGACTGCAAGGACAAGGAATCCTTCAAGAAATGGTGGGATGAGAAAGTGTTCACCAGCAATAATAGGGTTATGAATGAAGAACTTTACGAAGCTCTACTAGTGAGGTAAGAATACGAATCATAATAACATCATAATATTATGATAATGATCATATACTCGTTACTTACTGACGCAGGGGAAAGTCCACCCGATAGAAGTGCCCTGTTTCATTTTTGTGCCAAACGTTCTCCATCTCATTGTGCACTATAGTTCACCTCACTCATGTAAATTACTTTGTGAAATAACGGTTAAAAATTTCGCGTTCTGATTGGCCATTGCAGAGAGAGAGAGTGCGTGCATTATGAGAGCACACAGCACGCGTGTGCACTTTCTTTTTCATCATTCGTGTCAAAAATAACGGCTACTCTAATTTGCATTTTATAAAAGAAATAAAAAAACCTTTCTTGCTGTGCAGTGAGCAGTTATAAAACACTTGGGTATTGGCAGAGCACTCGAGAAGTATTGAGAACGACGCTGCTCGTCGTGCTTCTCCTAATTATAACACTTCTCATACATTTGCACACAGCACGCGCGCGCGTTTTCTATTTCTTCAATAGTATTAATTTAGCATGCATTTATCCCCGCATCTACAGGTTTGTGGCTCTACGTTGTTCGTCTCCAACAATCAGCTCTCAAATTGACGAAACGCACAAGCAAATCGTTCATTTCCATACTCCAGAACAGTTGAAAGGTATGCTGACTGCTGGAGCAGAGCAGTGGTGGGCTGGTCCAGCTGGGAGTGGCAAAACTGTGCTCTTGAAGAGAAAAGTCAAAGAATTAGCCCGGGAAATTCTTGAAGAGAGAGGATCGGAGAAGATTCTAGTTGTGTGTTTCAACAAACCGCTCTCTGTACACCTAAATAACAACTTCCAAGATTGGTGGGGTAAAAACCACTGCCATGCAGGATCTCGACCAGACCAGTCTCCAATCCATGTTTACACTTATGACTCTTTTATCAACAAGGTGTTCACTGAAATACTCCAGCTGAAAGATAGCTCTGAGCAATACAAAGGACAAAAATTCGACAGGAGAAGACATGATGTCGAAAGTTACTTCGAGACTCACGAGTTGCTTTCTCCATCACTCTACCAGTACCAACACATCTTTGTTGACGAAGGACAAGATTTCCATGGGAAGAAATGGCTCAACGTCCTAAGGAAGTTTCACGATGATGTCAACAACAACAACAGCAGCAGCAGCAACGCATTGAACAACAACAGCAACGACAACAACAATAGCAGCAGCAACAACAGCAACACATGGAACAACAACAACAACACTAGCATCAGCAGAAGCAGTGGGTATTTCTGGGTGTTTTTTGACTCCAACCAACACGTTCAGCTGAGGGAAAATGAAAGCATTTCCTGGTTATCCAATCCTAACATCTTTAGGTTGACGAAGGTTCTAAGAAATACAGAGAACATATTCCTTCTAGCCAAGACGTGTTACTCTGGAGATGACAGAAAGGAAATCGTTCTGGGGCATCGAGAAGTTGGATTGAATGTTGAGTACGATGACAGTCTTATGAGCGGCAAATCAAATGGAATCCAAATTATTATCCAACATATCAGAGAGTTACAACGGAAGAAGGTGATGCTAAGAGACATTGTCATCTTGACAAAGACGAAGGATAGTAGTCTTGAGAACCTTCCCATGCCTCATTGTGCTGCGGAACACAATTACAGTGAAGATTTTGTAATTGTCGTCGACAGTATCAGACGTTTCAAAGGGCTGGAGTCAAAGATCGTCATATTGTATGATCCACCATACAAACTGGACGAAAATGTCGTGGAAACATCTGCGTTGTTGTACACTGCAATCTCAAGGTGTTTTTGTTATCTGCTCATCGTGTCAACAGTGGATGGTTGCAAAACTATCAAAGAGAGAGTTGATAAGATGAAATATGGCGGCAAAGAGGAAGCAGATGGCGGCTGTGGAGTTAATTCTAAAGACTGGGACTAACTATTGCCTGCGAAGAACTGTTAGAACTCATTTACTGTTTTACCAAAAGTATTTCTTTTGTATAGAAAGTAACATTGTTGACCATCTTTAGCTGGTGTTTTTATAACATAGCCACGATATTATGCGCGCTCTGATTGGTTGGATATCTATGACAAAGTAAGGGAATGGTCAATGCTTAGCGTGCGTATATCCAGTTCTGGATGCACGCGGGAGGTTGCCTAAGCACTAAAGAAGCGTAGGAGTCGCACGAAGCGTAGCCGAACATTAAAAACTGTCTTTCAAAACACAAAACATTTTGGTTTTTTGCTGTTATAATTTTCCGATGGAAAATACTTTTTGGTGACATTGTTGAAGGACATTTTTTCGCCTAATTTTCTGCGCGCGCGCGTAAGTTGGAAAGATACTTCAGTCCATCTACATGAAACGAACAGCTATGTTATAAAAGCAATGTTCAATGCTTAGCTGTGCGTATATCCAGTTCTGGATGCACGAGGGAGGTTAATTTGCTTAAGCACTCAAGAAGCGTAAGAGTTGCACGAGGCGTAGCCGATGTATCAGATCTAGCAATGGTGACATTTACAATTTCTTTAATTGTCCATTTTGAAAGCTGAAAATTAATTGATGTTAACAGAACGTTTCTCTTAGTTTTCATCCTAAACATGTGATTGAACGTGTAGTTTTGCAAGCCATGTTGGTCATGCCCGCTTGTCAAGGAAGAACAGTAGACTTAAGGAGAGGCTGCATGGAGTAGAAAATTGAATAGCTCACTTCTGAGATATGTTTCACTTGTCACGCACAAAGGTTTCAAAGTGAGGCTCTGTGCTAAATGCTCAGTGATGACACGCGTGAAAAACGTCTGCGCATGCTCTAAGTCCGTATGCAAATTAGTCAAAAGCGTCTTCGTGCTATTGTAAAAATATTCAAATTTGACTTTCACACTTGCCTGAAGAATAGTCTTTACAAAATGCCAAAACTTAAGATCAGTTCTTGAAACTTAAGGCTCATTCTTTCATATTGTCTTTATTAACACATTATCTTGGTCTCACAAAAGTATACCCACAAGTTTTTTTGTATACTCGGAGAAAACAAGCATTTATTTTCTCACTAAAACTCTATAAATTCTTGGAAAGCGTGCTGAAAGGCACGCATGCGCAAACGTTTTTCTCTAGTGTCCTCAGTGATTATATTTGTGACAGGAGAAAAGAATAAATTTAGTACAAAGCCTCGTACTGAAAGCTTTGTGCATGACAAGTGAAGCATATCTCGGAAGTGTGCTATTTATGAATAGAAAACACCAGCTTCGATTTGAATCTATTGTTCTGTGGTCATTCAAGCGAATTAGGGAAAAGTCTATTCTCAAGCTGATCGGCGTGCAACCAGTTGAAGAAAAGTTACCGCATTGTGTCTTACACTTTTCTCAAATTCAGTGTTGCTACGTAATTTTTTTATTTAAAAATGCGTAACTCTATCTTACAATCTAGTAATTAGAGTAAGATAGAGTGGTTCAGATTTTTCGTCTTGTTCTTTGTTGTGTAACTCATACTTGGCTGATTTACTGTTCACGGCCATGTTTCAGTTACAACTGCTTGTATTGTAACTGTAATTCAGTTATTTCATTTTATTTTATTTGACTTAGCCTAACGATGTTTGCAGAAATTAAAATCAAAATATTAACGAATCTGTGAGAGGTTCAGTAATTTTTCTAAAATTAGAGAGACTAGGAATCTATTACAGGTTTTCCCCAATTACAATACACGTATCAAGAGTTCCCCGTTACTGCTCTAAGTGCATGCTCAGGAGATTACAAGGTGGGATAATATTTTGTAAAATATGCTATATTTTAGTTGTATTTTTCTTGTCAAGCAAAATTTTCATTAAATATTAAAGATCACGTACCGTTAAGCGAATTCTGAATCAAATATACCGAAAAATTGCATATTTTACAAAATATTATCCCACTTTTTAATCCCCTGAGCATGTGCTTAGAGCAGTAGCACGGAACTCTTGATGCGTGTATAGATCCTAAAAACTAAAAATCCTAAAATATATGATTTATGCAGAATTGAATTACGTCATTCGGCTGATGTGTGATGAAAAAATGTCACAAATATAGCTTGACATTCGTGTTCGCCTGATGAACAGTAACTCTTTCTTCTTATATTATATCAGAATACTAAAAAATTGAGCACGAATAAATATCAATAAAACAGGACGAACAAGCAAAGCAAGTTTAGCGTAAACATTGCCTCCATATTTCCATACAATTTTTGTAAGGTATATATTAATTCCTTTGGGCTTCCTGTGGTATAATATTTCCAAGAATCCCACCGATGAATCACTGCACTTCGCTTCATCGTGTTGATGATTCGGTTTAGGTGAGACTTCAGAGACTTCCGGCGAAATGACTTTGTGACTGGGTAAGTATCATACTATTATACTAAAATACGTTGATTCTGATTCGTGATGCTAGTATTAAAAGTATTATCTTAATTCTTGTTCTGGACGGAAAGCCTTTTCACAGTTAATGTGTTGTCTTGTTCGAGACAACAGAACTCGTTTCCCGCCATTTCTCTCCGCTTGGTATTTTTCAACTTTATACCATATCTAAAGCATTTTTACGGATTTTAATACTTGGGATACGAAATGTGTGTCATAAGAGTTGAATAAGACCACGATTCAGCCATAATTTTAAGATGAAACAAGCAGATTTTATGTTGTAAGCCTAGCGGTATCATGCAAGACGAATTCATTGAACCTGAGCAGTGGGTGAAGTAAGACTTATTTGTCTACTCTGCTATATAACGCAGCTCCCGTAGCGACTCTGTCAGCACTGAGTTCTAGAACAAGTCTTAGAAAAGACAATTTCTTATTGCCATTTTCTCATTTAAAAAATATTAATCAGTTTCACCTAAGGAACTGTTAAGGACAGACGGTAGAAGAAATACAATATTTCTCAGTTAAGTGACAGTTAAGTTACATTCCAGTTAAATTATTCATTTTACTGAAGATTTCAAAATATTTATTGACCTTTGTTATCTTATATTTGGAAAACACTGAATTAATTATTTATCTGCGTATTCTGTCAAAGAAGAATACGTTGAGAATGAACAATAAAGGTACGCGTATTTTCCCGCCAAAACTCATTAATTAATAATTATCGAACTCGGTGAAAATGTCTGACGTTTTTGACGGTTAAAAGCCCTTCAGACATTTACTCTTATAAGCCATGGAATTTAATTGTCGACGGTTCAAAACTATAAATAAATGCACAGTAACCACTGGTTCCTAGGACACTTTGTACAAACTGATTTCCCCTTTCTTCTAGTTAGTAAATTTTGCAGTTCTTATTATGGATGGAACCAACAAGCCTGGGACTAGACCATCGTCTGCAGACAGAGAAAGTGGATATGAAAGCGATATTGACGTTTCTCCTGTTATAAAAAGCTTAGAGAGAGTGAGGCTTGGAGATGATGGAAAAAGAAATTGGCATGAAGAGAGTATAAATTACTTAAATGAACATTATGGAGAATGGAAAGATCTAAAGACGACTATCATGGTTCCACCTTGTTTACAGTTAGACCCAGAATACTGTACAGCCGGACAAGAAACAGAGAAAAAGATCTTTGACTTGCTAAACGAGTTTGGAGAGAAGTACCATGAACCAATGTTTGTTGTTCACTCGTATAGTTTTAGTGAGCTCATTCACAAGCTTGATAAAGGTTATGAAAATGAGAAAGAATGGGTTAAAGGAGAGCATGACTTTGTGATCATTCACCGTGAATATGGTGTTATTTTTCTTGAGGTGAAAAGTAAGGAAAACACAAAAGGTGTGTATACAGAAGCCTTACGTCAAATTGACAAGGCCAGGGAGGCAACTCTGTCTTTTCTAAAGAAGAGGTATGGCAAATCCAAATCAGTCATTAAAGCTTCCCATAAGTGGCCTGGATTTGTGGTGATGCCAAACTGCAAGAAGCAAGAACAAAACACTCCAAATGACAAAGTGGTATATGAAGAGGACTGTTCCAGCCAAGAGGCTTTCAAACAATGGTGGGATGACAAGATTGCTGGTCCTTCAAAGGAAATAGAACAAGACGTATACAAAGAGCTTGTGATAAGGTGAGTATATTCCCATCCATGACATGGCCTTGTACCCACAGAGTTTCAAAGCATCAGTATAGTGAAATGGTTATTGTATTACTTATCTATACTTTCATCCATCTCTCAATCTATTCATCCATCCTTCAATCTATTCATCCATCCATCCATCCATCCATCCATCCTTCAATCTATTCATCCATCCATCCATCCATCCATCCATCCATCCATCCATCCATCCATCCATCCTTCAATCTATTCATCCATCCATCCATCCTTCAATCTATTCATCCATCCATCCATCCATCCATCCATCCATCCATCCATCCATCCATCCATCCATCCATCCTTCAATCTATTCATCCATCCATCCATCCATCCATCCATCAATCTATTTATCTATTTATCAATCCTCCCATTCATTCATTCATCAATCTATCCATCCATTCACCCTTCTATCCCTTCTATCCATCCATCCCATCCCATCCATCTATTTTTAAACAACTTGGTTGGGTGCCATTAGCTCAAAGTAGGTTATAGCAGAAAGCTGTCATTATGTTCAAAATAGTGAACGGTCTAGCCCCAACCTTACATGAATGAAATGTTTACAAACCAAATAGGCTCAGATTCATATTTCTAAGCCGTTCTGGTAATAATTTCCGACTTCCCAAAGTAAGAACTGATATTTATAAAAACAGTTTTGTGTGCACTGGAGCAAAGTTATGGAATTCCTTACTGGATTCCTTAAAAGAGGAGAGATCTCTTGTAAGGTTTAAAAATAAAATTATCTCTGTACCAAATCTACTTAATTTAGCATTATAGTGTTATATGTCTTTAGTATTAATCAATTAATAATATAGATGCAAAAAGTTCTCACTTCTGATTGGTTTAAAGCAGTGCAGTTTCCCTGAAACACCAGTGCAAAAACGTGAAACACCGGTGCAAAAACCTGAAACACCGGTGCAAATTACATTTTCCGAAAACGGTCTTGAAACCAAATTTTTTTTGATTCTGCTGTTGATAACATTATCAAGCATCAAGACTATGCATTTTCTGATCGCGAAGGAGCAAGTTTAAGCGGTGAAAACGGCTAAAAAGTTGGTGATTTTGTTTGTTTTTGAATTTACTAATAATATACATGAAAAAATTACTCGAATTTGATTGGCTTAGAGCAGTGCAGTTCAAGTGTAACACAGTGCAAAAATCTGTAACACAGTGCAAAAAAGTGTAACACAGTGCAAATTACATTTTCCGAAAACGGTCTTGAAACCAAATTTGTTTTGATTCTGCTGTTGATAACATTATTAAGCATCAAGACTATGCATTTTCCGATCGCGAAGGAACAAGTTTAAGCGGTGAAAACGGCTAAAAAGTTGATGATTTTGTTTGTTTTTGAATAAACTTTTTGTCGGTTTCAGTTGAAGAGCGCGCGCTGCTGACGCTATCTCACGTCATTGAGCGCGCGCTCAGAGTTTTTCTTGAGATTTTCAATGTCGGACGGTAAAGTTTGTAAGGTTTTTCATGTATATTATTAACAAGTAATCATATGGTTTCTCGTTCAATTTGGGATAATTCGCACTCTTGTGTTTTTCAAAGAGCTCAAATTGCACTCGTGTGGGCTGCGTCGGTGTTTCTAATGAAACAGTATGGATAAAAAGTTAAATTTTACACCGTAAAAAATAAGAGAGATCACTTACTGACGTTTCGGACGCTAGTCCTTCGTCGGAGTAACTCTCTTATTTTTTACGGTGTAAAATTTAACTTTTTATCCATACTAACTTCCTATCTACTCACCTATCCATCCATTTACCCATTCGCCCTTCTTCTATCCATCCACTCATCCATTCAACCAACCACCCACCCACCTACCCATCCATCTACCCATTCACCCTTCTATCCATCCATTCATCAATCTATCCATTCATTCAACCACCACCCATCCATCCATCTATCTACCCATTCACCCTTCTATCCATCCATCCATCAGTCTGCACACAGCAAATCAAAAGTTAAGAAAACAGTGGAATCTGAGTAGACTAATGTGCACTTATCGAATGCATGCTGTTCTATTTCTTATCTTCAGGTTTGTCCCTTTTTCCTGTTTATTACCAACCTTAAACCTGCAGATCGACAAGACACACGACAATATTGTTCAAATCTTCACCCCCCGAGAGTTGCAAGCCTGGTATAGTTCTAGTCCAGTCCAGTGGTTTACTGGCCCCGCTGGAAGTGGAAAAACCGTGTTGCTGATAGAGAAGGTGAAAGAGATCGCGAGCAACATAAAGAAAAAAGCAAATATGGAGAGAATACTGGTATTGTGTTTTAACGTTCCCCTCTCTATTCACCTGGAAAATGAGATCAAGGGTTGGTTCAAAATGCAGTATAACACAGATTCATCCCCAGTGAAGATTAAGACATATGACGCCTTCATTAAGGAAGTAGGAGGTTTCGGTGTTGTTGATGACACGGCAGAGTTTGAAATGAGGAGAAAAGAAGTAGAAGAAACGTACACACCCCAAACTGAGGACCAGATGTATGAACACATATTCGTAGATGAAGGGCAAGATCTCTCTGGAGACCAGTGGCCAAAATTGCTGGAAAAGTTACACCACAAACCCGACAAAAGAAGCCGATACTATTTTTGGGTCATGTTTGACAGCAACCAACATGTGCAGCTGACTGAAGCCAACAACCTACCCTGGAGTTATTTGAGCAATGCTTCTCAATTAAAGTATGTCTTCAGGAATACGAAGAACATATTTTTTTTATCAAACAAGTATTTTAAAGACATTTCGGGAGACGGAGAAATCAAGCTTGGACACAACGAGACTGGGATGGAAGTATTTTGGGACAAGGAACTCAAGCAGGACAAGTCAAACACAGCAGAACTCGTGGCCAAATACATAGTTAAGTTACAGGATAAAAAGGTAAAAGCAAGGGACATCACAGTCTTAGCAAGGACTCAGAAAGCTGCTAGTTCTTTGGTTCAAGATCTCGGCTCCGAAAGATTCAAAATACGCGGAGTAGACGCAGTGGAACGCTTGAATGGTGCAGAAAATGCTATAGTTGTCGAAAGTATAAGGAGATTCAAGGGGCTGGAGTCTAAGGTGGTGATTCTATGCGATCCAAAGTGCTGTCCCACTGATAGCGCCGACAAAACACGCCAGCTCATATACACAGCAGTATCGCGGTGTTTCTGTTATTTGATCATAGTTTCAACACCCGATGGTTGTAAGAGAATCAAAAACGTTCCAACTCACATTCCATACTCTACTAGGTCCAGCTCACTCCGAGGAAGAAGGAAAAACGAAACCTCTGTCGAGGAGTTAGCCAGCCTGGAAAATGAACACAGACAAGGAGAAAGACATTCCACGTTTAACCCATATGGAAAGAGGTCACGTGAGAACAATTACGAAAGTGGACCACCTGAAAGAAGAGAGTTTGTGGACAAAACAGACATAGAATTAAGCGATGATGAAACCAGTAAAACTGCAGTAAACATCGACCCTATGGAAGAAAAGCGAATCGTACGCGATTATGAAAGAAAGAAGAAATCCAAGCAATCACGCCCCGTACATGTAGCTGGAAGTGATCTCCTGGAGCCTGGAGATGAATTTATTAAGGATCATATAAGATCAAACGTCTTTTCTAAGTTAGAACCAGTTGTTAAAAAGAACCTTACCTTCACCGCAAGCAACTTGACAGACGAAGACGTTTGCAAGTATGTAGCAAAAATTGAACACAGCAATTACCAAAAACATTGTGCGAAGCATAATTCATGTCCCTACACGAAAGCCATGAGAAAGCTGAAAAGGGATATTGAAAGTGACAATCGAGAAGGAAAACTGAATTCCGAGGTCAGTGAAGCTTTGAAGCAGGAGTGAAATGTTTGAAAATGGTACTGAGTAAAGAGCAAGAAGAGATCATCAGTTGTCAGTGTCACCTGTGGAAAATGACTTGACAAATCAGAGACAAGTCACAGGAATGAAGCCAGCTATGGTAGAACTATAGGATGCATGAACTATATTATTCATTAGTCGCGTTTACGCTGATTATTTCTGTAAATTGTTTGCATGATAGATTTTTAAAAAAGCTATTTTTGCCTCAATATGAGTATTAGATCTGGTTTAACAATATTAACGCAAATTTACAATTTTCATGATATACATTTTGCATGGCTAGAGTTTTTATTTCTTTTTTTAGAGTATTACTTTTATGTATTTCAATAACAAACGATAGTTATTTCCGCGTCATATATTTTATGGTTATAATTATACTTCTTGTAAAGTGTATGATTATCGCCATTGTACATATATTCTTATCAGTTTTACCAATAAATGGGGAGTAAATGAGAACTTTGCGCATCGCTTTCCGTTTTCCTGCTAAAGGAACCTGCTTGTTGTTTCTCGTGGAAGCACTGAAGTGCTGATTACATTGTTGGCAGCATAACTGGTTGGTCATGTTGTACTGTAGTTGTGTCTCCGAGCCGGACAGTTCTTCTGGGTCAGCTAGCGCTACAACAAATCATTACAAAAGGAGGGAAAAAGTTATTACTGAAAATGCTGCAATTTTATCATCAACATATGCTGCATATACTATCTAACAGCGCGGCAAAGAAAAGCTAAATCTGCAGTCAGTGTAACATTTAGCATTCGGCGTAAAAATCAGTATAATCAGTTGATGCAGCAGTACAGACAGATAAACAAGGTGTGACGATGTCTGGTCGGGAGGAAATAATCACACGTGTCAGTTGCGTGACTCCATCTCATGCGATGAAAAAAGGACATCACAGATCAAATGTGACAACATTTTACCATCAGGATTTTCTTTTCGTCTTTTTTACCATAAGAAAGATTCTCATACTGGTGATATAAAACCAGTTTAGCGTGAGCTGTATAGTGACATGCAGTAAATAATGCAACAGAAATATGAATCTATTATAATGGAACATCAATCAGCATCCAGACAGGTCAAATATGCTAAATACTGCATGTTGCTGGTCACTCAACCGGCAACTTGGTTTCCCATCCTCGTCAGTCCAAGAGAGCCACATGTTTTTCTTGTCATTCTGATCGATTTAATCACCATCAACAGTCCTCTTATACCAAACAATATGACAGAGAGTAAGAGATATGTATCAGTGTTTGAAGTTCGTGTCAGATCATTGAATCCATGGACTTTACCATCGTGTGTTCTACCTGTGATGCTCGGCACACTCCTTGCTTGGAAGTCGAGCAACAAGTTTGATCCTTTCTACTTGGTGCTGTGTAGTTTAGTCATTATCGGTACACACGCAGCGGGGAACTTTGTTAATTCTTACTACGAAGCAAGAACCCGGTGTTTCTATTCATCTGCCATCGAGCGTTATTTAACAATACAAGAATCAGCTCGTTGTGCCGTGGTTTCATATTGTATCGTCATCCCGACATTTGCCTTTCTTCTCGTGTTGTCTGGAGCAAATCTCTGGCAGGAGTTGATTATCTTTTTAGTGGGGTTTTCGAGTTCCGTGCTGTTTGGCAACTACTTGAAGAATCTGGCTTTAGGGGAGTTAGCAGTAAGCGCCATCTATGGTCCTTTGTGTGTGATGTTTGCTTATGCTGTTCAGGTTGGACCAGCCAGACAGCTTTCTACACAACTATTGGCCCTGTATTCCCTTCCATTAGCACTGAATACTGAATGCCTGCTCCACAGGTAAGAAAACACACAAAATAGTTATTCATGTTGTTGGTAATATTGTAGTACAAATCTAGGAGTATCAGGTATGCATATTATGTAGCGTGATGGTACTTGAATATCGATTACAATATCAATGAAGAGCGAGGCGTGCGAAGAAGGAATTCAAAAAAGAACTCGTGGCTGACTCGAAGGCCTTGCGTTTGTTATAAGATGGCATTCTGACCATTTATTTAAACTTGTTATTTTCACTAGTGATTGTTTTGCTACTTTGTGTAGCACGGCTGTGAAAGAGAATTGGCTCTAGCCAGCAATATACTCCTTTAGCGTTTGTATTATTAAAATCAAGGTCACTCATCCGTCAACCTTTTAATGGAAAGTTTGCTCAAGTTATTTACGCTGCCATGAAAATATTTACATCACTATGGCTATGCATACTTGGTTATTATAGGGGGGGGGGGGGTGATAAAGGAGCCTGTTTCTTGTAGAATGAATATACACACACTGTGTAATACAAGAAGAGTCAAAACATGCCACCTGTTGTAATGACTATCTAGAGGTCGCTCTACGAGTCCATGGAAAGGAAAAACTTCATGTGTCACTCAACAAACAACGGTTTCTGCTCACTTGATGTTGGTTCAGGGAACCAAACTTAGAACCAAAGACCTAAGTTGTACTGAATTAAGAAAAAACCTTGAGTATTGTTATTGTCGTTGTATTTTCCAGCCAGAACATCCGCTCAATGAAATCCGACAAAGAACGAGGGGCTGGTACACTAGCCGTGTTTCTAGGCAACCGCGCTGCAATGGCGGTCTTTCCTCTTCTTCTTCTCAGTCCTCACATAGTGACGTCAGTCCTTGGTATTTACGTATCCCAGTACTTCTTCTTCCCACTAATATGTCTGCCACTCGCGATGTTAGCCATTCCGTCCTACGAGCAAGAAATGTTGGTTTTACCGCAAAAGACGTCTATTGTAGGCATAGTGTTTGGTGGGCTGTATTTATTGAGCTTCTTATATAACGGTAATAATCTAGGCTATATTCGCATATAAACAAATCTGGCTCTCAGCATGCGTCATTCCTTCGCATAGAAGCGCTGACAAAAATAACTCATGGTATATGTCAGCGCATGCGTGAAGTGTGTTGGTTAGAATAACTACCATTCAGTAAACTCTGACAAATGGAAAATATTTTACAATTTAACATAAATAATTTCGCCGCCCACACTCTTTCCTGGCGGAGACCAAAAGGAACGTGAGTTCTGGGAACGGAAATAAGGCTAAAAATATCCCATTTATAATTCTTTAGTTTTTAAAATACTATTAATAACATGCATTTATCATTATTATTGCTAAACAATAAACGTAAAGTTGTGACCAACAGTGTGTAATCTTATTCAAATAGTAGGGGTTTTGAGAGTAAATGGTTTGAACCCAGATGTAGTAGTTGAGTGAGTAATGTGATTGTCCCGGATGATCACGTTACTCACTCAACAGTAGGGGTTTTGTTTGATCTCTCTGCTTAGAGATGGATTAAAAACTCCTACTAGATGGATCAAAACTCGTATATCGAACTGTGATAGTAGGAGTAGCGCAAGGATCCATTTTTGGTCCTCTACTGTTTAATTTATGTGCATATTATTTATTGAGAGCAAGGGGGAGGGGGTTCGGTTACTTAGAGGACCCTTACATGGGAAAGAAAGAATTGATAACTGTAAGATTTATTGGGGTTGGGCTTCCTGTGGTATTGTATAGAAGATAGCGATACCCTCCTAACCCTTTTACCAGTTGGCCACTATTGTACCTCGGAAATGGGACCTGTACGACATCAATATCTGTTCAATGAAGGCGTTACTTCCATTGGAGTCTGTGAAGTTAAGATGTCTTTGCGATTGCGCAGCAAAGATAGCACGTGACTCCCAAGCTCTTCGTCCTGTTGAACAGCAAATTAAAGTCAAACAATATTCTGTCCATCATGAGCTGCGAAGTAATCACATAAAAGCCCTGATACACGGTGTAACGAGTGATCACAATGTGGCGCGGAACCATGAAATTACATTGTATCTCCAACTGTTGCGCTCGGCAACGAAGCGTGCAACAAGTTCCGTGGTGATGGAACATGCTCTGCAATGATGCTGGCAATGCTCTGATATTTTGCGTGTATTGCTGGCAAGAATTCTGCGCTATGCGGGTTGTTTTCCTTAATTCACCGTTGCTACGTGCGACATCCTGCAGCGTTACTACGCAACAGTCTTCAAACAAGACCAACCTGGAATGTCCAGGAGACAAGTAAACTACAGGAACTTGGCTGAGATGATCCACGATCATCTGATCCACTGCCGCTTAACTAAGAATGAAAAATAATAGTAGGAATATATCTCTCCTCGACAAAAGCTATTCAATGTATAAGGAAAACCTCTCTCAAACAATATCTATTACCGATATAAATCGTTGGGGGAGGGGTGGGACTGTCACGGTTTCCACGGTTATGGGTGGCGTAGTGGTTTACCACTCGCCTCTCAACGCTGTGGTCTGGGTTCGAGACCCGGCTCAGGTTGGATCACATGTGAGTTGAATTTGTTTGATGTGTTGTTCTCTCCTGTGCCACGATGGTTTTTTTTTTTAAATCAACATGTGGGTTGAGTTGCATGCATAGAATATATAATGTAGTGGTAGTGTGTGTGAGTAACAGTTGGCCAAATTGGAAACCAGTAATAAGTTACTGAATTTGTATCCCACTATAAAAAGTGTTTTTTTTTTTTACCTTTAATAGTACAGAGTCAATGGACAGACATCCACCAGTGATTCTTTGTATAGTATAGTTGGGTAATAACCTACGCAAATAACACAATACTGTAAGGTTAGTCATTGTAATCATTAACCTCGATCCCAGGCTAGGGAGAAAGTCTGGGTACGAGTCTATCATTGTTAACGCTAACCCATAACCGACCAATCACATTAAACCATGACACCCAGGTGAACTATTACCTTTCAAGATGAGTATGTAGCCTATCCAATATCACGTGACTAGATTCAGATATCTCCATGGTAACAGTTGATGTGAATCGTAGTTGGTGTTGGGTGAGGCCAAGTTCTTTCATGGCTTCTTCTGATTCCAGCAAACGAAATGACTGGCGCAAAGAGAGAGAAAGTCAAACACTGACTAAGAATGGTGACAGTGTGTTGGGTGTCTTACCGTGTCCTTCATGACTAGAACACCTTGCAGTGGAAGATGGTTGTTATTGGGTGTTAAAGAGAGAAAGCCAAACACTGACTAAGAATGGTGACAGTGTGCTGTGTGTCTTACCGTGTCCTTCATGACTAGAACACCTTGCAGTGGTAGATGGTTGTTATTGGGTGTTAATTTGGCTCTTTTGATATCTATACAAACACAAATACACAAATAAAAAGAATTAACAGATCTTTATTTGTACAATACCGCTGTGTTATAGACTCATGTACTCAGGTTTAGCCTCATTTCAGCAAGCCATCAAGATATTCACAAATACCAACGGTAAAGTAAAGAATGCACAACTTCAACAATACAAACACTTTGAAATTCCACGGGCCTTCACTCGAGCACATGAATATTCTACACAAAATCTAGCCTAACCCTGAGCAACAGAGAACTCGAAACTGGAGTAATTAAACTATGATTATAATCAACCCATCCTAGGTAATCTAACTGGTTACATCTGTGCCTTCAAGCTTTTAGTAAGACCTCATTGGGGATGATCATTATCATTTCTCATAGTGCCTTTATAAGTCACATAAGGCATTATTGGGCGGCATCAGTTACAATCATCTAAACTTGTCACCTACCTGAGGCAGAGATGGCTTCTATTTTTCTCTTCAGCAAACTGAGTGACATATCAACTGTTATACAGGGTTCAGTCGTGACGTACACTGTTTCTCCATTGGCTGGTTTGTAACACTGTATGTCTAATGTGCAAAAATACCATAACTAAATATGAAGCGATGCATTGTGGGATAGAAGAGGGTGAGTGGTGATGGTGATGATGATGATGATGATGGTGATGATGATGATGATGATGGTGATGTTGATGATGATGGTGATGATAAGATTATTTGGAGGGCCGCCATGATTAATATATGGTCATATAGGTGTTTTATTCTCTTTAAATAAAGTTATTACTATTATTCACTTACTAAATTCTTGCATTATTTTCTGTCGTAAGAAATCCATTTTTCCTGCTTCTCCATGAACTAAAATAACATTCTTTGGCTCAGCCTTTCAAGATTAAGAAGAAAAATGACATGAAAATTTATTCCTGGCCATCTTGATCTTCCCAAAACATGAAACTCATTCTAAAAGAAATAACAAACCTACAGCAAACTACTCCAACAGGAAAGGGGAGGGAGAAGAGGAGAAAGGGGAGAGAGCGAGGGAGGGAAGGAAGGAGGGAAGGAAGGAAGGAGAGATGGTAGAAGAGAGGGAGGGAGAAGAGGGTTTAAGTGAGATGACAGCTAAGTAATTCCTCACCTGGCGAATCAATTGCATTATTCCAGAAGCATCAGCATGAGCACTAAAAGACATGTACTGTACTGATAGCTTGACATCAATCTATTCAACAAAGAAAGAATCTGTATTATGGGGTATACATAGAAACTGAGCATAATAAATGAAAAAAATAGTGATATGGTTTTTACCACAGACTATACGTACCACAGTTTTTTTGTCCAACTCAATCTTTTTCTGTCCAGCCAGTACCTTGTGGCCAACAGTACCAGCCACACAATATCCTGGTATAACGACCTGAAATGAAACATTACTTCAGCTGCTTCCCTTCTCTTACATCTCATCCTCCAGAAATATACCCATCCCTTGGAGATTCCTATTCCTAATACATACCATGTTGTTATCATTTGAAGCCCATTTTTTGAAAATCTGCAGAGAAAGTCCTGCATGTAACATCCCAGGTGTCGCAAAAACAACCTTAAAAAAGAAAAAAAAAACAAGAAATGCTCAGTAATGTCTGCCCTGTCCTCTGACTACAATTTTTCTAGCAAATCTAATATATGTAGCTATCTATCTCAGTTAACCTTTTAGTTATTAGTTACTTAACCTCCTGGTAAAAATAGTCACTGTAATGTATAATATGTAATAAGAGGTACTAAATAAAGTATATGTCTATGTCTATGTACAAAATAGAATGCCGCTAGTAGGGTTTTGCAGAAGGAGGAGAACAATGTGGAAAATCTTGAAACAAGTATCATACCATTGGTCCAGGCTGATCAATATATGAACGATCAAATGGCTGTAAAATATATAAATAAACCAAAAATTATCAGTTCTTGTGCTAAAACAAATCAACAGAAGCAAAATAAATTTACAATATATCACATTATTAAAGCATAAACCATTAATCTGTCTTCCTTCTCACCTTAATGTGTTCAAACTCAAACATGTTTCTCTTGATAAAAGTGTTTTTGATTTTTTGGTTTGTCCAGGTGATAAACATCTTGTAGTAGTGATTGGCCTGGAATCATGTAAAATAACATTTTGTCAACCTTCAAATTGAACGGCAGTCAAAATATGCTCCATGTCTAGACATTGTGAAGAAGAGTTAAGTCATTATATACCTTTTCAGTAAGCCCAGTTGAGAAATAAATTGGAGCCTTTAGATTCATTCGTTCCCTGTGTAGGAAAAAAAAAACGTCAACTCCTAGTATGCTACACAGACAAGTATCATTCTCTAATGGATTTTAAAACATGTTTGCTCCATAATAACATGATAAACACAAGGTGTAACATGTCTATGGCAAGAAATCAGTCTTTACCAGTATGTCTCCAGTAAAATACACAGTTCCTGTGCTCTTCCCAATGCAAACACTGGTATAAGAACCTAGAATTCACAACCAAAATATCAGAATCATTGGACAATGAGACATGACCCACAGAGAGAATATTGGGGGAGGGGATGGTGGAAAGCTAACTCTATTCTTGGTGTTTTAAAATTGTTGAGTGGGAGGTTGGGTGGCAGGACTAATATTTTTGGTGAGTTGGTTGAGTGGGTGGACTACATTCCCAGCAGTAGCTTGCCCTTAATAATAATAATAATAACAATAATAATTTATTTATTTAAAGTCGATAACGTGGGAAGTGGTCGCCCAATCTTCCGAGCAATGAGGCTCATGTTAAAAATGCTCAACAAAATCTCGCCCTTGCCAAGATTCCTTTGTAAAGCAGATGTTTGAACTTAATTCTTACTTTGCCTCCTTTGTCAATACATTCATGGACCTTTTTTAAGAAGTCACGTTCTCGACACCTGTTAAAAGATTAAAAAACCATAAGGGGTCATAGATGCTTATCTAATTTTCAAGTAATGATAAGAATAAAATTGAGATATTTTTTTAACCTTTTAGAGTCTCTAATAGTTGTAGCATAAGTTGACTCAGTGATCAAGATATCTGGTCTGCATTTATCAATCCATGCTGACCTGCAAGATAAAGAAAGCCATACCCATCATATTTCAAATTCTACACTCATGAAAATTTCTAGAAAATCAATATTGGGTACAGTTAGTGGTAGTTGTGTATTTACCCAAGATGTCTGTCTGGAGTCATGTTGTAGTCACCCTTTAAGAAAAAAAATATTTTTAGAGATTTATATAATCTTCATCAAATCTTCATCAAAAGTTTAGGGATTTCATTAACTTGCTAGAACAGAAACATAGCCTTAATAATATTAAAACATCACTGACTGATTAAATACAAACTCACTGTGTAAACCACTGATTCTGTGCCAACTTTCATATGGAACATCACAGCACCAAGAACATGGCCGGCATAATATGCCTTGATTTCTAACTCATCATCAACCTTTAAATAGTTTGAATAAAGATATAAATCAAGGTAGAAGAGGCAGCCTCCAAGGTACTTTAACTTGTAACATATCCCTTCCTCCTTGGCATGATGAGAGGAGAGGAGAGGAGAGGAGAGGGATGGGGACAGGAGGTAAAGGTTGAACAAAGGATAGGAGGTACAGTATATGAGTGTATGCACCAGTGACATATGCTGTACAAAATGTACATACCTTGATAGATTGGTGTAGGTTTATTATAGGAAGTACAATACATGAGTGTATGCTCCAGTGACATATGCTGTACATAATGTACATACCTTGATAGATTGGTGTAGGTTTATTGGTATCACCTTCTTCATGCAGTCCTTGATCATCTACAAGTATCATAAATATTAATTACATTAAATAATTTTATTTTCCAGCTCCATTTTTACTTTGATCTCTTACAAAATGAATCTAGTTGAGCACCTGTGATGTAAAGAAGTTTGTTTCCCCTTTTCTTTCAACAGTAATTTTCCTGTAATCTTCCTGTTGTAAAAACAACAATGTAAGTAGTAGCACCAACAGTTTAATATTATGAATACCACATATTTTGCAGCATATTGTTTTGACATACCAATAAGATAGGACATATCGCTTTGGTTGGATGTGACATGTAGATTGGACCATCATAACCAACCATCTCAGAAAAGTACGGCAGAGCTCCACAGTGATCAAGATGAAAATGGCTGCAAAAAAATAAGTAAATTGTTACTATATTTTCTGGAAGAGGATAACTAATGCTCTTCATAATTCTGTGTGTGTTATCTAGTTGCAAGAAGGAAAAAGTTGAGCATTTTCTAACCTTATTAAGACGCAGTCAAGATGTTGGGTTAGTTGACCTGATCTTGTGATATATGAAAAATCTGGGAATCGTCTCTGAAAATACATCATATTAGATAAAGAATTAATACTCAAGGGAATGACAGGTGGTCTGAGATGGGAAAATATTACTGATAAAGGAAGAAATAATCCTTAAGGGAATGACATGATCTGAAAGGTAATGTTGCTCACCTCGTCATTATATCCCATGTGCATACCACAGTCCATCATGATATTCTTGCCTCCAATACTGACCAAAATACAACTTCTTCCAACATCTGAGTTTGAAAAAAGAAACAGATGGTTAAACTCTACTGATATAGTACTTGGGGCAACTACAGAATACCCCGCCAACAATAGAAATCATAGTTATTAATATGTGCATAGGATTTGTAGGATATTCTGTAGGTATACATAGCACTCTTCTCCATACATCTTCCTGTCTGTCTATCAACTTGGTATTTGCAAACTGACTGACTGCTTGTCTAAGCTAGGTATAACTAAGTGTCTGTCTGTCCATGTATGTGTGCAAGATAGCAGACTGTCTGCTCACAGATCTACCACTCTATTCTACTTGCTTTTTTTATCTTGAACAAATAAGTGTCTATCTGCATTTAAACGTAGTAAAATGTGTGTGAGCTACTTACCCTGACCTGCGCCTGCAGTGACCAGAGAGACGCATGGAAAGATACAAGAAAAAAAAACAATGAAACATAATGATACACTGATAGGGCCAGCCATGGTATATATAAACATCAATATATGACAGGATTATTATACATATCAGACAAAGGATATTTGCGCAATGAACTGTTCAGTTAAAGCTAAAAATCTAAATGATACTTTGGAATACATGAAATGAAACCCGAATGAAAACAGTTTTACAAGATAAAAAGCGCACATCAAATACCCGCGTACGAACATAGAAAACTCAATATATCTCTTAACCACTTACCTAATGGCACTACACTGATATTAGGCATTGTGTTGATCAATTATTTTGATAATAATACAGTATTAATGGATAATATTAAAGCATTTTTAGTTTCTATTTTTGGAAAGTTTTCTGACAGACGACCAGCGGATATCCCTTATAATACGTGCGTAAAAGAAGTTGGCGCATATCTTTGTTGTGGTATTGCAGGCCATGAATAAATCAATATTTAATGTGGATCTTTCGTTCGATTAAAATCACTTCCGTGGAACCGTAGCACTTTACTAAATCGTTTATTTAAATTTTAAATCAAATATCCCTGTCCTATCACGAAACGTATTTTTGTTCTTGATTGGTTCAAGTCATGTCTGATCGCAGTTTTCGTCTAGATGTGGTGGTTGATGCTTTTGAAAAGGCCAAACAAGATGAAAGCATTTGTCTGGATGAGTACGTCCGAGGATACGATGAGCTGTGTATCTTCTTTGACTCACTTGGATCCGTGTTTGGATTTATAACCTCAGATGTGAAGGATAAAATAGGAATTCTTCAGCATCACAGAGCAAATGAAAGTGGCGATAAATACGAACATGTGAAGTATATGTTTGATTATGAAGTGGAAAATAAATTAACTGATGCCCAAACTAAACCACTTTCTGGTTCACGAACATTACTCAGGCTACATCGAGCTCTTGCTTTTACCATACTCTTCATGAAGCGACTCAGTGAATCTTGTGAGAACGACAGCTCATCTACATTAGCGTCCGAGTCGTATAACGAAACACTGGCTAAGTATCATCCATGGCTGATCAGAAAAGCTGCCTCTATTGCAATGTATACGTTAGCTAGTGTTGGTGACATGATTAAGAAGGCATCTCCAGCAGATGTAAGCAACGAAGAAGCAAAGAAGCTGTTAAAAGATGCAGTTGATGCTATTCAGCCTGTCTATGATGCTACAGAAGAACTTTATACTTCCTATGATCTCCATGGTCTACCATAACAAGAGGATTATACAGTAATTGTAGCACCACCCACCCCACCCATGGTTACTTGCAATAATTGGGTGTTGACATTTGGGTTCTGTATTCTATAGGGTTTGATATTCAAAATTATGGCCTTTTTTCTTACTTCCTATTGTTATTATGTATGATTGATATAGGGTCAGGTTTTATAATTGGGAGTATGGGATGGTAGAATAATGTGGAAAATTATATTTAGCTGCGACACAGTCCGAAATTATGGACTCCTATTTACATATCTTTTTATTAATACAGTCAACTCTCTTTACAGTGGAGACCCTCAGGACTGTCACTTGGTGTCTGTAATAGTGAACATCTGCAAGAGTTAATTTCTGTTATTTCTTCATCAGTATTGTTTGCTGGGGATTTTGCTGCTTGCTGCAATAGTTAGGGGTCCATAAATATTATATTGGGGTGTCCACAAGGCAAGAGAGTTGACTGTATTAGACAAAAGACAATCTACTAAACATTATTACTCTTCTGTTTCACTTATTAAGTAAAATTATTATACTGGTCTTACGATAGGTCAAATATGGCATTTTATATTCATAGCAAGCAATCTTGACATGAAATATTGTATTTACTATTCAGTATTTACATGCATATCCCTGGTAAAATAGCCCAGATCTTTTGAGATACGAATGCAGTTATGTAAATTATGTCTTTGTAATAAACTATACATTATCTTGATATATAACTGCAGGCTGGGAAAGGCATATTTTCTTATTCACTAAACTTGAGGTGGTTTATTTTCAACATTAAATCTCCCCCAATCTAGTACACAATCTGCAGCAGGATTCTTAATGTGCATTTATTGAAAAGTATTGGAATGATTTTTAACATCATAACACACTATTGATAATACATAATTTCTAGCTTCTAAGAAGTATTTGTGAATGCTTTAAATGTATAAATTTATGGCCTGTAATGAAAGGCAATTGAAAGAAAAATTCCTATATTTATTTTGAAGAAAAACCTCATATAAAATATTCAACTCCTGTTCCATGTAGCAGAATTTGTTCCAATTCAAATGGTATTATATGAAGGAAAGTAAATTCATTCACCATTTGTTTTACGTAATGGGAATATGGAGTAATCCACCTTTTCAGCGATAAGCTTTCACATGGGCACCAAAAGGTTTGGATGTTGTTGAATTGCCATACAATCATTCTAATTTTTGTACAATTTATTGACTTGATTTGCTTATTCTGTTACCAAAATTTTAGCAAAACGTCTTTAAAAATAAAGTATTTAGATAGTTTCTCTAAAATTTTGAGAACAGGTTATGTAAATCAAGTCAGTGAATTGTACAAAAATTAGTACAATCGTATGGCAATTCAACCATGCCCGAAAATTTTGGTAACTGTAACACTATTTACCATGTGAAAGCCTAATGCCAAAAGGAGGATTGACAAAAGATTGACATAAGGGTGAGAGAAATATCCAAGATTCAACTATTTACAGTTTAGTTGTTAAACAATTTTTTCTTTTTTCTCTGTGGTCCCAGAGGTCATAGTTTATAGTTATACTTTTCTTATGTGGGGTAGTCTTGGAGCTATGAGAAAGCTAAGGAGATACAGAAGCCCAAACAAAAAATTCAGTTTTGCCGTTCTCTTTGGTAAAGAAGAAAGTTTATTATCTCGAAACTCTTTCTCTAGTTTGAATGCAAAACCTATGGTGAGTAATGGCAGGTAGTAACGAACTGAGATGTTGACACCCCAAACAACACAGATGACATAAGGTGTAAACAACAACAAACAGTAAACAGCATAGGATGCATGTTTACCAACTAGTATTGTAAGAGTCACTGCTCCAGCCTTCTTGTCATTTTCCATGTCTCTGGTGTTGTTACTGTGTAGTATAGCTTCAGTGTTTAGTGCTAGTGGTATGGCATAGTATAGAGGGAAGCAAGCAAACTGGCCACACTGGATCATGTAGGAGAACAGCACAGCTAGAGGTCCAAATGTAATTAGAATAACGATATCCCCAAGGGCGTAGTACTTCAAACCAATCCCACCAGTGTAAAGAAAAGATCCTGAAAGGCCACCAAAGAACAACAGAGCCAAATGTTCCATCTTGGCAGGTGACAAAGTTACAACGACCAGGAAACAAAACATTGCTACAACGTAAGTCAAAGCGCCAACACGAACTACTTCATCTGGAGTCAGGATGTGATCTACAAGCGTCCTGTCATCTGAAACTTTACTATCTACACCTCGTAGATAATCATAGTATGTATTGACGAGATTGCCCGAGGCATGAACACAGAGTACTGCAATAGTAGTGACTAAAGTCAGAGGGATGTTCAGTTCGCCGTTTGTCTTCCACCCAAGCAACGCGCCAAGAACAACGGGAATTAATGAAGCAGAAAACGACCAAGGACGTAAAGCCAGTAAATACGAACCAAATCGAGAGTGTTTCTTGATAACTTTATCATTTTTAACGTCATTCATGGCTTCTTTATGCCGTTTTCCGTTCATTTTTTTCAGTCGTTTTTTCTGACAAAAACCATCTTTTCACGTGGATTACGCCCACTGTCATGTTGGTCAGCGTATTATCCCATTTCAATCCTAGGCCCCACTCCGCTACATGATCATACAGAAAACCCATATATGTAAATATCGATTTGTCATTTAGAGAAGCAGGATCTAGGAAATAGTGATATTGTTTATGCATACGACGATGGCCAAATGAATGAAGGTGAGGATGGGTATATGGGTGAATGGAATAATCGGTGAATGTGTTGGAAGGATTCGTGTTAAATTCCGGCAGTATTACGGTGGAAGGATTTAAGGATAGGAACAGGTGGATTGGCCGGTGGATGGATTAATTGGGTAGATGGAAGTGTTAGAAGGGTGATAGGTGGTCGGATAGGTGTATGTCGAATGGTTATATGGGTGTTAATGGATCATAAATGGGTGGATGAATAAGTATATTAATGTTAAGGTAGGCTTTACACAGCTTTTGCACTGCGAAGCTCATATCAGTTTTAATACAATTTAAGTTAAAATATCAATGTATTAAAATGTTTTGTGTTATGATCCTGATGAAGGTCAAATCATGAAATACATCTTTTGGGAACTTGCCCGAGGTTGTCAAAATTTCTTGTAGGAAGTGGTCGTTGCATACAGTATACCCCTTGAAATAAAGTTACTACGGATTTGCATTGCAATAGAAAACTTTTAACTTTTGGTGCTCCCGGTAGTAAGCGTCCTGAACAACGTCTAGATTGAAGTTTCCATCGGCCAATCAAGTTACAGCTTTTACAGAGGCTGCATTCATAACGGTATGAGGATTCCAAATCAATCATGACTGTTTATATTAATCTAATCTTCTTGCTGCTACTCTCTTCATCATCTTCGTCGTCGTCTTCTTCCGGTTCTTGGAAAATAGGTTTTGGTTGTGTTCTGAAATCATAAAAACCGTTGTGAATATTCTCGAATACTCTCGACTTCCCTTAGTCCTGGTTACCGTAAGCGTGACGCTTATAGGGTCGTGACACTGTCACGAAGCGCTTTCTCCCCATCCGTCAGTGACGGCCGTGAATTTGCTGCAGAGGTAACAAGAGTTTTCTCCGATACAAGTTATTACTAGACTACACTTCCATGAATCTCCTGCAGAGGTAACAAGAGTATTCTCCGATACAAGTTATTACTAGACTACACTTCCGTAAATCTGCTGCAGAGGTAACAAGAGTATTCTCCGATACAAGTTATTACTAGACTACATACACTTACTTGTCATAAGCCGGTGACACCCAGTAAGGGTCTGATTTTGCTGCCTATAAAATACAAGCATGAATCTCTTGTAACATTTGACTGCGGTAGTAAACAAAGAAATAATACTCAACGGAGTAAGCGCAGCCTCTTATCCGTGTTGTCTTAGGTTCTCCGGTGTAATTTCCACCCACCACAACTCAACTCAACTTCTAAATTTCAATTTGGTCACTGGCCATTTTAAGTGCTTCTCTCGTAAAACAAGGATGATTGATTGATTCTGCTACTTTACAAATGTCTTTCGCTTTTATCCATTCGATGCACACTATGACAACACACCAGCACTATCCAATCAAATTGCTTGGAAGAAGAGGTCATTTTGTTAATATTAACCATGCAATATATTATAAATATGACATACCTCGGCGTGCTTGAGAATCGCTTCACGGGGATGTGAGTCATCTGCTTTCTGCAAAGCGATGTTTTTTACGACAAAAGCAGATAGAGACATACCAGATGTGATCCGACCGCCTTTCCCTGAAAGAAAAAAAAAACCATTCAAGATCAATCTCTTGTCGTATCGCATTAAAAAGGAACAAGGGTTCACATGAAAGGGTTTGTATACATCTCCTTACCTGGCCCAGTAACGGGTAGTTCTGGTCTGTTCGACTTCAAAGGATCTTTTCTTAGTTTTTCTTTTACTTTCTTCATGTTTCTTGGTTGTGATTGGCGATAAATGGGAAGCGCATGAGCTGCAAGTCAAAAATATATAACGTGAACAAAAAGACTTCTAGGAATTGCTTGGTTCTATACTTGACGTCATTTCCTGCAGTCTCATGCGGAATGATGGTTCGTGTTTGACCGCCATTTACAGCAGATAATGAGATTCAAAGCCTTTTATCAGTTGATTAAATTCCACCAATTGCAGGTGAAAGCTACTCTTTTGTGTTTTTTGAGCAGACAACCAGTTTTCTACCATACTGAATGTCATGCAGGAATATACAGACCCGAATATATTGCTTACGGCGTGTTAGACCACTCTATTGATCTTAAATGTAAGTCTTGTAAGTGTCACAGGTGTCATCCAAGATGGCGGACACTGATCACGTGATGCTTGGTGGCCAGGTTTCATGTAATAATAATGTAATACTCACGAGTGATGATATGTTCAGGCAGTGGCATGTCTCGCTGTACTTTATGACGCCTTACTTTACCGACACACAGCTTGGCTCCCCTAAAAAAGAAAAACATCATCATAAAGGATTTTCTTCATTAGCCATTTACCCAACTGTAAGTGGGCTTCCTGTGTTTTTCTCAGTTCGTCCCAGTCTTAGCTTTGTTTATCTTGCCACAGTAAGCCCAATGTTAGACTTTAACTTACTTGTTGCTCTTTTCTGGATCGAAATAGACTTTGACCGTTCCTGTACTGGTGCCTACGACGATTTGGTTCAAACGAGAATGCCATAACAAACTCACTACACTCTACGGAAAACAAAAATGCAAAAAAAATCAGGAACGCGCCTGTATTATCTGGTCAGTGGCCATCGACATAAGAAATGACGTCACTGGAAAGGGAACCTTCTAGTGAATCGAAGAGAGGAGAGCTAAAACAGAGTGAGCTGAGCTAACAGCGTGAAGAATGTTGTGCGCGAGCTAGGTTAGGGAACTGGAACCGTTTCTCTATAACTACCAATCAGCACAGAGAATGGGCATTCAAATATGATTGGCTATGCTGGAACTCTCAAATGATCCTACTTCAAGGTCCATTGAATATTAAAGAGCGTCAGTGATCGATTCCCCTGCTATACACAATAAGCGTGCAAGGGCTAATATTACTTACCGAATCTCCTACTTTGAACTGGTATTCTGGCTGTAAAGTATCTTTATTTAAAAACACAAGCTTGCCATCTCCCTGATTAAACACCAACGCAGAAGAAAACAGATAAACTAGTTAGCACTATGACTAACACATCATCATTCAGTATCATCATACAGTAAAAACCACCTAGAGTATGACTGTAAAAAAACAACACACACGGCAAGGTTACGGTTCGAAATTCAAGATATCCGTGCACGACAACTGATCATCCAATGAAAATGCCGGGACACAGCACTGTGACAGTCATGACACAGTCACGCGGGTAACGACATGGTTACGGCAGGCATGGTCATGACATCGTAAGTCAGTCAGTTAAACTTACCTCTCCTTTTCTTACAGATGTCCCGGTAACAATGAGCCTGTTGTCCGGGCTAAAATAACACGATGTTCTGAAAATATATAATGAAAAAAATAGATGATGAATTTCTTATCCAATCAGAAGTAAGCAACAAGAAATGTTTTTTTTTATATAACACAGGAATCCCAGTTTTAGAAATAACGTTTAAAAGACTGTTTTACGTACTGAGCGTAGTGATTTTGTAATCCAGTAGCAACATTAACCGGGTTCTTGAAATTCCTAAGGTCCCATAATTTAACTGTATCATCACCTGTAAAGATTTTATAAATGACAGTATAAGATTAACAATTGACTTGAACACCATTCTGCAGTCCTCAACTTTCTTCTGAATCACCCCGACCCCCTACTGTAATTTCCCCCACCCCTCCCTCCTGCTCTAAAATATTGCCCCAACCCCACCCTCTGTAATGTATTGTCCTTGCCCCCACCACACCCCCTACAGTAATGTATTGTCCCTACTTCCACCCATCCCCTACTGTAATGTATTGTCCCTGCCCCCACCACACCCCCTACAGTAATGTATTATCCCTACCCCCACCCATCCCCTACTGTAATGTATTGTCCCTGCCCCACCACAACCCCTACTGTAATGTATTGTCCCTGCCCCACCACAACCCCTACTGTAATGTATTGTCCCTGCCCCCACCACACCCCCTAAAGTAATGTATTGTCCCTACCCCCACCCATCCCCTAATGTAATGTATTGTCCCTGCCCCACCACAACCCCTACTGTAATGTATTGTCCCTGCCCCCACCACATCCCCTAAAGTAATGTATTGTCCCTACCCCCACCCATCCCCTAATGTAATGTATTGTCCCTACCCCCACCCATCCCCTAATGTAATGTATTGTCCCTGCCCCACCACAACCCCTACTGTAATGTACTGTCCCTACCCCCACCACAACCCCTACTGTAATGAATTTTCCCTGCCCCCCTCCCTCCCTCCCGTTCTGTGTTTTCCTTTACCTCCTCTTGATACCATGACGTTTCCAGTATGTGAAAAATCGATGCATGAGGTTTCGCTACCAGACGAGTGCGCATCTCGCTTCATCAACGTTGTGTTCACCTGTGTTGAGTCATCAAAAAAAAGTGACGTAGATAAGAAACATTACGAATTCCTTTTCTGTTTTTATTGAGGAACTTTGGGGCCTTTCACGATTTCCCAAATAAAAAAAAATCCTATAACATTTTAGGTATCCCCTTCAAACGTAACATGAATTATTAGATGTTGATGTAAAGATTGTAGTATTACTTGAGGAGTTATTTGCTTGAGGATTAAGTGACAAAAGCAGTTCATCGTATTTCGTGACCGAAAACTTTTGCGTGACAAGAGAAGAGTCTTTTCTCATGTTTATGAAAGGTGGAGTGCTCCGCAGCAATCATGGACTTCACGGTGCTATGGTTATCGCTTTTTCTATCAGTCACTGGATTGAGGCGTTATTTCCCAGAGGGTTGTGTGACAAAAGCAGTTCATCGTGTTTCATGACAACCTTTGCGTGACACCGGCGCGAACAGTCTTCAACTCAAGGGGGTGAAGTGTTCCACAGCAATCATGGACTTCACGGTGCTATGGTTATCGCTTTTCCTATCAGTCACTGGATGTTTTTCAGCAAAGATCGTCATGATGCCACAGTTTGGTCGAAGTCATTTCATCGTGATGGAAAAGCTTGGACATGAGCTCAAACATCGCGGACATGATGTAAGTCAAATAACCTACGAGGATTGTCTACTTTGATGACGTCTAACTCTTTACTTGATAATCTCTGATTTCCATTACGAGGTCATCAAGCAAACTTGAACATGTTATAATTGAATTGAATTGAAGTTCCCGCGGACCCAGATTACCTATATATGAATATTTGTTCTGCAAGAAACAGTTTTGAAGTCAGCTGAATATCTTGTCCTGTCTGCTTCAGAAGCAGCTTTACAGGGTAATACAAGACTGACGTGTCAAACTACATTAAGTTTATTTAGAAGTGTTAAGCAATTCTACTGAGCCTTTCTATGCCGTGCGTTTACGAGGACTTGAAATCGAAGTTAGAAGTCGTTGAAGTTGAATACAAATATTGAAGGACGATTATGTATCCGATTCACTTGTAATTTGATAACCCTTGATGACAGTTCAAATTGCTGCATCACTGAGTTACCACATGTAACATGATGTAATACAACAGCACCAATACGACTCACGTCAGAATGGAGCTGGCTTGGTATGAATCAAAGAGGCTCTTCTTGCATGTCCAAGAATTCAACTCAATTTCAAATACACATTTTAGTAAACGTGTATATATTCCATAAAACGTTTATTCATAACTGAGTTCCAAAGTCGATAAACAATTGACATGAGGAGGATTATGTTGCCATGACGCATCACACGACAGGCACCACTAGTGGAAACGAAATTGGTCCCACCCTCCCCTCCCTCAAAGCTTCCCTGTTATTTATACTGATGTAGTTAATTTTCAAAGTCAGCTTTCTCCTCTCCTCCCACAGTTTCAAGATGGTCTCTTCATTTTGCATTTTACCCTTTGATGAACTTTATCTGAACCTATAAAATACCGATTAATTTGAGAATAGACATCTTCGACTTGGGGGTAATGTTTTCCCATTTCAGACCACGTGTCATTCTCTTGAGAATAAGATTCTTTGTTTGTTGGTCTGAAATGGGAAAACATTACGCCCACGTCGAAGAGGTCTATTGAAGCACTTTCTTGTAGCAGGCAACAACATCTGCATTAAAAAACGATGAAGATGAATCATATCGACTCTAAAAGTGATTGTGCTAGCTGTGTTCAACACATTATGCTATTTATTCTGTGACCCTGAACAATATACAGCCTTTTGAATTTGAAATTCTCATTTAGGTTTCCATTCTTGTTGGTGAAGAATCCAGTTACGCCATTGGAAAACCAAACGTAAAGACGTTTGAGGTTCCCAAAGAAGAAAAGAAAAGACGTGCAGAGCACTTACAAGAGTTATCAAGAGAGCAAACCGATGTCATCAAAGTTTTGTCAAGTCTTTTTAAACGACAGCAAACCTACTGTGATCTGTTACTGAGCAATGACGTCATGATGAAGGAACTGAAGTCAGCAGATGTCTTGATCGGAGATTCTTTGTATCCTTGTTCTTCCCTTGTCGCAGATATGTTGGGGATCCCACATGTGGTGATAGTAATGAGCTCCATAAGAACACCAACGCTAGCGCTGTTTGGCCTTTCTTCCAACCCAGCTTATGTACCTCAGATGAACTCTTTCCGGTCAAAAAACATGGGACTTGTAGACAGGATCATAAATCTGGGATCTTATCTCGTAAACAATTATATTGTCGTCGAAAGCTATCTTTATCCTTTTTATGGAGAACTTAAGGCAAAATACAAGATTAAACCAGAGAAAAGTATTCGAGAAACCATAGCAACCGTAGAAATGATTTTGCTGACGATGAGCCTGGTTACTGACCATCCGCAGCCATTACCACCATGTAAGTAAACACGAATCTAACACACGATCTGATTGGCTGTTTCAATTCAACGGCCAATCAGAAAGCACGTAGTATATCGATTTTTTGTAAAGCATAATAAAGGAAACACCTTCGTATTTGAAAGTTAATTGAAAAAGAGAATTTTTTCTCTTCAGATGTTCGCGAAGTTGGCAACTTTATGCCCAGTCCACCAAAGCCACTTCCAGCCGAGCTAGAGGAGTTTTTTGAGAGATCTGGTGACAATGGTGTTATATATGTATCCTTTGGCTCCATGGTAGACACATTAAGTAACAACATGATTGAGATCATGAATGAAGCTTTCTCTAAAGTGCCTCAGAAAGTCTTGTGGAGGATAAATCTGGGTGAGTATTCCACTATGTTTAGTAACTATCCAAGTTACTCGTGTAGTTCCAGAACTTCTTCAGGGGGAAGGGGGTGGGGCTGCTTAGACCACCGTTAGTCCTTTACACCGAAAGAGGTGAAGGGTATAACTCTTATTAGATAAACAGGCTTTACAAACTAATAAACAAGGTCCCAAGAAGATTGATATCACAAGGAATATAAGGTGTTTTGCCGAGGGAGGAGAACCAATAAACAGCTATACTCACGTCATGGTTGATCAAGGGATCGAACACATGAAAACAACGGCGAGAAACGGGGCATTAGCAGAGTACGCCGAACCTGTTAGTATTCAACTGGATCAGCTGTGATATGAGTTGGAAAACTATGATGGCGTATTTTATGTTTGTAGATAAGTTCAAAGGTCAAGTAGCATCGAATATCAAGGTCGTACAGTGGGTACCACAGAATGATGTCCTGGGACACAACAAGACAAGGCTGTTCTTTACACATGCTGGTGCTAATGGCATGGCTGAAGCTTCTTACCATGGCGTTCCAATGCTCTGCATGCCTTTCTTTAGTGATCAACACGATAATGCACAGATCTTGAAAGACTCAGGGATGGCCGAGGTTGTCTCCTTAAATTCCATCACAACAGAACAATTGACAAAACTTTTAAAACAGCTTATCCAAGAGAAAAGGTAGGTTAAAACAAAGAAGAGTGATTATAGTTCTGTTGACAAAGGAGAACGGTTCACATAACCACTAGTCTGGTACTGGAAGTGCGTGCTGTCACCACACACACATTCCCTGCTTCCTGTGCTTCCAGTTCCTGGTGATTTATCTCACTCCATCCAGATGTTTAACTAAAACCATTGCTTATATTTTCCAAGGTACAAAGAACGAATGTCTTACGTGTCACGTGTCTTGAAGTCGAGCCCACGATCTCCAGTACAACAGGCAGCGGAACTCATTGAATATGTCCATGCTGTGGGTGACTTGAAGCACCTCAAACCCAGGAGCCTGGATCTACCCTTCTATCAGCTATACATGCTGGATGTGATGCTGGTGATTGCTTTAGTGTTGACTGCAGTATTGAGTGTTTTATTCATGTCTGTCAGGCTACTGATAAACATCTGCTGCAGACCTTCCAAGAAAACTAAAACGTCATAACATACGTCCCGTGGGAGGGAGGGAAAGGAGGATACTTCTGGTTTCATTCATCACCTCATCTAGTGATAGTCTTACTGATATTCCTAGAGCACTTATATCAGTAGTAAACTAGAATCCACTGATTATACGAATCTTTGTATCCCAGACCGTTCACACTCCAATAACTAACAGGCAATTAAAGCAGCATGAGAAACTACCTTCATGACATCTGTGTTTTTAACCTCTGTTTTCACTGTTCACAGACATGACATGGAAGAAGACCATTCATGACTCATAAAATATCCTTTACCATCCCTGTCCCACAAACACATTGACTCATAAAATATCCTTTACCATCCCTGCCCCACAAACACATTGACTCATAAAATATCCTTTACCATCCCTGCCCCACAAACACATTGACTCATAAAATATCCTTTACCATCCCTGCCCCACAAACACATTGACTCATAAAATATCCTTTACCATCCCTGTCCCACAAACACATTGACTCATAAAATATCCTTTACCATCCCTGTCCCACAAACACATTGACTCATAAAATATCCTTTACCATCCCTGTCCCACAAACACATTGACTCATAAAATATCCTTTACCATCCCTGTCCCACAAACACATTGACTCATAAAATATCCTTTACCATCCCTGTCCTACAAACACATTGACTCATAAAATATCCTTTACCATCCCTGCCCCACAAACACATTGACTCATAAAATATCCTTTACCATCCCTGTCCCACAAACACATTGACTCATAAAATATCCTTTACCATCCCTGTCCCACAAACACATTGACTCATAAAATATCCTTTACCATCCCTGCCCCAAACACATTGACTCATAAAATATCCTTTACCATCCCTGTCCCACAAACACATTGACTCATAAAATATCCTTTACCATCCCTGCCCCACAAACACATTGACTCATAAAATATCCTTTACCATCCCTGTCCCACAAACACATTGACTCATAAAATATCCTTTACCATCCCTGCCCCACAAACACATTGACTCATAAAATATCCTTTACCATCCCTGCCCCACAAACACATGTACTGACCTGCACTGTGAAATTATACTGACAAATATCAAAATACCCACCAACTATTACATTTTAACCAAAATCAAATTTAAAACTACAATTGGTGATAGTAAAGATAGAGTATTACTAGAATATTACTTGAGGCGTTATTTCCCAGAGGGTTGTGTGACAAAAGCAGTTCATCGTGTTTCATGACAACCTTTGCGTGACACCGGCGCGAACAGTCTTCAACTCAAGGGGGTGAAGTGTTCCACAGCAATCATGGACTTCACGGTGCTATGGTTATCGCTTTTCCTATCAGTCACTGGATGTTTTTCAGCAAAGATCGTCATGATGCCACAGTTTGGTCGAAGTCATTTCATCGTGATGGAAAAGCTTGGACATGAGCTCAAACATCGCGGACATGATGTAAGTCAAATAACCTACGAGGATTGTCTACTTTGATGACGTACGTCTAACTCTTTACTTGATAATCTCTGATTTCCATTACGAGGTCATCAAGCAAACTTGAACATGTTATAATTGAATTGAATTGAAGTTTCCGCGGACCGAGATTGGTTATATATGCAGATTTTTTCAGCAAGAAACAGTTTTGAAGTCAGCTGAATATCTTGTCCTGTCTGCTTCAGAAGCAGCTTTACAGGGTAATACAAGACTGACGTGTGTAGTGACGAGATAATACTATTTTGTAATGAAGATGAACATATTTCAATCGGCAAACACTTCACCATCAAAGCAAATGCTATCTCGTAGACAAGTTGTGGTCCACCACTCTCAACTGAGACAGCATTCACAGCAAGTAATAGATATATATCTAATTCCACACAGACACGATAACGTATATTGCAAATAAAAATGTCTACTAGGAGTATGTGATGTTCTTCTGAAATGTTTGAGATTGGAGTGAGTTTGACTGAGAAAATCCATGTTAAAGTTGAATGCAAATGAGGACAATTCTATATTCGATTTACAGACTTCTCCTATAGGTGACTGATTTCTATTGTCTTTTCATAATTCAGATTTGATAACCCTTGATGACAGTTCAAATTGCTGCATCACTGAGTTACGATGCATGATGTACCACATGCATTATGCTTTGATATACGGTATGCTATAATAGATTACATCACAGCCACAGTGAAGAAGAGACTTTGGCGAGCTAATTCATATCTATCAAACACCCACCCCTCCTACTACAGTTTTAAGAGTGCTCCACGGTTCTCTCACGGTTCCTTCTTCTTTATGATGGATATTATCTATAACCTAAAGAATACCGAGGAACATGGGAAGAATAAGGCTGCTTATTAAAGAGTCTTGCCACTGGCAACAACTCATTTTTGTCTGCAAAGTCGCCATTAACAAACGATGTAAATGAATCACAGTTGAGTCTAGAGGTGATAGTGTCTGTGTTCAAGACATGGTTATATTCATTCTAGAACCCTAAACAACATGCATTTCTAGTAGAACCCAAGAATTTTGAATTTGAAATTCTCATTTAGGTTTCCATTCTTGTTGGTGAAGAATCCAGTTACGCCATTGGAAAACAAAACGTAAAGACGTTTGAGGTTCCTGAAGAAGAAAGGAAAAGACATGCGCAAAATATGCAAGAGTTATCAAGAGGGATAACCGATATAAGAAGAGCACTATCCGTGCTTTTTAAACAACAGCAAACCTACTGTGATCTGTTACTGAGCAATGACGTCATGATGAAGGAACTGAAGTCAGCAGATGTCTTGATCGGAGATTCTTTGTATCCTTGTTCTTCCCTTGTCGCAGATATGTTAGGGATCCCACACGTGGTGATAGCAATGAGTGGTATAGCTGGAACACCAACGCTAGCGCTGTTTGGTGTTTTTCCTAACCCAGCTTATGTACCTCAGATGAATTCTTTCCGGTCAAAAAACATGGGACTTGTAGACAGGATTATAAATCTGGGATCTTATCTCGTGAACTACTATATCGTCGTCGAAAGCTATTATTATCCTTTTTATGGAGAACTGAAGGCAAAATATAAGATTAAACCAGAGAAAAGTATTCGAGAAACCATGGCAACCGTAGAAATGATTTTGCTGACGATGAGCCTGGTTACTGACCATGCGCAGCCATTACCACCATGTAAGTAAACACGCATCTAACACGCGATCTGATTGGCTGTTTCAATTCAACGACCAATCAGAAAGCACGTAGTATATCGATTTTTTGTAAAGCATGATGAAGGAAACACTTTCGTATTTGAAAGTTAATAAAAAAGAGAATTTTTTTCTCTTCAGATCTTCGCGAAGTTGGCAACTTTATGCCCAGTCCACCAAAGCCACTTCCAGCCGAGCTAGAGGAGTTTTTTGAGAGATCTGGTGACAATGGTGTTATATATGTATCCTTTGGCTCCATGGTAGACACATTAAGTAACAACATGATTGAGATCATGAATGAAGCTTTCTCTAAAGTGCCTCAGAAAGTCTTGTGGAGGATAAATCTGGGTGAGTATTCCACTATGTTTAGTAACTATCCAAGTTACTCGTGTAGTTCCAGGGCTTCTTCAGGGGGAAGGGGGTGGGGCTGTTTAGACCACCGTTAGTCCTTTACACCGAAAGGGGGGATTGTCTTAACTTTAAAAAGTTGTTTTTGCGAGGGAAAAAACAGGAACCCGGAGAAAACCCTTGAAGTACAAGAGAGAACTCAACAAGCAACTCTACTCACATATGATGGCGGGTTCAGGGATTGAACCAATGACCACAGCGGTGAGAGGTATGGCGGGTTCAGGGATTGAACCAATGACCACAGCGGTGAGAGGTGGTGCATTAGCATGCAGCTAGATCAGTGACAAGAGATGGTGCATGAAAAGCCATCAGACAGTCATTCTCCTGGTAAAGTAACACAAGGGCGTATTTTATGTTTGTAGATAAGTTTAAAGGTCAAGTAGCATCGAATATCAAGGTCGTACAGTGGGTACCACAGAATGATGTCCTGGGACACCACAAGACAAGGCTGTTCTTTACACATACTGGTGCTAATGGCATGGCTGAAGCTTCTTACCATGGCGTTCCAATGCTTTGTTTGCCATTTTTTGGCGATCAATACGATAATGCACAGATTCTGAAAGACTCAGGGATGGCTGAGGTTGTCTCCTTAAATTCCATCACAACAGAACAATTGACAAAACTTTTAAAACAGCTTATCCAAGAGAAAAGGTAGGTTAAAACAAAGAAAGGTAATTAAAGTTCTGTTTACAAAGGAGATGGATTCACATAACCACTACTCTGGTACTGGAAGTGCGCGCTGTCACCACACACACATTCCCTGCTTCCTGTGCTTCCAGTTCCTGGTGATTTATCTCACTCCATCCAGATGTTTAACTAAAACCATTGCTTATATTTTCCAAGGTACAAAGAACGAATGTCTTACGTGTCACGTGTCTTGAAGTCGAGCCCACGATCTCCAGTACAACAGGCAGCGGAACTCATTGAATATGTCCATGCTGTGGGTGACTTGAAGCACCTCAAACCCAGGAGCCTGGATCTACCCTTCTATCAGCTATACATGCTGGATGTGATGCTGGTGATTGCTTTAGTGTTGACTGCAGTATTGAGTGTTTTATTCATGTCTGTCAGGCTACTGATAAACATCTGCTGCAGACCTTCCAAGAAAACTAAAACGTCATAACATACGTCCCGTGGGAGGGAGGGAAAGGAGGATACTTCTGGTTTCATTCATCACCTCATCTAGTGATAGTCTTACTGATATTCCTAGAGCACTTATATCAGTAGTAAACTAGAATCCACTGATTATACGAATCTTTGTATCCCAGACCGTTCACACTCCAATAACTAACAGGCAATTAAAGCAGCATGAGAAACTACCTTCATGACATCTGTGTTTTTAACCTCTGTTTTCACTGTTCACAGACATGACATGGAAGAAGACCATTCATGACTCATAAAATATCCTTTACCATCCCTGCCCCACAAACACATTGACTCATAAAACATCCTTTACCATCCCTGCCCCACAAACACATTGACTCATAAAATATCCTTTACCATCCCTGCCCCACAAACACATTGACTCATAAAATATCCTTTACCATCCCTGTCCCACAAACACATTGACTCATAAAATATCCTTTACCATCCCTGCCCCACAAACACATTGACTCATAAAATATCCTTTACCATCCCTGCCCCACAAACACATTGACTCATAAAATATCCTTTACCATCCCTGTCCCACAAACACATTGACTCATAAAATATCCTTTACCATCCCTGTCCCACAAACACATTGACTCATAAAATATCCTTTACCATCCCTGCCCCAAACACATTGACTCATAAAATATCCTTTACCATCCCTGTCCCACAAACACATTGACTCATAAAATATCCTTTACCATCCCTGTCCCACAAACACATTGACTCATAAAATATCCTTTACCATCCCTGCCCCACAAACACATTGACTCATAAAATATCCTTTACCATCCCTGCCCCAAACACATTGACTCATAAAATATCCTTTACCATCCCTGCCCCACAAACACATTGACTCATAAAATATCCTTTACCATCCCTGTCCCACAAACACATTGACTCATAAAATATCCTTTACCATCCCTGTCCCACAAACACATTGACTCATAAAATATCCTTTACCATCCCTGCCCCAAACACATTGACTCATAAAATATCCTTTACCATCCCTGCCCCACAAACACATTGACTCATAAAATATCCTTTACCATCCCTGTCCCACAAACACATTGACTCATAAAATATCGTTTACCATCCCTGTCCCACAAACACATTGACTCATAAAATATCCTTTACCATCCCTGCCCCACAAACACATTGACTGACCTGCACGCTGTGCAATTATACTAACAAATATCAAAGTGCACTGAGATTTCACTTACAAATGGTCGCTTTGTATCCCATACTTGAATGGAGCCATCCTGAAGATAGTTAACATAATATATTATTAGCTATGAAGATGGAAAGGTAGAGGAATGTGTGCATAGAAAGGGGAGTTAAGGGGCATAGTTTCAACCTTAAATGATTTACCTGACAAGCAGCAACAATGTATTTACCATCCTTGCTGTAGCAACAATGAGATGGAATCGTCTTCTTGCCTGAAATACAACACAGAAATGCTAAGTTTTTTTTTACAAACATGATACTTGCACTGATCCTTGAATAGAATTACATACATTGTTACACATCTCTTATTCTCCAGACATACAAGTATTAAATAATATTATTAGAAATTCATCTCACCCATTTTATTCTTCGTTTTGATAACTTTTTTGTTCTTGTTGTGGTTATTTACATCCCAAAGTCTCAAAGTCCTAGAAAACATCAAACACTTAACTTTTGTCATAAACTAAAAAGTATTTGTAAATTATCTATACAAATTTTCTATTGTTTCAAATATAGAATGGTTTACGCAAAACAAAAATGTTCTCCTTTGGGAAATGAAACCCTTGTTATACAAAAACATTGGATTATTTCTGTCCTACAACATGACAGCCATAAAATCACAGTATTAGAAATATAGACGTACCCATCATCACTGCAGGTCAAAAACTCTTCCTTTATTTTTGGGTGCCATCGTCCACAGTTGAGTGAAGAAACATGACCCTAAATGAACCATTAGTAAATAGATATAGTGAACAAACTGCTGATATGTTATGTCATGTCAAGAAATGTAACCCAATAACTCAGAGGTGAGAAATGAATGTACTACCATGACCACACCCTACTGTAGATTCCTTATAATGTTACTGACTGTGATTACCTTGGTGTTAGCCATATCTGTAAGATATTGGTCACCCTTAATGCACTCCAGTACTTCAAAACCATCTCTATCCAGAACTTTTGCCTGTTCACAAAAAGAATACATGAAAATGGTACTCTGGGACAGAGATACAGTAATGAAGGGAATCAGACAAAACTGGCATATCTGGAGCAGGAACTTAAATGGAAGAGGGATAACAAGGGAAAACAGTACCAGGACAACAATACAAATACTAACATTCGACAGACAGAGGGACAACAAATGAACAATGAACAGACTAAGATACAGTGAATACTAAACAGTAACATGCAGTGAAGGGACAGGAACATTACTGGACTACTAACCTTTGCATTACCAGATGTGAGAAGAATACAATCACCAGTAATACTGTACTGTGCTGACTTGATTTGATGACATTCAAATGGCTGTAAAGTTCTGAAGGCTCGATGTGTAGCATCCATAGAATTGAAGTCCCAGAATTTGATCTATCACCCCAATAATCACACCTCGTTAACAGGTAATTATGTTGAAGAATGTATACATTACATCCACATTTTGAATCAATAATATTCATAGGATGTTCTATTATTATTATTACATATGGTTCCAATGCATTTTTATTAACACTTTTGAAGTGAAGAAGTGATAAATACAATTAGTACTCCATACCTACAATAAACCTCACCTCATAGTCATAGCTTCCAGTTAAAAGCCGAGAACCTGACGGCTCCAAGGTAATCGCTGAAACCTGAAGTTAACACAGTGTAAACACATGGCCAATGCTGTTGTCATGGAAACAATATATATATATATATATACATCATTTTTTTAGTATGTGTACTTACAGTTTTTGATCCATGTTGAAGAACAACTTCATGACTTATTGGTAATTGGTTTTCTACTTCCTGAAACAGTTATACGCATCACAAGAATGTTAAACATGTCCACAGCCAATCTGAGTAGGTTTAACTTTGAGGGACCTTACTTCTTCATCATCATCTTCATCATCGTCATCGTCATCATCATCTTTCTTCATTTCCATTTTACTCGTTGAAGCTTTTTCTTCCTGTAATGCATCAGAATGAATTTAATTTCATAAATATTTATGTCAACAGTTTGATAAGATAACTACAGACCTTTCTTTCCATCCATGGAGGTAGTATGACAGATGGACCATCTTCATCCTCTTCATCAAGTTGAGAAGACTCTAAAAAAATAATACAGTACAAGACATTAAATTAAAGAAAAGAACTAAAAAAGAGCCAACAAAAAAACATGATATCCTCAACCAGAAATAAATTAACACTGTTTTCATTGCTATGCACTTGTCTAGACAACAGTCATGACAGGGAAATCAGGTAATACACTGCTGTCAGTCAGATTATGTAAAAGCACCATCAATTATGTAATAGACTATTATCAATCAAACAAAGTGTTGGGTAACGGAGTACATGTCCTGATTGACGGCAGTGTATTGCCAGGCAAACTCTATTTACATGTGGGGACTACAGGAATCAAACCCAAGACCTGACCCATAGGACTCACAGTGGCTTATGTTTTAGGGCTATGCCACCCATCATGGTCTACACTGTAACTATAATACAAGAAGTAGGGTACCTTTGGTGCTTGCAGCCATGCTGACTTGTTTAGCTGTTGATTTAGCCTTTTCAAACATCTCCTCTACATTAAAGTTTAGGGCTTGCTTTTTACCTGCATATGTATAGCATGTTAATAAGTATTACTTGTCCTGTTATATCAGAAATGACAATGAATGACCCACCAAATCCTGAAAACCCCATCACAGCAGCCATGTCTGATGCTCCTTCTTCTTCACTGGATTTCTCTTTTAACAAATAAAGTAAAAATAATAAATAGCAGTTCTTTTACCATCTAATTGGTAGACATATACATACTAGCAGAGAACCCTCAGATAAAGGGTTAACAAACTCTACTTGCACATGATTTTGAGTGTTGGAATGATGAACTTGAGATAACAGATGTGAGGGGCATGCAAGTGCACTTTGTCTACGTCTGCCTTGATTCCTGTCTGTTACATATCTCATAATACATAAATCTCATATCAGGCACCACATTTAATTCATCTAACTTCGAACCATGTTTATCATTACCAGTCTGTCTTGGCTTTGATCCAGATGAACTTTGAACTTCTGACCTAGAAGAAGCAGGTTTTTGCCGCGATGAACCAAAGCTACCAAAACCTGATCTTGTTGATGTTTGAGAGCTCACATACTTAGTGTTTCCTGAAGATTTAGTAGAAATAAACTTACTAAAATGATGATAACTAGCGGTAAGCTAGTGTGGGCTGCGTCAGTGTTTCTAATGAAACAGTATGGATAAAAAGTTAAATTTTACACTGTAGAAAATAAGAGAGATCACTTACTGACGTTTCGGACGCTAGTCCTTCGTTAAAGGACTAGTTACTCCGATGAAGGACTAGCGTCCGAAACGTCAGTAAGTGATTTCTCTTATTTTTTACGGTGTAAAATTTAACTTTTTATCCTTACTAAAATGATGCATAATACCGGACAATATGGACCCTGCGGACCCTGCATGCAGAAAGACTGGTGCATATCGTTCAGTTACCAATCAATGGTGGAGGGTATACAATCAATGACACAACGTTGGGCGTCTTTAAACATCGTAAATATAAACATTTTAAATATACAAAAATAATAAACATATATACTAAAACCAACACGATATGTATCCTTTCCTACAGTTGTCTGATAACTTCGCGTATATCATAAATATTATCTAATGTATTACCACGAAGGGCTCTCATTTCCTCAAGGTCTTCTTCATCCATTGTTACGTGACCAGCTAGTCTCTAACGTACTTATTCAACGCTTAAAGCTAAAAAGATAGATATACTAAAACTCTAACCAACTTTTGACGTTCAGTCCGCCATCTTGAATGTCAATTGTGCGTGCGCAATATTCCTGACGGGCTTCCTGTGGTGTAAAAATCACGTGACCAGTGATGCGGAAGCTTCGATCGAAGGAAGAAGAAGGACGAGGGCGTCAAACATATTATGAAATAGAACAGTAACTAGCGAGATCTTACCACGATCTTTACTAGTGAACGTCTATAGGTCATCCAAGATGCCTCCAGTTAGTCGACTAGATATGTGGGCCAATATGGCCGCTTCTTCGTTTGTGAACGTCGACTGTTTGATGCCGAATGGTGTGTTGATCCCGATTGAAGTCAGGATTGAAGCTACTCTCTCCGAAATTAAAGCCAAGTTATGGCGAGAATCTACCAGCTTTCCTCTTTCTAACCTGCTAAGAGACATGGTTAGCTATGTTTTTGTTTGTGTTAACTTGCAAGGTAAAGTGGAAGAGCTAGTTGATGAGAATCGACAGCTTGTTGATGCAAGACCATTCCGACCCATGTTGAAGCTGATTGAGCGAAAGGGTGACAGGGAAGAAAAGTTATTAACTTCAAAGATTGGCGTCCTCATAGGAAAAAACCTTGAGGAATACAAACAAATGCAGAATGCAGAAATTGATGAGTTTAGGCGTCGTTATGGGGAGTTCGTAGAAGGAATAGCTCGTGAACGTAGACAGTTGGAATGGGAAGAAAGAGCCATGTATGCCTATCCTCCAAAAGTAGACTTGGGTGAAAGTGCTCCGGAATTTGTAGAGAGAAATCTCATGGAAAACCGTAGATTCTTGGTGAACGTAGCCATCAGGAATAACAGAGCATCGATGAAAGACATGCATGCGTTTAATGTGTCTGCAGACACCTACCCACAAGAGCTACTGTTACTTGTCTTAAGGAAGAGAGGAGCAATCATGGGAGGAGGAGGACATCATGAAACTGAAAACCTTAAAGATTTTGTGCTGAAGGTTATAGGAAGAGAAAATTACCTCCTGGGAGACTACCCTTTACTTCAATACCAGGTAGGTACAATAATAAGAACAGTCTTTTAAGGATGAAATTTATCAGTAATGTGCCTATCAGCGGCTTCCCTGGGGACTAACCCCAGGCTAATCAGAGAGATTGTAAAATACTAGAAACAATCTTCATGATAAAGAAATGATACTTATTCATTTGTCTCACAATTGAGGGTCATTTGTAGAGGACCTGTGGGTGTGGAAATCTTTGTTTTCAAAGTCCCCTGGTTAGAGTCTTCCATGGCCAACAATCTCCCATCATTTTGAGAAAAAGTAGCTTTAGGTTGAGATAACTGGGGCAATGCAACGTCCAAATGCCCTGTAATGCCCCACATATCTCCCTGGTTAGCCCCCCTTCCCCCTTGGGGAAGCTGCTGATAGATGCATAATACACACAATCCAATGCGCTGTGGGTCAATGTGATCCTGGAAGTAGCAGCCATTCTCCAGAATTAAGTAATGTTAGGAGCTTCTTTGATTACTTATTTTGTTCCTTGAAATTTCACATGTAGACAAGTGACTCAAGGTTCATATTTTAATTTCAGTACATACGAGACTGCGTAGCAAGATGTGAAAGACCAGCACTGTGTCTTGTGAACAGAGATTCTTTGAAAGTGACAGATATAAGTGTGACGGGAAAACAGTCTGTTGATCCAGTAACAAGACCACCCCCACCCCTCCCCCCTCGTGAAGACAGTCTATCATTATGGAGTATTAATACAAACCTGAAAATCAAAATTGTCTCAGCCTTCAATGTGAACACTGGAGAATCTATGAAAGTAAGTATTTCATACTTTGCTTTTTGCAAGACTCTTAACTTTGTAGGATTCAAATATAGGTTTGGGCTGCCTGTGGTTAAATGGCAGAACATTTAAATCCCTTTACTCTCTGGAATTGAATTGTTTTTCATGTAAACCAATTGTATTGTTCCTGCTGAATGGTGCAAAACCTCTATTCAGTTACACATCAAGTAAAAACATCAAGTAAAAACACTGTCTTGTTTTGGTATTGATTTAAGGTTACAGTTCGTGCAGGTATATACCATGGCAACGAAATTCTTTGTGGAATCAACAACACAAAGCCTTGCAATGGTCCTTCTCCAGTTTGGAATGAGTTCCTCAATTTTGATATTCTTGTTTCTGATATACCAAGAATGGCTCGACTCTGTCTAGTGTTGTATGGAGTCTATAATTCCAAGAGGAGAAGAAAAAAAGAGGTAAAAACGTAAATGTTTCTTACTGTAGTTGAATGAATTTATTATTCACAATAATTGTGATTTGATCAGCAAGTATTAGAATTCTATATTTTGATTTATTTAATTGCCCAAAAAAAAAATATTCTCTTAAACATGATATAAGTGTAATAATGTTACCATGTGTGATAATGTTGCATTGTCTCAGGACTCCATTCCTTTGGCCTGGGTAAACACAACCTTATTTGACTACCGTGGCCAACTTCGTCAAGGACCACTCACCCTTGTGACATGGACAGTAACTGAAACAATAGCTGAGCAACTGAACCCCATTGGTACAGTGGTGTCTAATATCAACACTAATACTTCACCAGTTCTTCTTATTGAGTTTCAACGCTATTCCAATACGGTAGTTTACCCACCATATGAGAAGGTACAGTATGTGCAATAGTAACATCAGTATTACCACTGTTTTCTTCCCTACATGATGATAACCATAGTGACAGGCAAATTGGGCAATACACTGTTGCAAATCAGGTTATGTAAAAGTACTAAAAACTTTGTAAATTGATGGTAGCATATTGCTTGATTTCCCTGTCGTGATGGCTGTCTTGATTGGCATGTAGCAATGAAAACAGTTTATATGTTATGATATGTATCAATAATATTACCTATCATATACTGTATAAGTTTAGTATGTTGTTCTAAGGAAAGTAATACAATTTATTAATTTAATCTTCAACATTTTTCTGTTATTGTTTTAGATTGTTGAGTTGGCAGCAGAACACACCCAAGGAGATATCTTTGTAAGTTGTTTATATGAATCAAGTATGTCTTTACACATCAAACCTAAAATATTCTATTTGCTGATTTTTGATATTTTTTCAACAATTTCCAGAAAGCATTTTCTGAAAGTGAGTTGGAAAGGTTGCGTCAGATTATTGACAGAGAGCCACTTGCTCCCATCTTTGAGCAGGACAAGGAGTTTGTGTGGTTGCTAAGGTAACATTATGAAAACAAACAAGGTTTATTAATGTTATAAAGGAGTAGTTTTCACATAACTATTTTATGTTATTCCAGGATTGAGTGCAGAGAAAACTATCCACATGCACTAGGGAAATTACTGAGCTGTATGAAGTGGAACTGCAAGGAAGATGTAGCACAGGTACTACAGTGTACTCCCTCAATGCAGATATACCTTTGAGGTGGACACCTGTCTAAGGTGGACACCTGTCTGGTCCTGGCCAAATTGCCATATATTCTCTGTAATGAAACTCCCTCTAAGACAGACACCTCTCTAAGGCGGAAACTAAGAGCTTGTCCAGAAGGTGTCCACCTGAGGGAGTTCACTGTAACATTAAGTCAAGATTCCTTCTTCCATAGCAACATTGTATTTAGTAAAGAATAAATAATGTATCATCATCTGATAGCAGCAGGAACAACTAAATCTGGACTAATCTGATTTACATGAGAAAATTTAATAATTCCCTTTCACATGCTAAAAGACTCTATTGTTGTGCCTCCTGTCATGACTGTCATCATGTGATAATGCAAAGTATCTCTGTTAGTTATGCTCATCAAAGTCTCTTTCAATTCATAGATGCAAACTCTCCTTCAAATCTGGAAACCTCTAGACCCTGAGCAGGCACTGGAGATTCTAGATTGTAATTATGCTGACCAAAAAGTCAGAGAATTTGCAGTGAGATGTCTTGAGAAGATGAGGTCAGTATAGGCACCCATGATATCTTATATCACAATTACAGAATAACAGAACGTTTTTGTCTTTCAGTGATGATGATCTTAGCCAGTATTTGTTACAACTAGTCCAGGTACAGTATGCATTTGGTTGCTTTATGTTCAGCAAAACATGAAAAGGATTCAATTCTCATTTCATTTTCTGCCATTTCATTCAGGTCCTTAAATTTGAGTCATATTTGGACTGTGATTTAGCAATGTTTATCCTCAAGCGTGCACTCTACAATCAAGTCTTGGGTCACTCTCTGTTTTGGCTGTTAAGAGCTGAGATGCACAATCCTGAAGTGTCTGTAAGATTTGGCTTAATGCTGGAGGCATATCTGAGGGGAGCTCCTGACCATATAAAGAGCTTACAAAAACAGGTTTGTTAGAAAGAATGCACAAAGTTTGACTATAGTGCTTGCAGATGTCACAGGAAAAGGTTGTTTTTCTCTGGGATTCCTAGGATGAAATTTGGGAAAGTAAATGGATGTTCTTGACTTGATTTAACATTACAAAAAACAATCTAGCAAAAACTTGGTAAATATTGCTTCCAGTATTATTATCTCACTGATTTTCTAATAGAATAAAAAATAATTGAAATTTTCTTCAGATTGAAGCATTAAACAAGTTGAAGACCATTACTAGTTTGCTGTACAATGTGGACACCAGGGACAGCAGTAAAAAAGATAAAGGTTTACAGACAATGAGGGAATGCTTGCTACAAAAGACTTATCAGGATGCTTTGTCCAAACTAACATCTCCTCTTGATCCGACCTATAAACTCAGAAGACTGAGGTGAGCTGAATTATGATCACTGTTTCTAACTTTTGCATTTCAAAAGGACCATCAATATGCCAGACTCATGTGTGCTAATAAAAACTTCACCATATACGAACTTTTCAGGGTGGATAAGTTTTTGCTCTTCAAAAAGGACCACCAATATGCCTGATAAAGTGTGCTCAAAAAAGTATTTTCCCCAAACATATTTAAACCCCTGGCTAAATGAGGAAACATATTTTGTTAATTGTTTTGCATGGGAAAACTGGGAAACATTAAGGAAGCATGCGCGTAGTGAACATGTTCCTGAAAAAATGTTTGCCTGTTTGGCCAGGGTTTAACACATTAATCGTTGCAAATTTTCAGAGTGGAAAAGTGTAAGTTTATGGATTCCAAGATGAAACCATTGTGGCTTGATTTTGAAAATCACGATGAACTTGCCACCGATCCTGTGAAGATAATCTTCAAGAGTGGCGATGGTGAGTGTAACATCAGTACAGTATTACTTCCAATAATAAAGCAAACAGCCAATCTTTCTCACCTCTGCTTTTCCTTAGATCTTCGTCAAGACATGTTGACTTTACAGCTAATAAGGATCATGGATCGACTCTGGAAACAAGAAGGACTCGATCTAGAGTAAGTAATAATGAATGATCTTCTTGTCAATTAACATCTGGGTAGCCCTGTCGTTCTCAGTTTTCAAGAGATTCAGCAAAAAGAAAGTTAGAACTCACTAGTCTACCATTTGCAATACAATATTGTCTTACGTTTTTATTTCTGTTTTAGCATGATTCCCTACGGGTGTTTATCCACTGGAAGTAACATTGGTATGATCCAAGTAGTTGATAATGCAGAAACTGTTGCGAAGATTCAAACACGACAAGAAGGAGCGATATCTGGTGCTTTTACTAAAGGATGTATCCTGCATTGGTTACACAGTTGGCATCAGGGAAAAGACGAGTAAGAAAAACACTTAGTCTCTTGCTTTATCTACCATTGGCCAAGGGTAGCAAAAAAAAAAAAAACTTGCCGACTCATGTTAGCCTCCTTTGCAAACGTTATTTGTGTCGGTCTACTTGCGCACTCTGTCTGTCTGTCCGGTAACCAAAGAAAAAACCTAACAAATGAATAGAAATTAGACTTATTATCTTTCACAATGTTAAGCCAAACTTTTCTTGGGGCCCTCGCTACGCTCCTGCCGTTGGCCAATTTAAGAGCAGTTTAAGAAGATTTTTGACTTTTTTTTTAGTTTGAATGAAGCAATACGTAGGTTCACCATGTCATGTGCTGGATATTGTGTGGCTACGTATGTACTGGGAGTAGGTGACAGACACAGCGATAACATCATGGTGTCCAAGACAGGGCAGGTAACAACCAATCCAACAGAGGCTTTGCACCATTACTACATCACTTGATGGCAGCCACGACAGGAGGCAGGAACAATAGAATCTGGTCTAATCTGATTTACATGAGAAACAATTCATTTTCCCAGGGGAAAAAGACTCTATTGTTGTGCCTCCTGTCATGGCTGCCATCACGTGTTAGTACAAAGTCTTTATAGACACAACCAGTGATGCAGTATTAATACTTGTATCTGACTTTCAGCTCTTCCACATCGACTTCGGCCATTTTCTTGGTAACTTTAAAGTAAAGTTTGGTATTCGTCGAGAGAGAGTCCCTTTCGTCTTGACAGATCATTTTGTCCACGTGATAACCAAAGGAAGAACCGACCGCAAAGCCGAGGACACTGAAGAATTCCAGTAGTAAGAAACTAAATTTATCTTATTTTGTCAGTAAACCCCTAGAAAATGCCATCATTAAATCAGTTACAAAGCTGATGTCTGTTTTCCTATTCCAAAAGCTTAGTTTTCTTTTTAACTAAATAAGCAAAGGAAAAGTTACTCTAGCAAGTCCGCCATTGAGGAGTTTTGTTTAGGCTGGTACACTTTTTTCCTGGGAGGTCTGGGCGGATTGTACGGTGTTGAGGTTGAGACGATAATACTGACTAGAATAACCAATCAAGTGTATCACATTCAGGCAGAAAGGAGCTTGTGTGTCTCAGTGTCTCCAAACAATTACATCTAATAACTTTTGCTGTTCAGTTTCAGAGGGATTTGCGAGAAGGCGTTCCTGATTCTTCGTCGAAAGGGGTCACTGTTGATCAACCTGTTTGTAATGATGTTATCTGCTGGAATACCTGAACTTCGTACAGCCAATGACATCGGTTACCTCAGGAAAACTTTGAATCTCGAGGTCTCTGAAGACGAGGCTGTCAAGCAGTTTAATAAACGACTAAAAGAAGCTCTTGATAATAGCTGGAAAACCAGTATTAACTGGGCCGTACATAATAAGGTTCGAAATAACTAAAGGAGCATGCGCATTGCGATCCATCCGCTGAAACATTACTGACATTTCTCGTACCGTTAACTCAGCTGAGTATAAGTTAATAAACGTTTAGTAAGTTTTCATGGAAAGAGGGGAAAAATAGGTCTTGAATGGACGAATAAGAATAGGAAATATTCGTTAGCATCTAGTCAATGAAATATTTTTAAGACCCGTGTCTTTTGAAAATAGAAGCGGCCACAATAGAGATTTACGATTGAAGTATAAACAAATCGAGGCAACTAAATCAACTGAACACGATTGCAAAGCAATTGAACATTTGTTGTGTATCATCCAAAGAAACCATGTAGAACTAGACATCCACTGCCTTGGGCAGGTTTTAAAGAGAACAATTGTAAAATTTTGTATATTAATATATTTTATAGTTAAAAAATAAAGCCGTGAATTAATGATGTGATTGTCAGATGTTTTTGGAGTGGCTTGTGGTTGGTTTACACAAGATGACGTTACTAAACACACATTAAACGATGCGCCAATAGCTCTCACCCAATACATGGCCGATATGAAGTACTTTAGTTCAAACAAACTTTTGACATTTATTATCATGACTTACATGACTACAGGACTTACATGCAAATTATGCGCATTAATATACAAATAATACTTACTCCTATTGGATGCGGTAAAACGTATAAATATAGCTATTGTACATTGTTAGATCAAGTTAGAGCTACTTATCCTTATCTACTTCAACATCCATGTCTGAACGATATAGAAGATTGATAACGAATTCACATCGCTTAGGATCATGGGAATCCCAAAAATTCGACCCATAATTCCTTGCGAGATGAGTCTTTACAGCTGCTGACTTAAGGACTACAATAGTTACCTTGATGCATATTGCGTGCTTATTAATGCCAGGTGACCAAGCCAGTTGAGGTACAGACAGTAAATCAGACGAAAAACTGATGAAACGTAACAAGGTATAAAGTATAAGATCACATTACACTGTAATCACATGCAGATACTAGGCTAGTTAAGAAAGCAAAGTCAGGATCAGTACATGGTACAAATATGGTGAACTCGATCCAAGAGTGTTCCAGTCAGTTTCAACCTCATTGTCGATGTTACTCTAGTTTTAATCTTTTGCTACTAAGAACATCTCTACTCCTTTCTCCCTTACGTAGTTTTATCTTGATTACTTCAGTTATACCTAGTACCAGGCTTTACTCAGTTACCCTTCTCACTCCGTCAGGAAAGATCGCCGAGGACTAAGTCCATCATACTCTACAAAACTCCAATCATTTTATACACTGCAAACATCCATCTCTAATAATATCTATGCAAGCTTATCTTACTAATGATTAGCACTAGTTCTCAGTCTCTTCTTGATTATGAGTTAATGCTACAGTTATCTTGGTTCAGTTACTCATCCCATTCTAAGCCCCAAGAAGGATTCCAGAGAATGAAGACTGGCTGGAAATGGTGATAGGATTACCCGAGCTGTTTTCCACGAATACAGATGAGTACTGGCCAGCCTGAACATCAAAGATGCATACTTGTTAGATGATCCTCAGAGAAAAAGGAATGCAGGCTCAACAAATGAGAATAGAGCTTTTTAAAGATGTGACGTATTTCCGACCGAGTTCGGACTGCTCACAAAACCCGCTAATTTCAAGCAAAAAGTGTTATCAATGATTTAACCTCCACCTGAAACATTTCGAACTTTGGACAACAAATCCTGTCATGAAGAAATAGTAAGAAAAATCTTTACAGATCTACTCTTTATTTTGGACCCAGAAGTCGTATTCTAATGCGATTGACCTCACATTTCAAAGCCCTATAGACTTACTGCAAATGCGCAATCATAAACGATGATTTAAGTATCCATCTTACCTTCAGCAAAAGAATTCCATGTAAGGAAATCGTGAAGACCTTGCTGTTACTGTTCAGACCCGTCACTGTCAACAGAGATCTAAAAATAGATCATTCTTATGAGTCACGTGACATGATAACCAAAGATTCCCAAGGGGGTGGGGGTAGGGGGTACGGTACTTACGTGTTGTGGTCACAAAGAGAGTTGATACAGATTCGCAGTTTGATATTGTCACGTGGTCTGAGGTTAGCATCTCTAGCGCGCAGTACGTGTAGGCTGCACGAAAATTGGTAAACACCAGTGTACCGTGCAATGTAACGTCCATTCTTGTAGTCAATGTCGTTACCTCGCACAAATGTCCCAGAACTACCAACCTTCAAAATACAAGAATCGATCGTTAGTGTGTTTTTGTTTCACTGACGGGCCGCTATCAAGAGTGTTGGTGATCAACTTACGTGTGATTTGTAGTTATTCAGCTCGTGTAAAGTCTTCTTAGCGATTTGAAGCTCGTTCCGTAGTTCCACATGAAAAGCTGACACGAGATCAGGTACTCCTGACGCCATAAGACTTATGTTCTAAAGGAAAACAGAACATAACTGTGCATTATGATCATTGGTCTTGAGCAACCAGGAAAACAGAACATAACTGTGCATTATGATCATTGGTCTTGAGAAACAAGGAAAACCGAGGCGCGAAAACTTACATCTGAGAGTCTTCTTGATCTTTTCTGTGCAGACTCTACAGACAAGAAAATTAAAATAGTTGAAAAAAAATGACACTAACTGTAATGAGATCACTTAGAAGCTTACCTCGCACAAGATTGCGAAACTCCAACATCATATGCGCTTCAGTAACAACAGCTCCTGCAGGACCCCGGGGTCCGGGAGGGCCGGGTGGTCCAGGGGGGCAAGGTTGGACGGATTTTCTCTAAGACAATATACATAATGTAAATAAAAGTCACTGTTCACTTGAGCCTGCATCTATGTTCAACATTGGAGGTGTCATGCATATCAAGTTGATCACAAGGCAGTACCCATCCCATCAGACACTGCACATGGAGTCACAAAAAAGTACCCATCCCATCAGACACTGCACATGGAGTCACAAAAAAGTACCCATCCCATCAGACACTGCGCATCGAGTCACAAGACAGTACCCATCCCATCAGACACTGCGCACGGAGTCACAAGGCTGTACACGTCCCATCAGACACTGCGCACGGAGTCACAAGGCAGTACCCATCCCATCAGACACTGCGCACGGAGTCACAAGGCAGTACCCATCCCATCAGACACTGCGCACGGAGTCACAAGGCAATACACATCCCATCAGACACTGTACATCGAGTCACAAGGCAGTACCCATCCCATCAGACACTACGCATCGAGTCACAAGGCAGTACCCATCCCATCAGACACTGTACATCGAGACACAAGGCAGTACACATCCCATCAGACACTGCGCACGGAGTTACAAGGCAATACACATCCAATCAGACACTGTACATCGAGTCACAAGGCAGTACCCATCCCATCAGACACTGCGCATCGAGTCACAAGGCAGTACACATCCCATCAGACACTGCGCATCGAGTCACAAGGCAGTACACATCCCATCAGACACTGCGCACGGAGTTACAAGGCAATACACATCCAATCAGACACTGTACATCGAGTCACAAGGCAGTACCCATCCCATCAGACACTGTACATCGAGTCACAAGGCAGTACCCATCCCATCAGACACTGCGCATCGAGTCACAAGGCAGTACACATCCCATCAGACACTGCGCACGGAGTTACAAGGCAATACACATCCAATCAGACACTGTACATCGAGTCACAAGGCAATATACATCCAATCAGACACTGCGCAAAGAGACGCAAGGCAATGCACATCCCATCAGACACTGCGCAAAGAGACGCAAGGCAATACACATCCCATCAGACACTGCGCAGAGACGCAAGGCAATGCACATCCCATCAGACACTGCGCAAAGAGACGCAAGGCAATACACATCCAATCAGACACTGCGCAAAGAGACGCAAGGCAATGCACATTCCATCAGACACTGCACAAAGAGACGCAAGGCAATGCACATCCCATCAGACACTGCGCAAAGAGACGCAAGACAATACACATCCCATTAGATACTGCACATCAAGTCACAAGGCAATACACATTCTACCAGTCACTAGTTTAAAGTATCGTAAATTATCATTTATCTACGACGTGCTTACCGAAGACGGTGTTTTCCCTCTGGGTTTTCCTTTGCCGCCTTTTTTAGTGTTTCGTGGATTGGTTGAATGACCCAAAAAGTTAGACCAGCTGCCGTAAGGGTCAAGTTTACGATTATCATTCGTAATTTTTGTTGATTGCGGCTGCAAAACAAACAAACAATTAAACAAAGATATTTAATATCCTATCCTATAATATTCTATGATCCTTCCCCCTCTTCACCGATTCCACTTGACGGAAAAAATTACAGAGTGCACGCTACGGAAAGCATGCAGTTGGATAGACAGGAATTGTGAGCAGAAACAGCAAAGCTTAATATCTATATTCGGTTTTTTTTAAGTTGAAAAAAATGAACAGTAAAGAATAGGGACAAATATTTAAGAAGTATTGTAGGATGATGTTCAGGTCACCCATCCAGGTGCTAACTCTACTCAGTCGGGCTTGACTCACTATATCTTGAATAACCATTTTTTCCCTACTGGGCCACGGTTCCAAGAAATTAGCCTAACAATAGCCGTGAAAACAATGCACCAGAAAGGTCGACCAGGCTTTTTGAACATAAACTTTTCAACGATTTCGTGCGTGGCAGGTAAAACATTTTCTTGCATAATTCGTACACTCAAGGGCAGAAGGATTTAATTGCCGTCAGGTCCGAAGTCCATACGACGCCTCAGCTCTGCGGATGTCTCTGGGGTATGGCACAGTGGGATCGATTTTTTTGGATTTAATTAGGGAATTTCTCCTTGTAAACGCGGGTTCGAATCCCACCGTATCCAGATAAGATATTTTGTTCTTTTAATTCTTGATTAAATATAAAACCCTTAACATTGGTAATCTTTTTGTTTGCTGGGATCAACATTATCAGTTAAGCGATCTCGATCCGAAAAGTTTTAACTTTAGAAAAAAAAGCTGTACGTGTTTTCCTTATATGAAATATTGCCTGAAAACAGTTTACTGGCAAGAGACTTTTACTCCACTTGGTTCACTTTCTCGGTATTTTCTCTGTATACTGCTATGTTTTCTGTTTATATATTACTGGAGCTACTGACTGCCGGTCTACTCAAAGCATTGCCCAGTCCCGTGCGATAAGTAAGTGCCCAGGCCCCAATCGTTTCTATCAAGTCCTAGTCAAGTATCTAGGATAAGTATTATGGGTAATAGTTGGCTTTAGTTTGCGCGGCATGCCACAGCTGTCAGCAGTGGGCCGATATGAAAGTCTGCACAAAACTCTTCAACAAGTGATCCCTAATCCAATGTCAATCATTGTGACCTTTGAACCATGCGCATGCGCATAGACAGAAGACTATCTCAAGCCCAGTCCCTTTGATTGCTGACATTCCTGTAGAGAAAAACACTCAGTGTACCGTTCTTCATATACTTGATGTAAAAACCCATTCACAGACATAATCACCGAGTATTAACACAGAAACAATGACAAAAGACACAAATATGAACTATTTCTGATTTCCCCTCAGTCCTTTCTTTTTATCTTTTCTGGGAAGAGTTGTATAGAAAAAAAATACCCTTTTTCCTTCTATCTGAATATGGATATACTAATGGATATACTAATGCTATATACTAATGGATATACTAATGCTATATACTAATGGATATACTAATGCTATATACTATTGAACGGGGCAAATAAAAGTCTATTATGGATAGTACATCTTTTTGTAAAGTCCATTATTTGATTGATAAACACAGGTTTATTAATTGGTTGATAAACACAGGTTATTATACTTGTGGCTAAAACAAAAACACCAGAAAAACTTTCTAAAACGCATTGACAAAACGACTATGTTTCGTCAGAAAACTACGTTTAATTAGCTTTGACGAACAAAGACAAAGACAGTTCGATGACGGAGATCTGTTAGAGGATAAAAACTATCAAATAAAGAATTATGTTTAGCATATATTATGATCATCAGTTGTTCAGTTTTTCCATTCTTTGGATTCTTGTACTTTTTACCTAATTATACCGAAGATTGATCTTGCTGATCTACTCAGTGCCTTGTTAGATCCACTAATATTTCCAAACCTTTAGTTTTTGTAAAGTCACAGCGTTGAGCGATGAATCTTCCCAAGTATCTATGTTTGTTAGCTTTGATATAAATAACAACTAACAAGAATAAAAAACTGACAAGCGATAGGAATGATTTGTTTTTTTCTTAATTATCTCTATTTTTATAGTCTACTGGTTATCACGTTTCTTGTCTGGTGACCCGCCTTATCTTGTCCTTCAATCGCACTCTTTTTAGTTTTTACCGAGCGCCCAGTCCCGAATTTGAATTTGTCGTCAATGTTTAAGTTAAAACTTTGGTAACAACTGAACCGAAATCATTACCAAGCAAGCAATGCTCGAGATTTCTTTCCGAAGTTTGAATGCAGCCTTTAGCTATATATAGTAAAAGCGAGTGGCCGTTTAGAATTCTTTTGAGAAATACGGCGGTTAATCACACGATGAGCCGGGTTTATACCATATGCTACACTACTCAATACTCTACATCAAATATCAGAAATGATACAAATAATCCATACATACATCTGTAGAATTGCAGATCGGTAACCGCCTTGTGAGGTTCCTATTCCCCTGCGGAGAGACAGGACTTTCTACGCAGGAGGTTCTGTTTGTCGGTGAAGTTTTGACGGGTGATAAGCGAAGGAGAACCAAGAGAACAGCCACAAGAACTCCAGTCCAACTGGACACGAGACTTTTTCCAAGCAAGAACATCGTCATGGTGTTTTGGATATCTGTAGCAGTTGTAGTATCTGTACAGCCCCGTAACAGCAAACTGCCGCTACTTGGTTTGGAACGACTGCATTTATGGGTATCGCAAAAAGGTCAATGCGGTGGAAACTTAATATCTTGATGGTCCGTAAGACCTCAGGTTAGCCAAATCCTGTTCTGGATTGTCCATTTTCGCGGCGGACCATCCATATACATGCAAGCATACACGCAATGATCATTGTATTCCTGATGTGTAAAAATATGATCCTATTGTACGAACAGCGGCGGGACTCTTTAATGTGATGGGAAACTGGCCGGCATATCTGCGGTGCACATCAGGTGCTATCGTTCAACGACGCAATATTAAATATTTTTCATTGATCCCACCCTGTTATCAATTACACGAGCGAATCACTCACATTTGCCGGACATCCTGAGGTTCTATGTTGACCTCTTGGTCTGGCAGTCTGCTATTTCCACGCCTATCTAATTAAATACAAGGGTTCTGTTAACGTTTCTCTGATATTCCTAATTACATGGGCGGAGCTTAAATGCTTCGACGTCTGGTAAAGATCATCTAACGAGCGGGGTCGTGTTTGACGGCTTCTGCAAATGCGTTTTTTTAAAAAAAGCTCCTTTTCTTCAGCATAAGTCGTATGCGACCACAGAATGATGTTGTACAATGGGTGTTCTTGAGAAGGACACCACTTGTGATGCAGCAGAATTCTTTTTAAACGATTATGAAAGTGTTTACACGAGTTTTGGTCGTCCATTGTGCCGAAGATAAAAGTTTAACATAAGTTGACGAAAAGCAAACACTCCGTTGGTACACGGCGTCCATTCACACTATCCCACCAACACTTCTCTGAACAATAACTCGCCCTGCTCGAATCTATCTTTTGATCACAAAATAAATCTTACATATACATATTTCTACATGCTGTTTCGTAGTTAGTGTTTTGTTTTTTGTTCCTGTGGGGTTTTATGCTTTAATCGTCAACTTCAGGTCAGTCAGGGTGATGATGATGAGTTCTAGAGCCGGGCAGGGCCAGCCCATGTACCTCATTAATTCAATCCTAGAGTTAGTTCAGTAGATCTGTGTTCAAAAAAAGAATTTCATAATCAACTCACCGAGTTGGAGTAATGATTTCTGAGTCTTCTTTGTTTTGCTTTGGAAGACTTGGTTGCGTCACTTGAAATAGCAACAAACAACAGTAGCACAAAACACAGAGATGTACTTGTCATTGCAGCTGTTGAGAGGAGAAAAAAGTACCAGACAAAGTTAAAAAACAGATGAAGAAGAATACTGTCAATAAAATTCCTTACTCGATAACCTTTGTCTTCTAAAAAAACGCAAGTAGACAAAAGCGCGTAGCCAAAATTAATGTTGATATGGGTTTACCTGTCGAGGGCACCAATGAGACCTTTCCTGACTGCCCCCTTCTCTTCAGGTATGACGAGTAATGTATCGTAGCAAAAAGCGCGATCTGTTCAACTATCGAATCTTGTGTCTTTGCTCGTAACAACTTGAGGGTTGTTAGCGCGTACCTTGTCCAATGCCTATTATCGAGTTCGATATCTATATATTGGGAAACGTGCTATCGGGTTCTAACCGGGGTATGAAAACTAACCAATCATCTCGAGCTGCTTGTAATTATCGACAAGTGTGAAAAGCACTCAAGGCAGTGACAGTCTATCAAGTGAAATCGTTGACACAGCCTTGTGTTCGTAACATCTAACACTCGTAGAATGAATGATTAAAGAAACAGCGCACAGAGCATGAACAACACCGAGCACTATAGAAACAAAATATGTGCTACTTGTGCTACTTCTGAAAGATGGAAAGGATGATGGTGATCAGTGATGATGACAACGATGATGGTGATGATGACGATGGTGGTGATGATGACGATGGTGGTGGTTATGACAATGATGATGGTGATGATGATGATGGTGGTGACGATAAGGATAGAAGTATAAATAATGATGATAATGATGCATATGAAAGGTAAAGATTATATTCTACTGCATGGGCCCAGTTGAACGAAGGGTGGATAGCGCTATCCACCCTTCGTTCAACTGGGCCCTGAATGGATGTTATTACAATGTTCGGGACACGTGCTCATCAATGTTCTCTGCATACATCCTCAGATCTGCCGACTGTCAAATACACTCGCTCGACGTGTATTCTTTCATTCTAGAACTTCCTGAAAAGTGAGCATTAAGAATTTCCTTAAGAGGCCGTTAAACCTCTACAACAACATCGACCGGCGACTCTTATGACATGAATGGCCAGCACCTCCCAACGAGTGCTGCGCAGAGACCACCATCCGTACGTGGATATCAATGAATCAAACACTAGATAACCCAGATATCAATACTGAAAGCAAGAATAGCATTAAAGCTTTTAGGTTCACGAAAAGCAGCAGAAGCCTTCATGATTGATTGATTGATTGATTTGCCTAACAGATCCTAGTGCAGGAAGAGTGATCTAGAACTGATAGACAAATATTTACACTAGCACACAGCTAGTTGGTTTGCCCGGCTCTATCGATACACATTGCCGTACCCCGGCAACAATCATTAAACGCTTTTGATGTTAAAACACGCTGCCAGAAAACAACACGTCATCGGATCTCTTTCTTTCTTCAAATTTAAACAATACCTGAAGCAACTCGTATGTGCTGATCGAAGTCAGGGTACGGCTAACTCATAGATCGAATTGGAATTTAGAAATGAGCTCTACAATTGCTCATTACTGCTTGTTATCTACGCGGAATTTCTATAAGTAGATTTAGTATTATGAAGGTTGACATGCCATAGATAAGCAATACTGATATCAATAAAAAACTCTGTTATCATGATCGCGGGGATATCTATCTTTTCCCGCAGTGACTTGAACATTACTGCTGTCGGTATTTTCCCACACAGCTCAATCATAAGGTCAAGTTGAATCAAAATCGCATCCATCAAAACTTGACAGCCGATGACCTCTATTTAACTCAATTAAGTCTTTAAACTGCTTGGAGTTATTGAGGTTAATGGACCAGCAATCCTTGTCTCGTCCTCGGCCGTCGCGTGTTTTTTCCACTGCAGACAGAATTAGGTCTTTTTTTTCAGTAAAAAAACGTTAATTCAATCTTTTTAGTAACAAAGGAAAATGCGAAAGTTATTAATTTTCTAGAAGAATCAAGAACTAAAATTGAAATGACCACCGATTGCCAATGTTCCTTCCTAAACCTCTATCTATCCTGGAGTATATATTACATTGATAATTTGGCACGTTATCCCTTATTCATTCCTTCCCCGTCGAGGAGAGAAGGAGTGATAAGACATGTACAAATGCTATCACGTAAAGAAGCAAACAGATATCCCTGTCGCCTACTCCCTTGGGAAACCCTGTTTCCCCATCAGGGTAGGTAGTAGGGAACATGATATATCTTAAACAAATATTCCCCAAACACAACCCATTTGTACAAGATGAGATGTTCATTAAAACCTTTATTACACATCTGTACTTCTTCTTGGTATAATACAAATGTCTTGGTCCATATAAAACGTGCTTTATTTTCAACAATGACCCATCAATTGACTAAGGCGGGGAGGGGATAGAACACAATATATATATATATAAATATAGTTTTTCCCGACGTTTTGCTCTCATTCACAAAATTTATTGTTAACTTAAAAGTCATTACTAACATTCTACCTGGGGTGAAAAACTGATTAAGACAAACCAAGGGACATTAGAGACTGCAGCTTTTCTTCTCTTCATTGATCATGGTAAAGCTGCAATATTGGACTGTCTAAATCACAACTACTGGTTGTTCATTCATTAAATGTGCAAGTGTCACAAACCATCTGACTGCAAACAGCCAGCAGATATTGTATCCTATAAAGATGACTTATCTGGTTTCAATGGACCTTCCCACTGGACACCTAGAAAAGATCATTCAGTATACATGGCATTAAGATGGGTAAGAAAGACAGGAAAGATGGGAAATGCACTGGAGGTATTACGCTACGGTATGCTGCTACGGCACTGTCTCTCACTCTCACAATATATAACCTATATCACACCCATACCAAGGGTGGTATGTGCTGCTACGGCACTGTCTCTCACTCTCACAATATATAACATATATTACACCCATACCAACAGTGGTATGTGCTGCTACAGCACTGTCCCTCACTCTCACAATATATAACATATATCACACCCATACCAAGGGTGGTATGTGCTGCTACGGCACTGTCCCTCACTCTCACAATATATAACATATATTACACCCATACCAAGGGTGGTATGTGCTGCTATGGCACTGTCTCTCACTCTCACAATATATTACATATATTACACCCATACCAAGGGTGGTATGTGCTGCTACGGCACTGTCCCTCACTCTCACAATATATAACATATATTACACCCATACCAAGGGTGGTATGTGCTGCTACGGCACTGTCCCTCACTCTCACAATATATTACATATATTACACCCATACCAACGGTGGTATGTGTTTCTATGTCGCTATCTCTCACTGCTGTGTAGTTCATGCTTGGGATCACCGATTTTTGGCTGAGCTACTTGGTATGTGAGTTAAGTTTGATGTGTTGGTTCTCTCCCTTGCCATGAGGGTTTTTCTCCTGGTTCTCTGGTTTTCCTCCCTCCATAAAAACATGTGAGTTGTGTGTTGTATGTCGTAAATATAGAATATAGTGGTTGTGCGTGTGGAGAGAAGAAGAAGAAGAACCCTGTACAGGGAGTGATTGTTATAAAACATAACTTTTTTCATGCATATTGAGGGTCATTTCTGACCACTACTGTAGACTTACCAAATAAATGAGCAAGAAATAGGAATCTATCTGTACCAAAGAACATGTGTTGTTCATCATTATGATGAGCTATGATAGTTGGAGCACCAAATGACTGAAAAAGACACCAAACATTCAAAACATCAGCTATTGCACATCAAGGTGGCTGCCACAGAAAGATTGTAGCAATGATTTTTTTCATCAATGAAGTACAACCTTCTGCATTCATCTTCAGGGCAGACATTAGAAATGTTTCTCAATATTACAACATTATTACAACCTAGAGTCAGAAACCGAGGAGCACCCTAAAAAATGGTGGGGCTAAGATTGAAAAAATATAAGAGATTGGTATGGGAAAATGAGGTACTGGGCTATAACCCTATCAGCCCCTCCCCTTCCGTGGTTCATGAGAATGGTGGTGCATGTACTGTGAAGATAGAGGGGGTATTGTCCATACATACCCCTGCATCTATAGCTTTCTGTGTCACCTCCTTAAGCTTGTCTTTGATATCTTTATCTGACAGGCGACTGAGAAGAGCAGTGGTCTGTGCATCACTCAATCCTACTGTCAGACAAGCCTGAAAAGATAGAAGCAACTGTCACTTACACATGTGATACAAACTGTCAAACAAGCCTGGAAGATAGAAGCAACTGTCACTTACACATGTGATACAAACTGAAAGAAATGGACAGAAAATAGTACTTACTGCTTTTAGACTTTCTGGAAGAACTATATCTTCATCCTGTAAAAGAGAGTGACAATAACACAAAATATCAAAAATTGTATCTCACAAGAAAGGATCCAACATCAAAAATTATATTTCTTATATAATTTTTGTCCTTCAAAGGTTGTGTGGAAAACTGATGAGTAGAATGCATGCTGAATCATGGGACTGTTTGAGGGGGAGACACCAATTTTTCAATATGGCAGAAAGCTTAGCAAACTCTCTTGAAAAACAGAATTAAAGCCAATGAAAGTAAATGGGACTCAATTCAAAAACTAAAATCTATGAAATAAAAAAGACAAATGGCATCAGCTAAAACAGCCCCATGATTCAGTTTTCCATGCAACCTTGGAAAGGCTACTAAGGTTGTACCTCAGCGATATCAGGCCAGGGGGTTTTGTAAAACAAAGTAAGGGAAACAGGGTTATTTAATGTAGCTTTATGAAACTAGACTGGTAATGATTAGTGGGTGGTGTACTCACTCTAGACCAGATTCTCATCCATAACTCCCTTGACAGGTGTTCTGTTTTATCAGGATATGATACATTGGTGGCAGTTAAAAGACGCATTGCAGACAAGGATCCTAGACAGTAATCAAATCAAAATCAATCTATTACTAAAGCCTGGTTCACACTTGAGACACAAGCATAAGCGTAATGACATATTCAAGCACAGGTAGTCTTTCATGGTTAGTTAGCCCCTTTATATTTTGGTAGAACAAAACATTAAGTCAACTCTAAATACTATCTGTGCTTGTGTATGTCATTATGCTTATGCTTGCATCTCTAGTGTGAAACAGGCAGCCTTAACTACTTTTCAAGTGAAAAAAGGTGTAAGATTCTGTGGATTCCTTCTATTAACAGGCAAATAAATTGTTATGTTTCTAAATATAATACATAAAAATAAAAATTACTTCCAAGATTTGTAGAGCAATCACTTACCTTTATTGAAAAGAGTATTAACAGGATCCTGAAGTATGTATGAAAATATAGATCAATATAACATAATAAGCATGGGTAGTGTGGAGGTGAGAGCGCTCACTTCTCACCAATCACCTCAGGTCCTGCTGGGCTTGTTGTTGTATGTGAGTTATGATTGAACTGTACTACGGTTTCTAGTTGTTTCTCTCCTGTGCTTCGAGGGTTTTCTCTGGTTTTCCTCCCTCCACGAAAGTCATCTTCTAAATTCCAATTTGATCATGGATGAGGGCAACAAGAACATCAGTGTTTATTATTAGGTGCTACTGTTGTAAATCAAAGGCCTTTAAGCATGCAGTACTGCAGCCTGTTGGGTGGGGGTCAAGCAAAGTATAGCATGAATTATTGTTCAGTTATAGTACTGATACTGGGGGATGCCTTACTTCAGGTGAGGCAAGTGGTATTCCATAATAATCTCTACACCTCTGCAAGTCTTTTACCATGTATATCGACTTGGCTGGGACAAGTCCTGGAGGTTTATTCCCTGTCAATGATTCAAACAGTGATGTCATATTTAAATACATATTGCACATGTGTTTTTTATGTCCAAAATGTCTCAAATGTCTTAGTTGTCCGATGCATTCCAGGTACCCAATATTAGTATTGTGTTTATTAATTCTGGATTCCATTCCGAATTCCAGTTTCTGGGTGTTAGGCTAACCAGTCATGGATTCCAATCACATCTGGAGCTCAGATTTTTTCTGTACTCTTACAGTACTTCATATGGTTGCCATGGTTTTTATCCTAATAAATTTAATAATACTTTACTACATACCAGTAGCATTCATGACTCCAGAAAGGAAAAAAGGGCGAAACTGTAAATCTAAATTCCAAACGGGACGGTAACGACAAAGGACCTAAAACACGGGTAAAACATGAGAAAAGATGCATGAACTTGAAGACAATAATTAAGGTCCCATGTGATGAACATTGTAGTGAGTCATAATACTGCTATTTATTCCAACACAAAGCTATGAATGCAACAAATTCTATCACTGAATAAGCTATTAAAAGTCTAACCTCAAACGCAACCCAAGAATAAGGAGAAAGAACATCATAAAATAGCTCCACAGTTCTTCTTGTGACCGCCATCTTGAATACCGCGCGCTAAGGGAGACTGAGTACGAGAAAATAAAAATAACCGAGAAGAGACTGGGGAGAGATGACATACAAAATGGCGGACGAAGTGAAGAGTTGAAAGACAAACGAACGAAAAACAGACGAATAGGGCAAGAAAAATACGTAAATACGGTATGATATCATGGCGAAGGAGTAACTACGGATCAAAACTTGGAATACGTACACAATTTACGAAAGAAATTTATTTAGAAACACTTGGACAATTTTTGTTTTTCGACGCAGATCAGCCAATCAAGTGACGAAAACAATAGGAACAAGATGATACTTAGGAAAACTGTACCAACGAGCATTTTTATGGATAGATCTATTTTCCAGCTGTTTTCAAGGACGTGTTTTTCCCTGCCATCACTTAGACGAGCAACTTTGCAAGCATCAAAGCCAAAGGAAACACGATTTTCTACCTTAAACTCAACATATTTCAGAAGGACGTCTTTATTACTGAATACACATAGATATTATGGTGCCAGTATTCCATCTGTAGAGATTGAAAATGTATTAAATGAGAAGAACAAAACCAGAGTGATAAATAATCTAAAACTAATGAAACCTAACAAGACAATAATAGAGAGCTGTAAATCAGAAGCTGCTGTACTTGTACCATTCTGCACTGTGGATAACAAACCATCTTTACTCTTTACTCTGAGGTCAAGTTCACTCTTCAAACACCGAGGTGAAGTCAGGTATGGAATAGATGTCAGACACAGGGAGTCCAATCCAACCTTGCTTGAACTTAGTGTCAGCGACACCGCTGCAGAACGCAATGCGCATGCGCTAAAAATTATTTGTTTTGTGAACAAACCTTGCTACCATGGCGCGAAATTCAAAAAGCTGAAGCAAATATAGCAAAGCCGAGCGAGAAATTTTCAGAGTAGCTACAGTGTCATATATAAAATAACATACTTTTTGCACCACATAGTTTTACGTTTGCACCAAAGGTGAAAATGAAGTTTAAAGTGGGTCGCGTGCAGCCGTCGAGTACTGCTATCGCTATTTTCTTGATGTTGTTTTTACGAGTGGTAGTGGTAGTAGATGGTTCAAACAAAACTAGTATATACATGAGGGCTGAAAAAACAAGAACAGGAAGGGCTTGCCAAGGGAGACTTTACTCTGTGAATTCAGAGATATTGAAACTCGCGCATGCGCAGACGTTCTGCAGCGGTGTCAGTGTCAGCTACATCAGTCTAACTCTAATAGCTGTTATTATGGATGCATGCAAATGAGATATTCTTTTGTTTAAAGAATCATACAAGTGAGGCTATCGGGTCAATACAATGCTTGTTGTCTCATTTGCATGCATCTGTAATAACAGCTATTAATCCATTGTTTCTCTTAATATTTGTTTAGTTTTCCTGGAGGTAAGAGAGATAAAGAAGACAAGAGCCTTGTGGAGACTGCAGTAAGAGAGACAGTAGAGGAACTTGGAATACAGTCAAACCAAATAGAAATATGGGCACCTCTCACACCTATGCCAGATAGGGTAGGGTATTAATCTCACACCTATGCCAGATAGGGTAGGGTATGAATCTTGATATTTGATCCCTCCACCCACCCATGTACTTTTAGTTCCCCATTCTTAGCTGTGATATCTACTTATTTTTTATTAACCTTTTTGCTAATTTGTAAATTTTGGCTCTGAGTCCAGGATTTTCAATAATAATTAGTAGTTAGTAATTATTAGTACTCTTTGATCATATTTATGTTATTTTACATTTCAGTTAGGTAGGGTTGCAATAACACCAGTACTGGGATTTCTTGGTGAAGTTGATGTCAAAAGTATTCCATTTAATCACCATGAGGTAAGAAGTTATAGTCATAGACCACAGACAAAATTTTAAAAGGTAAAGGTTAAGAAACTATATTTAACGTTGGTAGTTCCTTCAGCTACGTGGCTGGTATCAATGGAAGCCGACAGTGTGCACTTTACCCCCTCTCTCCATCAATGCTCTGTTTTAAGAGTATTCAAAGCTGAAGCTACACGGATTAGAAAGAAGTCAAAATAGACGTGGAGATCCTGAGGGTCTTACCATGGACCTCTAGCTCCAAAGGCTGCGCACTAACCAACTGAGCTATGCCTGCTCCTAATATAGGCCTCTATTCAATGATTACTAGGCTTCATAATACTCTATGCAATATAAGTCAATCATCAAGCTCTTCCAACTTTATAGGTGTCCCTAGTGTTCACTGCCTTCTTGGAAGACCTTTGTGATCCAAAGCATCAGCGATATACAAAACACAAACTGAAACATGGCATGCTCAAAAGACCAGTTTATTTCACAGGGTCTTTTAGAGTGTGGGGTTTGACTGCAGTCATTATGGACAGAGTTCTTTCAGTTATGTTCACTGATTTTTACAAGACAAAATATTTAATAACAAATGAATAGACAAGTCCCTAAAGTAATAGATGTAGGGAAAGGGGAGACAATTTAAATAATCTTAGGAAATATTCTAGGTTTCAGAAGTGTTTACTTTGGCAATAAAGCATGCACTGGAACACAGAAGGTACACAAAATTCAAGACAGGATCAAGAATGCCAGTATTCTCTGGTGGACCACACAGAGTCTGGGGTTTGACTGCAATAATAATTGATATAGTATTTGAAATATTGTTTCCTGGTAAATACAAAATGTTGACAAAAATAAGAAAACGAAAACATGAATAAATGCAAACCAGATCTTTTCCATTTTACACATCATTCAGTTTTTTTAATATTTTATTTGAAAGGAATACCTGAATTAACCATGCAAGTCTTACCAGCAGATTCATATCTACTATTTGTACTGGGATGAAATTAGGTTTTGTATTATTTTATAAAACATACATGTACTGTTGTGAATAATATTATTACAAAAGTTTTTATTTGTATCACATTTGAACTTAGTATCATATTTGGAGATCAATTTTTCACAAACTAGATCTCTTTAAAACTTTAACAAAATTGGAAAGCTTAACATTTTATTATGTGAAGTGTGCTTTCCAAGTGCAAATATAGGCTTTTGGCAACAATGAAAGCTTATTACAAGGATCAGATTAACTACAAACAGACATTTAAAATGAATTTTCAAAAATTATATAATAGTGTTCTCATTGGCCATAAAATAAATAACTTGTTACACAAAAAGTAATACATGTAATAAGCAGCCTCCAATAATGTATTTTGAAATAATAAACTTTAATGATCTTTAAAAATATTTTTGTAATGTGATTTATCAGATTCTATTGTTCTCACAAAATAATAAATTCGAAACTTGACAAACTAAGATAGAGAAAAGAAATTGGATTGATAGGAGAAGCTAAATTACTGGAGCAAGAACTGGTGGATATTCACAGACAGACAGGTATTTACTGTTTCTCAAGTGTAAGTCCTTGTTCACATGATGAGGGTGAAATTTACTTGATATGAATTTAGGTGCTGCAAAACGCCGATAGGAATATGACTTGCGCTGATGTGGAATAAAGCTCAGTTGCTGTGTTGTTGCATAGATACCAAGGTCCTCCAGCTCTGCCTCTTTTTTCCATTGTTCTTGCTTCTTTTCAAGTAAACCAAAATTTGTGGGAGGTCCTATGGAAGAAATAACATGTCTTTTGATTTCTGGATCCCATTTAGCATCTCCCACTACCCTCAGCAATCTCTCCCTCTCCTCAAAGCATACAAGTATTTCCACATGCACCTTCCATGAGAGGGGGCATAAATTTGTGACCAACTGTAATGATAGTCTCTCTAGAATGTTTGTCAATCAATATCTGGAGAATTTCTGCTCACCTTGGATGGGATAATCTGATTTCTCTGGAGCCCATACAAGACGCTGTCTTTCCCAAGTTCTTAGTGGTTTAAAGTCACCTTCAGTCACCTCTCTTTTATTGAATTGCTGGTCATACCATGTGACCCTATTGTCTTTGTATGCATCTCCATGGTGGGAGAACAAAAATTGCTTTCCAAGACCCTGAAAAGATATACATGAATCTAGAATAAGGAACTGCCTATAAATTAGCATTGGGAATGAAGAAAGTGAAAGAAGAGATGAATAAGCAGGGGGGGGGGGGGGGGGGGGTCCAGGATTTTTGCAAGGGAGTGGGGTTTGACTGCCAAAGCAAGGGGGATTTGAAAACAAAAAAGTTATTTTACATTGGATATTTTCTTATTAGCTGGGTTTGTCCTCAGTTAAGGGGGTTCAGACTAGCCCCCCTAGATCTGTCCCTGATATTGTAGCAAAGCCAGGTGACTTAATTACCTCAGTTTGTAGCTTTGCCTCTCTACGAGTTTTCACATCGGGCAGCTGTTTGCCATAATTCTTGAAGTCTGTCCGTTGTGTACTATTGAAATGAGACCTGCTTCTTTCAAACTACAAAAAAAATCATTTCATTAATGAATAATATATTCGTAACTTGACCACATGTTTTTTTTAAATTGCACACTCAAACGTCAGCTGTATAATTTTGATTTCTACAAAAAAACACAGTCACTAATTTATGGACAAGAGGTCCAAGATAACCAACCAAAGACTTGTATATCGAAAAGGCAAGAACTCAAAGAGGAAATACAAATCAGTGAATGAGCAGCTCAATGGAAGTATTGTTGCTGAAAAGGTCTAGGAAAACATGTCTTACCTTCCTTCTCTCTTCGTTCCAGTTGCCGATCAGAACATCATTCTTGTATCGTTGTTCAATTCTCCAGCCAGGCACACCCCACTTTATATCATCGTACTTATCAACGCTAAACATCCCTTGATATTTTGTAAGAACTATCTAAATGCGTCCAGTGTTCTGTTCTTGTTCTTCTATTTACTTGTATCGCAATGCAACATCTGTGTTGCTGTGGACTCGGTTGCCATGCTCCCTAGTCTCTCTCCAAGGTAGATGACCGCGGGGGTCTGAGGTCTAGCCGTGAGACCACTGACAAGTAAATTAGCAGGCTCAAGTATGGCGGAGAAAATAATATTTGTAGGATAACAAAATAGTAAGAAAATATCTCTTTGTTTAAAGCAGTTTGATGACTTGTTATTATTCATATAATTGTGGAAGAAAATATGTTGCTTGGTAATTTGCTTAGTGGAAAAGAAACATCAAATCTTATAGTCCTTCAAGGTTGGTTTACGCTTGCAATCTTGAGTTGTCAGTTTATGAGTTGATTATCGAGCTCTAGATCAAAGCATACCAATGTCTTTTCAGATACAATTGAAGCAAGTGCACGACCACTGTTAGTATCTTTTGTTAAGTCTCTTCTTGACAGGTATGTTTAATATTGAGCCCATGTTATTTACAATAACGGATAACGTGGACCTAGATATTGGGCACATATAACTTAAAAGTTAAACAAAAGATACTCTGTGATGAATGGCTGCATGGCGACCAAATTAAAAACAATTGACTCGCAACATGCAAAAGTTTGCCTGACCCTCCCACCCTAACAAACACAAGCCTCTTTTTACCCTGTGTATATCCTCTCCTCTCTCTTACTCTGCTCTCTGCTTTACAGAGGATTGAGATCACCCCTCAGCCCCTCCCCCCCCCCCCCCCCCCAGTGCCACACACATTTAACATCTAAGTGAGATGAATGGTGACCCTGCAAAAACAGAGACATCTGAATTATTGTCCAAGGTGATTAAAAAGGTCTCTATCATTGCAAGCTCACCATTCGTCTCGCTTTGATGCAAAGGCACAGCTACCCTTCAAGATGGCTCAAGGAATGGCGAAGGAGAATATTGCAAACTGACAAAATTTGATGCTCCTCAGGGTGGATCTGGTCTGTTTGGTCTGCTATGAGTATCCACCCAACAAATTTCTCAAGTTGTTTGATGCTGAATTACAATCCAGGTATAGTATGTATAATAAATAAATCATTACTTGTTTTATCTTTGAACTGATATCCATTCATTTGTATCAATTGTTATTCTTTAAAGGATTGAGTATTTTGATGCCTTTACAGATTACCTGAAGTGGAATAAAGACAAGGAAAGGTACATATGAGAGACGCAGAAGCTTGGAAAACTTTTTATGCGTTGATAATTTGGTCAACTACTGGACACTATGTCAGAGGGTGAAAAATATTGTTACAACTCTGAATTGACATTCTCTAATATGAAATTGTCATGGAACTTGTTCTCTCATCAACATGTCATGTTCATGGTCAAATATAGTCAGCATGCAAAATAAAATCTGAATCCATTTTTTGTGTTTGCGATTCACAGTGATGAACAGAAGTGTCTAGTCCACCATGACTCCAACATTATAAACACAATAAGAAAGACAATCAGCAAAAGATGCTCATTAAACCAAAATGGTAATAGAGAATTTACACATGATTCAATTTGTTTGCTACAAATGAATGTAATAATCTATTCATATACGACTAATTTACAGGTGAGCAACTCAAAGTTGCCATAGCAATGGATTCTATAAGTAAACTAATGCTGCAATCTGTAGCGAATACATGTCAGATGCTACACCAGTTATTACAAAGTAAAGCTGCAGAAAATGTACTTGGTAAGTACATATGCCCACCTATACCTGTTCAGCACAGCTGTGGGCTCAAGGTAATAATCCATCACTTTCCTTTTATCATCAGCATATATGGTGGAGCAGATTGTGTGTATTGTTCATTCTGATCTCCATGAAAACCACATCCTGCATGCTTTTAGTTCTATAGCAACTTCTATTCTCCAAATCTCACCATCCAATCAGTCCCAGACAGGTTAGTACAATTGGTACAATGAAAGGTTCATACATGCTTGTAATTGTTTTGATTAAATATAAGATGAATTGCATTACTTTTGTTTTATTATTAGATCCTGCACAAGGAAGCCAGTCAGAAGATATGGAAGATTATTGCAAAATACTACATATTAGAAGAACCGGAAAAGTATTAAAAAAGGTACTAAAATGAATGAAAAATGAAATATGTAATCAATTACCCTATTTCATTATGATGTCACATGATAACAATCTTTTGTTTTAATGCAAAGAATCATGGTCATGGTTGGGGGAAAAACAGCAACAACACAAAGAACACTGCAAAAAATTGTATTTTTTTAACTTAGAAAAGCAATAATAGCCACCAAATACTGAGTATACCAGTATCATAGGATAAACAAGGGTTTATTAATTAATTGAAAATCAGACATATTAGAGCTATCAATTCATCTTCAGAGTAAAAGCAGTCCAAATTTTCGTTATTCGCCATTCTGTCCCCTTCATAAACAAGCTGTGACATCATAATAAAATAGGAAAATTACCTTTTGCTTTTGTTCGGTGTTTAATTTTTTAGAAATATCTGATTGACTCCTTTTTTCTTCTATTCTAGAGACAAAGATTCATAATAAATCAGCAGTTTGAAGTGAAGGAATTCCAAGAGGAAGATTGGACAAAGAAACCAGAAGTATTAAAGATCAGTGAGCCTGAAGTAAGTGGACCGTGTTGAGGCTATCACCTCTCTTACTCACACAAAATGATATAAATAATTTATTAATATAATGATAATCTTTCCTTCTGTAGGCGGATCCAACTGCTAATCTTTCATTTAATCTAAAACTCACTAAGCAAGAAGAGCAAGCTAGAGCCAATACCCAGTTACCCTACATGCACCATACAAAGACTTCTGAACCTTCAGCAGGAAAAGAGAGTCAAATATTCTATCAACCAGATGATGTTGATGATTTTGATGAGGATGATCCTGATGATGACCTTGATATCTAAATACCTACTGCCTCATGAATGAGTTATAAACAACACAATAAACAATAACAGCAATAACCCCTTGCAGCATGTGGGAAATATGCAGCTCAATTTGGAGGACCAAGCAATAAGTTTCAATTCTCATGAAATTGAAAGTCTTTTGTTTTGTCCTCCAAATTGAGCTGCCTTGACATCACGTGAAAGGAGTCTATAGTGGTCTACTCTGTAAATTGTATTAAAATAATAAAATTGTTATATACAAAACATGGTCCACACTTAGCTAGTATAAATAATAAAAATTTAATTAAGGTGGGACAAATAAAATATGCAATTGTTATAGATTATTATCAAAATCCTCTTCTAATTTATAAAGCTGCTTTTCTTTTTTGCCCCTCCCCCCCAAAAAAAACAACAAAACAAACAACACTTTGGTTAACTCGCATACATTTCATTGAGAGAAATCTGAAGCAACTTAACAGAATATGGTACCCAGCAAATCGTATGCAGTTGTCAGAACTCTTTGTATAAGGAAACACACAACAATATGTCATTTAATATGCGCATATGATTTGCGGGGTATTCTGTAGCCATACCGAATTCCATAATAAATAATAAATATAATCATTGGCACAAAAATTAATTTCAGCCAGCGATGAATGCAAAGCCAGGATGACTTGGCTTTGATTTCGTGAAATAATTGTGTGTGAAGGTAAAACATTTGCTGTGTCGTCAAAGAGTCACCCATCCCTATGACATTTTGAAAGTGACATGGCCCTAGTAATGGTAGAAAATAGGACAGGAGGGAATGTTGTACCAGTCCTTTCATTTGCACAGCCTTAACGTTCAATTCATTCATTAGCAGTCCAGTATAAGCATCATCAGGAATGATTCTCTTGACTTTCCTTGATAACTCAACAATCTTAGGAATGAGTGACCCAGATAGTAAGAGCATTGATCCCTTGCAAAAGGTAGGGTATATATCATAGGGGAGATCTTCTCTACTGACATGATGCCGGTGATTCTTATCTCTCACAACATAATTAGAATATGTAGTTCCTGCATAAACATGCTGTAGGGATACTCCTTTAGAGTCTATCCATTGGTATAATCTTGGAATACTTATGTAAATATCATCATCTGATTTCAATAAATATTCAAATCCATACAAATCCTTAACACTTGCAGCCCATTGATAGGACGATAATAGCTTCGTAGTTATCTTGCTGTAATCATCTTTGTAGTCACATATTAAAAGATCCCCATATTTTTCACTCTCAGAAAAGAGTATATTATCTTTGTCTTTATGACCAGTTGTACCAGTCATGAATACTACACGCCAAGTTCTGGGACCATTGTACAAGTCAACATTGCCCCAAGTCCGTCTGATAACATGTCGTCTTTCAATACTCACACCAGCTGGAGCAGAAGAAATAATTACCAGTATAAATAGCTTGGTTTTTATAAGTTTTGGCGTAATAATAGGTTTTAGAATTTGAAAACTTGCATTCTTTATGACAAGAGACTGAAGTGGAGTGCCATCAGTGGACGGTCGTGATGCCAACCACCACACCAAGCAGATGGACAGAAATAACAGCATAATTATGGTAAACATTCTCGATATTCTACGATAAGCCATGATGAACTAAATTCAATCCTTTTGGAAACGAATATTGAGGCTTTTTCTACTGCTAAACGAACTGGACTGAAAGAAGTCCCACATTAACCTACACTCTTCCACAGTCCCCCGCTCGGCCGCTGCACTCTCCATAGCCATTCTCGTTCCCAGACCCTACACATGTTAGTTTATCCTATTAACCAATCAGAGCTCGTTGCTATGTTATTCTCAACATCCAATGAAATTGGATATATTTTTAGGATTGCCCAGAGCCTACAATCTTTCGTTAGAAAGTTGAGAAGGCTCTGGGAACGAGAATGAGCGTTTTTCCAGCTTTCAATTTTTCCTCCCTCCAGATGGTATCGCCTGCTTGAGGCAGCTCAGTTTGACCCCTTTGAGCGGCACCACTGCTTTTCTTGTGGTGGTGATTTATGATAAACTCAGTTTTTTCTAGAAATAAAATTGCAACTTGCACACTTAACCACTTTGGTGTTATTGCTTCATTTTTAGCCATTTTGGTGTATAAATAAAATATTTGTTTAGTGTTTCTAGCAAAAGTATGAAGACAAAATTGAATAGACTATATCTTTATTTATACCATAACTTATTTTTACATGATCATGCCTGTATACATGAATAATTTTCTGTTAAATTATTTTTGCATTTTACTTATTGAAATGAGATCTTGTTGTTGATGTGTGAAAAGTGGATGGGAAATAAATAAAATGAGAATAAGAGAACATTATATTGTGGTGGTATTGAGAATAAAACAAGGGACACAATAACATTATTATGGCAGGGCTAAAAATAACAGCCAGTCATTGGACAATCTCTGGCCAGAATTGGAACTCGTCCTGTCAAATCTTTACCTTGCTGGTCATTTTGACTAGTAACATTGAGCCAGAAAGGAGGTATGACTGAGCTAAAGCTTACTATGGATTTCACCAAAGTGTGGCACATGCTAAAAAATTGTCTGCATATTTGTGTGTCAGATGCAGCTCTGCCGACAAACAACAAGGTTTTAGTCTGCATTCCTTTCTCCATGGGTTGGCATTCTTTTGATGAGTCGTAGAGAAGAAAATCATCAAAAGGATTCAACCCGTGGTGAAAGGAATGCAGTCTAAAAACTTTGATGTTTGTTTGTTTGTATTTGTCTGGCAAACACATACTCGGACGATTTTTTTAGCATGTGTCACACTTCGGTGAAATCCATAGTATTTGACTTACCAGCCGTTATGTTTTAGTCCTGTTATCAGCCTACAATTAACTTAAAATGTTCTGAATATGTTGGTGCAGGCAAATTTGTTAAAATAAGTAAACACAAACTATAAGCACAAAAATAGAAGTTACCTAGATATTATATTGGAGATAATTATTAATGGTCAAATTATTTATCAATGCTTGTTGACTGTGAGAGTGAGGCTTAACACCAGGTCATACATGTCTAAATTTTTATGTTCTTTTCATCCAGTTCCCACTAATTTCAATTATTTTACATCTGTACAGTTAGTATTTACACCTTCATTAAAACATATAATTAGTTTTATAGCTATCAAAAGTAATTCTAATTCTGTACAGCATTTTGTTTCAATCACTGTTTAATCTAAGTGTTATGATAATTACTATTGTGATTGCAGGGTAGTCGCTTCCAGCACTCAAACTTCACATTAGATGAGCTACCATATATGAGTGTTATGATAATTACTATTGTGATTGCAGGGTAGTCGCTTCCAGCACTCAAACTTCACATTAGATGAGCTACCATATATGAGTGTTATGATAATTACTATTGTGATTGCAGGGTAGTCGCTTCCAGCACTCAAACTTCACATTAGATGAGCTACCATATATGAGTGTTATGATAATTACTATTGTGATTGCAGGGTAGTCGCTTCAAGCACTCAAACTTCAGATTAGATGAGCTACCATATATGAGTGGCCATTATTGTTTACACTTTGATTGCCAGCTCATTCAGTTGGTGCTATGTATATATATACAGCACTACATGTGCACTACATGTGGCCAAATGACATTCAGTTGGTGCTATGTATATAATATATACAGCACTACATGTGGCCAAATGAATCAAGATAACAGAATCATTTGGTTGTATTTAGAATACTTATGCCATTTTATTGTTGTTTAACACTATTTAAGTTAATGGTGATCTTTAAAACAAACCTTATATGCTGACCCATAAGGAACAAGGAATAAAAACTAGAACTCAACAGATGAACTTTGAACATTGGCAGTATCTGGGCTGTATCTCTAATGTTTTACATTATGTACAGGAAAGTTCGTTAAGAGCAAAAATAATTTTAAACAATATCTGAAATTTGTAGAGTTCGAATACTTCTTTCCTCATTGGGACGCTCAGTTGTAGCCTGAACTGGGCATGATGCAATTGACCAATCCTGATTCAGCGCACACCATTTTTTCCAATAAAACAGGCATTTAGTCCACCAAAAATAAAGAAAAGCAGCATCCAAGACAACACCAAAACCATTCACAACATAAAAAATCACACAAGCTGTGGTTGTGCACAATTCTGAAGCATTGACAGAGATGGAAAACACATTGAGAAATAGTCCAATCAGGAAAACAAGAAACCAGATAAGAGGTATGGGCTTGTCCTCTGGCTTTCTCCACTGCAATATTAAAAAGAAGTAAAAAGCAATAATCAACACCATGAAGATATCAAAAAAATAACTTTTGGCCAAAAAACCCTCTTGTTTTACATTTTTTTCAAAAGAAAAATATTATTTCAGGTTACGGGCCAGAGAATTAAGGTCAAATTAGTGAAATATATTTTTTGCTTCATACCTCAGCTAATGGTTTGCCCTTCTTCTTGATAGCTACCTTACATCGACACAGCTCACAAGTATTCTTTACTGCTTTCTTAAACCATGTTAGTAGGCAATGAGCATGGACATATTTAGCTGAACCAGCACATTGACATGGAGTTACCAATGGTTCTTCCCCAGCTGAATGGCAGATTCTACAAATACATTGTGTTTCAGACATATCAAGACTTTCCCTGCCAACCATTTCAGTTTGCATCAAATCTTCCAGGTGAAACTGTTGAAGGTTTTTCATCATATTGAAGACACGTTGCTGGCGTTTTTGCTTTTGATCCACTGAGTTTAATGCATTTTCTTCAGCTTGAGCTTGTTCTGGATCCTTAACATAACAATAACAGAGACAATTTCATTTTACAAAATAAAGATATAAAATAAAAATAGTTACAACCATGTGAAGATTTAATGAATGGCCAAGCTTTCAGACAAAGCGTCCATCATCAGGACAAACCCATGTACAATGGTATTCTTAATCAGAGACAATTTCATCACATTCATCCCTTCATCTGTTAGTCTATATATTCATTCATTCAACTATCCTTTCTCAATTACTTGTGATACATATTTTTGAAACTTAGTTTCTTAGCAATTTTTTCCCTGTAATCAGTAATCATTCTTGAGATTCATTCAAAGAGCTGTGTCATCCCTTTTATCCTCCTATCTGTTCTTTTCAATGTAGACGCATTGCAGATCAATCCCTACTATATAAACCTTGTGACTGTATACCTCATCTTGGTTTGTCTCCTCTGGGTTAGAAGATGGTGGTGGATCATATGGGGACACAACATGAACTAAACGACCTCCTCTAGTCTCCACCTTGTCAGATCCATCAGAATCTTCTTCTTTTGCACTGCTAGTAGCCATCTTGTAGCTCTGTTTCTTGATTCTACCTAGTACAGACAAGGATTACATAAATGTTCTTAGATAAAAACATCAGGAATAATCTCCAAATGCTCTTGACTGTAAGGTCTACAGGCCTAGGATGATATGTTTATTGTTGTACTGCCCTTGAGAAATCTCCCAATCATGCACACATGCCTCATAACAAATATCATTACAGTTGATCTTAATAAAATTGAAGGTTTCCATACTCTAAACAGCTGGTGCCCTTATAAGGACAGAAGTTGTAGTGCAATATAAAATATTTCAGAGATACAGGACATTAAGATAATATTATAGAGATGGAGAAAAAAAATTAAATGTAGACAAATTAAATATAGCTATAAATATCATTATCTCTGTGATCTGATCAAATTCGTAATAATGGTGTCCCTTATTGCTTGGCCACTTGTGGTTGGCACTTTGGCACCTTTGTCATGTAATTCGTACATTCATATTCAACAAACAGATGTCTCTTCTTTGATTTGCAGACGTTACCGGTATATCCATTTTTGGATTTTATATTTTTAGCCCATGCAACTCAAAAGATGTTTTTATCAATACTAAAAACTAAAATCCATATGTTGTATTTAGGAATAAGTAAAGAAGATTATGATTATTTTCATTTATTAAAACCCTGCTGGGACAAATAATCCAATGTATTTGATATTACCTCAAACACATGTATTTGAACAGGGAAAATTCATTAATTTTTATTAGTAATTAATAGTTTCTGATATATCTGACAAGAAACATCCCTACTTGTTTCAATATTCGTAAAAATTGTTATCGAAAGCGAAAAATGTAATGTAATCATGGGGTAAAAACAGGAAGAATTACTTTGAATCAGCTTGTTTCGTACTCAGGTACAGATTTGCATCAACAATAATTATATCACCAAATAAGACAGGCATCTATATCGCCGCGTTCTGTATGCGGCCTTTAATGCACATAATAACCATAATAATAATAATAATAATAGTACATAATCTTTGTACACGTAGAAAAACCACGTCCATCGTTTGAAGGAAAAATTTCATCACCTCGTACAGGTAGAATGATTGATTGTATTGGTGAAAGTTGTTCTTTTTTTCGCTCAATAAAATGGAAGTAAGATATAATTTCCACTCATGTTGTCTGGCGTATAAAATGCTCAAAACAAGACAAGTTAAAATAATGAGTGTTTGTACTCGATAGAACAAAAACAGAATAGATGTATTAACAAAAATGCAACTCTTTAACTGCAAAGACCAGTTAGAAGTTCAGCATTTTAATAAAAGTGGAAATTACGCTTCCGTGAGGCAAACATATATAAGAAAAGAAGATTGGCCGCCATTGACGTTCTTTGTAAAATAAGTTCGAACAAAGCACAAAACTGTCTGCTAACATTCGATGGAAAAATTGCTTTTTGAACCATTAAAATTACTCTTACCTTAACATTTTCTGTCCCCAATGAAATTACGCTTTATCAGGGACATTTTAAAAGCTGAGTGAGAAGAAAGACGGTGTTTTTTCGGGTGAATTTGATCGACAAAGTAAAAAGTGGTTAATAAAAAGAAAGACCGTCTCCTCGATGAGTAACTAGACCCAGGAACACGCGATCACTTCCTGCTACTACGAGCAACGCCTGCTAGATATCACACATCACAGGATTTGGAAGCAGAAAACATGAAGGATCTGCAGAAATCCTGCTTTACATGGTCAGATTTTTGAATTAAAGCGTTGAAAATAGCTTATCTATTAAGCTATGGCTTCTATTAATGACGTAGATAGAAAGGATTATCAAGAAATGGTAAGACGGAGATTTTTTTACTGTTTTGTTAGTCGGGCAGTAATCATTGATGACAGCACCAAGCTGTAACGGTGCCAGCCAGCAGTATCGAAAGTCGTAAAAGGCTGGAGAAAGAACAGTTACGACGCTATTCTTATAATTGTATTTGAATGGAGGTTTATAGCAGCACCAATTTGTTAATACTTTTAGCCACATCTTTGAAATTTATTAGAAAAAGCAACATTAAATAGCTAGATAGGGGTGGGGACTTGGAGGTGTAAATCTATATTATTATATACTGATATAATGGGATTTGCCCATGAGAACATTATCCCTCAATTAATATGGTTCAAAACTATTCTATAAATAATGCACAGCAATATATTTCACAATCACCAGTAGCTGTCCTCTGTGGGAAATGTTCAGGGTTTTCTTAGGAGAGGAGGGTTAAAGATGAATAATTTCATCAGATAATTATATAAGTTTAAGTTTATGATCTTTATATTATGAAGGAAATGGAGAATAAGAAAAAGTTACGCTCCCAACACATGAATGAATTACCAAGAAAAGACTATGAGGTATAAAGAACAATAATTAAATATTATCAATAATATTAGCAAAATATTTGTAATTATATGATAATTAGGTTGATAACAAAGATGTCATTGTTTTCTTCACAGAGTCTTGACTATGATGTCTGTTACAATCACCCCTTTTCTGAGATGATGAAGTCAAAAGAAACAATGGTATGCTTCCATCACAAGAGCATGGATAATCTGCATCTTGTGATTTTAAAAAAGCATGATATTTACTTGAGTTCAACTTTATTTTCTTGTGTTAAGTAACACATCTTTTCTTAAACTTTAGCCTTTAGTTCACCAGAACCTTATGCGCTGGGTTGTTACGTTCATGATTGGAGTTTTAACAGGATTGGTAAGACTAACTTAAATAATCATAAGCAAGGATAAAATTATGTTGAAGAAATATTACACAGAATGATGTTGATCTTAAAATGTTTCTTATTTTCTTTTAGGTTGCAGTGTTTATTGACTTTTTTGTCAGGTATTTGACAAACTGGAAGTTCAGTGTTATTGAAACATGTATCTTTTGAATGTAATAGACTGCTGATTTCTCCATTATCACATATAATTATGTAATATAGGCTCAGCACCATCACATGATGGCAAACTGAGTTATTTCTCATGTAAACCAGATTCATAGACCAGATTCAATTGTACCTGTCTACTGTCATGGCTGCATGCCATCACATGATGGTGCAAAATCTCTACATGAATAATGCTGGCTGTATGTACAGGAGTCTATAATATTTTTTTCTAGCAAAATTATGGTGTTACGTTGGTGTTACACTATTATTTCTCCTTAATGATTATGCTAGCAATAAAGCACTGTACCCCAGCTGGATGTCTGGTTATTACATTATTGATAATGTTACTCTTCAATGTAGGGTTTACAATAATTGCTTCAGCTTTAACAATTATAGAGGTATCTTACATTGTTCCTTTGCATCATAAATTATTTCAGTTATAGTTATTTTGAACATTGTTGATAAAAGTGATTATAGTTTTCTAAAGGAGCTAGTTCAGACTTCAACAAGTCCACTCAGTCCCTCCCCTCTGAAATTGAAATTGGTTAATTGTTTGCTAAATGATATTTTGCAGCCAGTTGCAGCTGGTAGTGGTATTCCAGAAATAAAATGTTATCTTAATGGCATAAAGGTGAGTATGGTCCACATAAAACCCTATCTCAAAAACATAATATTAACTTGGGTTGCCTGTGGTTTATATTAATGCAGGTTCCTCATGTTGTGAGACTCAAGACTTTGATCAGCAAAGCTGTTGGAGTTCTCTTTAGTGTCGCTGGAGGTCAGTCCTCATCTGTGATTTTATATTTAAGCATTCAGGGCTAAAATTAACGGTTGGTCATAGGACAATGTCTGGTCATAGGACAATGTCTGGTCATAGGACAATGTCTGGCCAGAATTGGAACTTTTTCAATTAAATCTTTCCCTTGCTGGTCATTTTGGCTTGTAACCTTAAGCCAGAAATAAGTCATGAGAGAGCTAAATACTAATTTGGCCAGTCATCATGACCGGCAAACTGATCGCCCCTTATTTTAAGCCCTGAGCTTGATAGAAGAAAATAATATTCTGAGTGTTTAATGCATATTTGTTTCCAAAGGTTTGTTCGTCGGCAAGGAAGGTCCCATGATTCACAGTGGAGCAATAATTGGTGCAGGTGTTCCTCAGGTATTTCTCAGGTTTTGATTGAGGTTGATGATTTCATATATCGACATAACATTATAAAGTCCAGTTATTCTTATTGTCTGCAGTTTCAAAGTATTGCTTTCAGGAAAATCAATTTCAACTTTCCATACTTCAGAACTGACAGGTTAGTGTATACCTAATGGTACACAATACATTCATCATGCTTACAATGCTTATGATAATGTTACTATTTATTTAGGGATAAAAGAGATTTTGTGTCTGGAGGTGCTGCAGCAGGAGTAGCAGGTAAATAACACTAGAAACCAATGTGTAATAATTATTAATTCATTAATATATCTTCAATTTGATTCAGCTGCTTTTGGTGCTCCTATTGGTGGAGTTCTCTTCAGTCTTGAAGAAGGCAGCTCATTCTGGAACCAGAGTCTTACTTGGAGGACTGTAAGTATCAGATGTACTTTTTTTTTGCATGCGCAGCTAGTATATTTGAAATTCACATTGATTTTCTTTGTCTTTACTTATAGTTCTTCTGCTCCATGTCTGCAACATTTACTCTGAATTTTTTTCTTTCTGGGATCACTGGTTATGGATGGGGTACATTCAATCAACCTGGATTGATCAATTTTGGAGTCTTTGAGGTATAAAGTTGAAAATCCCTTATTGTGTCATCATAACTTCCAGTAACCATAGAGACTGAGAGCATCTTAGTCAATTGTTTTAATGATATTCCCTTATTTCCAAAGTGTACCAAGAAAGGAGGCAAGAAGTGTGACTTATGGAATATACAAGATTTATTGATCTTCATCGTGATGGGTTTTGTTGGTGGTTTACTGGGTGCTTGGTTCAATGCTCTCAACAAAGATCTCACAAAACACAGGATTTTACATGTTAACTCAAGAAGCAAGTTCATAAGGTAACTTATTCCCCTCCCAGCCTATGGGCCTGCCCCTAATCTTGAACCATTAAAATACATCTCATCCCAGGAATTTTTCTAAATTTTTGTTTCAAGACTTCTTGAAGCTGTGCTTGTTGCCTTGGGAACTACATGTATTGCTTTCTTTTGTCCAATTTATCTTGGTGCATGTAAGAAGTTTCCTCAGGTAAGTAAACATCAAGCTTTTACTCTACATGGTTCATATATATAATGCATCATTGATGCAGCCATCCAATCACTAAGATCTTATTTATTCCTAAAGGTGTCAACATATTCACTGAATGAGACGAAGAACTACTTCTGCAGTGAAGGAGAGTACAATGATATGGCTACATTATTTTTTAATTCCCAAGAAGGTGCTATCAAACAACTCTTCCACTTAGATGGTATGTTGACTTATAGTACACCATAGATTGCATCATCAAGGGCCAGATTGGAAAAAAGACAAAGTTCTTTATCTGTATAACAATTAACCCTAATAAAGATTGATTGATTGATTGATTGATTGATCAATTGTGACACCAACACATATACTGTGCTTAACAATTCCAGGTGCCTTCAGCCTTACTTCTCTTGGTATATTTTTCATCTGTTTCTATTTCCTGGCTTGCTGGACGTATGGTGCCAGTGTACCAAGTGGTTTGTTTGTTCCTTGTCTGTTGTGTGGAGCATCTTATGGTAGATTTGTTGGTGAGCTTTTACGAAGGTAATTATTATGTGCAACTATTCATAATAATATTCACTAGGACTCATGTACTAAAATATTTTTTCTTTTCTCTTTGCTCCATGATAAAGATTTGCCAACTATGATCATACCTATCATGGTACATTTGCATTGATTGGTGCTGCATCGTTTCTTGGGGGAGTGGTCAGAATGACAATCAGTCTGACTGTCATCCTGATTGAGTCTACTAATGAGATAAGCTATGGTCTGCCTATCATGATCACTCTAATGGTAATGTTTTTCTATTTTTTATAGTAAAGCAATAATGTTATTCCTCAGTGAACTGTCCTATCTTCACCACATAATTTTGCATGTTTTAGGTAGCCAAGTGGTCTGGTGACTTGTTTAATGAAGGTCTTTATGACATTCACATCAAACTCAGAAGTATTCCACTACTGGAATGGTTTGCTCCCCTGGAGATGTACAAGTATGTTGTCAGTAACATTTGCATATATATATAGAGAGAGAGAGTTGGACATACTGTTTACATATAAATATTGCAAATGTGATGTTAATGTGCCAACCATTTTATAATTACTATATATTATTATTAAAAACCACCATAGATTTCTTAAGGTGAAGTAATATGGGCAACAAGAGTATGCAACTTGTCCCAAAACACTGTTGCATTGCAAGTAACAGAGTGAATGTTGCTCATATTACCACCCTGCACATAACAGTTTCTTTGTTGAAGAGAGTAGAGAGGGCTTCTACTTTCTGCAACAAAGGTGTGCAACAAAATTTTATTGTTGCACAGGGTGCACGTGGTAATATACAAGCCACATTCACAGTCTCTGCAACTTGCAATGCAACAATGTTGTGTGAGGAGTTGCACAACGTTTTTGCTCATATTACTGCACCTTTAAATTTAGTCAGTAATACCTATGAAATTTTTTGGTATTGTATAATTGTATTAATTAAGTACCATCTTTCTTGTACACTAGATTAAAAGCCCAGCACATCATGGAATCCTGCTTGTCATATGTCTATCCACATACAAGAGTTCACTCAATCATTGGAATCCTTAAAACCACTGCCCATAATGCATTTCCAGTGGTGACAGTAGACAAAGCCCTACCCGTCACCCCTGAGGATCATGATTATCCTGGTAACCCCATATCAAGTAATGAGGAATATGCAAGATCCAAGACAATGTCTTTTGTATTGAGTGAACAGAGAGTAAGAAGTAGAACATTGGAAGATTCCCATGGGGGAGAGGACTGGGGACAAGCAGGAAGCTCAGTAAGACAGTTGTCTAGGCAACCACAGCATCATGCCTTTAAAGACCGCTATGGCTCCATGCACTCCCAATCTGCTCCATCAGAGTCATTCATCAAACATGCTAGACCTAAACACAATTTTAACTATGGAGGAATAGGAGAAGAGACCTCTAGCTCTATGGATATAGGTATTGCACTTGTTATTACATCCACGTACTATATATGTTCAATATATGCTCAATATTTCAGTCTTGTATATTGATTTATATAAGGCTTTTATGTAATATTGCATGCATACTGTGCAGTGCTCACAAGTTGCTTTACAGTATGATATACTTGAATCACAATTCCATGGCAGAGATACTTCCTTTTTTCTAATATTTAAACCAAAGCTACAAGTATCTGGGACTAGTAAGATAGCAGCTTTTCATAGGTTGAAGACAAGCAATCCTTTTTTTTCTTCAGAGGAACATCCTGAAGACAATCATCACAATGAGATGGCATCAAGCAGTGTGAATGTAACAGCAAACATGCCAACATCAGGTGAACAGCAAATGGTTACCCTACATGGAATGATTCTCAGATCACAACTTGTTACTTTACTAAAGAAGAAAATATTCTACTCAGAAGCTGAAGGGGTATGATACTACTAATGTTACTATCTTTAGTCTAGCTTGGGTACAAACATCTTTTTATTAATCATGCCTTTGATGGTAATATTTGACCAGAATGCACCTTGTATGTCAAACTGAGGAAGGTCCATCTTTCAGTCATTTGCTCCATGTTGTATTTTAGACAAACTAAATAAAAACTCATGTTACTGGTTTTTCTTTTCCCATTATCAGAGTTCATCGCAGCCAAATGAAAATTTTGCAGGAATGACTGAGGATTACCCACGATTCCCTGATATCTACACCATACATTTGTCACGAAATGACAGAGAAAAGATTGTGGTGAGTCTTACATCCACTGTGTCATTGAAAACTTGAAGCTTTGTTTGTCAAATTTAGAAGACTTTTGGACATTTGTGTTTTACTATTCCAGGATGTCACTCCATACATGAACCCATGCCCATATGTGGTCTTTCCTTGGACCCCTGTTCCTCTTGTATTCAATCTGTTCAGGACTATGGGTCTGCGTCACCTTCCAGTTGTCAACAATAAAGGACAGGTAATCAAAATATAGTATTTGGCCACCCGCTTAATATGGCCACCAGGTTATTATGGACAGTTTGTTGTGGGTCCCAACAAAAGACATTTTCTATTAAACCCAGCTAATATGGCCACTTTGGCCTGTCCCTTTGGTGGCCGTATTAACCAGGCTCTACTGTAGTTAATTTTATACTCAAACCAGAATTCAAACTTGATTGCACTAGCTCTACAATACCCAGATCCAAGGTCCACAGATGGGTCTCTGGCGAGGGGTATATGCTACTAAGATAATCATGTTCAGTAAAAGTAATGTCATTCAGTCTTACTTCACACTTTGTCCTTTCTTATGTTTGCAGCTTGTAGGAATCATCACTAGAGCTAATCTTACTCATGAATACATGGAGCAGTGTCTTGAAAACCTGGAAATTCTCATGAGTATTGATAAATGAGACAAAATGGAGGACCAAGTCACTTTTTTATGTCATTTTTTAATTAGAAGCTTCGTCACCACAGGAAAATAATGAAATACACTAACTTTGGTGCAAATTGCATTGGCTTAGTTATTGATGCATAAACCATACAAAAGAAATTTTAAAAAATTATTAAGAGTTTGAAACATTAAAATATAACAGATAGGAAACCATAGATTATATTACAAGAAATCATAAGATCAAAATTTAATAGAGAATGTAACATCAATTTAGCCATATTAAACATGTAAAGGTAAAATATGATTATTAGGAAATATAGGGTATAGGAATTATTTTATTTTATAATTGCAATACAGAATATTTTTTCAAAATCTTTCCGACACAGCAAACCTTTTATATAAATATTTTTGTTTATCAGTTTATTCCATCCATCTATTACATGCAAGTCCATCCACATGCATCCCTTGCAAGCAGTCTGCAGACATATTGACACTAGTTCAGCTAATTCAATATCATCTTTAACAATAACAATAAAATGTGAATAATTTTTGTGTTTAAATTCTTGATTATCTTACAGTTTGTGATAGCCAAATTTTATAGGCACTACATATTATACAATACTTAATTTTTACATTCACACATTATTTCTTCATTAATATTATTACAACTTGCAAATTGCAACTTGCATTTTCATTTCGCGTTTCTTTTTCATTTACTTGAAACAAACAAAATTCTTAACCATATTTGGAAGAGGAAGATGTTGAACATTTTTGTTAATGTCCTTTGGGATGGAATTTTCTTGTACCGTAGCTATAGAGGACCTTATTGTTGTGCGACAGATCTCTTGTAGTGACCTTAGTGCTTTGTTGTTGCATTTACCACACTTTGAGGACTTGCTGTCCCAACTTGCATCCTTTTCCAGACACTTATTACACATGTCATTCAGACAAGAGTCACACTAAAAAAGAAAAAATAGAAAATAAAAAATTAATCCTTATTTTAATATACATATTATTGGCTTTATTTTTCCTTCGTTTATTTCATGTTTCACTTTATTTTCATTTAATCAGACCAGAATATGTTAGGGATCTTCATAAGGTACAAATACTGTACCACAGTACTAGTTTGTACATGTTAGTCATGAAATCTCTTTGTTCGTATTCACGACGTTTTAATAATTCATGAAAACCGAATCTGTCGTGACAAATTTCTTTTTTGCTACCTCTTTATTGGATAAAAACAACACCTTCATCATTTCATTCTTTAAAAGACATTTACTGTCAAAAAATCTTTGTGAAAATAACGCTACACAAAAAATATAAGCGATAAAAATGATGTAAACAAAAGATTGATCAGCTGTTCTATCGACACGAATAACCTTTGAACACACGGGAGAAAATACACTTACCTTCCTGACCTTGATGTCTGTACATTCGTCACAATACCGTTTATTACAATCATTACAGAATGGAAAGGCAATATTTGAATGTATTCGACAAAGTGCTACTGATCTTGGGTTGAAATCCCTACAGTGAATACAACGAAATCCACAACTACGACAACTGAAGCGTCCACAAAACCCGTACTGACACTGATCCAGTTGCCATTCTGCTGCGATTCTACCACAGTCTTCACATTCACCGTACAGATCACTGTCAGGCATAGAGAAATCTTCGATCTGGTAGTTGAAATCGATCAAGAATGCCATAAAAGAAATATATTTTCCTATGCGATCGAAGTCTGCCGCCCGCCTTCTCAACCAAAACAATAACAAACGAACTTACTCATTACGTCATCTTAGCGCACTATTTCTAACGAGCATCATGATTGGTCGACTTTAACTTGAGATGGAATAGTTATTTTCTCTAAGAAAAAAGATAAAAATTCAAACAGAGAAATTTCTAAATGTTAAAAAAATGAATTTTTTTTATCTATCCAAAAAAGAGAGATTTTAAAATGCCCAAAAGCAGTAAACTAAGTAGACTACCTGGTGATTGGACGAGAGACTAGAGGTCTGATTGGTTGAAAAGTTTCCTAGGTTCCAGTCTATATCAATTTTTTTAAATTTCAAGATGGCGGACGAACAAGAAGAAGAAGAAGAGGAAGAATGTTCTGAAAATAACGATGTATTAACAGCAAAACAGAAAAAGAACAAGAAAAAGAAACTAGCTGCTAAGAAAAAGAAACAAGAACAAAGAGAAAAGGTAGTTACTCTTTAATAAAACAGCAGAAAAATAGATAAATGTGAAAGCCTCTATATATATATCATATGTAATTAATGAAAGATGCATTTTTCTCCAGCAGAGTGAAGCTTCGTCAGATTTTTTTGATACTCATGCAGAAGAAAAACAAGTTCAAGATGCCATAGTAGGCAAAAAAACTTTATTAATGCAAAATATCCAATCTTTAACACAAAAAGCCAGAATTCACTTTCCAAAACTTTCATTTAGACTTCACAGGAAAAATTTGATGAAGAACTAGCTTGGTGTATAAGTCAGCTAGAGATTGGACTAACCAGACAAAAAACAGATAAAAATACAGGTAAAGAGAAGTCTTTCTTTTTCTTTTTATTGTTGGTTGAGTTTTCCAGAAACAACTGTTAATAGTGCTGATGATTTGTTTACTGTTTGATCCAACCCACAGCACAACACACACAACATATATTAAAAAGCCTAAAGTCTCCTAAAACACCTCTCGTAAGTACATTTCTTATAAACTGGTTTCTAAAAAAATATCTTATTCACTTTTACCTTTTATTTCAGTTCATTTCATCCCATTTTGTTTTCATTTGATTATTTTCCAGCCAAAGAAAAGGCAAATTATGTTTTCAGTATTTGGAGATTACAGAGGAAAAATCAAAGAAGACAAGAAAACAAGTCCAACAAAAGGTTTGGAAATCTTTGTGTGACTGTGATAACACCTATTTTAGCAAGTTTAATAGATTAGTTGGTAACTCTAAAAACCATCTGATTGATTTGATTGTTTTTTCTTTTGTTTCAAGTAACAGCTGATCTTGTGTTGACTCTTTTTCTATAGGATCTCAAAAGTCATTAAAAGTATTTTCTGTGAAAAAGAATCAACAAAAGAGTGTTTTCATTAGAGTTTCACAACAAGACAAAGATGTCAGTGAATCTTCACCAAATTCACTTCCACAAGAAGAGGTAAAAAATTAATCATTCATAGTTGAGAGGGCTACCTGAAAATTATCAGTCTGAATAACAGTGTACCCTGCCAAATAAAATTATTGCACTTTAGTGCTGCAAAAGTTCATATTTTTTTTAATTTTTTAGTTAATCGTTTACTTCTCTATTCAGTTTTCATCAGGAACATTGGACCCCACTACAAGTTGGAAATTCAAGGCATCATCTTCTGATTTTAGGTTCAATTTTGATAAACCAGAATAAATCATTTAATTTAGGAGCAAAAAGACACAGTGCCAAAGTGATATGAAGATAAAAACTTCAAAATAGGGGTTATATAAAGGAACTATAATAAAAGTGCTCATGTTGTTGTAAAAGTGTTTCTGTTTGGCCCAGTTTCCACTTACCATGCAAGTATTTTTTTCTCTACCCCAAAAGGAGGGTGACAGTAGCTTCCACTCCTCACAAACACAATTCAATCAAGTAATTGCTGGGTGCTTGGTATTTTCTTTCTTTTTTAATGAATACTGCCATGGAATTTTAGAAATGTAGACAATGGCTGTTTTCAACTTTGAACAAAAAAACACTGTAATTCCTAAAACAAAACCAATGCTTTAATGATATTTTATATTTACACTTCTAATTTCTATGTACAAAACAAAACTTTTACCTACAAATTAATGCAAGTTAACATCAGGAATAAATGATTGATTTTACGATTGCAAATGAAGTGTCTTTTTAGTTAACTTACAGTTCACATCACTAGTTATGAATATCTTACTGTGAAACTCCTTTGCTTACGACCCTTCATTTTTCAAACTTCAATTGGATTTCAGATTTTTCATAACATAGAAGAACATAATAATTCATGGAAGCTACTTAACAATTAGTCCTCGAGTCCGAATGGTCTACGAGTCAATAGCCCATGAGGCCGAAGGCCTCATGGGCTATTGACTCGTAGGCCATGAGGGCGAGAGGTCTAATTGTTTTAGTAAAAACCTAGTAATCGGTCCAATAAAAGGATGCAAAAAGTTTTGGGTTTTGCTTTAAATATATATTTTTTGGTTTTCAAAACCGGCGCTTTTCGCTACTAGAGGTCTATCACTAATAGACCCCTAGTAGCTCAGCCAATCACAGGGCTCGATTGGTGATAGACCATTAGTAGGTTTTTTCTAATCATAATTATGTGGTTGGTACAGAAACATAAAATCACAAACCCAACTGGAGTAATAATCAAAATATGAGGAATTTCACAATGAACTTTCTAAAAATTATTCTTTCAATTTGTATGCAATATCTAATGCTTTAGCACATTTAGCAAAAGCTTAACCAAGTAGTTCATTTATCTAGGAATTTTAGGCAAGCATTTTTGAAAAAATGTTTGTTTACCTGAAATCTATTGAACAGCTGTTTTTGCTTTAAAATCTAGTTGATATTTTAAATTGATACTACTCCATTTATAATGTGGTATCATAAGAGATATGCAGTTAGTGTACAAGGGGAAGACTTGTGTTCTCTTTATCCTCATTGAAATCTTCACTCAACAAGCTGTTTTTCTTTGGCAAAAGAGTAAACCTGTTCTTCCCACCTTCAGGCACAGAGTGGTTTCTTTGAGCCAATGGTGAACGTGGAATGGTAGCAGACTTGTCTGAGAAGAGTTTTTGTGGTAACGATTGGCGACGTCTTAATCGGTTTCTTCTCTTCAAATCAGATGGACTTGCAGTGCTCTTGAGGAGAGAAACTTTGTCTTTCCTAGTAAGAGGAGCTCCCGGAGAGTTAATTTCAGGTTCAGCCACTTGCTTTGAGCTAGGAGTAGGAGGGTCAGACGTACTTCTTTCTCTGCTCTCGAAAACATCTTCACCATCTTTTTCGTCAATAATAACGACAGATTTTGAAGGAAAAGCTAGAGGTGTTCGAGAAACTTCTATACTTGGTGATCGAGGATCACAAAATTCTGCACGTAGAGCAATATTCTGTGGCGATTCTTCGTATTCTTGAAGAACGATTGGAGTACGTCGATGGTGTATGGACGGAGAGCGTGGATCTTCAATCCGTGAACGTCCTAAGTTTTCTTTACCGGTTTCTTTCTGTGGCGTCTCAGGCATGAGTTCTTCCCATCTCTTACTCTCTAAAGCTCCCATCTTACGAACTTCACTAGCAGAAAACAAAGAAAATACAACTTTGACTAGCACGAGACCAGAGATCAACTGAATACGAACGATCAAAGCTTCGAAATTTTAAATTTTTAAATCACCCTCGATACGCAACCTGGTGACCAATCACATTACTAGAAAACACGTGACCGACGCATGTCATTTCACTGACGGATCTCTTTCTGGTAATCAATTTTCTCGCCTGATAATAAACACTATTCTAGTTTTTACTGTTTTTCGATTATATTTCTATCATAATTTTCCAAAATTTAGGGCGATATGTTATATTTTTGAACGAAAATCATAGAACCGGAAGTTACAGTTCTTAGCGGAAGTGAAATTGATCCCCTTGGAGGGTAGCGTTAGGATTGAATGATTCTTGTTGCTAAACCACGAAGATTGTTTACATCGGGCAGCAAACCGTTGAACTATTCTTTAGGAAGGATTAATGGTAGGGTATCATCTAGAGCTGTCTTATGAGTTGAGTTCTGTATTGTTGAAGAAGAAACAAGGTTTTTTAGATGGCTTGTTTGGTTTTTAGTCCAGTACGACACAAAACCTTCACCAAGATGGCGAACGAAAACAGAACATTATTGATTGAAATACCGAACGAGAATGCAAAGCAGAAGGCAGAAAACCTTCAAGAAGCATTTCAAAAGTTTCGAAAAAGCAGACAGGTATGAAAACTCCTGGTTTTGAACATGATGAAGGATTGGTTCGGGAAAATCAAGTACTTCAATTAGCGTTGTAGTTATCATCAATATCTTCATCGATTCAACAGTTGCTCTTAATTATCGAGTACATTCACGTACTAGATCTACGATCATTTTAGTAGAATATTATAATACCGTGTCTGGTTGACAAATACAAGCAGAAAACCTGTAGAATTGTGAATATTTGTTAGGGTTTTGGCTTCACAGGGAATACAAATTGATTGATTAAACAAGTCTTTGCGTGATCATGCCAACCTGAGCGCTAATCATTATTCTTATGAATATTTTAAGAAATAAAATTAGGATTGTTTAACAGAGTACAATTAAGTACTGGCACACTAGTATTTTTACTAAAGTTCAACTATTTTCTTTTTCTTTTACAGCGTGAAATGAAAGTTGCAAAAATCATGGAAGAAAGACTATTGGCACAGCGCCAGGATGTGAATAGGATGGAAGAACTCAGACAAAAGTTTCTTGAAGGGTTAAAGAAATACTTTGGAGTTCCTTATGCAAAGAGATATCACAACGAAGATTGTAAGTGCACCTTATTACATTTCACTTCTCAATGGCAGATCGGGAATTGCTTACTATCAATAGATGTCACTTCCAGTAGTATCTCCGTTTCAACCAGCTTGGAGAATGTTGGAGGTTGTGTGTGTATCTTGTTTTCTGGTTTTATGTTGTACAAATAGTCAGATAGAATACTTTGAGGAGTTATTTTGACATGATTTGAGTTAAGAATCACTAGTTGCCCCCCAGTCAAATCCAGAAAAGTCACATGATTGATAGTAAGCAATTGAGTGGCTAATGACCCATACTTAGAGTAAAAATAAAGGAAGCTATAAAGTGGCTTTCTAGATAACAGTTACCCCTTGAAAACTCTCCTAGTTCTGCCACTGCTCTTGCCTCTGCCACAGTGATGTAATTGGCATGAGTATGTCCACCCAAAGCCCCACCCACCATAGAGGATAATATGGTCATATAGGTTGTCTACCATATTTTTTTATTGTTAACCTAGTTGATTTAATTTGCAGCACCATACCATGATGCTCCACTGTTTCTTGACTGCTGTGGTCTCATTCGACGAGTGTTGCTAGATCTGAAGGAAGATTTTGGCTTTGTTATTGGAGGTGGCAATCAGGCATATATGGTATTAAACTACTAAAGTATTGTGGATGGCACAGCTAGGAGAAAACTATGTATACAAGAACATGTAGGGTGGGAAAACAATTGATTATCACTGTTTGTTCTTCAGTATGACACACTACCTGAGGATATCAAAGAAGAAGACATGAAACCTGGTGATTTGGTTTTTATATCAGCAATATATTATGACAAACCTGGGAAAAAATGTAAGTCAACCTATACTCAGGTTATCAATGGCCTTTATACTTTATACAGTCAACCCAACACAAGTCCACCCAACAAAGCCCCGCTTGTACAAGTTATGCCACAGACATATAACATAGTTTCCTTTATGGAAGAGTTCAAATGAAATAAAAAGCTACGAAAGCTATAAATTTATCAATCTCACTGGGCTCCCTCTGGATTAGATTTAACACAGGAATCACATAGTAGACCAGATGCTGGTCACACCCTTTCACTCCACCAACATCACTTTTAGATTTTACTTCACCACAAGTTACATTTGCCACCAGTGATTTTTAACTGAAGCAAGACAGAATTATTCTGTGTGCCACCATTGGAATGTGATGAGAGATTTGTTATTTTTCAGGGAAAAGACAGCGTCATGACATGGTTCATGTGGAGATCTGGCTTGGTGAGGGGGAAAAGACTATTGGTGCCAGATGGCAAAAAGGAGTGTAAGTATATTCACTGACCAGAGAAACGTTTTTAGAAAGAAAAGAAAATTTCGACCTAGTTGTACCGGCTTAAGATAAGGATCACTGTTTTCCCATTTCTAGGGTACAAGTGTTTGACTCTTACAAGTTTGTGTCTAAAAGCTACTACGATATGAAATACCACTTTAAATCCATCGATACTTGGCTGATGGGGATTTGTAAAAGCTTTTGTCCAGAGCATCTGTGGAGGTCATCTGTGTACAATCCAGGCAATAAATCCATCTTTGCTGAAGATGAAGAAGATCAGTGCCAGGCAGCAGAGGAAGAGCAAGGGTCTAGTCAGGAACAACAACAAACGGTTTCCTTGTTGAGCCACGAAGAGCAAAACCACCCATCTCCTTGTCTGCGCATTAGTAAAGATGAACAGATTCCAAAAGATCAAATAGAAACCTCAACGATAATAGGAGAGGAATTGAAAAATATCAAAATTGAGTATCAATGTCTAGATGATGAAGAAAATGCTAAGAAAGAGGAGGCTTCTGATAACAACTTGTGTGATTTTGATCATGAACAATTAGATAAAGAATTTGTTGATTATGACAGAACGAACTGTTTTTGTCCAGAATGTTGCCCAATATATCTTAACTGTATTCACAACCAAGATAAAAACCAAGAGAGTGGAATATGTAATCTAGAAGAAATGAGTTCCAATGAACTTACAAGTTCCTTAGAATGTTTTGAGGTCATTGCATCGCCTGAATGCCGTAGAGAGGTTGAACAGACCATTGCCACTTGTCCCATTGAGAAGGCAGAACCAAATGGTAATAGTGGGTCATCTTCTCCGCCTAAAGATGACAGTCCAAGTGAAGGTGGGTTTGCGCAACTCATTTATTGGTTTTTATTATGCGCAAATTATTTGTTCACTTGTAAGGTCGCTCGTTCATCATTCTCTACAACCAACCTCTCTGCACAACAGAACGATGCAAAACAAAAATGTTATTTCTAATAAAGTGTTTTATCTTAAAGGTTCAAACGGGTCATCTACGCGTGACAGTAATGGAAAGAAGAAAGGGAAAGACAGCCCACCAAAACCAGTAAGAGATGGTGTCAAGTCACGCTTACGTCACACGGGACAACAGCCTGCTTACTATGTCAGCCCTGGGAATGGAAGCTTCATGTAAGAATGCGTTATGAATACAGTATTATTGATCACATAGATATAACATTTGACGCCAGTGAAGATCAATTATTGATTGAATGTGTTTTGGTTCCTTTTTAAGGGTGGAATCAACCTTGCAGTCGTTGGGATGGCGAAAGCTTGAAGACCGATACGATGAATCCTTTAAACTAAAATGGGTGGAATGCAAGAGTCAAATCGACTACAGCAACTTTAGAGAAGGTAAGGAAAACGCGTCAATGTTCTAATAAGATGTTAACGTACGTCAAGCATCCTCGCGGCTAATGTATGCATGCATTAATGCTTTGATTTCCAGGTAACCAGCTTGTTAATCACATTTCTAATATTGGTGTACTTACAACCAAGCTTGGTTTGCTGTGCAGTTTACAAGAATATGAACGAGTATTGGATAAGATTGGATCAAAGTAAGTACAAATGTCATACAATATCAAAATAACCAATACCCGAGACTTTCCTTGATGACGATAGGATTGATATACTCGTCGTGGTTCCCCCTCCCCTCCCCCACAGCCATTGAACTCATCAGAATGTGAATTTTGTACCCAATTCGTTCCGATTCGTAGCCTTTGAATCTCATTGCCCCAGTCCCTCAGGGTTCAAGATGACGATTTTCTCATGATGATGATGTAATCTCTTTGGTATTTATTGCAGGCAGCGTATTCAACTTAGTGACTTCGTCCCGGAAACAATAAGGCTTACAAACACTACAGAAAAACAGAAGTTTGTCAATGAAGTTTACAAAGGTAGGTTACATGCAGGGAGATGAGTGTTTGCTTTAACAGCTAATACCTGACTGATGCATGGTCTTTTACATCATGTCATTCAGTTGCTTATTTTTTCTTTGCAGAAGGTGAAGTTTGGATTTGCAAGCCCATTGGACAGAACCAAGGCAAGGGTATCTACATGATCAACAGTTCTGCGCAGCTGCGAGAAAAACTGCGCCTTAACGATCAAGATACTAACAGCAACGGACGGCGCAGCAGTCAAGTTAGACCGTCACCAGGTCGAATCATTCAGAGGTAAAAATACCTTGATCGCTATTCTTGTTCTTATTTGCTATGCTCAGCAAGAGAGGCAAACGCGCGTGCTTGTGGTAGTTCTCTGGCTTTCTCTGGTTAGTCTGCGCCATATCTTACTTTGTAGTTTCCTATTTAAGAAGGTGATGCAGTAATAAAAGTCGTTAGGGAAAGAACGCACCAGTTTGTTATTGTGTAATCTTCCCTGATACCTCACTGAAAACGTGTCTTTTCATCCTATCGTAGGTATATCATGAATCCTCTTCTCTTGAATAACCTCAAGTTTGACATCAGAGCCTACATGTTCATTGCCAGTACCAATCCCTATGTGGTTCTTTACCATCAAGGGTACATACGTCTTTCTTGTGTACCGTATTCACCCTATTCTGAAGAGGCTGGCAACTCGATATTACTTGCTCATCTTACCAATCAGGTAACTATCTAGTATATTCATTCATAATCCCATGTCCACTATCACTCATTTTTACAATAAGAAAGTCGTAAAAAGACCTTGAAGTGTACTGCGCAACCAATGGAAGAGCCTCTTTTTGCCGTGTGTACTGAATTTCCCCGAATCTATTTCTTTCCGCTCTGAAGAAAGTCGTTACGCACGTCTGATTTGCCAGTGCGCAACACTTGGAGCATCTCATTCAGGATTGCGCGCTTTTTTGCAAACAATATTTCAAATTCTGCAGAAGTTAACTTCATTCCATATTCCAATGTATAGTACATCCAGAAGAAGCATCCGTTGTATTCAAGCATGAAAGAAGAGACTGTTTGGTCGTTTGAGCGTCTTCAGTCCTACATCGACGAACATCACACAAAAGACAAGGGATTAGCAGAGAACTGGATGTTCACGACTTTTACTGTGAGTAGACATTTACCATCCAAAAATCCCCAGACCGTGACTTAATTCAGGCTTCGCCTTTTTTAATCTGCTTATCTTTTGTTTCATAGAAACGAATGCAGCAAATCATGCTGACATGTTTTCACAGTGTTAGGAAGAAGTTGCATCGAAGGAGTGGGTTTTTCGACCTTCTTGGATTTGATTTCATGATAGACGAGAACTTCAAGGTATAGAAACCTTCTTTCTTGTGTGCTTCTTGTGTGCCTGTATTTGTCAATAACTGAACATGAACATGTGTTTCTATACAGGTTTGGCTGATCGAAGTCAATGTCAACCCATCACTGAATACCAACTGTCAGGTTCTCAAGGACGTTATTCCCACTATGGTAGACAGTACAGTGAGTAAGTACAACCAGTCTTGATAGCCTTTCTTTCCATTAAATGATAATGAATCCCAGATGAATGGGGTAATGGTCCATCCACAAGTAAACTTATTCTTAGTGATACTTTCTATAGCGTTGATGATGTCACTAACGCCTGATGCTTTTTGATACTTTATTCTAGGAATAGCTTTAGAAATTTTTGAAAAGGCAAAAAAGAGACGACCAGTTTTTCCCTTAGAAAACAAAGGTGATTTCATAGTCTTGTACAATGGAGAAGGCAAAAGTTAGGATACCAGGGAGAATGGTGTAAAACAAACCTCGTTGTACCGAAAGAAAGAGTACTATAGACAAGATGGATTGAGGAGAACTCAATATCACCAAGGAATTCATCAAGAGTAGTTTATCTTGTGGATCATAGTGTAATGTTCAAAATTCTACAAACCATAAATAATGGATTGAATACAATTAGTGATAGCCTCAAATTTACCCAGCATTGAGTGTCTATTGCAATACAAGTATAAGACTGAAACTATAACAGACAAGAATCGGTCAAAGCTAAACTCAAAGCAGTACTCACTGAGTACTGAATGTACTTGTCCAGTGTTCTTTAGTCCCATTTTATCGATTATTTTTACGCATTCTTTAAGGGTGGAGTCTAGAAGACTCGTTATTGTTTAAAGTGTAGTGTGCCAAGCTAGAATTAAATATTTTTAATACAGAGTTGAAAAAGGTAGTCTCCCCCGCAGCCGTTTTTAGGGTCGTCACCCAAAGCTCTCTCCTTAGTGGGGAGAGAGCGTTGCGTGACGGCCCTAAAAACGGCTGCAGGGGAGACTAGGAAAAAGGTGAACCAGTTGAAAAGTGAATTGAGAGTGTTATTTGGGGTTGTGTGGTATGGTGCATGGGTGGGTGGTGGGTGGATGGGTGAGTAGTTTCTTAATGCATCGGTTTGTCTGTCTTGTTTGGAAAAATATGAAGAATAAAAAGAGGAGAAAGAAAAAAGTGTTGTTTTCCTATTATATTTGGGATGTATTCAACCAGATAACCAAATATTGGGATTTTTTATTGAAGAAATAGAAAACGCGCGCGCGTGCTCTCCACAATTATACAGCACGCGGGGCCCGGAGATTGACAGAGCACGAGAGACCTGTTAGGAGAAGCAAGAACTGAAGGACGCGCTGTTCGCTTCCCAACAAACAATTTCAAAACTCTAAATACTAACCGTGAACGAAAACGTGGTTTTCATAGTGCAGGCTTTCCTGTGTCTGCATGCATCTTTCCTCGCGGCCCTTCAACAGCTTTTGACTTACGTTTTTCAGTTTAAAGTCAAGACCTACTAAAAAAAAGAAAATGGAGGCGTTCGGTTATGAGAATAGCGAGCTAGAATTCACCATACTTTCCCGGATGACTTTGCGGTCATCGCAGACGCGAACCTGGGCCCAAATACACGCTCGCAAGGCATTCTGGGTAGAGCATTTCATCTCCTGCTGAGCTTGCATGCTAGGGCCGGGTACCTTACTGAATCTGCTCAAATTGTGACCTGAAAACATTAGGAACAACATCAGAACTTGAAAAAATTATATAGTTGTAATGGATCTAATATAATACAGCTATTTATCAAGTTAATCATGATTCCCAGTACAGTAGTTTGTGTTTGTAGGCTGGCCTGCAGTTGTACTAGACTTACTTGGACTAGATTTACCAGACTCAAGAAACAACAGCAGATCCTGGTTGCTATAGCTTTTATCTTCATACTATTGCTTTATTTTGGTAAGTCTTTAACACTGTATTCGTTTTTAGTAGCTTTTACTTTAGCACATTGCTGCCACGCACACAAACCACAGGGATCCCAATCATTTACTTGTCGTCCACTAACAAAACAAAACAAGATAGACTGTTAGCTCATGTAAAATGACTGTATTAAACATGATTATTATCTGTTCTCGTGCAGTCAGCCAATCAATTGTTGGTCCAGTTTGAAGATACAAATTTGTTTTTTCCCATTTCTAGGGTATATTAATCTAGGTAAGAAAATATATATCAAGTTACTACCAGTTGAAAAAAGAACTGTGCTAAGATACTGTAACTATCCAGTAAACTCATATGGTGCCGAAGGATCTTTTCCTGGTAAAGGTAGTGATTTTCAGCTAGAGATGGTCCAGGCAATAGTACGGCATGGAGATAGGTCACCTATTAACAAATTACAAGGAATGGAAATAAGAGACTTCGATTGTTCATTGATGCCGCAAAATGAGACAGTTAAGAAGCTATTTGATGGCTATCTTAATATCACAAATGACATTTTTGTTAGGAAGATGTCTCCCAAGATTGATCCTCATAATCTAGTGACAAGATCAGACATTTGTCAATACGGCGGGCAACTGACACAGAAAGGATTCCAGCAACACTTTGGTATTGGAAAACACTTCAGAAGAGCATACAGGGAACTGATTGAGAATGGAATCAACAGCAAGCATGTCTATGCAAGGTCAACAAATAGTGACAGAACACTACAGTCTGTAACAGCATTATTATATGGATTCCTTGGTGAAAAGTCCATTAAACAAGGTAGATATTAAAATCAAAAATATTATTCATCGTGGAAATGTAAAAAATGATACTTAAAAAGTTTATGTCATGATTGAGGGTCATTCGTAGAAAGAACCACAAAATTTCCACTGCAAGCTGCTTGTCTTCATCTGGGGATGGTGTAGACTAGATGGTGTGCCTGTTATATATTGCTAGCAGTATCTATATATATGCCTGATGAATGCTAGCAGCTTCAACATGTTTAAACATGGGATTTTCTCTTTCATTCATAGGTCATATTGCTATCGGTGTAGTTCAAGATAAATTTTTCAGGGACAATGATGATGGTACTGTAACTCCCTGTCCAGCTTATGGTAAACTAATGAAAAGAACTAAACAGTCTGAAGAATACCAAGCAGGTAGTGCTGCAATGGAGCCATTGATGTTGGAAATGTCCAATCTACTAATGACTCCTAGGGAATCAATTAGAAGTGTTATTGGGTAAGTAACAAGTATAATCTTTTGCCATTCTTTTCACTGCCCCTTCATTTTCCTTTGTCCCTGTGCTTTACTTTTACCATCACACACTGTACTGTATTGGCACAGTTAAGTCAGGGTTAACTCCCCTGAACTGTTAAACTAATGCTGTGCCACTGTTTCAATGTACTCTTCCCTCAGTGACATGCCTCCCTGCAGGGGATCTTCGTAGCTAGTGGTATTTCTGTTTGTGCTTGAATAAGATTGTTGTGTATCGTTTCAGTCTTGCAGATACTTGTCTTGTCCATATTTGTCATGGATTACCTCCACCATGTGCTGCAGCAGGATGTATTCCACAATCAACAGCATTCAAACTGATTTCATATGCAGGTTGGGCTTTTTCTCACAACTTCAGCCAAGTGGCTGATATGATATCTCTACCTGTGATGTCTCAAATTGCCACTAGAATGGTCGATAAAGCCTCATCCAAGACACCCATAAAATTTGCTGTATATGGTGGTCATGAGATCTCAATCATCCCTGCACTTATATCGCTAGGAATATTTGAACAAAGGTGGATACCTTATGCTTCAAGACTCATTTTTGAATTTTGGAGGAAAACTGGTGTTTTGAATGAAACCAAGAAAAGTCCAAGAGGGTACATTCGAGTTCTTTTTAATGGTGAAACTGTGACTTCAAATCTTACATTTTGTAAAGAAAACCTAATTGAAAATGGTGAACTTTGCCCTTTGCAGGATTTTCTTGAATGGTTGGGAGGTGGAAAAATTGAGGAACCTCAAAAAAGGTATGAAAAAATGTGTGAGCAGTAAAATTAGACTGTCACTGAGGGATTATTTATCTAGCAAATATTCATTCTACAAAATGATGTGATGCACCAAACATGGGATGCCTGTGATACCAGGAGTTGACTGGTTTCTAGCAACCTCTGTCCCTAGCCCATGGGTAGCTGAAGGCTGAAAGTATGGCTGCTCGATGGTTGGACCACATTCGAATGATGAACAGGTGACCTGTCAAGAGGACCAGCTAGAGGTTTGACTGTCCATTATTTCTAGCCCTGCAGCCCATTGCCAAAACTCCCTCTGGACATAGCGAAAACCATTGTCTGCTCTTATTTACATTAAATATTTATTTTCTATTTATAATAGTGGTTGGACTTTTAAAATATATATTGGAATAGGTGCCTATTTTTCTGGAGAATGGTGATGAGAATAGAGCCTTAAGAACCCCCCAAAAAACCCTTAGAAAATTGTATATGGGCTTATAACCAGCCAGATTCTACAGTGCTAATCCTTGAAACCCACCAGTTAAAAGCTTTGAAAATAAATCCCAATCATTGACATTGTAATAATACTAATACATAACATTGTATGGATCAAAGCACAAAGATGGTTGCAGGAGTATAAACCAAGAAGACTCACACAAGATGACCTTACAGTCTTTTTTAATCACAAATCATGCTAACTAGTTACATCCCAGAATACAATAAGGTTTTGGATGATCATGTGCCGGCCTCCATATGATTTGGCAGCACAATAGAATCATTTTACTCTGTGGAATTGAATCTTAAGTAAACCAACTATTTTGTTCCTGCCGTCAAACATGGCTGCCATCATGTGATCAAACCTCTTAACTAGCAGTTATGGTCCAATTATGATAATTATTATCATATTTAAGGTATAGTTAATAACATTGAGTACTGCACAATATAGTAATACAACTGTCACTTCTCTTATTAAAGCAATTAAAACCTACAAATATCTTCCAACAGCCTTTTTTTCTCATGTGCATGTTTAACTAAACAATTATGTGCATCTTTGGGTCAAACTATATGCTAATTTATTCACACTGTTAATAATATTACAGGATATGACCGTAACTGAACAATCTGTTTCACAACTGTTGTTGTCATGACAACAGAATGTCATCAGCTTCTTCAAGACATTGAAACCAAGGATTCAGATTCTTCACTTTAGGTTTCCATTTGAGTGTTTGAACATTTTAGACATCAATTTGACTGTACTGAATTAATTGTGTTTAATCAAGTACCTGTCATTGCAGAGACAAACTTGTTTGAATTTCCTTTTTCAATCTGATTATGAGCAAACTGCAATGATGTGACAAAATAACCTAATGGAAATGACATACTTATATAGTGGCATCTAAACATCCCCCATGAACCTTAAAAACTGTATGCCTGAATGTGATTAGATATGCATTATCATTATTAATGATAGAAAATGGTTTATATTACAGAAATAAAAAAATGATTAAAGTAATGTAACTCTTAATAAAAATGTTTAAATATAAAATAACAATACTAGAATAATAATCCTACAAAACAACTATGAACTTGTTAATATTATACACAGACCAGTGAGGCAAAGAATGACTTTTAACCTAATGATGATCATGGCAGTGCTTCATGTTTCGACTACTGTCTACAAACGGCAAGTATTGTATCTCTCCCATAGTTGCAAGCCTGAGAAGTACTGGAATGTTGCCATGGTTCTTGTACTCTTGCAGGGGTGACGGAGGAAAGATTAGGAAAAGATTCAGGCTGCAGTAACTTAAGGTGATACAACCTTCCTGAAGGCCAATAAATCATCCTGGTACAAATACAAAATGTTCTAGTTTGCTAAGCTTAATATTAAGTGTATGGTATAGTGTATGCATGTTCATGTGTCATGTTCTCAGCTCAACTCCCCCACCATACTCAAACTTTAGAAAAAAACTGTTACCTAGTAAATATAAACTCTTACATCCCTATCAAATACGAAGAATACATCCCTTGCAGCATGTCTGAATGCAGCTCAATTTGGAGGGCAAAACAATAGATTCCAATTCTTAGGAGAAAGGGGTCTTTACTTGAATCACTCATCAAGAATAAGATCATTAAGATCTAATAATTCTACTTTCTTACTTTTAAACTTGAACAAGCCAAATCATAAAATGAAGAACAATCAACAAAGAGCTAAAAGGAAGAATAAACAGGGGGGAGAATAATAAAAACAACAGCTCTAGTATAAAGTTTGAGTAAACAGACAAAGCTCTGATCCTAAGGGTTTAAATGGCTCCCTCATCCCATTCCAAGCACTGCTTAGCCTCCTGATGATCTTCGTCGTCACTCTGACCATGCTCAGAATCCTTATCTTCATTCAAGTCTAGTTCCTGGAACTTCTGCAGTGGGTTAACAGTTATACGCACTCCACTCAGCCCTGTGTCGTCCCAGTACATCTCTTCTTTCTCTGCAGCAGTGGCATCTACTTCCAGTGTCTTAGCAGACCTAAAGAACACATTGCTAACATTAGTACATGTTTAATGCAGCTACATTCAAGATTAATACTACTGCAGGAACAAAACCCTGAATTGAAAGGAAATAGATTGACTCCCATCTACTTTGGCTGCATCAGTTGATTACTCAAGAATTATATTTACAATATTCTCTACTCACTTTCTTAGTCGATAGACTCCAAATATCACCAAAACAATAAAGACTGAAGCACTGCAGATGATGATAACAGCCATAATGCCAGTAGACATAGAACTTGTCTTGGATACAGCCTCATCTTCAACAGACACTGCTCCTGGTAATTCTTCAGCACTCAGTGTTTCCTTGACAGCTTCAAGGTTAAATGGTCGCAGTTGTCTTGCCCTGTGGAGAATGGACAATTCCAGCCTCTCATCATCACTCTTAAATCTGCCATTCTGATCTGACACAGTGATCTATGAAACAAAACAAAAAAATTACATTGTTAAATATGTTTTTCTAGACAATATTTTGTAGTTCTCAAGCAAATGAACTTGTATCGTACAGCACTTTCCTGCAGGTTTAGTATAGATATAGTACTTACCGTGAAAGTATGATGCAGGTACTCAGATGCATTGGGGTTGACATAGAACATCTCTCTAAGTACTTCTTCATATGTCTTGTAGTTTGCTATACCTCTAATGATGATACCATTTTCATTCATGAAAGCTTTGAGGTCCAGATCATCAAGGGTTGACCCACCATTGGCCTGCTTAGGGAAATTAAATGACTCACTCTTTGTGAATGGAGGAGTCACTTTCACTACGGCCTGATCCAGGAGTTTTACACCATTGACAGGAGAATCTGAAGGTTTGCAGCCCTGGTAATCAATGGTAAAGGTACTGCATACAGGAACACCAATCTCCTTTAGGTGCTTTAACTCTACCGCATTATCGGCACAACCCTTCACTGTAATAACAGGCTTATCATTCCTCTCAATGCGAATAGTGATTGTAATTGGCTGCAAGGCTGTGTTTTCTTGCACTGGAAGAATCTTAATCTTGCGCACTCCCAGTGTTGGTGTAAACAGCTCATTCTGATACTCAATGTTTTGCAGGATGGTTTCAAACTCTTGTGGTTTTCCTCTGCCATAAACTTTCATTGTATTTGAACCAATCAACTCAGACTTGAATCCTTTAGGTAGTGGGGTATTGATATTGATGTGCTCACGACAACCAAACATGCAGCGGATGGTCTGTAAATAAAAAGTTATTGTTTGTATTAATTTATAAACAAAAAAAACATGGTTAAAATCCACTAAAGCAAGCATGTAACAATTAAGCAAGCACACAAACATGGAATAGATCTGCAATGATCTACGTACAAAAGAGGCCCTGCTGTAGCATGAGGGGCACCCCACATATTGCAGTTACGAGGAACTGCTGGCCAGCCATATATGAGGGATAGCAAAGTATACTTACTTGCTCTGGTGTTGTCTTTTTGGGTCTAATGCTCATTCCAGACAGAGATCCATTAAAGAACTGAGTGTAGGAATTCTCTTTGCCAAGCCAATGTGCACCTACTACAAGCCTTGTTGGAATGTGTGAGTTGTGCATGCGATAGTTAGAATCTGTGACAAATGATGGTTCAACTTGTCCATCTACAAATAACTTAACATTACAGCCATCAACAACAACAGTCAGATGATGCCACTTCATGTCAAAGATCTTTGGTTTGTAGTGGAAATCAGACTGGCAGTAGTCATCTCTGCTGCCACGGTTAGGCTCCAAACGATGAACCACAACCAGTCTGTTCTTGTTCTTGAGGATTGCAAAGTGGATTCTGTTGTGTGTTTTCTTGTCTGTGTTAGCAACAATGATTTGCTTTCCTTTTTGTGCTTTTGTTTTTATCCAGGTACTTATTGTGAACTGTTTACCTAAATCTTCAGGGATCAACTCTCTAGGGACTTCAGCTACAGTCTTGCCATTAAAGACGAAGGTGTTACCATCTGGAAAAAGATAATTCATACATAAGAAAAAGAAACATTTGGTACCTCAAACTCTTACTTCCTAATTTTTTTCAGTACAAAAGCAACTGAAAGCCAATACAGAAAAACTGTTCAATGTTGTCTTACCTTCCTCTGTTGGCAGATGTTTTGTCCAGTCTTGGTGTTTTCCAGGTTTAGGCAGAATGTCAATGATGCCACTAGCACCACACAGCTTGTACAAACCAGATGCTTCATATTGCTGTCGGTCACAACCTTTACCAGCATTTGTCTCCAGGTGAATGAGGGCAGAGAAATTTGATTGAGTCATCTTCTTTGAACATTTGTTTAACTGGATGTCTGGTGCTACAATTGCTTTGCCAATGCACTGTGGAATAATGATGGTCGGCATGGATGGGCTTTTCACACCTGAAAACAAATAATCAGGATTGAAATTAGTTTCATGAAGAGAAATCAGATAATAGCAATAATATTACCAACAAGATTTATTACTGTATTACTTACTTGAACAGAAATGATTTTATATAAGAAGGTACAAAAGGCATATCCATTGCCCCGATATTATTAGAACATATTTTATTGTTACCACATCAAGACCTTCAAAATCTTATCTATACCTTGAATTAACAGCCTCTGGACTGATCAAGCTCAAGACTTGCGCAGCTATCACCAATTGGAATTTAGCATATTAAACCAATTTGTGTGTATTTTTTCATTATCATATGTTTCTCATTCATAAAATAAAATCAAACAATCAATCAAAAGGGTTACACTAAATAATAAACACGATCTATCATGAAACACATATTTCTTACCAAGATCACATGAATCTCTAATGTTAATTCTGACATGAGCACTTTTGGTTGACATCTTGCCACCACAATCAATGGCAGCAACTTCAAAGGCACAGTATTTTGGAGCATCAGGACCAAGTGGCTTGTCTAAGCTCAGCACACCATCATTACTTATCTTGAAGGGCACATCAAGTGTCTTAATGACGTACTTACAAATGGAACCAAATTCATCCCCAATATCTTTGTCCTCAGAATTTACCTGAAGATAACAAACATGTATATTTAGATTTAATGATATAAATTATGAGGATAGTGTTGACAAAGATGAACATTTTAATTTATTTCTAAAATGTTTGGTCCATAAGCTTGCTAATTTCACTGCTGTCATCACTAGAAATTTACCTGCAAGATCTTTTCATATGTCCTTCCACGTTCTACCACATGAGTGTAGTAATCACTTGTGAATTCTGGAGCAAATTCATTTGCATCTACAACTCTACACTTGACTGAAGCCGGCTGGGATTTGTGGGATGGATCACCACCATCCAATGCTATGATGTCAAATGCAAACCAGGTTTCCTTCTCTGCATCAAGGTCTCTTGTTGCCATCACCTCCACAGCACCATTTTTAGTCACATTGAACAGGAATGGAATTCCTTGTTCAATTATTTCAATACGTTTCAGCTTTCCTGCATCACTGTGATCCTCATCACGGATACGAATAGGAGGAAGAATACTAGCCTTTCTTGTGTTTTCAGTGATAGCACAAATGTACTGGCTGTCAGTAAACTGAGGAGAGTGCTTATTCATATTCATAATGTCAAACCGCACTTTGGTATAAGCAACGGCATTGGAACCTGAAGAAGTTGCCTTGATTGTAAGCTTACACAACTTATTTTCATCAGTATTTAAGGGTTTGATAAGCCAGATATGCCCTTTCTCATCAATCCGGAATGGAGATCCTTTTTCTTCAATGGAGTATGATATCTTTCCATCACCACCAGTTGCACGCACATGCAACACTGTGGCATTAATCCTGTGATATTCACTTAGTGCTTTAGCATATTCCAGCTGTATGAACTGCAAAGGTTCTGCAAAACAAAAACAGAAACTGGTTGCTATGACTACTGGTTTGCAGTTGGTGTCCTTAAGTCTATCATTAGTTATTGAGTGTAAGGCAAAAATGTAATTTAAAAAGAGGAACCAACTACTGGGTTTGATGCCATTTCAAGAAGGGAAACCAGGAAACTATAAATATTTCAGGTGAAAATATACATTTCACACAGTGAAGATCAACAAAATAAATGATATATTTATAAAGATGTTGTAGGTCTAGCACTTGTCTCAATAATACCAATGTCTTGCTTTTAAGACAAGAATTCATTATAATATCAATTCTGAATGAGACAGTTACGAGCTGTGCTGGTATTATCAATAATTAACAACCACAAATCTAAATCTATTCACCCATACTTTAGACTAAAGCAGTCAAGAGCACCAGAGGAAATTAGAAATGGCTTTACAAACATGTAGGTATATTGGAGCAATAATATCTTAGCAACTAGCAATATATCATGCAATTTCTAGCTCAGACATGAAACCTGTTTATGATATAAACTACATAACTAATGCCTCAACATTTTACCACATACACAAAACCACAACCTACAACAAAAATATTTCACGAGAATTTTTTTTTTTTTCCAGCTAAAGAGGATTCAGATGTTATTCATAAGCTTGAACCAAAGTAACAAAACTGGAAAGTGTTGATTATTTTCTGTTTCTAACCACTTATCTTGAAGCCCTGGGGAATATTAACTTTTGTTATTATTAAATTTTCTTTGCGCCATGACTATTGTTTTCACAAAAATAACAAAACAAAATAATTATGAGATGCAGCAAACTACAGAACATTAGCGAGCCTTCTGCGCCAATGTTCAAAAATATTAATGAACTGAAGTAAAAATTCAATATCTTGGAGCAAAAAATTGAAATTATTACACCAAATGTATGTAAACTCAACAGTTTTCGTATAAAAGCGACTACTTTATTAATTCGTGAAATAATGAGCTTTTAGAGGACTTCCTTTCGATGAAAATTAGACAAAAGTGTATTTCCTGAATAAAAAATAAAGCAATAGCCATGACGAAACACGTAATGCTGTAAAATTCAGTATATTGTGAGCAAAGGAAGTACAAGAATTTATAATCTAAAATCTAACGAAAAAACAATGACAATAAAAGTGGACTTGTCAAAAACAATCCAACTACGGTTTTTCACAAAACAATATTGTTTTTCTTGGAAAATCGAAGGTAAATGTAGGGTTTTTCAAATATCAAATAATACACAACTAAACATATTACTGGATCTTTAAAATACATAAAAAAACAAGGAACCTAGTCACATTAATAAACTAGGATGAGTACTGGAAGTAGTTCAATAATAATAATTAATGAACCACGGAATGCAGATTGCTTTAGCGCGACTTGTGGCCAATATTTTTAAAGTGGTCGACAGTTTTTGCAAAAAAAGCGATGAAAATTCGTTTCAACCCTTTAAGTCCTAATCTTGGAATAAAGTTTCTAAGGCAACTCTAACATATGAAGACTTTTCGATAGTAAAACTTGTGAATAATCGATGAAGAGAAGCGATGACTAATATACCAAGAAATTGACAAGCGTTTTCAAGGGGGTAAACCCCTTATTCGCATCAGCTACATTTTCGCTCACTTTAGGTTTCAGCACAAACTCTTAAAACTTAGTAAGCTAAACTTTAAGGATAATTACAAAACTGGAACTGGCAGAAAATAACAAAGTTGCCAAGGAATAGAAGAACAACAGCAAATTGAATTTAGAAAGCGTCTTTCGTGCGTAACGAACCAGCGACAGCTCTTAAAATATTCGGCATGGCGCAAGTCTAGAATCTGTAGATTTTATGATACCTAACTTATCAAAAATAAGCCTTGGTAATGTAGAAGACATTAAGGATAAGAGAAACTTAAATACATTGTCAAAAACCTTTTAATTTTATAGTTTAGAGAGAAGACAAACAATCGTAAAGCTTAGTAATAGAAAGGCAACATGCATATCAAAGCCCTTACCTTTAGAGCGTTTCTTTGCCTCTCCTTGCCACAAAGTCAGAGCAATAATACAAAGGATCGATAGTACGAACCTATTCGACATATCGCCTATCGACTATTATCAAAAAACTACCATTAAAAGTTTGAAAAACTGTAAATATTTCGGTTTCGATATGCGACCCGTGAAACCCGATCACTCGTTCGATTTCACCTTCTTCTTCTAATCTGCGCATGGGGTCTGACGTCACTTACCACGTGATCCACCCTACCGCACATAATATATACATATATATATATTTATGATAATTAGTCTCACCCACAAACGCACTCTGGAATAATCATATTTGAACGAGAATTTCCTGTCTAACTGGTAGCAGAACTTCACGCATTTTTTCCCTAATATTTAAAAAAAAATACTACAAAAATACATTCAAAGAGAATTTGGAATCATTTCTCTTATTTTTAAAAATTCACTTTTCATTTCCTCAGGCGCAAAGAATTTATCACCCACTCAATTCATAGTAGCCAGGGCGAGATTGGATGGGGAGGGGGGGTGGGGGGAGGGAGAGGATGATGGGGACATGGCCCCCCTCTTACTTTGGGATCAATGCATTTTTTTACTTTTATTGCCCAAAATATCCCTAGAACCGAGGCTGTATTATGGTGAAATAGCATTTTTCCTGGAAACAATTTCTTTGGGAGCATGCCCTGGACCTCCTCTGGTTTGGTTTTGCATCGGTCAGCCGTGAGATTCATCTAAGGTAGAAAGGGGAAATTCCAGGGGCCGGGGGTCCTAGGCCGTGACCCCCTTCCCATTGGCAGTAATTGCTATTAACATAAATGAGTTATTAGGAGAGGGGAGGGAGGGAGGGATGACACCTGAGTGATATTCAAAATATGAAATACTAGTATAATTTAACTAGCTTTGTTGAAATAGTACTGCATCAACTTTTATCACACAAGTTTAACAAAATAATAATAGAATAAATCAAATGAAATGATTTTCCTTTTTTTATTCCAGTCTTTCTATCAAAACAGTCTGTGGAGCTTGGGTTAAATGCCCAAATTATTTTCTCATTTCTTAGCTTCTTCTGTTACATGCATTTTTAATCACAAATGTTTAACCCTTGACACCTAGGATACCCAAACCATCCAATAGTCAAAGGGTTTAAATTTATATTCAAAATTAGTATGCCCTAAATCTGTATGTACAAGTACATAGAAATATTAAAATTAATGATTAATATCAAGCAAACAAAGTTACTCTAAATTATGTATTGATAATCCTAGTTTCTAGCATCTGACACTTGAGAACCAGCCATTTTAAGAAGGTTATTGCCAGCTCCTTTGAAAGAAAATATTAAAGAAGTAAAAATCAGTAAAAAATAACAAAGTGAAACCACTTTCAGAGCTGTTGTAATATTCCTTTTTAGCTTGGAAATAATGTTTTCTCATTTCAGACCACATGTTATTCTCTTGAGAATAAGATTTTTTTTTTGAATTGCATCAATATTCATGTGTTTTCTCATGTGCTGCTGTTCAACAAAGATATGATACTCTAGGGAATGACACATGGTCAGAAATGGGAAAACATTATCTCGAAGTCACATGACACTGAGATGGCTTCCACTCTCAACCAATTAAAACACATGAAAATATACACATCATCACAACACTCACAAAGTGATAAACTTAAAATCAATGCAATATTAAAAATATTTACCTATGTTTTCTGATACTTTCTCAAATGAACTAAGAGCAGCATTGGAATTTGCAGCCAAGAACTCAGATTCTTGTGGTTTAAGCTTCAGAGAAACAAATAACACTGGTAGTATGGGGTGGATTACAAAACCTTTGTGATAATTAAATCTGAATGGAAATAGATATGGGCAGAGATGTCCATACTAAAGGGTGTCAAAGTATATATATACAACAGGAAATACCAAAAACTATGACTCAAAGGTGCCCTGGATTATATTAACCTAGATTGTTTGTAATACCTGAAACAATATTAATAGTTATCAGGGACCCTGGAGGCATGACTTTCTGTCATTATAAACTTGTTGCCTAAAGCATTGACATAACTTTAATGCAGCAGTTATAAACCCTAGAAAACCACAGCACTGGAAATCACAATTTTGAAAGCCACAATTTCAGGGGGGTTGAGGTCTTTCCCCGGACCCCACAGGTTAGCCACCCCTCAAAACTAGGCTTTAATTTCCAGTCCCTGGATATTGCATATCAAATACCAACTCATTATAATATCTTACCTGTTCTCCTAACTTTCTCAATGCAGTCAGTATTTCTACTGCTTGTTGGGTGTACACAGCTTGACTTAAATGACCTGTTTTTAGATCCCTTTGCATCTGTGGGTCAAAATATACAACTTTATGCATATTTACTATGTGTTTCTATAGAAGTGCTTTTTCATTCTTTACAGCATCACTACATGCAACTAAGTGATGAAGAATCAGGGATTTACTGGACATGCAATCCTGCATCCCATATACACAAATAAATTGAAGTTGGACTCAAAAATATATAGGTAAATCCCTGAGAATGATGTAAGAGTCCATTATATGATACATCTCAAATAAACAATGAATTTACCTCAGCTAATCTTTGTCGTAACTGACCAGGCTGCTTCTTAGCAAACATTCTAATGACTTCTGGAGTTTTGAATGCCTCACTTATGGCTGCTTGTATTGCCTGTTGGGTTAATTTACATGAAATCATTTAAACAGTGATTTGGTCCAGAGATTATTTTACCATGATGAAATTTGGGTCTGAGACAAGCACCATACATGGAGTCAGGCCCATAGCAAGGCTAAAATATTGTTGGGCAGCTAGGTCAAAAGTATTGGGGGTGCTATATTCTAAAATGCCCTATTTATTTGTAACAGACCTAAAATTTTCAGTGTTCAATATAGAGTACATCCAAAATTATTTGGGGGGCCAGGCCCCCCATGCCCCTCCCCCTGTTAAGGCCATGGGAGTGAGAGGGACTCTTAAACCTAGGTTAATTCTACTGTCTGAATAAAGCTGTATAAGGCTCATGATCAGTCACTGAGAGTATATATCAAAATATTACCAGTTGCATGCTGTTTAGATCATCAACTAATGTCATATCACCAGCAAGCATCTTATCAAGTGAGGTTTTAAACTCTTTTAGCTGTTCTAGGGTTTCCTTTTTTGTTTCTTCATATTCATCTTCATCAAGGTCTTCCCTGTTTAAAAAAATTGCAATTAAAATAGGTGATAATTACTTATTAATGTGACATATTCTTGATATAAATCCAAACTTTTATATTTATCCTTAATGATATATTCTACACCAAAGGGATATAAAATATATCAGCAGATATGAACATGCACTATGCTTTACAAGTAATGTAGTTCAATTGTGCTCTCTTTTTAACTTTCTTAATTACACATTAAAATAAATAGAGGAACTTTAAACAATCTGTTTTACATAATCATGACTCTAAAATCACTGGAAGTTATTACATTGTAATTAGTTAAAACAATACGAAATAATACGACCTCTGTACGTATTTACTCAGCTGAAAAGTGAAAAATAATATCACAGGGGTAAAACTAGATATCACTACGTGCTGTAAAAGAGTCTGATGATCTGGGTATATATAAAATATCTATCAACTACACTTGCCTGCATTCTTCAAGGTCAGTTAGCTGTGCTACAAGTCTGTCCAGCTGATCTTCGAGATTCTTTTTAAGTTTATGTGTCTCAGTCTGTCCTCTAGATGACATTGCTATTCTCAAGGCTGCGATAAAGTAATTATATTGTCTCTTCGTTCTTTTTCAGCTTAAACAAATTAATTCATGGCAAAACAACAACAACTTTTACGAAATCTGTTCTAATTGACCGTGTGGACTGGACACTAGGTACTTTATTGTACATTTTGAAAAGGACCATATTCCCCTAGGGACCTCTATGATATATTACTGATGAAATGTACTAAAAAATCAAATAATAGGAACTCTAATTTCATTAAATTAGAATATATATATCTGAAAAAAATATAATTAATTATTTCAACAGCAGTTAGGAAAAAATTGAATCTTACTAAAAGCATTTTTATTGAGAACACTAACCTCACAGCAAAAGAATTTGCTTTGAAATAATAGTAAGAAGTAAATCGTACCATTTCTAATGACTTAAATAAACAAAATATTTTTTTTTCAAAAAAAATAAATTGAATTTTTCGTAAAGGGGCTGTATCGTTATAGTTGTAAGAGCACTGGTGGTATATAGTACTATGAGTGTCTTGGGAGGAATGGGGTCCAAGTAATTGTGAATGTAAAGTCCCCCCTCTGTTAGGATGTGAGAAGCATCCGAGCCGCCTCTTTCACGAACCACGTTGCCTAACATCAAGGTGAGCATTCTCTTTCCAATTTATGCCGTCCTAAACCCATCCAAAACAATTCTCATTCATACCAACTACACCACGTATAGCATCATTTATATTTCTTCTTTTTATTTGTGGATTATTTATGTCAAATATATCGCATTTTTCACCATAAATAACTTTCTTGTAAGACAGAGTGAATCACTCGTAATAATTTAAGTTCCAAGAGAACGTAAACTTGCTTCTTTCTTTATTGATTATAGTTAGTTTGTTAACTAGTTTTTTCTCTGTAGTTCTCAAATATTCTTAAAACAAGGATCTTTTTCGTATATACCAAGTATACGTCCTGTTCTAGTAGTTTTTCTAGCTCCATGTTCTCGTGTTCTAGAACACCGGCTTTTTCATTTCCAACATTCAATAGTACACGTGAAAAAATGTTTAAACAACTTGTTCAACTTGGCCATTATAAGTCACTACTATCATTCTGTCTAATCCATGCTAACTATGGAAATACTTATTACTATTCTGTACATGCTTATTTATTCCAAGTCCATTAGAATTATTATTTTTGGATGTTTTTAAGCTTAATTCTGAGTCATCGTCGTGTTCTGATCTTTGTTCAGTCAAATAACTATCTTTTGAATGAAACAGGTTGTGATCATTTTCATCTTTTACATTATTCTTATAATAGTTTATTGTAAGGTTGTTGTTCCAGTAATTAAACCCTTAAATAGAGTGTTTCCTTGAATTCCATCACCTACATATACACCCCAGCTATCCCATAACTATTTTATGTTCCACAATTCCAATTCCATTCCAGTCTGTGAAAGAAGCAGTTGCATTGATTTTATATGTTGTAGTGTTTGTGAATTTAAGGTTGTGAATTGAAAATTCATTCTGTCTGATTACTATATGATGTACAAATTGTACTATTTTTTTGTGGTATTTTGTGAAGGTTGAATGAAGTCTGTAATTATCAAAGGACAATGTAAATGAGAGTCAGACACTTGACACAGCATTTAGCATATTATCTTGATGATCATCAGGATTGATTAGTTAAGTTATTGAGATTTGGTGAAGAGATGAGAGGAAGAACTTTTCAAACTTGAGTTCTTTTTTAGGAATCTTCCTTAGAAATCATAATGTGAACTGAGAATTGCATGCATTAAAATAATGAATGTAGTAGTGTGTATGTGTGTGTGAGAGAGAGACTTGAATACATGACACTTAAATAAACATACATAATTTGATAAATAAAAACTAGGCTGAAAATAGCTGGAATTGTGTCAGATATCCAGCACATAAGATTTGAAATAAGTCTTATGCATTGGTAATATATATTGGTATATATATTGTTGCTTATATATGTATTGGTAATATTGTAAGTTTTATATGAAGAAAATGCATTTTTTTTCCTTTACAGCCTTTAACATGAGCGAAGATTTTGGCGGTGGTGCCTCTGGTGCTTCCAAGCACTACCCATCTCAAGCTTCTGCTCTGCGCAAAGGTGGCCATGTACTAATAAAAGAACGCCCCTGCAAGATTGTAGAGATGTCTACCTCTAAAACTGGAAAACATGGACATGCCAAGGTTAGCAAATAATTTACCTCAATGTGAAAAAAAACTATTACTGCACCAGGAAAAAACTAGAATAATAGTCAAGAGTACTGCTTTTCCAATCAAAATGTTCTGACATGAGTGTTGATCATATTTCAATGAGGATTTCAAAGTAAAATGCATTCCAGTAGTACCATGACATTTGAGCATTTATATTCTCTTTTTGTAGGTACACTTGGTTGGAATCGACATTTTCACCGGCAAAAAATATGAAGATATCTGTCCTTCTACCCACAACATGAATGTGCCACATGTAAAACGTGATGATTTTCAAGTAAGTATTACTGCCATTTCTTTCAAGTTGTTGGTTTTGTCTAATGAATATTGACCTGTTTGAACATTGACTTCTGAATTTTGTATGTTGAAACAATATAATCTTGTGACAAATGCCACCAAGATCATAATATTTGTTATATTTCCTTGCAGTTTATGAGCATGGATGAAGATGGGTTTCTAAGTCTGTTGGGTCAAGATGGAAGCCAAAAGGAAGATGTTCAAGTTAAAGAACAAGAATTACTTAATGAAATAAGAGAAAAAGAAGGAAAGGGCGAAGAATTTATGGTAACTGTTTTACTATCCATGGATGAAGAAAAGGCCTGTTCTACTAAGAACATTTCCAAGTAGTCTATTCTGTACAGTTAGGTTTATTGTAGTTTAAGCAACATTCATCCACCCCTAACTTTTGCTAAGCCTACCCAAAAATAATGGGTATAAATACACTTGCCCAAATATTATATTCATCAGGTTGGCTAAAATGTCTTATGCAATAAATTGTTTACTGTTAATCTTGGGATCTTGTTTTCTCTTTATTTGCATATATCATAAACTCACCCTTATATATTATGAGCATCCTGGATTAGTTCATTCTCATGCTCAGACCCCATGCATTCCAAGGAAAATATATCATAGGCTCTGGGAAACCCTTAAAATGTCAAGTGATGTGATTAGCTGAGCCACATAACAAAAAAGCTGCTATTCTTAGGTTGGTATGTGGGAGGAATACTGAGGTGGTAGCAATTCATTATGCAAAACATTGGAGTTAAATTTTAAATTTCTTCCATAAAATAATTCCATGAGGTCTAGACTTTTACGATACTTAATTACTGCATTACAAAAAAATTTTGAGAAGCTAATAAAAAACAATATGTTCACAATAATATTTGTATTTGTTAGCCTATTCAAAAGCATTTTTCAAAGCCATTTTCTAACATTTAATGCATGTAAATGTTTATAATGCTAGTAAATGATAATAATATTAACAATAATGCATAAAGGTGGTGACCAGTTTTCCCAGAGCCAATGATTTGATTAATGCTTAGGGTGCAGGTACAAGAATGGGATTGGTTGAGAACTGTGTTGTATAATGAATGGATCATGAAGCTGATGGCATCTGCATGAACAGTCAGCTTTGTTAATAAGTCTAAAGCATTGAATTCTATAATAAACCAAATACAACAACAATTAATCTTTTTCCATGCTTTGTTCAGTAAAGTTCTCGCTTCAGTAAATGTGAATATACTGTCAAACAAAGCATAGAAAAAGTTGCTGTGATTCTTGAATATCTGTACACCACGTTACTTGCACTATTATTGGCTGCTGCAGCTTTGAAAACATTTTTTTGCTCTTGAAACATAATAAAGCAAACTAAATCATCTGTACCCATGGTTCAAGCCTGCGAATATGGCTGCCTTACTTCGGATGCCAGTAACAGGCATGAGGCAGCTATATACTTTTCCCCTGAATTCTGCTGTAAGACGATCATCAGCTACTTTATGGACCAGTAATTATTTACAGGAGGGGGCAGCATTTTCATGCCCCAATAAGGATAGGGCTAATAGAGACAAAGGGCACCTTAGGGGGTACAGTCAGGAAAATTTGTGCAAGTGAAAATCAAAATGCACCAGCCCCCCTCCCTGTAAAAAAATGACTTGTCCCTAAATCAAACTTGTTCACTGGCTAGACTGCAACATGAAACGTGTTTATGCAAAGTGCCCCTAAAATTTGATGCAAATGAGACAAATCGAAATGTAGCGTATACTCAGCAGAAACGGAGTTTGGGCTGCCTGTGTGATACTTATTCACACTTCCCCCTCCCCCCTTAGGATACCACAGATCCTTCCCAGCATGCTTTAAGGTCCGCACATTGTTTATAAAGTCAGCGGCAAGAGAGCGGGCTCAGAATGTCATTGTGTCTGGTTTAACTTCGTGTTCGAGAACACCAGAATTTTGTTATTTATTTTAAGCGTGAAAATATTTCCATGCAAGAGAAAAATGGGTCGGAAAACAACTTGGGTCATAATGGTGTTGATTTTGGGGTTAGTTTATAGCAGTTTATCATCAGATTCTAAAGAGGATCCTTACGAAATCCTGGGCGTAAGCCGGTCTTCTTCTCAGGAACAAATAAAGAAAGCATACAAAAAACTGGCTCGTAACTGGTAAGTCAAACACGAAAATATAACAGTATGGAAAAGGACAAATCGCAGGATTCCAGGCCATGTATTTTGTCTAAACCTTGGCCTGGAAACTTATTGATAGTAGGCAGGTCCTCTAATGTGTTCGATGATAATAATAACATCTCTAACAAAAAATATTGTTTGTCAAAACCATTCAGTTCTTGGCAGAAAACTTTTTCATTTCAGACCACATGTCATTCTCTCGAATATTACTTCTTTGTTTAGCAGTAACTACATGAAAAGTAAATAATTACAGTCAGATAAAACTGAAACAAAGAATAATATTCTCAAGGGAATTACATGTACATATATTAGTGGGATTCTTATCTGTAAGCAGAATTTGTTGATCACATGTTAAAACTTATAAATAGTATATTCTGCTACCCTTTACTAAATGTCACTTCAACAGGCATCCTGATAAAAACGACAATCCTGATGCTCAGGAAAAATTTATCAAAATCAATGAAGCCTATGAGGTAGGATTCATATTCACAAATCTCAATATGACAACATGGTTACTAATTAACATATGTACAATAAGCTAGTTGTAAAAGGCAAATGTCTAACAAATTCAGACTTGATTGTGAGTGTTTGATTAGTTGTATGGTACTTCATGTATGGTACAAACATGGGATCACCATATACAACACGCCATGATACACCATATACAATGTTCCTACCTTTTGGCAATAATAAGAAAATGTTGGTGTAAATGCAAGTCAGTTCACTACTCAACAACATTATATTTGAATCTACACCATCTACACCACTATATATCTACTGTTCCTTTTGAGGTTTAATTGCAATTTTGAACATTTTATAATCGGTGAGAGCCTTGTTATCATGCTAGAATTTAATGTCTCAAATTTGGCCTAGTTAATGTACTGGCATGCTACATAGTATTAATGATTATACTAACTTCTGGATTTATTTGACTTGGTTTACAGATCCTATCAAGCCCAGAAAAACGAAAAGAATATGATAATTATGGCCATTTTAGTCCAAATGCACAGCAAAATACTAGGAGAGACGCATTCTTTGATACACATGGTGGATTTAGCTACTTTTTTAATGATGGTCCATCTTTCCACAAGCGAAACGACTTCATCTCTAATCAAGCTTATCAGTCACACATATTACCAAACAGTTATGAGAAACCATATATTATTGAGATCATCTCAAACTGGTGCTTGCCTTGTAAGTGTCATTGGAAGATTGTTAAATATTTAAACAGACAAGTCAACAATTCAATAGACCTTTCCTATTTGCTTGAGTGACCACAAAACAATGGTTCCAAGTCGAGGTTGAACTTGATAAAATACCATAAATGTATGAACACATCAAGTCCAACCCCAATATGGAACCATTGTTTCATGGTTACTCAAGTGAATTTGGAGATTAGCTGACTATTATGCTTTTGTTTTGCAGGTTAAATGTGAAATTACACTTCACCAATGAATGTAGCTAGCCTGATATCATTTACTAAAATTATTCAGTATAATTATTAATCTATTTGAAAACTGCAGAGATATGATATGGTTCTATATCTATGTATTTTGAAACTCCTCATGCATTATTTCTGTTGCTTTAGGTATGCAGATTGAAGATACTTGGGACAGAGCATCAAATGATCTCAAGAACTTAGGTGTAGGTTCTGGTGTTATCAATATCAACAGAAATCCACGATTGGTAGATCATTTGGGTGTTGATCATGTGCCACAAATCATCGGCGTCATCAATGGACAAGTTCACTTTTTCACAAAGCGAATATCTGTGAGAGAGTTAAAGGAGTTTGTGGTTGAACTGTTTCCAGTGAACATTATTCACAGGGTTTGTATTCATGCCTGCTGGTTTCTCATAAGCAGAACTATAAACTAATATAATCACATGTGTTGTTTTTTTTTCAGGTAACCAATAAAAACCTTGACTCCTTTTTGGATGTTGAAGACAATAAACCAAAGGTTCTACTATTTAGTCCAAAGGCAACACCATCCTTGCTCTATCATGCCGTAGGCTTTGCCAATCAAAAGAGGCTAAGTTTTGGCTTTGTTAGCACCTCTGATGCTGATGGTGAAAAGCTGAGAAGAAAATTCAAGGCTCTTCCAAATGAGCCATCAGTTATGATCTTTAAGGAAGAAAAATCTGTCCCTGAAGTTGTTGTTGAGGTGAGCATCATACAAAAAGATATTCAACTTTCATTTTACCTTGAACAAGTTATTTGGTGACAACATAATTTGTTCCACTCCAGGGATCAGAACTAAAGAGTGGAAAACTCAGGGAGATTGTAGAAAACAACAAGTACTTAACACTTCCAAGGCTGTCTTCCCAAAAAGTTTTTCAGGATTTGTGTCCTGAAGAAAGATTCAGATCTCAAAGAAAGTGAGTTGAAAAATGAAGTAGTTTGTTTGACGCAAACTGTGAGCATCAAAACAACAACATGATGTGTGCCACCTAATACTATGCATGCGTGGATGCAAATAATACTATGCATGCGTGGATGCAAATAATACTATGCATGCGTGGATGCAAATAATACTATGCATGCGTGGATGCAAATAATACTATGCATGCGTGGATGCAAATGGTTAGACAATTTTTAGTTGATTTGTCTTATTCGACATTTTTTGTTTTTGTAGACTTTGTGTCATCTTGTTCACAATGAAAGGAAAGAATGAGGAAGAAAAGGCGAAACTCAGGGCAGTAGCAAAAGAGGCTCCTTTTCCAAGTGAACGTGTTCATTTTGTGTACCTGTACGAGGATATTCAGACTCGAGTGGTTAAAGCAATGAAAGACGGAGCTGCCTCTGTTGACAGTAATAATGGTACAGTTTTGAAGGTGAGGTTATTAACAGTGAATGCAGTAGAATCCATCCCCCTCCCTCTAATTAATGACCAGTTCCTGATAAATACATTTTGAATCCATACTATTATGTTGTAGCTTGCCATCCTGTGGAATGCTGGTAATAATGAGATTCGATACACCTGGTTACCAGGGGGATGGTATGTAACTAAGGCACCTGCCATTGATCCATCTATACGACTGAAAGACATGCTTCACAGCATCATTTCTGGCTCTGGCAAAATGAGATTTAAGAGCAGAGTCCCTGCATTCTATGATGAAGAAATCCCGGTGAGTACTGAACAACATGTACATGTAAAGATGGTCTGACAATGTGATTAACCCTAATACTTTCGTTGCACACATTCTTTTAGGGGCCTCTCTTCAGGATCATGAATAAAGTTAAGAATGCCTCCAGATATGTCCTTCATTTAGCCACTAGGTAAGTATAGTCTTTGGTGGCTTGATGTTTAAAGTTAACTGGATAACAACATATCTCTGTTTTCAGGAAAGAAAGCATGTCTATTATAACCATGGTTATGGCATTGATTTTCATTGGTGCTGTTAGTATATTCCTCCCTCAAGGAAGGTGAGTATCATTGATATGGTATTCTCCCTACCTTTCTATCTCTTTCTATTAACTTAACAATAAGTGTTTTACTCATGGATAGTGCATTTGGATTACCAGTCACTACTCTGACTGACAAAAAGTCTGTATGTTACGTCATAGTTGCCATGTTGGTTGACAATAACCAAGCTTTTCTCATTAAGCTATGGACATACGGTGCAACATTGCGCGATGTTGCGAGCCATGCCACGCGACGCAATTTGTTGCACGCAATGTTGCTGAAGTAGAAAACGAACCCACTTGAGCAGCATTAGCATTGCAATATTGTTTCATGGTTATTTATATCTCAAGGGGCTTTGAGTCCTGTCATTGCACCCCAAGAATCAAAGTCTATTATCTATTGTACTTAATAGTGACCTGGACAAGCGCCACCCAAAGGGCACGAACAAGCAAAAGCTAAAAAGCCAAGGGCCTGCATTGGGTTACATGCAGCTAAACAGATCTACGGAAAAAGAACTCTTGAAGAATGCTCCACCTGGGCAGTTAACTGTCGCGTTACTGTTGGATAGCGTGACACCTGAAGAAACAGCCTCCTCTCCTCTCATGAATGTTTATAATGAAGTTGTATCTTGTTATAAGAGGTGAGTTAGGGTCGTCACGCAACGATTCTCTAAACGTTGTATAACGAAGTGACAACCCTAACCGGCTCAACACATGACAAACCTTTATTGTTTCAGCTATCAAAATGCCAGGCTGTTCTTCAAGTTCGTGTGGTTATCGATACCAGAAAACTTACAGTGGTGTACTGAAGTCATGGGTGTGGATAAGTTTGGTGAGATTATCCCAGGAACCGTTCTAGTCTTGAATGGACATCGGAAAACTGTATCCGTCTTCAAACCAACTGATCTGTCAAAAAACGAGTACTTTAACAATCTTGAAGGAGATCTGATGGGCTTTGAAGACAGCGAAAGCGAAGCAGAAACCCAAAGTGATACACTCTATGAATATGAAAAAATGAGACAGAAATCTTTGAGTTTGTCGTTGCGAAGAGAGTTGCCATCGTGGATAGAAAAACTTACCGAAGGACTGGTAAAGAAACAAAAGATAGATGAATGGCCGGTTATGGATGAATAATCAAGCTTTTCGGCAAAACCTTTTAAAAGTAATATAACTATGACAATAACTTTATTTAATAAGCTTTCTCTTATATATTATGTAAAGATGAACTTCTTCTCTCCATATCTTTCTGATTTAGTATTGTATAGTTTCTTGACATAGTGTTTTCTACAGCCCATCACCAGGAGGGAGGTTGATGTTACTAACAATCTACACTACTTGAAAATCTTCTTTTTTTAAACTTGTCAGTTGCATATATTTGCCGATGGTGTATTGGGTCCCGTCGCTGAGGGACTTTATCAAATAAAATAAAATACATGGAAAAATATCCCTAAAACTCAAAGTCGCGCAACATTCCTGCGTTGTACAGCACTTCAAGTGAATTGTTCGTATTACAAGGCCGTGTTGCAAATACTAGATTACTTCTTGCAACGTGGTAATAGGAACATCTTTCACTTCTCAGGGCCGTAGCAAGCCTTGGAAAACTGGGGGGGGGGCACAAAGCAACACGTGACTACGACAAATGAAAGTGTAATTCCATACTTTACTTTTGTGGGGAAAACTGGGGGGTCTCTAGCCCCCAGCCCCTCCCCTTGCTACGGCCCTGCTCCTGCAACTTTAGAACACACAATGCACGGCGCCGAGTTCTGATCTGTAATGTCTGACCTTCTGTAGTGAACAATAGTAATAATGACACTGTGTGTGCTACGTGGGTATGTTGTCATGGTGACACTAGTGACAAGAACAGTGAGCGGCTACGTATATGAAGAAGAAACATGTTGCCAACCTCGACCATTATCTGGTTGTTATTGATGACTGTGTTGGCCTCTAAGGTGACCAGCACGGAGTCTAATCTACCGTACAGCAGCAAAACTCCTTATCAACCAGGTAATTTGAATAACATCTCAGAACTTTCCGGCTGTACAGCCGTCCAACTAAACATGGTGCTTCGCCATGGGTCACGTTATCCGTGTACGAATGCAGCAGTAGAAATTGTTAATTTACTGAAGAAGATCAACCAGCTACATGAGTCCAAGCCTTACAGGTACAAAAACCTTACATTACCTTGGTATCTGCCCAATGAGTATCACATAGCTGGAAACTGCGAACAGTCCGATGCTGGAAACCAAGAGATATATGAACTAGCAAAACGATTCAAGGAAAAATATCCCCGACTTTTCGTTAAGAAATACTGGAACAAATATTATAAATTAGTAACATCTGGTACCCCACGAACTGCCAAGAGTGCTTCAGCGTTTGGTTATGGTTTGTTCGAAGGGAAAGGAACTCTTGGTTTAAACAAATATAAACCTATTGCGATCATCTTCTCAGGACCAAAAGACAAAGACAAGATCCTGAGATACTACAACACATGTCCCAGGTACAAGCAGCAAGTTGAAGATGGCAAAGGCCTTCAGGAATGGCAAAAGTTTGGACTCAGTGATCCCATGAAAACAGTCATCAAGAATATCGAGGAGAGATTGCAACTTAAAGGAAAAATGGAGATATCGCCCGACTCCGTGCAGAAACTATTGTGGTTGTGTGCCTTTGCCACTATGAACCATGATGAGAACAGAGATTGGTGCTCAGTATTCACTGAAGAAGACCTTGAAGTGTTAGCATATTACGACGATATCAACCAGTATTACCGCCATGCTTACGGCAATGAGATTAGCTACAAAACTAACTGCCCTCTTGTTGCTGATATCATAAACTCGCTCAAAACTTTCGTATCCCAAAACCAATCGTATCCGTACGGTATTTTCAGGTTTACTCACATCGGAACTATGACAGCCTTGCAGTCTATTCTTGGCATGTATAACGACTCTGTACCACTAACAGCCAACAATTTTGCAGAACAAAGAAATCGTAAGTTCCGCATTTCTAGGAATGTTCCAATGTCTGCTAATATGGCATTTGTATTGTACAAATGTGACAAGAATCCACATCACATGGTTCAAATATTGATGAACGAAAAGCCAGCAATTCTGCCTTGTTGTGATAATGGTAGTTTGTGCAGTTTCCAAACATTTCTATCGTGTTATGAGCCAATAAGTAAAAGCTGTGATTTTGATGGGATGTGTCAGATCCCTTCAGCTGCAAAGGTGTCTGCTTCATCATCACAATACACACTTGGTACATGGGTCAGTTTGTTATTAGTTATGTTACTCTTATTCTTGTAGATGGACAGTTAGGTAATCGACACAAAGTATTCACTATGACCTTGATGATGTATGAGAAAGGCCCGGTTTAGACGTCAAACAATAGGTTTTGCTCATTTGCATTAGACTCGGCACATTTGAAATTCGACGTCTAGACCGGGCCTAACTGAGGGGTGCAATGAAAACGTGAATCTGGAAATGTCACGCAAAACCATTGTAACGCATTATTTTTTATCGCATGTCGTGACATAAAAGTTATTTAATATTTTAGATGGAGGACACGTTCATGGTTTCTCCTTCTATGATATTTGCCCAAATATGATGTTCGTTTTTGAAATAAGAACGATTTCATTTGTTGCCGGAATCGGTATCGATGCAGAAAGCGAATAACTAAACAGCATGTAAATACCACGGAATACGAATGATGTGATCAGTTGTAGCGGAAGTACAATAAGTTACCAATAAATAATCTTTGTGTAAATGTTATTAAACCTGGAAAAACCCAAGAGTGGAAATGTTTTAAATGATGCACAATTCGTGTCTCTATGTGGGATTTCCATCAGACCGTTCCTTTTCTGCTTGTCTCAGGTTTTCCTGTCTCTCCATCCAGTTTCGTCGAACGTCGATTTTACTTTTATCTCTTTTCTTTGGAATCATTCTTATATGTACAAATGTTGGTTGTAATCGTGAATCTAAAAACCTTGGAATTGTTACATCTTGCACGACGATAACATAATCACCTGACAGGGAAAAAAAAACAAGACGTCAAACATATTTTTATCTAGTATGCATACACCAAATTGAAAAAAACTTAATTGGGTTGAAAAGGTTCAGTCATTGAGGCTAAGACCGAGGGGTATTCTATATCCTGGGCATTTAGAGAGTGTTCACATACAGTCAAATGCATGAAGAGTGACAAAATGCTTTGTTCGGTCACTCAAATCAATGTCCAAGAGCTGCAAAACTGTAATATGAATAATATTACCCACAACACCCTTTGGTCTAAGCTTCGATAATTGAATCATTTCAAACTTACAAGGTATTTTTTTCAATCAGTTGGTATTCATACCTGGTTTGCACACTTTATCATCGGCACTCTTCTCATCTCGTTTCATTTCTTTGGATTTTTTAAATTTTGGATCAGCCTTTTCAACAATATCTGATAAAGCTTCTTTCTTTTTCTTGCTACCACCTTCACTTATCGTTGGGGTGTTTGATAACAAGCTTGGGTTAATTACTGATCCTGCTTTTTTCCATCTATGAACAACAAAAAATGTTGAAACAACAGGTGAGCAAAGGTTTGACCTTTCAGAAAATTCCCTACCCAAACACACACATGAATACAAGGGTAATGAATACACATCAAACGTACTTCATAAGGCTAGCTCTCCTTGTTGACTGCTCTGGTCTAATTTCAACTTCATGTAAGCTGGTAAATGACTTTGCACCAATTGGTAGTGGTGGAAGGTAAAGATTCTCAAAGATTGCTTTTCCTTGTGTTGTCCTCACAGTTGATGGAGGACTGGGTAATGGTTGCTCTGTTAAGAAACAAAAATATCAGAACTACTGTACACTCAGATATATATATATATATATATATATATATATATATATATATATATATATATATATATATACCCATAATTCTGGGTAAATACTCACGGTCTATGTCTCCCGTTCCTTTATCAATGCTCATGTTGATAGTGTTGATAGTAGTGCTGGCCTGAGATCCTACAGTCTGCCTATTTAATGCATTTAAGTCATGATGACTTTCGGTTACTGAACCTTCTTTATCACCATTATCTGATCCATTGTCTAATGGTATCTAATAAACCAAAGAAATTCTTGATCAAAATCACACAGTGTTGTTTAGTAATATTACATTATTAACATAGTTACCTGTACATCTAGAGTACTTTCAGAAGGTGAAGAGGTCTGGAGAGGTCTGGTTGACATCACACTTGATGGGGCATTCAGTCCTCCATACAATATGTTATCAGCTGACATGTCACCCAGTGACTCAGTCAGATAGTAAGGCTCAACATCAAACCCACTATACATGTGTCAAGGAAAAAAACAACAATCGAATATGTCACACCTGGGAAAAGTTACCACTATCTGTATGCAGATGTTGTGAAATACTTAGTAAAAACTGGAAGATATTTGGTATCATTAGGGAACCAATTGTATTTTACACAGACTTACAATGGAGTGGGCAGTCTTTCATCTGTATCTGATGATTTAGCAGCGGATTTCTTTCCATATATTCTTGTCCAACCAGTGACTTGAAGGAGCCTTCCATCCTCTAAACATCAATCATTATGATGTCAATCAGATTTTAATATACAGTTTTGTACAGCTCAAAGACAAAAGTAGTTCTTGTTTTACCTGGTACACGTTCCCCATTCAATGAAACACATTCCACTTCAAAGCCAAATGGCCTTCCTTGCATAACATCTTGTTGTGGTTTACCCACAACACGTACTGCAACTGCCTCAGCTGATAATGGATGAATAAATCTAGTTAATAGATATCTGACTGATAGGGAGGAGTTTTCTCTTATAACAAACCAACCTGCAGGTCTTCCTCCTATCCACAGGCCTTCAAATGACAAGCCAGATGCATGAATCATAGATCCCTCTCCATGCATTTCACCACCCCACCACTGACCCTAAGAAAGAATACAAGATATTACTAACACTGCTACCACATATCTAGGATATTATCAAAGTGAAAAAGTGATTTTTCTTACAGCGTAAATTGTTCCATCTTCATACTTCATGACTCCATGACCTTGATGTAAATCTTTCACCCAATCTCCTTCATAAACATTTCCATTACTAGGTTGACAATAGATTCATGAAATAAATCATATTAATTCCTGGCGTACATGTATTATAGGAAGGGTTTTAATGTTTCAAATTTTGCCCAGGGCTGGGGGGGGGGGGGGGGGTGGGCTCCCACATATAGAAGGGTGGGGATGCTCATTGAAAATTTTAAAGATGATCCCTAAAAAGAACCAAAATCTCTTTCTCATAGTCATGGCAATCGCTAATTTTATGGCACTTTAATTAGTTTTTCATTTGAACACCCTAAAAGGTACCAAATAATGGAAATTAACCCCTAAGAGGCATAACAAGCATCCCTCCCCTTTAATACTGGAGTTCCCCCCCCCCCTCCCCCTGGGAAATGTTGGGTACTTAATTTTTGGTAGGGCATAAATTTGGGGGGCTTATTTTTTTTTAGGTTTATGGCATATCTTTTTGTGAGTAGACATCTATTTTGCTAACAAGTGGGTGCAATATACAATACCTATAAGAGAGTTTGCCTTCTCCATGTTTCATATTGTCATGAAATGAACCTTCATAAAGAGATCCATCTTTCACATACTTTCCTTTACCTAAAATATGAAACCAGACCAGGTAATATAATATTAATCAGTGTTTTCCCTGATGCAATAGGGAAGACTTAGAGAGAGACTTTACCTTCCTTTTGGTTATTCCTCCATTCTCCCTCATAACTGGAGCCATATCCATAGTCCATAATACCATGACCCATCATTTCTCCTCTAACAAACTGTCCTGTATATTCATTCTTTGTAGAAGCCCATCGTCTAAATCCATGGCCTTGAATCTCACCATCTATAAACTGACCTTCATAAAAACTACCATCTGCCATCAACAACTTGCCATGACCTGGAAGTAAAGAAAATCATTCTTCCAGTTGTTCTTTTTTTACATGTATGCTAATATCAAAACACATACCGTGCTTCTTTCCCTTGCTCCATTCTCCTTCATACCTGAAAAACTTGTTGGGATAATTATAGACACCAAACCCTGAGAAATAAAAAAGATAAACTTATAAGCGAAAATGCTGCATGATCTTTAAGCAGTCCTAAGGAAGCATTGAAAACCTTTCTGTTTCTCTTACCGTCTCTGAGTTGTTTCCTAGTTTCCCCAACGTAATTGCCAGCCCCTTTAGAGGTCGTAGTGTTTAATGCCGTGGCCATAATAATAGTTTACAAGAAAGACGAGCAGCAAGACAACTGAACGTAACTGTCCGCCATGTTTATGTTGACGAGTGGTTGCCAAGCGGTAATACTAAGACCAACTGAGAGGGGAGGGCTAAGGAAAAAATAACACTGTTAGTTAATAACAATATTACAACTAGCTAATATTCTTCAACATCTTTCTTGTCAATCTAAATCCTAATAATAATAAAGGGCGAATAATCCAATGTGTGTTAGAACGAGCAAGATATTTAAATTATTGTCCAAACTAATAACTGGCATTCTTGCCCTCCCCTCCCTTAAAAAAAATAGTTTTGCTCAGCGGTGTCTCGTGAAATACAAAATGGCGGATAGTGGACATAGATCATTGTTATTGTTAGTAACTAAACTCTAAATGTATTAAGACTGAAGGATGGAAGCAGGCTCCAATGTGGTTATTGTTGGGTCTTGCTTAAGTATGTGTCCTCCTGGAGAACGTAATGCCAGACAAAGGCAAGGCAGATTACATATATTTGAGATGCCCTCTGATGAATATTCAAATCATCCCGTCAAGGAATTTAGTAGATCAGCAGCTGGAAAACAAATATATCCTTCTGAACTGAGGCCTGCTCATATTTTGTTAACTACCATGGAGTATCTATTGAACGAGATAGTGGACAGGAAAGATCAACCATGGACCACTGTATATCATTTTGTATTTGATCGTATAAGAGCCATCAGACAAGATATTGTGGTCCAGAGAATACAAGATCAATCAGCAGTAGAAATCCTTGAAAAAGCTGCACGTTTTCTTATATTTTCGGGATTCCATCTTTGTGAAACTTCGATAGAGCATTTTGATTCCCGTATTAATGACAATCACATACAAGAATGCTTAAAAAGATTATTAGTTCTATATGTGGATTATCCTCAATCTCCAAATAGAGCTGAACTTGAATCATATTATTTATTGTATAATCTGGGTTCACATGAAGCTATGGACCATTCACTCAGATTACCAGAGCACATCAAGAGCCAGCACATCTTGAGGACAGCATGGAATATAAGTTTGATGAAACTTGTTGGTAACTTTGTGGGGTTATTTAGATTGGTCAAAATGTTGCCCTTCCTGGCCAGCTGTCTGGTCCAGAAACACTTAGCATCCATCTCCTGTACATCAATTGCTGTTTTGAATACTGCATTTAGTAACCCCATATGTCAATTTCCAGTAACAGACTTCTCAAGTATACTTATGTTTAATAATGAACAAGAAGCACAGACTTTTCTTGTCTGTTTTGGGATTAAAGTCAGCAATGGCTTCATAAAGTTTTCAAAGAAGTCATACACTATTCCAGACAAACTTCCTGTGACAGTAAAATGTAGGATTATAGCTGATAAAATGACTGATCCAGTCAAGAAAATCCTGAAATATGGCTGCTCACTTGTTCATGGTAGTAAAATGAATGATCAAGAAAGAGAATCACAGCAAAAAGAGAAACAAATAGAAGCAAACCTTAATCTTCCTTCAGCATTAAGAAAGCCAGTCATGGGAAGAGGCAGAGGAAGAGGATTGAATTTCAATTACATTGAAAATCCAAAGAATGAACCAGTAGGAAGAGGAAGAAGTAGGGGAAGAATTACACGAAGTTAAACTTATTCTATAAAATGCAATAAGATTCATACTAAGGATATGTACATAAACTTCCTCTTGGGAATACTCAAAATTGGTAATGTATACTCTGCTAAGTAAAAAATGGTTAGTTAATTTATAAAACATCATGTGTGACTTGGATCGTAAGTAACATGCATTGTTGGATTCAAACTCAATACTGCTTTCTGCCACTCATATTACATTAAATTTTTGCAATGTGTAGAACTTTATTTTTTTTGCAAAATCTCAGCGTAAAATTACTATTCATGAATATTAAAATAAAAATTATAGGTTAGGGAGCATTCATTTTTTAGGAGGGGAGGGGGGGGCCGGAGGAATTAGAGGAATCAAACAGAAAAAAAATGCTAGCCCCCATGGTAAGGAATTGAATATTTTGATAACCCCCCCCACTTCCAAATGTAAAAATTTTCTAGCCCCCCCCTCCAGAAAAAGACTAAAAAAAAAAGACTGTATTCTTATTCATGACCCCCCCTGGTTCAACGTTAAAAAAAAGTTGACCCCCCTTTTTATCTAGTAATTTTTTAATGACCCCCCCTAATTCCTCCGGCCCCCCCCCTCCTAAAAAATGAATGCTCCCTTAAAAGCTGCAAATTTGGCGTAAAAAAACTTTTTTCGATCCGCGATCCAGTTTAAACCAAAGTCCAGTCCAGTCCGGACATGTACGGTTCCGGATTTTCCAAATTATAAAATCTCTTAAAATTCATAATTTCAAAGCTTAAATCAAATTTTAGAGGTTGGACATGTTTTTGTTGTACATTATAATTATCTATACTCTTTCAAAAGATGAAATTTTAACGAAAATATTTTTCGCGATCCAAGATTCGACGTCCAGTACAATCCCTCACTCTCTACACAATTCCTAATTTCCTAGAATGGAAAATCTCAAGCCTTGTTCCAAGGTACACTCTCCAGGGAAAAGGTGATGTAAAATTTGTGAAATTAAAGTGACTTAGATTACGCTTTCTTCGCGAACTCGCGAAGATAAAAAACTGATAACGGGATTCGTGGCTTTCCTGTGGCTTTCCATATTTGACATTTGAATTAACTAAAAAAAACAGAATAGAGATCGAGTGTAAGATAAAGGTTAGTTTTATGAACCTTATGTGTGGACATTGTTAGTGATAAGGCAATGGAACTGATGACAATCGTCTACATGTCAGTATGAAATTGAATACAGCACTTTGATCTCGAGCCAGCAACATCGATCCTTCTTGACTGTTTTAATCTAAAGCGATCCTGATAGCTGACCTGAAATGCATGGACTGCGGTCAGGATAGCAATTCTTTTCAAAGTACTAAGAGCGGTTGAGCGACACTGGATCATAAACACCAAAACAACTAGATTTTCATCGTGATTACTCTAGAGTACCCTAGAAATCAGTACCAGTACCACGCCCTGTCATAACCAAGTATAGTTTATTATTCTAGAATACACACAGTATGTACACAGTGTACGTCTGGTAGGCTGCCTAGAGTACTTTGATAAAATAGTATTTTTAAGCTATGGACACAAAGTGCAACCGATTTCGCGCAATGTTGCAGGCAATCGACATGTTGCAAGCCATGTCAAACACGATGCTATTTGTTGCTGAAGTAAAAAGTTAACGATCCTACTTCAGTAATTGCGCGCAATGTTGCACCGTGTGTATGTGTCTTTGCGTGCATCTATGTGGTCATATGCATATGTCAGTCTCGCTTATCATCTCAGTATTACTGGACGTCTGACTAAGCGCGCGCCGGCCGGCGAGATTGTCAGCCAGTAAATCGTACTATAGATTAGCTTACTATTAATATCTACAATCATAAGGGGTTTTTGACTGACCTTTGTTTTTTAAGTGTGGGCACGATCTAAGGGTAGAATTACTTTACAAGATTTGCCAACAGATGGCTATTGTAAATCAAAAACTAGATCTTGTCACAATGGTCTTGGTCATCGTCTAGATCATTACAGCTACAAAAATGTTCGGGAAAAACGTTCTTCTATTCTTGGTTATGGTAGTCCGCCTAACCAAAGCAGAAAAATACAATGAGGGAAAAAACAATCAAAAAGCTATTACAGAAACGTCTTCAAGATATTGTTCTTTAAGCGCAAACTGTCATGAAATATTTTCCAGAAGAAGAGGTTTTGAAGTGGGCCATATACAGTTTATTCAGTTCAAAGAAAAACAGTATCAAATTGTGACGCGAAGCCTTCAACCCTTAATGTTCGAAATACCTGATTTTCTCTCTCACAGTGAATGTGATCATATCGTAAAACTTGCCGAGCAAAAAGGTTTGGAAATGAGCAAGACCTTGGCAGATGATTCTAAACCTGCTAGTCCTGAAATTATGGATCTTCGAATATCAAGATATAAGAGGATTGGAAGACGATTTGCAAATCACTTGGGTTCTGTGGAGAAAATGACGGAATTCATCAACCAGGCAGAAGCTATTTACCCTCGCAAAGCAGACGCAGAGAAAATGTTCAAAATGTTTGATGTGAATAGAGATAACAATATCACAGAAGAAGAGCTTTTCTTGGCCCCAGATAACGTTATGCAAAGTTTATATAACTGTCTGGAGTCGTACAAGTCCAACCCTCTTTATCGGTCACGTTACAGTACCCAGACATGGCTTCCTATGTCAGACAACCTTCTCCAAGAATTACAAGGAAAGATAGTAAAAGTCACTGATTTACCAAAGCACATTGTAGAGGACAGTGAGGACTTACAGGTAAACTGAATCCATTACCCGCGTATTTGACCTTACATTTTGCTTAATTAAGCGAGATGACGTCACGTTCTACTGGGTAGAATAGATAGAATAGATAACTCAGTTGAGGCTGCAGGACTGAACAAGTTTTAATCAATCCTTTGTAGCATAGTTTTGACTAATGCACCGATGCATAGAAGAGGTGCAATATACGAAAGTAGTAATGACGTCACTAGATGGATAAGTGGCCAAAGATACTCGAGAAAGCACAATGCATCAAGTTATTCATTGGTTGAATATATCGATGTCTTGTCATCTTTCACTAGCCCAAAAAGTATGTCATGGATGGAGTAAAATATTCATTACTAAGTTATTCATTGTTATCTAGGTGGTTCACTATTCAGTTGATGGTCATTTTTATGGTCACTACGACTCAACAGAAGATTTGATTGGTCGAGATCTACCATGCTGTAACCAGCAAGAAGTAGATCCAAACAACTGTCATCTTTGTCGGTAAGATCACTCTGTTATCAGTCAGTGATGCATAGAGGAACCTGCATACTCCGCTATGCCCAGCCACGCAGCCACGCAGCCACGCAGCCACGCAGCCACGCAGCCACGCCATTTAATCATTAATCGTGAATAATTCGAGCTTGATAGTATTGTATTGTATTGTATTGTATCGTATTGATAGGTAGAGATGATTTCAATCCTGGACTTTCCAAAGGAGATATTTTCACTTTAGCTGTTTGCTGACTCGGTTCACGACGAACACATTTTCCTGGGGGGGGGGGGGGGGGAGGGAGGGTATACCATACATACATTACGATCACCTGGTCCGCCAGCGGTCATTTCCATGTGCTTTTAAATACATAAGTTAATCAGTATTCATTTTTTTAGATACATTACTATTCTGTTTTTCCTTAACAACGTTACACGTGGAGGAGAAACTGTTTTCCCTGTTGCTGACGCCAAGCGTGTCTATCTAAACCAATCCGCGAACTTTAGTCTTCATTGTCATAACGCGAACATTGTTATGAAACCTAGAAAAGGAACAGCAATCATGTGGTACAATCATCATCACGACCCCAAAACAGGTCTTCTTGGTAACCTGGATGTTTATTCACTACATGGAGGCTGCGATGTACTGGAAGGCAGTAAATGGATCGCTAACAGATGGATTAATATACCTAAAGACCACAGATGAAATGTTGCAGTCCTTCGACCTCTAGAATTGTTACGAGGAAAAAACTGATATCATGTGACCATTAATTATGTAACAATAGAAATCATTAATCAAACGCGTATTAGAAATAAAGTCCATCTTCAATAATATGAACGTTCATCTCCCTACACCTCCCCCAAGATTGGCCTTTTTTTACCGCCTGACAAGTTATTGACAAACAGGAAATAGTTCCAAAATGCGTCAATACTGGTGTAATCATTAAGCATGAATTAATGGCAATGATGAATCTCGGCGTAATTATTCAGTAAGAAAGTTCACTAGTTGATTCCCTAAACAGTTTATTCTGATGAAGACAATCTATCTTTCGAGTGGGAGCCTCGCTGATGTACAAAATCTCTAATATAAGTGCCGAAACAACTGGCTGGGATCAAGACAAACTGAGGTAAAACTGATAACTAGGTTAGGCTTGAATCAGTGTCTGTTCTACGGTATGTCATATAGGTCTCGATCGAATAAAGTCTAGAGTTTCACCTGGCTTATGTTCACTTGAGATAACATGATGTTCGGAAGTAGCGCCGAAAGATTTGAAATAATAATGACTAATAATGACTAATAATGACTAATAATGACTAATAAATAGTTTTTGAAGTAAAAACCTACTTCTTACTGATATACTCAATCAGGTGCTTACGTCATCTGACACAAGGAATCAATCAAAACTTTTGTCATTAATGGTGAAAGTAGCGGAATCTTTGTTGTTTAGTCAATGTAAGTAAGTTCAGACTAATACTGAAATCACTATTAATGACATACCATACAGTAATCCATGACCATCAGTGCGGTGAGCATAAATATGACAGTTGGACTGAGATACGCATGCATGCTATAATAATGACATACCATACAGTATTCAATGACCATCAGTGCGGTGAGCATAAATATGTTCGACAGTTCAACTGAGATACACATGCCTGCTATATAATTTTTTCATCTCGCAGACATGAAAAGACTCATCGTATGCATATGGTTATATGTACTGCAAGTATCAGGTTGGTATTCATAATATTAATAAGCTATAAATCTATCCGGCGATAAGCTCTAATCATTTTGATCATTTAGCATGATTATTCTAGTTAGGTATCTAAGTATTCATATTTTATCATGTACATTATCATCATCATCATAATCTTTATCTTTATCATTATATTAATTATCATTATCATCCGATTATCATCATAGTATCGTTATTATTATGACTAGTAATAATATAATAGTAGAAAGTAGAATAAAACCTAATAGTAACTCGTATAATATAAGTTAATAAGTAAATATCTCTAAAAAAAAAAAAAGACCTATTGTGTAATATCTAATTCCTTTTAGAAAAAACCTACTAATGGTCTATCACCAATCGAGCCCTGTGATTGGCTGAGCTACTAGGGGTCTATTAGTGATAGACCTCTAGTAGCGAAAAGCGCCGGTTTTGAAAACCAAAAAAAATATATTTAAAGCAAAATCCAAAACTTTTTGCATCCTTTTATTGGACCGATTAGTAGGTTTTTACTAAAACAATTAGACCTCTCGCCCTCATGGCCTACGAGTCAATAGCCCATTCGGCCTTCGGCCTCATGGGCTATTGACTCGTAGACCATTCGGACTCGAGGACTAATTGTTAAATATCTTATGCCCTATATCTTGTATCTAATATATCTTATATCTTATAGGTAAATTCAAAACTGATCTATCTTAAATCTTAATCATATCTAATATATAAGATATAAATCCTAATAGTATCTATTATAGAATTAAAATAAATAAATAAATAAAATACCTAAAAAAAAAACTAGCTAAAAATTTATACTCATGCCGCTCTCTATTATTTCAATGTCAATGTTTTTAATATCACATTGTGCTCTTTTTATTGTCCTGGATCGTTATTATTATTATTATTATTATTATTATTATTATTATTATTATTATTATTATTATTATTATTATTATTATTATTATTATCAGTTAATACTGCATGTTCAAGTGTTATTTTAACGGATGCTTCATAGTTATCCATATTTATATGTAGAGTGAGCTTCTGAAACCTTTTTTCTTTTGTAGATGCAAATTTCAACGCATCACATGACAGGTGAATGATCTATATAACATAAGCTATTTGCTATATCAGTAATCTAGAACTGACATAGTTTGCCTTCATGCATTTTATTTTTGTAGCTGTGTTCCAGCATCATCTCCTGTCAGTCATAAACAGATACTCAAGTTTTGCCATACTTATGCTTCAAAGAAACGAGGATATTGCAAAGACGTTATTGGTGATTTGCTTGTCAAAATAAATCATAAAGATCAACGACTATTGGAAAATGATTTGAAACTTATAGAAATCGTTAAAAGGACGGTTAAGCGGATATATAGAATCAGTATTAGCAGACAGTGCGTGTTAGCTTTTAATGATGTTTATTGCCGATGGAGTTTTCCAAAGTGTGATACGAACACTGCAAATTTAACTACTCAACCGATATGTAGAGAGTCATGTGAATACGTCTATAAGATGTGCGCCCAAGAGCTAAAGCTCGCGACGCCGTTAATGCAGCAATATCACATAATGAACTGCTCAGATATGAATTTTACAAATGGTGGAGAAAGCCCTGAATGCTATCACACAAGATTCTCGAACAGTAAGTCAATCTTAAAATGTTTACTCATACTCAAATAAAGTCATTAGTATAATTGTTCTCTCTCACCACACCCATCACATGCGTCGAGGTGCATAATGAATGCACATGCATCAAGAAAAGCGAGTATCTGCATGGTATTTGCATGCTCATTTATAATGCTAAAGCTGCACTGCACGGACTGGAGGGAATTGAAGTCGAAACATATAGAGGTCGAACCGCGCTTAAACATTAATCAAGTATAGTCTGAGTATGATAACTGATCTAACAATTTATCTTGCAGCTGAAACGGACAAGCTACAAGCAACTGGTAAGTTTGAATTTACAGATATTGTTAGCCTTCTCGATAGTGCCGGCCTGGGAACGAAACTTGGTAGGATACCGGCATGATATATAACAGAACTACTTGATGGTTCACCATAAGACCTGTAAGACTATCAAGTACTAAGTACTGTTCTCCAGATAGGTATTATATGTGGCTTGAGTTTCGCAAAAATCTCAATCCGTACTTGAAAATCATTGACATTCACTTATTTTACTTAGAATGTTACTATGGCAACGGCCTTGGTTACCGTGGTAACGTGAGTGTAACCAGATCAGGTCACGAGTGTCAGTCTTGGTCATCTCAGTGTCCTCATCGTCACAACCACTCTTGGTCTCAGTATCCTGAACTGGTTAACGCGTCCAACTGGTGTCGTAACCCTGGAGGACAAGGACCGAATGGACCTTGGTGCTACACCAATAATAGTAGTATAAGATGGGAGTACTGTGATGTAGAGAAATGTCCTCCTCCAGGTAATCAACACCACTAATAGTAGTATAAGATGGGAGTACTGTGATGTACAGAAATGCCCTCCTCCAGGTAATCAACACCACTAATAGTAGTATAAGATGGGAGTACTGTGATGTACAGAAATGCCCTCCTCCAGGTAATCAACACCACTAATAGTAGTATAAGATGGGAGTACTGTGATGTACAGAAATGCCCTCCTCCAGGTAATCAACACCACTAATAGTAGTATAAGATGGGAGTACTGTGATGTAGAGAAATGCCCTCCTCCAGGTAATCATCACCACTAATAGTAGTATAAGATGGTAGTACTGTGATGTAGAGAAATGTCCTCCTCCAGGTAATCATCACCACTAATAGTAGTATAAGATGGGAGTACTGTGATGTAGAGAAATGCCCTCCTCCAGGTAATCAACACCACTAATAGTAGTATAAGATGGGAGTACTGTGACGTACAGAAATGCCCTCCTCCAGGTAATCAACACCACTAATAGTAGTATAAGATGGTAGTACTGTGATGTAGAGAAATGTCCTCCTCCAGGTAATCATCACCACTAATAGTAGTATAAGATGGTAGTACTGTGATGTAGAGAAATGTCCTCCTCCAGGTAATCATCACCACTAATAGTAGTATAAGATGGTAGTACTGTGATGTAGAGAAATGTCCTCCTTCACGAGGCTATTCATATGGACGTCATTATATTTTCACTAATCATTGATTTTGTTTCATGCAGTCCCCTCTGTAGCGCCTACTATTCTACAAGTTTATACTAGAGGTCCAAGTAAAGTGTTTCTCACATGGCGTCCATTTCCCTTACCATTTGTTCATGGTCAGCTGCGAGGATTTCGAATCTTTGTCATCAAACTGGATGGAAGACACGAAGAACAATTCGTAAATACCACGATTCCTAGTGCTACTTCTATTGAACTTAGTAACCTAGAACCTTTAACAAACTATAGTTTATCGGTGATGGCGTTCAACGAGAATGGAGATGGCCCTTCTAGTCGTGCGGTGTCTGTACAGACAATGCCTAACAGTAAGTACATCAGCACGGCAACGATGTTTGCCCGTTAGGATTTTTTGTAATGTCGCATGCAACATTAAATGAATACTCTTTTATAAATTTATCTCACATTATTGATTCCTTTTATGTTTTAGATTTTATCTCCATTCGATTCCTTTTAACCTTAAATCAGCAAACGTTTGACGATCAATTATTAAACAGTACATCTAAGAGGTATCAAAAACTTGCATCGTGGGTTATAAATAAGGTGAGAATATCATGGAATGGCGTCATTTACTACGACTACCAAAATCCCTCGCACAATTTCTTTTGTTCAGTTCATTAGCACCAATTGTCCTACTATTCTCATGAGGGAACACAAATTTGAATAAGAAAGAAAATTCGTGAAGCATTTTGGTAGTGGTAGCAAAATGACGCCATCACTGATGCGCAAACGACCTATTAAGCTATTACATAAACTATATATGTTTGCCGTGAGTTGACTGGCATCTCGAAAGCTATAGCCGCCCTATGCAGGGTTTAGCTACAGCCACTGTGAAGAGAACAATGCTGTGTAAAATACACAGAAAACTTCCGATAAAATATCTAAAATAATACTTGTTGCACATTTCTTTAAATCCACAGGTATCAAGAATACTCAAAAAAACTAAAACGACGGGATATAGATTTTACCAGATCGAGATTTCTAGATTCATGTAAGTCAGTCATAACTAAAGGTCTGTCACAGTACCTGTAGTTTAATTGATATATTAATTCCCAACAATTAATGCTCTAGGAAAGGAAGCGTCCTCGTTGAATTCTACGTTACTGCTGAAGTGCTCAGCCGGTTCTTGCCAAAATGGTCGATTGTTCAAGATATCACAGGTCGAATGGTGAAACGATCTTCCAGCGGAATGAGCAAATCTGGGAAAATGGACTTTAGTCTTCTACTGGTCAAAGGTATTAACTTAACAGCCAAAAGACAAAGGATCATATGATATTCGACAAAAGTTAGGATATGATTGCGTGCATAGTAAATGGGTTGGTTTTTTGTTTTTGTTTGTCTAATCTATCCAAGTTATTTGTTGTCATCACAGACTTGCCTCCTCCACCAGCTAACGTCAAGCAAAGTGACGTAACAATGACTTCAGTAAGAGTATATTGGTCACCACCACTTTACCATGAGCCATATAGAATCACAAACTATACTATACAGTATAAGAAAGCAAACACCAAGATGTTCTATTACGATGCTGTCAATGTCAACTCCAACAAAACAAAAGTCAATGTAAATGATTTGGATTTGGATACCAAATATCTGATGCGTTTGGTGTCTGTTAATACTTATGGGTCCAGTGCAAGTCAACCAATGATCGTCAAAACCAAGGGTAAGTGGTACATACAGATGATTCTACACATTTGACTCCATCACCAACATCTTTTGGTGTATTCATATAGGTAAATCATCTAGTAATACAGCACTTGTCATCGCATTGTCAGTTACTGCAGCAGTGATTGGTGTAGCATCAATAATAATTGGTGTTGCCTGGAGGCGATGGTTGAAGAAGAGAGAATATCTTACACAGGTAACACCTATGCTTCTTTAAAAAGGTTAAGTTTGATGAAAAACCATTCGCAGCCGTCCAAATAATCCTGGCAAATTTTACTTTAGTTCAATTCTGCAAACTTGTTCGAGGCTCTTGGCATCGAAATCACTAAAGACTGGCGGGAAATCCCCCGTGACGACTTGTTGATCGAAGAAGAACTTGGATCAGGTTCATTTGGTGTTGTTAAGAGAGCCTACTTGGACATGAGAAATGAGGAAAATGACCAAATCTTATGTGCTGTAAAAATGTTGAAAGGTAGTTTTTTTTTTTACCAATTGATTGTACATATTATGATTTTATATATTATGATATGGCCTGTCAGTGGCTCCAACTGACTTCGTCACAACCTTGGACATTTTTCTCAGTCGCGAGAGAACAACGAAACATACAACCGAGAAGCCCTGGACCGAGAGATCCTCTGGAACCCAATGTAAAGCAAAGCGCAAGAACTGACTAGAAACTGCGCTTGACTTCTAATAATGGTTTAACTTTTTTTTTTCTCTTTCCAAAAGACAATCCTACCGAGCGTGAGCTACGTGATTTGTGCAACGAAATCAACCTTATGACAGCAGTTGGTGACCACCCAAACATCATCAGCTTGATTGGTGCTTGTACACTGGAAGGTCAGTATACCACTCCACTACACACGACCATGCACTGAAAATCTAACACTACACCTGCATCACACTTATCTGTCTCATACTGAGCACCACAAGAATACTATAAATGATGTTGAGTATACCCGGCAAACCCCTCCACACGACCATATGCACTGAAAATCAAACAAGTCACCATCAGCATCCTTATCAGTCTCATTCTGATATTAAGGTGTTGTTGCAGTGAATAATATTTTATCGCCATAGGTTCTCCATGGCTGGTAGTAAAGTATGCCGTGAACGGCTGTCTTGTGGACTACCTCAAGGAGAATCGTAACCCCCCTATTTACAACAACCTTGAAAGTATTGACAACAGAGTGACAATCACTCCAGGAATAAAGCTGAGCTTTGCATATGATATTGCCAAAGGCATGTCACACTTGGAAAAAAACAGGGTAAGTTGGGCTTCCTGTGTGTTCACTGACAAAAATGTTAACTTCGTTACTCATTGACTGAGTAGCTATAGTTTCTCTCTTTATCAGGTTGTTCATCGAGATTTGTCTGCTCACAACATCTTGCTTGGTAGAAACATGGTTGCCATGGTGTCTGATTTTGGTTTTTCACGTGATATCTATGAAATGGGATTCTATGAGAACAGTGATGGGGTAAAGTCAACTATTTTTACGAATGCTTGTACAATACACTGAATAACATACAACATCTACATCTATTATAACAGGGGATTCTGCCTGTACGCTGGATGTCTCTGGAATCTCTAGAAAACTATACCTACACGACTGAAAGTGACGTGTAAGTAGCGCTGCACGAAGTAAGCAGAAATGAAAAGTGAAACCAACTATTTCTTTTTTTTTTTTTTTTTACAGGTGGTCATACGGGGTTGTATTGTGGGAAATCGAAAACGAAGGTAAGCCTATGGCGGATCCAAGGGATTCAACGGGTGCCCGTGACCTCCCCCTTTCTAATTTGGAATTAGTTCGTTAGTATAGCGAAAGGTGCATCTCGTAAATTTTGTGACCCCCCTAAGCTACTCAAAATCCTGGATCTGCCCCTACAGTAAGCTGCATTAATTTATGTTCAAAGAAAAGTTTTCTAGCGATTGAAGCATGCAAACCATCTTTGACAGGTCAGATGCCTTACGCAGGAATGTTTAATGGACAACAAATCCTCGAATATCTAAGACAAGGATATAGACTAAAGAACCAGGAAAACACGTCAAGAGACATGTACGTATGGTAACGCATGGCAGGAGTATAAATCATGTTTGATGTGCACAGTATAATGTACATATGTTAATCCTCTACAGACAAGTAATCATGAAGGAATGCTGGAACCCAGATCCAAAACAACGACCAACTTTTTCTAGTTTAGTCGACAAACTCGGCGAACTTTATCAGGTGAGATAACTTATAAGTATTGATCTGCGTTCACTTAATTCATCTAAACTACTTCATTGTTGGTTATAGAGACAAGAACGAGAAGAAAGAGACCATGATGATGGATATCTCTCTGAAAACCAAGATCATGACCAAGATGACAATAACAGTTACGATGACGAAGAAATTGAACTTTCTGAGTATGCCTGTGGAAGTGACATGGAAGTTAGAACTCATGATAATGCAGGGTACAACGACGACGACAATCCTGAGGAAGATAATGCAACACCCAATACAGCAAAGCACAGTGTCACCATAACAACCAGCAATAACTTAAGTCCATATTTTGTGTAGCGACTATATTGTTGATACAATAGACGTGTGTATTAACATAAAAATGACACACTATGTGCATTTATTCAATGTGAAATAACTTTACACAATTGTTCTATTTCACTATGACGTCACAGCTGGGGACAGAATGGTGAAGAACACTCGAATAGCATTTGGACTGATTTTACCCTGCAGCTGAATTGATAGCTCTGATATGTCTGGTTTACAAACATTTTATAAACCGTTATTTATCCTACAATATATACGGTGTTTGATGGCTATTATTACTTTTCTAAGTTCTAAAAATGCAAATTTTCGCAGTTTTCTTTGTGTTGCTGTTTTGTCCCCCTCTCACGACCATGATTCTTAGCGTTGAAACAAAAAATTATTTCCATGTGGCATCATAGCGAAAACTAGATTGCATGTTGATAAAAGCAAGTGAGAAGATCAAATGCAAACTGCTCCAAGATCTGCCACAACCGTATTAACATTATCATTTGCTACTGTTTCGCTTTCTGTTTGATGTTGTCGTTCATTCACTCGTCGTTCTTCTCTTTGCTTTTTTTTCTCTTGTCGTGCCAGCTCTTTTCTTTGTCTGTTTGTAAGATGAGGAGCCTTTTTACGAGATTTTTTTGAAACATTTTCTTTTGGTCTTGCACCAGGATGTAACTTAGGATTATTTTCAATCTTTTGGTCGCTATTCGACTCTCCTAAATCCTCTTTCAGTTTGTCACAGGTTTTTTTATCCTCTTCACGAGTATTTCCGGTCTCTTTTGTATGGTCATTTTTATCAATATGATTTAATTGAGTTCTAGAGGTCACATCATCTGAGTTACATTCAACAAAAGCTCCATCACTTTCTTGTTTGTTTCTTGTAACACATTCATTACTCGGTTGCTCAATGGCAACACCAATTTCAGTTGACAGAGCTCCATCAGCCTCTGAAAAATAAAGGTATTAGTTTCTTATTTATTCGCAAGAGAGCAGAGGAATTGTTGAGATGGTTAATTTAATATCGTGCATATCATATGAAGTCACACCTTGACAAGAGTCTCACCTTGTTCTTCGAGAACACACATCACTTGTAAGATTTCCATTACTGAAGCATGTATATCATAATTATTAGCTTGTAATGTATGCCATATTAATTCTGAGTCCTACCGATATAAAAGAATGTTAGAACACATAATACCCGCCAACTGCATCATGCTGTCATTTCACTACCACTACCAGCATGCTTTATGAGTTTTCTTTGTTACTGACATATTTACCTTGGGCGTAATGTTTTCCCATTACAGACCACATGTTATTCCCTAAAGCATTGTGTCTTTGTTTAACGTTTGAGCATGAGTAGACATGAATATGGATACAAATGGGAAAACATTATGCCTGAGCTGAAAAGTTGGTCTACTGGTGCTAATTAACTAAACAAAAGAAAGTGTGCAAACCAGGGATTCTGGTTAGTGGTTGTAAATGATGCTATAATGCAAGATCCCTGTTGTTAAGCATATATACATTATTTTACCTGACATCCAGTGTTTTCCATAACAACCTGAGAAGCTTCGTCAATGTATTCATTTTCTGAAGGTTTTGCATCAGCCCCTGATGATGGATCTGACTTATCTTCATTCTTCTTTCTTTCTTTTTTCTTCTTGTTTTTACTATCTTTTACTTTAGGATTTTCCTGAAAACATACCAATTCATTAAAACTGCCCAAGAGTGTTTTAACTCATTCCTATTTTTCCTTACCACTGACTGCAGTTGACTATTCTTCTGGTTATACTGCCAAGCTGGTCCATCATCAGGGTCTGTTAATCTGCGCACTGATGAGTAATGTTCCCCATTGTGGTAAGCCAAATGGAGTTCTATTTTTTGTTGTGATTTGGAGAACTCACTTCCATGAATTACCCATCGAGGATTGTTAAGTTGGTGAATAACAATATCAACTCCATTATTCCTGGCAAAAGCTACTATGGAATCATTACCACCATATGTTCCAAGTTTTGATAATTCGGCCACTATATAACATTGGGAGAAAAACAAATTTAGAAACAAATTTTGTAAGGGTTAAATCTATAAGGTTTTGATCTTGCAAATCTATAATCTACAATATAACCTTAAGACAATAAAGCTATATATACTATATGAGCAGCCAATCTGTATAACGGGCATTTATGAAGGCAAGCTATTATAAAGCCCATTCATATCAGATGCGAATATTGTATTATTTGATATATACTAGTTATACAATGGTTTCCTGAATATCCCACAAGTCACTCGTAGTTTCTAGTATACACACAAGCCTTTAAGCAAGTGTGTATACAAAGAAAATACAAGTGACAAGTGGGATATCCACGGTTTGCCACAAGAAACCATTGTATAACCATTTTATCCCACACCATTGTATAACCATTTTATCCCACACCATTGTATAACCATTTTATCCCACACCATAGAAAATACAACCAATCAACTGTGAAAAAGTGGAACCATAGTGTTTAACAGGAAGAATCAGTTGAATACCGCTGAATATACAAGGGCTTTCCTGCTTTCTGATTGGCTGTATTTTCTATATTGTGTAGGATACAATTTAATGCTCCACTAAAAGTTTTGACCTTGACGAAAATTCATGTTAAATTTGAATGTAAATTAGAACATTTCTGTATCTGATTTACAGATTTCTCCTGGGTGACTGATTTCTATTATGTTTTTCCTCAGTAAATATTTAGAATTTGATAATAACGTAGTTAAAAGTTTTAAAAAGTGTCATACAATAAGTAAAACATTTGAGATTTATACTGTGTCATTTTCAGTTGTCTCTTACTTGCTCAGCTAAAAGGAATATAATGGCAGATTGAGCAGATGCATGGATAGTTGAGTTGTTTTTATCAATATCAATAAAGCAGCAGTGCTGTTATCACCCTGCCCCCACCCCCCCCCCCCCCAAACCATGTAATACCATGTAATATACAAACTGTATGGACTTACAGTGTTTTGCAAATGTTACGCCATCTTCCATGAAGGGTTCAAAGTCATCACGATGATCCTTCATGTACTGAACGGTATTTCTACGATGATAAGCATGAGAAGTATGATCTCCATTCAACTGGTCTCCAAGAGCTCGAAACAGGCAGTTTCTAAACCAGATTTCAACCAAGTGCTTATTAGTAAAGTTGACATGCTCACTACCAACTATAATACTCCTATCCTTACCCATCGCCTAGAATATCTTTAATCTTCAGTCCAACGGCTTCTAACTGGTTCTTAAAGCTAACAAAGTTTTCATCATTTTCTAAATATTCTTTGATCTCTCGTTCTTTCTTTAGTGCTTTTCTTCGACTTCTTTCGTCTCTCTTTCTTTCCGATTCATCTTGTTTTTGTCCCTTACTTTTTCCTGTATATCCTTTGGCCATAAATATTGCTAAATCTACTTTTTTCTTGTGGATAGTAAGATAAACTCTTCGAACTGAAACAAAAACATCGAGTTCTTAGTACTGTACTTGTTGTGGTGCAATACAGAAACCGCTGACCGTGACAAGACACAGGAAGCCCAAACTACGGCCGGATGTAGAATAAACAAACACCAGAGTTTTGAAATACCGAAGGTTTTCTCATTCAAGGAAAAAACAAGTTTTAAGATATTGATGCATGTTGTCACATTGTTTATTTATTATTTTATTATCAAGTGATACATGCCTCATCCAGGAGAACACTAATGTGGGACTGAAGATAAGGATCACGTGACACATGCCTCATCCACGAGAACACTGATGTGAGACTTATGATAAGGATCACGTGACACATGCCTCATCCACGAGAACAATGATGTGAGACCGGTGATAAGATTGCAATGGAAAGCCGAAAGTGTTTTTGACTGTTTTTCTCAACCAATATTTACGGTCCTTTTTTGATACGTTTTTGCTCTGTATTACGTTACATGTGTTTTTCCATTCAATAACCTGGCCATAACAGTCAATTGTTTAACATTCATTGATATTAATGAGCATCTATTTTTTCCCAGCGCGTCCTTTCTTAAAGCAGATTATGCTCCAAAACTGAGCCAAGTAAACAGAAAAAGTGAAACCTTTGATATGTTATCTTAATACGCATGTTTTTCATATATTTTGTCTAACCATGTTATCCGACCATTCGAACGTACATGAAACAATAAACGAACAACTAAACTTAAGAGGGAATTTAGATCGTTTAATGATGTCCCCGTTTGAAAATAGAATAAGATAAAAAAACTATGAATGTTTCTATAATTAACATTTTCTTGAACATACAAAAGCGACGCTAACACAGTTTATGCATCGAAAAGGTCATCACGTGACATAAATATTTGGTATAAGTTACCGACCAATCAGGGACGTTCGCGAGACTTCGCTGTACAATTATTTGGTTTGACATTTGATAGAAAATACATCAGTTACAAAATACTCTATCGAGAAATAGAAGAGAGGTGCACATCGTACAACAGCTGGGTTAAGGCTACCTTAGACCAGTGAAACTGACTGACTGACTGATTTGGGCCAATCTCGATCAGTGACCTGATCCGTGTGAGAAACTGCCAACAAACTCAGTATATCGTACAGGTATATACAACCAACGAATATTCAATGATTTTTAACTTTTTATTGATGTGATTTTAAATACTGAGGTTAAGCAGGATGAAATATCCAACACTGAAACTATTATAATCTTTTCATTTCTTCAAATATCGTTAGGGAAACCTTCATTAATATTTCTCAGCTTGGATTCTTTTGTTTTATCGATAATTATCGTCAGTGACGCAAATGAATAATTCCATCAAATAAGAAGCAGTTCTGACTTTTTACTTATTTAACAATTGGGAATAAGTTTTTACTTCTTGTGCGTCACCATAACTAATATGCTTATTGCATGTCGAAAACAACTTATAACTATTTTCACTCGGAAGAGGTGATTTAAAATTGTCGATTTTACTGGACAGTGAAGCATTTGGCACAGTTGTTCTAAAATATTTCGGTAATTTAAAAGTAGTTTATTTTGTTCCTGATTCACTAGATTTAGACCGAGGATTTTGAACATACAAAGCTGAAACAGAACGTGAGATTATGGCTGCAATGGCACAAGATAAAGAATCCTCTACTACAGCGTACAAGAAACAACAGGAATCAGGTTTGGAAGAACGGGTTGAACCAATGGCACCGAAATACCGTCAGAATTTTTTCACCATCTTTGATGATGAGGATGATGAGGATCAGTTTATTCCTGAGCTGATAGCAACAGGAAAAGATCCACATAATCACAACATTGAAGTTGAGCTGGGGAGAGATGAAGAGCGCCGCGGTAACACCACAGGTCGAACTGGACGCGGTAATCCTGGAAGAAAGCCAGTCCATCCTTTGCCTTTTATTAAGGTAGACTTAAACAATAATTACAGAAACTGGGAATCGATATTTGGTGAGTTAAAAGAAACAAACGTTTCTGATGTTGATTGCTGCTTGAAGACAGATGAACCAATTCACAATGATCCCGGTTTTATGCCACCAGATGTGACATCACACAAACCTGTCATCTTTGCCTCAAATAAGACAGGTGGTTCATCCAACACAGTGTTTGGAGCAGATATCAAGGATATCCCAACATCATATGACATTCCTGAATTAGATGTTCACGAGCTGGCTGTTGTGGGAACGTTTGTTCATGGCATGATTATACCAGGGTTTTCATATCGTGTTCGTCTGAATGGGACGAATGAGTATCTCTTTGAAGGAAATGCTCTAGTCCTGGAAGCCATTGGTCAGGGATATGGAAAACGTTTAACATTTGAATGTGATGATCTTCTTAACAACAAGAATTTCTTCTGGTCTGATAACAATCCTCCAAGTGGCTACGCCTTGTCTATCAAGTTACCCATAGTTGGAGAATATGCAGTCAAGAATAAACATGGTAAGTTCATTGGAAGCTTAACAGTCCAGGCAGTTGATAACCATCAAATCATCCAAAGTGTACGATGTTTGCAAGATGGTATTCAGATCGAGGTTCAAGTGAAGATGTTATGTCATTTAGCCAGTTGCCCAAATATGGACCAATCAGGGGGGATTCTGGAAGGAATTGCTATAGCAACAAAAATGGGAAGGCACATTCAAGTAGATCGCGTCGAGGATGTCAGCATTGCTGGTACTAAAGACTGCTGGCAGCTGATAAAGTGAAATGACTAAATAATAAACCTATATTTGGGCTGTTTCTTGCCGGCTTAATAAGAAGACATCGTTCATTATCAGTACCTCTGCGTGGGAGTACTGTACCGACAAGATAACTGAAACTCGAGTTATTTCTTACTGCTGAACAAAGTGACCAAAACGAAATAACCTTGAAATAACCTTGTATTATATCCCGTTAGCTTAGCTGGCGTGTTACTGAATTGATAAATAGGAAGTGAGAGGGAGAGGGTAGGGATGAAATTATATGCCTGAGTATCACTGAAAAACACCTGATCTACTATAAACTGTACCATTTGTAAAAAAACACACATTATAGGAAAAAATATTCTAGTATAACTATACGTAATCAATCTTGTAGAAATTTATCTGAACGTTATTAAATTTTTTTTTTTGCATGACTGTGCTTTAGCTTTTAAATCGACGTGTAGTTTGCTGTAAATGTGACGTCTTAAGAAACCATGGTTTCACACTGAATTTGAAAGAACGCAAAATCTTTATTTTTATTTTGAAGTTTGCATCTATTGACTCGCTAAATATTGATTTGTTTTACAAATCTAGTCCTGTTTTTATAATAAGCTAGTTCTTTCAGTACTGTTTCCAACCATGATTGTCAGTTTAGGAGGTGGATTAAAGAGCCTCTGAATAATTAGTGGTATGGAACCACTGATATCCAAACTGATTTACATACACACTAGCTTACCGCTAGTTATCATCTGATTTACATATCACTAAGCGATCACTCAAGTGTTTCAGCGTCCTGCTTCAGTCGGTTATGCATGATGACTGATGCTTTAAGTATTCATTCTGCTCTTAGCTAGTTTCGTTCAGTCCTCAAATACAGTTTGTTAACAGAATCCTTTTTAACGCTGGCCGAAGATGATGGATTCTGATCACCAATTACTTTCTCATCAAGATTAAAATCACGACAGCCCATTCAGTAAACTATGACTAAAAGTCGAATCAAGGTGACTGCCTACTGCCTCGGGTTGCTGGTCTTGATATCTTGTTCTAGCAGAGCCGAGATACAGTATGAAGGCGATAATGACGGTAAGAATGTAGACAAGTATAAAATACCATAACATGCAAGTTTACCAACTATGGCCATCAAGTCCTCAGTCAGTTATTTGACAAAATCAAAGCGGAAAGTTAGTTTTTTCCGCTTATAATTATACATCATTAAATATGCATACATTAGTTACAAAAGATGTATAAAGCAAAACAAGTCATAAAACATCTCGGGTTGACTTCCAGGCCATTGTATTGAACAGTTTTATCTGAGTGAAAATCATCTTCAATTATGAAATGAACAGCTGAGATGGTTCATCGCCACCTGCCATCTACCGAAAAAGTATCGCAGACTAGAGTATCATCAAATATTTAGTCTAAAGTTCAGCACTGAACAACTGAACAACTGAAACACAACTCATCATTTTGGCTACTTTCGCTTTTCGGTTTCAATGTGGAAATCAAGAATAATGTCAATATAGATCATTATTAGATCAAAAATGAGTTTGATAAATCCTTGTTCGGTAAAAATGTTAATCATCATATCATGATAAAAGACATGAACGACATAACAACATGTAATCACTCAACTGATTACTGATTCCATACGTGATCTTGTGGAGTCGGTTAACGCCAATATTATTTATTAATATTATTATTAGTGCAAATAGCTGACCACAATCTTGTGTTTAGAAAGAGTAATGTATTTATCGTTTAACCACACTTTATAACCAAGTAACCCACAGTCTACAAGACTCCATCACTTAACGCGTCAAGGTCTAGATACTGAAACTGATAAGCTTTCTTAGCCACTATATACAGGTGCCATCCCCCTCCCTCCCCTCCCTCCCTTAGATGAATGTTCAGTTGGAAACTGACAACGAAATAGCAAGAATGAATGGTAATAGCGGTCCAAGGAAAGTCGAGGTTCTTTTCCTTCGAGAAACCGAGAAACTACTGAATCCTCAGTTCTACCGCACGCAGTATTTAGAGAAACAAGTGTGGTTAGCAATATATTTCACCGATCAAACCTCCAACCCGAACCAAACCAACCACTTATGAAGACAACAAACCACTCTCATCAACCATTTGTATCTCATTAGTAGATTGTTAAAAACAGATTTCTTTGTTTGATATTCATTATATTTTCTCTCGTATCTAGCAGACATTAACCAATTAAACGACAACGAAATCTTGAGTATTCTACAAAGTGATGATAAGCGAGACTGCAATACGAAACCCTGTTTAGATTTGGTGAGCGTCCTGAAGAGGAACCTGGACACGAGTACCAAACCATGTGACGACATGTACCAATATGCGTGTGGTGGGATGCTCAAACGTCCTTCCTCCTCCAAAGAGAACTCCGAAAGCACTTTTGGTAACATGCATAAACAAGAAATGATCAAGCTGAAGAATATTCTAGATGGGCTGAAAGATAGGAAAGGTTAGCATGGTTTTCTTGATTAACTTGTTCTCTGTCAGCCCTTCTATACTATTCTTTTACTGTTCTGTTTAACTAATTATCATCTTATCAACATAGAAAATGATGTTTTCTCCAAAGTGCATAACTGGTACTCATCGTGCATGAACATCAAACAGATTAACAAACTCGGCACCAGACCAATGCTAGAGCTACTCGACTCACTTGGCACGTGGCCAATCCTTAATCCATCCTGGAGTGAACAAGGCTGGGATCTAGAAAAGACGCTGGCTATGATGCACCAGAATCTGTCGGTGTTTCCTTTATTCAGTATTTCTGTTGATAATGACGCTAGGAATGTTTCATCGCTGTATCGCTTATCGGTAAGACTATAATACATTAACTTACAGTAACTACTCAGTGAAACAATGTGGTGTAATAAAATGCTCAATTTTCTTTTAGATCAGCAAGACAAAACTTTCTTTAGAGACACCAGAATTTTACTTAAAGAAGTCCAATTTCTCAGATAGAGTAAGTACAGTGAGCCCAACATCAAAGTATGATATTGATAATCACTAATATATCTTAATGATATTTCATCTTTTCACAGATAATGTTTGCTTATTTTCAACTACTCAATAATCTTGCGGAGCTGCTTGGTGCGGAACAACAGCTTCAAATGAAGGTTGATATTTTGAATGTTATCAAGTTTGAAATCGCCTTAGCAGCGGTAAGGACTCACGGCTATTCACTCTTATAAAATCACTGTTATAAATCTTGCGTTCTGATTGGTTGGGAACGAGTGCTTTATCAGAGAACACGGCACGCGCGCTCATGCCCACCTTCTATTTCATCCAAAATGTATTTTATAAAAGAAATAAGAAGTCTTAGTTGCTGTGCTGTGTGCAGTTATAAAGCACTTGTTGATTGTCAGAACACTCGAGAAGTATTGAGAACCAGGCTGCTAGTCGTGCTTCTCCTGAACACTTCTCTCGTGTTTTGCCAATTCCCGCGTGCTTTATAACTGCAGACAGCACGCGCGTGCGTTTTCTATTTCTTCAAAAATGTACCTTCTTGAATGAAATTCAAGTTATTAATACTGCTTAATATGTCATGCTACAGGCGATACGACTCGACAAGAGAGGGTACTTAATTAGTCCATATACAACACTGGGGTCATTACGAAAAGCATATGAAGGAAAAGTGGTAAGCAACCGTTGGTCATAATTACAGCTGATATGATCATGGTTTTTTTTCATACTTAAATAGCATTTTTATTTCCCTTGGTCAACAGTTCGACTGGAAACGTTACATATCGTTCCTTTACCAAGATCTCCCTAAACAAGCTCCTTTTCAAGATTCCGAAAAAATTAACGTGCAGGAACCAAACTACTTCAAACGTGTGATGCTGCTCGTTGGGACGGTGGAACCCAGGTAAGATTGTATCGAATCATAACCGGGATGTTTCGAAGAAAATGTGACGTAACGAAGTAATCGTGAATAATAATGCCGCGCATGCGTATCATTCATAACCGCTGATTTTAAGTATTGCTTGCTCTGCAGAGTTGTAGCGAACTACATACTGGCTCAAGTAGTATTTCAATATAGTGGTATGTTATCAGAAGAAATTCGACAGCCTTACCTTGGATTCTATAAAGCTCTTTATGGTATCGAAGCCTTCAACCCACTGTGGGTAAGATGTGTAGGATCAACCACCTTCCACATGAACGCAGCAGTTACAGCACTCTACGTGAAAAAGTATTTACCAGACAAGGATTTAGATGAGGTAAGACAGAGAATATTAACTGGGTGTTCTGTTCTGAGCCAAGTTCCCATGATCGAGAGTATAAACTAGTGTTTTTGTTTTGTAGGCTAAAGACCTGGTTCACAGGTTAGTAGTAGCCTACATGCTTCATCTCGACAAAATCAAGTGGATGGACAAGAAGACAAATGAGGCTGCCGAAGACAAGGTTGGTTCTCGGCTGACCTCTTTCAGTCAATATGTATATATATCTTCTTTCATATCTTATACACCCTTCCATGAGTAGCCCGACTCACATACGACACCGAACCTGCGGGACTCGAACCCGGGTCGCATTGGTAAGAGGCGATCGCTCTCACCACTACGCCACCCGTGCTTCCCAAATTATGCCTTCTGTGTATATATGGGATATGGCATCATGGCAATCGTTTCCTTCGAGTTTTCTGGTACTGATATTTTTTTCAAAGGTCCAGAACATCCTAGAGCATGTTGGTTATCCCAAGGATATCATGAATACGACTGTCTTGGAGAAAGGCTATCATGACGTGAGTAATGTCAGTTTTGTCAGTTTTGTCGAAGGAACTGCAATATTTCAATGTTGTTGTGTTTTTGTGTGTGTCTGTTTCAGGTTGAAGTCAACCCATTAACGTACTTTCAGAACGTGATAAAACATAACCAGCTCATCAGAAAGATGGTTTTGAACTCACGTGGTGCAGAACCTAATCGCCAATCGTAAGTTCAGCAGATGCACGTCATGGTATGAATACTGGAGCACAAGCACGCGGCTATGATGAGATGTCAATGATTTTTGACATATTAAAACAACAAAATTAACTGTTGTCGGCATAGAATATAATTTTATTCCATGATTTTCGTTTTTGTTTTTTTTTATAGGTGGGACATGAGATTTACTATACAGAATGCACAGTACACCCCATCATGCAATAAAATAGGTATGCACGGAACTTACCGGCTAAATATATCTAGTAGAACATTAGACAATTGCTCTACAGACATTTGTGTTTTTACTTGTTTCCATGGTGATAGGTGTTGCAGCGGGTCTGTTGCAGCCACCATTGTTCCACAGCGACTTTCCAAGGTATAGTAAGTCACAGTCTTTACACTTGAATGTCTAAAATCAAAATAATCGAGTGAGCCAGGAAGGAAAATCCAAGTATTTAGCTGACAAAAGCTTTTCTTGTTTTCAGTGCAATTAACTTTGGTAGCATAGGAATGGCGACAGGTCATGAAATCACTCATGGGTTTGACGCTTCAGGTAAATGATCAACACGTTTCATAGCAACCACAATCATATACGTGTCGCTTAGCAACAAACACTAGTCTTCAATGACCAACAGTCTTGATCAGTAGCTGACATATCTGATTTGCTTAGCAAGGTTTGAAGTAGATATTTATCTTTATTTCTCTGTTATTAATTAAACGACAATTTTCAGGCTCGATGTACGACAAAGATGGAAACGTAAATTTGTGGTGGACGAAGAAAACCTTACAGAAGTTTAAAGAAAAGACAAAATGTATGGCAAAACAATATTCCAGGTTTTTGGTCTATGGACACCATGTAAGTCATCAGTGATTCTTTCTGATGATATCTAATATGTTTATTGTTGTCCTGGGCGCGGCGTCATACATATAGTACATGATAGTAGTACTATCTTACCGAGCGTAACACTGTTTTTGTTCTATGGACACCACTAATGATGTAAGTCATCAGTGATTCTTTCTGATGATATCTAATATGTTTATTGTTGTCCTGGGCGCGGCGTCATACATATAGTACATGATAGTAGTACCATCTTACCGAGCGTAACACTGTTTACTGTTACATTTTTTTAGCTCAATGGAAATCAAACTCTAAATGAGAATATTGCTGATAATGGTGGACTGAGAATAGCTTACGAGGTATGACGACTAACTATACTTAACACTTTTATTCAATCGAATGTCTTACTGATTCAGGACAGCATACATTCAACGTGTGTTCCAGTTTGTTACTAGCTGTAGTCATGATGACATCATTAATATATAAATATGTTATCGTTCAAGGCTTATTCTAAATGGGTACAAACTCAAGGTCCAGATTTGACTCTACCAACAATCACCTTAACCCCGAAACAGTTGTTCTTTTTATCGTTTAGTCAAGTGAGTATTCGAAGACCGAGTTCCTTTGAGAATAGTGTCATTCACTAATAATGTTAACATATATTGTTTGTAGACATGGTGTTACAAGAACACAAAAAGCGCCGCTATATATTCCCTTTTTACTGATGTACACAGCCCTGCAAAAGCTAGGTACGTAAACCGATAACGTAATAATGGCGTCATAGTGTCGTGTTCAAGTTCAATACCATCTTATGTTTTATCTTTACAGGGTAAACTACGTTTTAAGCAATATGAAGGAATTTTCAGAAGCATTTAAATGTGCCAAGGGATCACCAATGAATTCCAAGAAGAAATGCGTAGTATGGTAAAAAATTCCAGTAATTTAGAAGTCGGGAAAAAAATCGAAATTCTTGATTATTTTATATTTATTTGGGTCATTTTCTGGTATTGAAGACTTTTATAATTCTTGTTACCGTGACAACGTTCAGTTGTCCAAATGAAGTCATGGAAATTATTTTGAATATGGCGGGGTTACAAAGCAGATATAAAGGGTTTATTTTTGTAAAGGCATTATTTTAATTGAATTGTACCTTGGGAAAGTTGAACATTAAAATAAAGTAAAGAGATATGGCATTGCACTCCTATCTATTTCTATTGTCTCTTCGGTTCTACCGTCCTCTACTCGGTCTATTGGTCAAATAATAGATAGAAAGACATAGGTATGTCATCTTTTCCAACATTTCCCGCTCAACACATTTGTGTTTGTTTACTTGAGCTGAACACAAGTGTAGTAGCGGTTTCCTGATCACTCGAGAATAAATCAACTAATTATACCATTAGAAGCACGATCACATATAACAAAAGGTCGTTATATTATCTGTAATCCTCACGTTAACGACGAACAACAGTAATCAGTCAGTACTTCATGATTTTGACTCGTTGGTCACCCTGTGGTCAGCTGGACATCTAAGTCCAACCAGTTGAAATCTTACATGGGTAATTAACCCCTTTATATTCCCTTGCCAAAAATGAACAGTCTAGAGGTAACTCAAATACCTAATATATTGTTATTACGGGAGGGGAGGGGGGGGGACCGTATCTGTTAAAGCAAACAGAAGCTGATCTATCGACATCACTACTCAGTGATATAATTAACGGATTCGATCCAGCTAAACTCCTAGTTCGAGCAATATCTCCGCAGGTAAAACAATGACTTGCAGGATCCCCTATTCAAAACTGATCAGGTGATACCTGTTAACGTCGTATGGTACCAGTAAATGTACTGCTGTGACGTCACATTTCGATCCTAAAGAAAAGTGATTTAAAGTTTTAATTCATTAGAGGTCGTTCTAAAGAAGCAGAGCGCCAAACGGCGTAGCCGTCTAGAAATTATCAGCCAACGCATTCGTAGTCCTCTGAATACACTAGCGAGTAGCGAGTCATGGGACGAAAGTTAGTACAAATTTTGATCGTGTTTGGTGTAATACCAATCGTCATCTCTGAGGTATACACTGCCCTCACTCACATGAAAGGATTGATTCGTATGGAAAAAACCTTAACGAGGGAACTAGAACATTATTTAGCGAGTCATCCAAAAGCGCCTGCAGAATTTCATCGTCTGGCAATTGAGGTCAAGACTCAGACTTCTGATATCAAGAACGACGTGGAAAGGTTTCTTGGACACCCTTTAAATACTTTCTTACTTATTAGAAGGTACAGGAAACAATGGAAAGAACTTGCAGAATATCTCAGAAAAAATGACAATGAATCAGGTATGCCGCCATGTTCCATCCATTTTATACAATGACACTACAAACTTAATAGATTTGCGAAACTGAACAAAATTGATAACGTTTGAGGTGAAGGATTTATTTTTTTATTTCGTTAAATTTTTTTGTGTTTAGATTTTTGTTATTTTAAAAGACCACGTGTTGTTCATTTTTTATTTATTAGTAGTGATTCGTGAGTTTATGCACGCTCTTTCAACTATTTTGTTTAGTTTTATCTCTTTATTTCTAGAGTGGACGGTAGTAGGATATTTTACACGCCTTTTATACATGGGTGATTTTAAGAATCCATGAATTCATGTCAGAACACTGATATCACATCATGATAGACATTTCAAGTAGTCAAGACTAAACCCATTAAGATAATTCTGATACCTGACATAAAACTGAAAATGTTTGAAGAGTTTCAATCAAGACATTCAACATTCAACATTAGGGGCTGTTGCCTCCATCAGGTCGGTTACTACACCGATTTCAAAAAAGGTTGTCATCGCCAAAGGCGAAAGGCGATAGGTCATTCCAAGGCGGAAAGGGATTATGGGTATACAATTAACACGAATAATCGAGGCCTTTAAATGGTTTCGTGGACTACAAACGACACTGGATATCTCAACATTAACCTCCGTGTTATTGACGAGAATAATGTAACTTACTCTGGGCTCCAGAGGTCAGTTCTATTTAGCTTCCGGTGGGCTTAAACGACCGAGCGGTAAGGGGGGTTGGAGCGAATGTTTCTCCTCGTGACTTCCCTTCAAAAAAGCAAACGCCGGAACGAGAAAAAATATCCTCTGGACCCCCGGGTAAATGTAACTAGTTGTAATGTAAAGTTTTTCAAACTGTTGACTCAATATGAGAAGAGAAGAAAAGCCTGATCGATCATCCTAAACACTTAAAGCATGATAGGAAGAAATCCTGACCTTTATGGGGGAAAACAGGATGAAAACTGAATATTAAAAGGAAAGAAAAAAACAAAAGAAAACAAAAAGTATTTTGTAACTGTAAGGGAAAAGTGAACCTGTCCCTCCCCTTCCCCACGCACGTCAAAAAACAAATTGTTCATTCCAATATAATTTGTAATCAGATTATCACTTCAAGCATAGTCGGTGCCACAGACTGGTTAGATACACTAATTCGCATGTATTTTTGAATCGTTTTATAGAGGTCCTTGAGATGCTTGAAAGCTTTTCAACTTCATTTCCCTCTAATGAAGATGTTCTGGGTTGTGTCAAAGCAATTATGCGCATTCAAGAAGTTTACCAAATAAGCGCAAGACAAATAGCTAATGGTAGACTATCGAACAAAACTATCACACCGCAACTGAATGCTGAACACTGCTTCGAGATCGGCTTTGCTTACTACAAATGGGAGAATTATCAACAGGCGTATGGTTGGTTAATGGAAGGAATAAGAAGGCTGGATAAACCTTTTGAATATAATGGACCACTTAAACGAGTACAAGTACTAGAGTTTCTGGCATGGACAGAATACATGGTAACTTTCTTTATAAAAACATTATAGATTTCATCTATTCACTCATTCCTTTATTTATATCTATTCATTTAACTGACAGTTTTCTGCTTTGATTTCAGACTGACCGCATCATAATTGCTTTGCAACACACGTTAGAATTACTCAGGCTAGGTAATATTCATACCTCCGTTCTTACCCATATATTGATATTTGATCATTTTAATCGGAATGATGAGAGGATGAATATATGCAACTATACAATGGATTGATGGATGGGTGGATGGATGGGATGAATAGATGGATGGATGGATGGGATGAATAGATGGATGGATGGATGGATGGATGGATGGATGGATGGAGGGATGGAGGGATGGAGGGATGGAGGGATGGAGGGATGGATGGATGGGATGAATAGATAGATGGATGGATGGATGGATGGATGGATGGATGGGATGAATAGATGGATAGATGGATGGATGGTTGGATGGATGGGACGGATGGATTGGATGGATGGATGGAACGTTGGTTGATTGATGTGTAACAAAACGTTTCTTATTTATTATGAGGATTTACTTATGATTTTGTATTTAATTTTCCACAGATCCAGAAAATGACTTTGCCATAAGAAATATCGAGTTTCTAACATCTGAAGTGCAAAAAGCAAATGATAAAGGTGGGCCGTACGAACGGCAGGAACCTTTCTTCAAAAAACCTCAAAAAGAGAAAGAAGAATACATGAAGACCTATGAACGTCTGTGTAGGGGAGTATCACTAAAGGTATCAAAGATATTATATAAGCACTAAAGATAGTTAATGACTCTTTGTAATATGTTGTTGAACTGTTCTTTTCCAGTCCAAAGCCCAACTTGCAAGGTTGAAGTGTTACTATGAGACTAAGCTTCACCCCTTGTTGAAACTACGGCCCCTGAAAGTCGAGATGATCAACGAAGATCCTTACATTGTGATGTTAAGAGATGTGATGTACGATCATGAGATTAACTACATCAAGAAAACATCTGCCCCTTTGGTGAGGAAGAAATTCGCGTTTATTTCATGGCGATAATTTTAGTTTACCGAACGGGATGTTTAATATAGATGGTGATGTTTAGCTTAACAGGGCAACAGTTACCAACGCCACTACGGGGGACCTCCAGTTCGCAGATTACAGAGTAAGCAAAAGGTAATAACACTGGTGTTTTCAAAACCTGTAGTTATACACAGCTAGCCTCTTATTTGACAAATGAACAGTTCAGAGAAATACGTACAATCCTAATGCTTGGGGTGCAACCACGTGACTCAAAATCCCTTGAGATACAAATAACAATGAAACAGCGTCATCTTGGTTGATCATAACAGGAGGAGCTAATGAGGAATGCTTTGCGTCAACTAACATTGCGGCTATGACGTAACATGCACCCAAAAAATACTGAATCCTAACATTAGTACCTAATACTAGATCGAACCCAGCCACTGTGTCACGGGATGTCACACAAGTGACAACATAATTATGAATTTGATTTCAAATTATACTTCATTTACTTTCAGCGGGTGGTTGGAAGATTTTACTCATGACAATGATGAAGGCATCTTAAAAAGAATAAACAGAAGAACCTCTATAATAACAGGTCTAAACACAGAGAAGAATTCGGCCGAGGCACTTCAGGTGACGTCATATCCGGTTCTTAAAACATGTGATCTAATGATTCTATTTTAATATTATCATTTATTGGTTATTTTATAATAGATCGTAAATTACGGCACTGCTGGACACTACGAGCCTCACTTCGATCATGCTACAGTAAGTATATCACGATGATAAGTGGTTCATATAAGACTTGTATCTGATCATGCTACAGGTTCTTCATATAAGACTTGTATCTGATCATGCTACAGGTTCTTCATATAAGACTTGTATCTGATCATGCTACAGGTTCTTCATATGAGACTTGTATCTGATCATGCTACAGGTTCTTCATATAAGACTTGTATCTGATCATGCTACAGGTTCTTCATATGAGACTTGTATCTGATCATGCTACAGGTTCTTCATATAAGACTTGTATCTGATCATGCTACAGGTTCTTCATATAAGACTTGTATCTGATCATGCTACAGGTTCTTCATATGAGACTTGTATCTGATCATGCTACAGGTTCTTCATATAAGACTTGTATCTGATCATGCTACAGGTTCTTCATATAAGACTTGTATCTGATCATGCTACAGGTTCTTCATATAAGGCTTGTATCTGATTATAACATTTATGATTCCAGGAGCCGTACAGCGCCATTATGCGGTTAGGAATGGGCAACAGAATAGCTACATTATTGTTTTATGTAAGTCAATATTACTTGTTTATAAGCAGTTAATCGTGCGCAGACTGACATCTATCGGATTTGGCATCACGTTAATATTAAATGATATAAGCACAAATAGCTGGCTGTTTATGAACTAACGAGAACCAACAAAGGACCACTCGTTACTATAGCATATAACTGATCAGGATATTTGATATATGATATAACAGATGAGTGACGTTGAGTCTGGAGGATCGACTGTTTTTATTGAAGCAGAAGCCATTGCCCGGCCATCAAAGGTTAGTTCTCTTTGATAGTTAGTAATCAATGTTTTTATGATACATATCTTTAGTAAGGGCTTTAACGAGATAGGTTGTCATGTTGTTACCAGGGTGATGCTGTGTTCTGGTATAACTTGCTTAAATCAGGTGAAGGAGACGCACTAACACGACACGCTGGCTGTCCAGTCGTTGTTGGTTCGAAGTGGGGTAAGTACTGAGTGGGAAGGGGTGGGGTGGGGTGGGGTGGGGTCGGGTATGTTACATAACCCTCATCCTGTTAGTCGTTGTTGGTTCGAAGTGAGGTAAGTACTGAGTGGGGAGGGGTGGGCTCGGGTGGGGTCGGGTATGTTACATAACTCTCATCCTGTTAGTCGTTGTTGGTTCGAAGTGGGGTAAGTACTGAGTGGGGAGGGGTGGGCTGGGGTGGGGTTGGGTATGTTACATAACCCTCATCCTGTTAGTCGTTGTTGGTTCGAAGTGGGGTAAGTACTGAGTGGGGAGGGGTGGGCTGGGGTGGGGTTGGGTATGTTACGTAACCCTCATCCTGTTAGTCGTTGTTGGTTTGAAGTGGGGTAAGTACTGAGTGGGGAGGGGTGGGGTGGGTTGGGGTCGGGTATGTTACGTAACCCTCATCCTGTTAGTCGTTGTTGGTTTGAAGTGGGATAAGTACTGAGTGGGGAGGGGAGGGGTGGGGTATATGTTACAACATCTGCATGACTCATTATTGTGGTTTTTAGTTTCTATCTTCTTACTTTGACTTTCGTCTGTCTTTTTTTTTTAGTTTGCAATAAATGGATTCACGAGGCGGGTCAAGAATTTACAAGGCCGTGTGGTCTTACAATAGACGATTAAATCATGAAAATGAAATAACTAGTTCTACTTATCAGCCACAATAATAATGAGTGCTGTATTCGGAAGACAGCTCTTCAGCAATGTTCTCCTATTCGCTGCTTATGTTAATCAGTAGTATTAGTAATGTTATCGTGATAAACAAGTAACGTTTAAGCCACATCTCTTCTTCATACGACAAGTATTGAATAAAAGTATTGAAAAACAACTTATAATATAATGTTAAAAAACAAAAACAAATTCGTTTATTTGTCTAACTCGTGTTTTTAAATGGGCTAATCTATATAATAATAGTCTAACCAGTCCTCCGTCTCTACCGAAAAATTCTCTTGAAAACAATGCAACAGATAGACTATACACTTTCAACATCAAAAGTTTAACGATTTCGTGCGTGGCAGAGTGCAAGGGATTAGCTGTAGACCTAACCCTAACATCCTGTGTAATTCTAATCCGTGCATCCAAGGGCAAAAGGCCTTAATTGCCGTTAGGCCCGAAGTCCATACAACGCCTCAGCCTTGCGGATATCTCGGGGGTATGGCAAAGTGGAATCATTTTTTTCTAAATTATATAATTAGTGGATTTCTTCTCTGCTGCCATCAAAATATTCCAGTTCATTTGACCTTAACCGTCACTCATGTCGGAGATTTTTTTAATGTTCATAATTATGCAAACATAATCTTACATATTCATTTTATTTATGATCCTTAATGCCCAGTTCACAAACCTTCATTAGATTTGGTTCGCCCTTTTGATTTTAGTCTGTTATTTATGTGTCAGTTCTACCTGACATTTTACTCAGGTCACGCCCATTCTTTTTTGTGGAAGCGCGTTCACGCAGCTCATTTAATACTCATTTAATACTGCTTCATGAAGCAGTATTAAATGAGTATTAAATGAGCTGCGTGATTATCGATATAGCTTTTAGACATGACTGACTTTAGACATGACTGACTTTACGTTTAGCTTCCTACGTCAACTTTATACTCTCTGTATTTTATGAAATTCATAGAGTTTATTTAAAATATTTAAATCTTAGCTCAGAAATTGTAAAATGTTTATGATTTTTAAAAACTTATTATCTATTATTAATTTCCTGATACTTTATTAATTCTTCCGCTGTTTTATTGATCTTGCTCAAGGCCACAAGGCCTGGTTATATCTTGTCCATTCTCTAACACCCACTTGTTTGCAACTACATCAGGTGGATGACAAGAAAAGTGTTAATCAAGCCCACATGTAAGGTCACGTGTTATATCAACAATAAAGACTTACCCCACTTGGATCCTATGATTACAGGACATGCTCCATGTGTTGTACTTTTGTCCAACTGACCAGACTTTAGTAAATTGTACCAGAAAACTGCACTTCCTTTCCGTGGGTACACGATCACTTCCGGCTGAATAAAGACCGTAGCTCCTCCTGCGCTGACGTCACTCATCTATATGGACAGCAAAGTAATAAGGATCACTTGTTTTTCCCGGGAAAATGATGCTTAACTTAAAGAAACTTGACATACAAATCAAGTAACTTCACACAAAAAACATGTTTTTCGATAACTAAATAATTGTTAATATAAGCTAGGTTTGGATCACTGATCATATGAACGACTAAATCAACCAATTGACCTAGAATAGAAGAGGGAAAGTAAAATAAAAGCGGGAAAGTAAAATAGAAGCGGGATAGTAAAATAGAAGCGGGATAGTAAAATAGAAGCGGGATAGTAAAATAGAAGCGGGATAGTAAAATAGAAGCGGGATAGTAAAATAGAAGCGGGATAGTAAAATAGAAGCGGGATAGTAAAATAGAAGCGGGATAGTAAAATAGAAGCGGGATAGTAAAATAGAAGCGGGATAGTAAAATAGAAGCGGGATAGTAAAAGAGATAAAACTATTTTCACGAGGCTGTTTGCGCATTATAACTTGACCGGCCAGCAAAGGAATATATTTTTAGTATTTGCGGAACTCCTATTCCCCTCGATATCAATGAAACCTACGTACAACACCGTATTAAATCCTATTCTCCTGTTCTGTGAAGCGTCATTGATCTACTGCAGTGAAGTTCGTTGAAGATACATATATCTCGCTCTTCACTTTGTCATGCGTAGAACATTATAGATAGCTGAATAACCAGTGAAATATGTAATAGTCTAATTCTATTCATCCTTTTTATTCAAATAATAAGGGTGAGCTTTGTTTCAGTTTAATTGTTAAATCAGTGAAATCACTCTAGACACACACACACACACAAACCTAATTTTATAGGAAATACCACCATTCGAGAAGGTCTAATGAAAATACCACGCGTATTTGATAAAATTTCATCAAATAATGGTCGTATTTTCCAATAATGTTTCGAGAACTAATGGTATTTCCTATTAACAATACATCTACATAAAATACGCGTTTCTGAAGTAAAAAATTCCAAGTAACGCGCAAGTACAAATTCCCGGATATTCTACGCAATTTATTAATTGCACGGATTAAGAGAAGATTCACATCCAATCAACTATTCAGAAACGAGTATCTTATGTAGATGTGTTATTGAATATTATATTAAAACTTACATAAAGCAAGATAGTAGCCATTCTATCGCGCTGTTCTTCATTGAAAGATCGATGGTTTGCCACTTGATGAGGCTCGTAGTGACCTCCAAGACCATAGTTGACCACCTTAAGATAAACATGGATATTTGATCAACTAATGGATTTACTGAAACAGCGTGATATGTGAATCATTGCTGATCAAGTCGTGCTTAAGGCGCGGCAATAAGGGCAACAAAATCGTGCAACTTGTCGCGCGAATGTTGCTCGTATAACCATCCCGCGCGCAACAAATTTTCATTGTTGCAGAGAGTAGAAAGACCTAGCTTCTTCTTTGTGCAACAAAGTCGCGCAACAAATTTTGTTGTTGTTGCACGGGGTGGTAATACGAGCAATATTCATTTTTCAATTTGTAACCGCACCTTAAACTGCGTGCAACTAACAAAGTTTCACCAAAGTTTTCCTTGGCGACAAAGCGGCGTGATCGATTGGTAATGAGTTTGGCAACGTGCAGCAAGGTTCATAACATACTGGAGTCAGTACTTCTGGTCAATACTACATTCATAGAAAATGTTTTACCTGTAACAATTCACTGTGGTTTTCATCCAGTGATAACCCTGTGATGGCTTCAAGTCTTTTGTTGAGGGTAACAACAGATTTTGCATCGCGGGCTTCGAGCCAAGCACTAAAAAATCATGATGAACATCTATTTAACAAAAAATCCAGTTGCTCGAGGTAAGAAAAGAGCCACAACAACAACGCACTGGATAGAGTAGGTTAATTTGTTTTTTTGCGTTAGCTATTTGAGTCTGTACGATATTCATTTGCAAGCAGGAACCCATATAACCTAAACTCGGCATTGATTGTTCTCGATTCTTTTCACGCGTGCAGTTATATGATGAAATATAATAAACACCAGAACAACGCAGAATCCAACTAACTGAATGACATACCTTCGACTGATCCTATAGTCCGTGTACAAGTTATCACCAGACGATGAGTTCATTACCTGAGCCCGGATAAGCTAAATATAAAAGGAAATAAAGCTGCGTATAAGAAATGGCGGTAGTTTTACCGATGTGTATATCAAACAACCGAAGTTACAATAGAATACAACGGGAAAAATAGGTTTTGTACGACATGGTAAAACAAGAAAAAGGAAATAATTGAAACACCAGGCTTCCAAGATGGGTAAAGGTAAAGGTAAAGCGTCCTTATTTTACGTCGGTAGCTCGTAATAGTCCATGACTAATAAACTTGCGGTCGACGGTGCGTCCATCCTTGCTCCTTAGTGCGTATTACACAATAATTGAGATTTACCTTCGGTTTTGCCAGTTTTTTCATTTCTTGGATTTCTTTTTCAGTGATTGCCTCGTGTAATATTTGTATTTCAGGCTGTACGCTGACCAACTCGATTTTTGCTGGTTTTAATACCAGTTGCGGATTATCGGCCTTGTAAAAACAACTGAGTTCTTCTTCTGGTTGACCCTGGAAAAATCATAATCACATTTTAGATCAAAATAAATACTTTGTAAAGAAAACAGAAGGAAAAAACTAGAAGATAAGAAAGAACGTGTGAGGAATAAATCGCAGATTACTTCTTTCGACATAGCAAAGTACGTGTTTTTATAAAACTTGCATCTGAATTGTGCGCCCCTAGTTACATACCTGAATGATCTCTCCACGACACAATCGTTCATAAGCTATGAGGTCTTCATCTTTTTGGTTTTGTCTATTATTTGCTTGTAATCTTTCGTCTAAATTATTAATGTACGTTTGTCTGTATTTAAGCTGTCTTTCGTAGGACTTGAGTGCTTCCATTGCCTTCTTGTTTTTAGGCTCTAAAACCAACGATAGTGAAAAGAATATTAAAGCCACGTTCGTGCCTAATGCACGCGGTCACCGCATAAACTCAACCTTATTTATTTGATCGAACAAAAATATGGCATCAGCCAAAAAAATATTAAGAATAAGTCAATTATTTATACTGTAAGTACAGTATCCGTACTGTAAGTACAGTATAAATAATTGACTTATTCGGGTGCACTTTATTTGGAGCCTCGCTCTGTTGTGCTGTCCCTCACTTTTTTTGTCTTATAATTATTATATATGTTCCTTGTATTATTGTCTTTATTTATATTTTTGATTCATATTTTGTTATTTAGATTTTATATATTTTTAAGGTGGAAGCTATGTTAATAAGTATCCATACTGTAGCGCAGTAACAGTTTCTTCTTATCGTATTTAAGTTTTGCTATTGGTTGAATTATACGGGAAAATGGAAGGAAGCTCAGTGTTACGCTTATATAAGGCCTCGTCCAACCTCGTCTACACTAATACGTTTTCGTTTGAAAACACATACTTTTCGATGCATTTTGAGGGTTCGAGTCCCCCTGGACTCGGTGTCGTATGTGAGTAGAGTTGTTTGTTGGTTCTCTCCCAGTGTGCTTTAAGGGTTTTTCCGCAGGGTTCTCCGGTTTTTCCTTCCTCCTCAAATATCAACTTCTAATTTGCAGTTGGACTGAATGCAGTGGGAGAAGAGCCACTCTGTGGAATCCACTGTTAATTCGCATTTATTATATTTTTATTTTTGTTAACACGGAAACGGAGCGTTTCGAAGGCGCATTAGTGTGGACGTGGCCTAAGTATCGTGTACATGATGTGAATCAGTATTGTAAGCTGTTCTACTCATACTTCGCTCAATATTCTGGCTCAGTTATCAAAAACTAGAAAAAACTGCATGCACGGCAACAACACTAATAGCTGAACATATGCGAAGAACCAGGGTGGAATGTCAAGTCATATTATAATGAAAACTGCCAGGTAAAAAAATTTATAAAAAGGGTAGAGAATTCTTACTGACTTTTATCCAGAATAGCTTGAGTGTGTTTTATTGCCTCAGGAAGGTTGCCCGTCTAAAAAAAGGAAAAATGTAATGAGTGTAAAACAGCTTGTATTCACAACAGAAAATATTACAAAAATAACTGTTATAGATATCGCTTTCTGATTGGAGAGCACATGAGAGCACACAGCACACGCGCACATTTGTATTTTATAAGAGAAATAAAAAACGTGAATGCTGCGCTGTGTAAAGGTATAAAGCACTTGGGTATTGTCATAACACTCAAGAAGTGTTGAGAAGCACTCCGCTACGTGTCGTGCTTCTCCTAACACTTCTCTCGTGTTGTGCTAATTCCCGCGTGCTTTATAACTGTACACAGCACACGCGCACATTTATATTTTATAAAAGAAATAAAAAACGTGCTTGCTGCGCTGTGTAAAGTTATAAAGCACTTGGATATTGTCATAACGCTCGAAAAGTGTTGAGAAGCACTCCGCTACGTGTCGTGCTTCTCCTAACACTTCTCTCGTGTTGTGCCAATCCCCACGTGCGTAATAACTGTACACAGCACGCGCGTGCGTGCGTTTTCTATTTCTTCAAGAAAATGCAATACCTCTTAAATTAACTTTGCACAATTTAAGCCACGTGCTTTCAGTGGGCTGCACTGCTGTGACAGCCGGGAACGTCGAAGGTTTTTAAACACACTTCTGCATGAAATAATTTTAGCCAATAAGAATGTCATTTCTCATTCTAGAACGAAGATGACATATATATCCTTCTCCCCTACATGGTTTGAGCACGTATGTGTAGTGCGATAGCAATATATAGAAACTACTTTTCACTAATATATATACTCCTATACCTGATATTCTGCCCAAGCTAAGTATTCCAACACCCTTATTCTTTTCAATACACCTTTGTATCCATACTCTGGGCTCATGCGCAATAACGTTTCTTTTAGCCAATCACGTGCTACATCGAAGTACTTCCATCTATGTGTGACGTAACCCAGCTCAAAACATTCGTCTGCTCCAAGCTGTGGTCCCTGCTGATCATTTTTAATGAAGTGTCCCTCAGCCATTTGCTTTGCTGGCAACTGATAAATGTCTTGTATCCTCAGTAGAGCCGTGACACATCCCAACAAGTCGTGTGATGATGGGAATGAAGGCTTGTTCTCCTTCAGAATCTTCTGTAAATCTTCAAAATAAGTCGAGATTTAATCAGTTAAATTTGGAACTGAAGACTGATTAATGTTAATGACTAACTGACTAATGATTAATGACTAACATTCTAGTGAAGTACATGTGTTTAGCAAGAAGTTTACTGTGCACTACTGAACGGCGCGCATCATGCGTCGCCTAGCTCTCACTGGTTTGGTCGAGGTGAGTTGGATATATTTTTTCGCTGGGCTCTTCTGTTTATTTCCAGCGGATATTATCAACCCTTTACTTCCCTTAGTGTTAGGGGAACCAGGAGAACCGTTTCTAATAAAGCTGGTAAAATCAGAAAGAGGCGTTCAGACTCGAATTAACCAGTGACTCATTGTGAACCTTAATCAACAATAATCACAGATGAAGCAGATCAATACTGATTTACAAGGCTGTAAAACTAGGACTCACCGTTTTCTGTGCCGCGATTCAAGAAGTTTGATAGCTCTGTCCAGTGTTTAATGAAGCGTCTGACCAAGAGAAATACATTGGCAGGATGACCAATGAATGCATCGATACCAACAAGTTCTTTTGCTTTTTGGATCTTCTTTATTTCACTCGAAAAGTCCTTGACTACTTGAGGTACAGGGTTTTTACCATTTACATACTCATCAAGCAAATGACTGAGGAACGATTCGAGTCTTGATAGGCCTTTCAACTGTTCCACAGAAGTAAAGACATCCTCAGAACTTGTAGCGGCTGGGGTAGAGGACGGTGTTCCTTGAACCAAAAATACACAGAACAAGGAGAACGAAATACTGCAAAATAAAATCATTCTAGCAGTATTATAATACAGATCGTAGAGTTAACTACGGTACTGAGAATATCAAGACTGACTGAGAATATCAAGACTTTATCTTAACAGGTGCACGTGGGGTGACTGGCCGCTATATTAAACAATGGTTTCTGTACCCGCAACTTACCATTTAAACTCTTACTGGTAGCACATGTCTCTAACTGAAAACAAACCCCCATGAGTTAGGTCGGCCAATATATTGAGTCAGTAATATACAGGCAATGTCATGAACGTTGTGCGACTCACTCGAAGTGTACGTAGAGTTTATAATTATTATTCTGTGCAGTTCAATGCTACTCATCATAAAGTTTGAATTCAAATTTTCGCTTTGAACGAATAAACAAAGAATCACGTGACATTCGTTATACTGTCAATCTCTACAATGATGACATTGACTGTATGTCAGTAGAGAGTAAAGCGGATTTTGAAAAACCACTAAACAGCCTTAAAGTACGAGAAAAATGGACTTTGACACTTGGTATATATGCAATTTATAATATAGCTTAGATAGTACGCGCGCTCTCATTGGCTAATTCACTCACAAAACATGGTTTGTGATTGACAGCTCACAAACCGGCGGCACAAATGAAAGCTTTTCTACTACATTTTAACTCCAAAATCTGCACAAAATGGGCAATTTCTGATTTTCGAGATTGTTTTAATCTTTTGTAGTAAATTTTCATTCAACAAAGTTTTGTGTTTTTAAATAAAAAGACAAAAGAAGCACAAAACATACCTGTAGAGTGCCTGCTCATGGTTGAAATATCGCGGCATCATCAACTGACTAGGCTTTTTTGCTTACAAATACGCTTGAACAATTTGTTATAAGCTTAAACTAAAACTTTCTGTCAAATTTAAACCAAAGACATACACTTTTCAACTAGAATAGTGCTCTGAAAAGGATATAGAAGTAAAAGTCGAAATGCTAGAGTAAGTTTGCCGAAAAGATTTTTCGCTGAAGCAGCTTCCAGCCAGTCAGTAGATCGAAAAGCGGCGAAAACTACGGCTCGAAAAGAGTCTCGTTTCCGCTTAGGAATGAAATAAAAAGGTTCCTAAACAATCCCTCAAATAATAAACTGAATTATAAAACTTACCCAGGATGTGAGGTTTCCTCTGTTGTAGATGTAGAAAAGAAGTTCAAAAATATCTGACAAAATCCAGTGTTGTTTTTGAAGTAGAGCTTGCGCAATCCAAAGTTGTGCACATTACGTATGGAAATCTTGAGGAACTGTCACTTCTGTTTAATTTTAAGTCGGATTTCCCAAACCTTTTTGTATAACGTTGATGTTTACATCCTTTTTACAATTTTTTTCAAGACAATTTCGTGAAAACTGCTTTGTCAGACTCGCTCTGCTTCTTTGTGAATGAGAAAAAGGATGACGAATGTGATTCGCTTATTTGCCATAGTTTGGAGAATCTCAAATTTGATCAGAAAATAAAACGCTTTTATGATCTTGAAATATCTTCTGCTATATCATAAAAGCAATAGAAACTAAGTTCTTATGACTCTACCGGTGAAATAGAGCACTTGGGATGTTTGGGAGAAACACTCGAATAAGTTCAAAAATCACGAGCCGAAGGCGAGTGATTATTGAACTTTTCTCGTGTTTCTCCCAACATCCCGCCTGCACCAGTAGTCATAGCATAGAACTTAGTTTCTATTACTACCAGTATTGCTTAGTAAAATGTAGAAGGAAGACTAGAAGGACAGCTGGCTGGTCGGTTATTTTATTTATAAAAGCGCCCGGGAGAGACTAGCACTAGTTAGCTCATTCGTTCGTGCGCCATCTTGTTTCTTGTTGTCCTTCGCACAACCTTCGCACCCGAATATTGAACTCTCAAAAGGAAATAAGCTTACTGTACTACTCTTGCGAGAAGAATAATGGAAAGCTCTACTGAGAAAGCGAATCAAAGGTACGAAGCCCCTCTTGCTTATCTGCCGTCCAAAGAATAAACTGTAAAACTCGCTCGAATTTTGAATGTTTGATCTTCCTTGACAACGCAATGTTGTTTTCTTTAAAAAGGGGGGAAAAACATAAGTTTTAGCTAACTTTGCTATTATCCATTCTAGAAAGATCGCTATGAACCCTTGCACTAAAAGGTATTAGGTTATAACTTAATTATGGTTTGTAATCATTTGCTAGGGAAAATTCTGATGACTGCGACAAAGTCTGGTTGAATGCCCATCAAGACCCTATGGCCAATCTCTATACCTTCTCCTCTTCCATTTCACTGGCTGATCTTAATGCAGATGGCGACTTCAAGCTTCTGGTGGCAGATTTTGGAACAGGCACTTTTGACATGAAGCTCAAAGTGTTCAAAGGTACAAGTCTTTTTATGGAAAGTGCTATAATCGACCTTCCAACTGCACTGGTAACGTTTTATATGGATACCAATGATCCACGTACCCCAGCTGTTGCTGTTGCATCAGGGCCTTTTATATATGTATATAAAAACTTAAGGCCATACTTTAAATTCACGTTGCCACCTCTGGAGGTGAATGCAGTTGAGCAAGATCTTTGGAACCAAGTAAAGGAGGACAAGATTGATGTTCAAATGCTCAAGGAAATGCTGGAGAGTTTAAAAAATGAAGGAAGTGAAGGTGAATTGACAGTCAGATCACTAAAATTTCTTTCTCTGCCACTGGAAGAAATGGAAAACTTTGCTAGCATTTATAAGGTAGCTCCTTTGAAACGCCAGACAGTAATCACTTGCATGAACACTTTAAAGAAAAGCATGGCTGATGATGATGCTGTAAGCTGCCTTGTTATTGGAACAGAAAGTAAAGATATATATGTCTTAGACCCTGAGGCATTTACTGTTCTTTCTAAGATGAGTCTGCCTAGTGTCCCATCATTCATGTCTGTAACAGGCCTCTTTGATGTCGAATTCAGGATTGTGGTTGCTTGTCGCGATGGTAAAGTGTATACCCTTAAGAGAGGAAGTAAGACTGCTAAAGCCTGTATAGAATTAACATCACAAGCTGTCTCCCTGGAACGCTTAGGGAAAAACATCATCGTAGGGTGCATGGATGATACTTTGACTTGTTATTCCACCAAAGGAAAGAAGCTATGGACTGTTTATCTTCCCTCTAACATTGTCAGCATGGCTATTATGGATTACAAGGCTAGAAGCTTCAAAGGCTTACTTGTTAGCCTTAACAATGGAGAAACAAGGGTTTACAAGGACAAGTTTCTTGTAAGCACAATAAAAACAAATGACCCTGTCACAGCTATCAGGTTTGGAAGATTTGGTAGAGAGGACAGTGCACTGATTTTGATAACAACAGCAGGAGGACTTTATGTGAAGATCTTGAAGAGAACAGCTACATTTGAAGGTAAAGACCTGACGCCAGGCCCCCCTCCTGCCCAGTCAGTTAAACTCAGTGTTCCAAAGAAAACCAAGTTGTTTGTTGACCAGACATTAAGAGAGCGTGAAAGTGCTGTTAGTATGCACCGAATGTTCCAGCATGACTTGTATCTTCTCCGACTGACTGCTGCTAGGTCATACGTCAATGCACTGCAAAAGAGCCTCAATCCAGTGTCTTCATCTGCTATGGAGCCACTGAAGCTGTCAGCCCACATACAGGGAATTGGCCCTGCATTTAAGCTGACTGTAAATCTGCAAAACATTTCACCAAGTGTTGCCATCACAAACTTGTTAATAACATTTCAGTATGATGAATCTCTTTATGCCTTAGCAAAACCATGCATCGTAGTACCATTACTTGTCCCAGGCCTTTGTTACACTTATGAAAGTCTGGTGGAGTGTATAAGTGATAAAGGCATTTCTGACACCATTAAAGTGTTTGTACTGAGACAAGGAAAGAGCATCCCCATCATTACAGCTGTGATCAATATGCCAGTTAGTGAGGCACTTGTCATCGTTTAACTTTACATAACACAAAGACACAGGCATTTCTGACACCATTAAAGTATTTGTGCTGAGACAAGGAAAGACCATCCCCACCATTACAGTTGTGATCAATATGCCAACTAGTGAGGCACTTGTCATTGTTTAAACAGTCCAGTACTGCTCTCTAAAAGAATATGTTTATGCTATTGTTGGACAGCCAGCTTGCCTTAATTGTAATTATATTGTATGTATATTACTTAAGATGGCTTTAACTTATGAGATCATAAGGTAATTACAGCTGTATCAACAAATCCCTAATTTATTGTTACCAGAAGCCATAAGGATTGACAGTTGAATAGGAAACATGTTCTACCAGGAGTTAGTAGCTTTGTACTCTTATTGTTATTTAGAATACACTTCATTACTGTACTTAGAATATATTAAGTGCCAGTAATATCAAGTTATTAAATTGACATGGGTTAGTAGCTTTGTACTCTTATAGTTATTTAGAATACACTTCATTACTGTACTTAGAATATATTAAGTGCTAGTAATATCAAGTTATTAAATTGACATGAGTTAGTAGCTTTGTACTCTTATAGTTATTTAGAATACACTTCATTACTGTACTTAGAATATATTAAGTGCTAGTAATATCAAGTTATTAAATTAATTAACACTTGATTCATTCTATTTCTCTATCCCCAAACCCTCCATTACCAAGTATGTGGATTTTGCTGTCTCAACATTTTGGAGGAAGAAGATAATTGAAGTACAGATTTCAGCAAACAGCTTGCAAATTCAGTTCAATTCTTTTGCAGGGCAAGGTGTTTTTAGTTTTCATGCACCTAAATCCAGATCCCACTGCCCCATGACAAACAAACACAGTGAAATAAAGAATGGCAACAAACATTTTATTAACCAATAAATAAATCTACAGGAAATACTCCATGAGGTTCATTTCTGTAATGATTATGGCAACTGCCACCCAGGGCCGAACTAAGTAGGTTTTGGTGGAAGTCAATCAAGGCATTTCCATGACATTCCCTATGTGTGATTGGGAACAGCTGTGAACATTTTTTAATACATGTGTTTAAACATTGTAACTCTGCTTCTGTCATGTTCAACTTAGGCAAAAGCCTAGAAAGTAATACATTCTGTGATCAGTTGAAATCTCTTAAGTAAAAGCTTATTTACAACTTACAAATTAAAACGACTACAATTTCCAAGGTATCAGGATTTGCATGTATTTGCATTAGATTTCAATACAATATTAATGACAGGTACAAACTATAGACTATGTAGAAGAACACAGTGCCTGCCCAACCCTATATTAATATTGGAAACTTCTGTGGGTCTGGATATCATCTAATAGTTGTTTGAGGTCCTCATCATCAAACCGTCCCTCTAGGCTGTAAAAGAAAGCAAGATATTAGTTTAATGACAGAAGTCTCTTTTAGGGGCAATTTTTACTTATCAATTTTTGCTTACTGAACAAACATAGAAGATATAATGAAAAATATTAATCATCGTGGAAATGTAATAAAGAAATGATACTTTTTTGTTTGTCTCAAGATTGAGGGTCATTTGTAAAGGACCGCAACATTTCTACTGCAAGCTGCTAGTCTTCATCAGGCAAAGATGTAGACTTGATGGTGCGTCTGTTATATACAGCTCATCGGATCATCTGCTCTGCTCTGTTCTGATTGGATGTTTTATTGTTGAGCCTCTGCCTAGAGTGTTTCCGTATCGTGGGCATCCATGCTTCAGGGATTTCTATACCACAATCCCTATTGATGTTGTTAGGTTCCAATCAGAACAGCACAGATGATCGACTAGCAGTATATAACAGATGTCTAACAGATCGCCTGATGAAGACTAGCAGCTTATAAAAGATGTTATTTGAGAAACAGAGTGTTTGATTGCCCAAATTGTCTATTTATAAAATATATGTTTGTACCTTTTAGGGGTTCAACATGGCTTCAACAGCTCTTTTCTTTAATGCATACCTTTTAGGGATTGTTTTTGAACTTACTGTTAATTAAAGACACTAACCCCCCAAGCCCAGCTACCTAATCTTTCACCTTTCACCCTCTCCTTTCTCGCCTCCTTTTCTCACCTCAAAAAGAGACAGACAGCATTTTTTTATTTCTCACCTTGGTATAAGAGCTTTAGCTTCTTCAGCTGTTTCTGGACATAGATTTGCAAGACATGCAAGTTCAAATTTATGAAGTTTCTTCTTGCCTAATAAACTTCGAACCTGCGCAATGGTTTCTCTGTTCTTGTATCGACTAAATTTTTGAGTGTAATTAAGAGTTTTTACAAACACTTCTGATAGTTCTTGTTCTTCTTCTGCACTTTCATTCTTCTTCTTTCTGTGTTCAAGCAACATATACACTTCAGAATTCAATAAAGTTTCAGCATTTTCGAACTCTGTTGAAAAAGCAAAATGGTGTTTAAGAAGCTGACCATAGATAAGAAAGAAACTGCGGCAGCTACAACAGCTGATCAATAGCTAATTGAACATGAAAAAAGCATTAGCCTGATTTTATGAACATCGTAAAATCCATATATTATTATAGATGAAGTACCTTTAGGGAATTGAAGTTCAGTAGCGTCTTCTTCTTCTGCTGTTAATTGTTGTCCACCGGTCGCCATCTTGATAGATTGATAGAATAACTAAGCAGCCGAGCCTTGTCCATTCACCACAGGGCTCCCATCACCCTACTATAGCTTGCTATACATATCGCCTGGATTAGCTTTTAAAAAGTTTTTTTTTTATAATAAGCTCATCTTATTTCTTTCTTCGCTTACTTAAAAGGTTTTCGGAATCGATTTTCAAGTAGATTTAATTCTCGAAGAAAAATTTCTTACCATGAAGCAGCCGGTTTGTCCGGTTCTTTCTTTTCGCACCTTTCCGGTTTCTAACCTGATTATAAGAACGCAATGTACGCTGAGCAGCTTTAGTTTGACCAAAGATCTAGTGATATATGTTCTGTGCCATTAATAATATCTACCATGAGAACAAGATTACCTTGGATGTAGTGGCCTAGCACATAGGTATACCCAAAATCGTTCTTTTTATTGGTCAGTTTCGTATCGCAAGGTTTGTTTACTATACGAAACCGATCAATATTCGTTGACACGTTGCATGTTGTTTGAGCTAGCTTGTACGTATGAATCAATACAAAAGGGCTTCGAGGTTTCATAGGTTATTCTATTACCTACATTAGAACAACCTCAACTAGCTAGAATGTGTATCTTTACGTATTAAGTTGACTAGCGCATTACCATCTTTAATTTTTAAACCAACCAACGAATTTCAATCTAGAAAAGGGGAGTGCATGGACACCATGTTACCTCCCGCTGTTGTAGTAATTTATAGTATGTCTGATATTATTTCATAGACAAGATGGCAAATTTACACAACGACGTGTGTGCTGTTGGAGACAAAATTCCATCTACAGAACTCCTCAACAAGATCAAAGAATGTCAAGGAAATGGAAAGTTTTTCTCAGTTGAATTCTTTCCTCCAAAGACTTTCAATGGAGCTACTAATTTGTGTGCCATATTATACCGGCTACATGAAAGCAACACTATTCCTTTGTTTGTTGACATTACCTGGAAGCCTTCTGAAGATCCTTTATCTGACACTTGCCAAGAACCAACAGCTTTATTAATATGTGCAGCCTCACGACAAGTCAGTCGTTTCAATACCATGATACATATTCCTTACTATAAAACAACAAAAACACAAGTATTTGAACATCTTTTGAGAGCAAAAGAGTTGGGAGTTTGTGGCATAAGAGCAATTAGAAGAGGTACAAGACTAGTAAATTTAAAAGAGTAGCTAGTAGTGATTTGCTCTTGCAGCTGCCATAACATACATTAAACTCTATAATCATGAAGAAATAGAAAATGTGTCTGTGCTGTGTGCAGTTATAAAGTACGCGGGGATTGGCAGAACACAAGAGAAGTGTTAGGGGAAGAACGATGCCTAGCAGAGTGCTTCTCAACACTTCTCTAGTGTTCCCCAATTCCTTATAACTGCACACAGCACAGCCATCAAGTTTTTTATTTCTTTTATAAAATACAAATGCATGTGTGCACTATGTTCTCTAATAATGCATGTACATGTCATTGCAACCAATCAGAAAGCGAGATTGATAAGACATTTTATAAGTACTGTTTAATACATGAGCAGGAGTGTTTTATTAAACAGCTTCAAGAACTCATGAATAATTCACAAACCTTTGGTCGAATTAAGGTGACCATACACATCACAAACATGGACTTTTATACATCGATAGAAGTTTGTACGTAACTGTCATGTGAAGTCAAGGTTTATACGTCACTGTCACGTGCAATCAGCCCCAAAAAAGGCTACCACACTTTGAAGATAGCATGGCAATCTCAAGACAGGATTGCTAGTTGACTAGATTTCACGGGTTGTCAGTGATTGCACGTGAGACTGACCTTAATGAGGCTCTAAGTCTTCATCTAAACCTTGGAGGTACCTTTATTTTCTGATAAAGTTATCCTCATTAGTATTCTTTATATAAAGAATACTAATGAAGAAGACTTTATAGGGTATATAAAGGTCCATGCATGTGACATGTATGGTAGTTCCAATTGAACCAAAGGCTTATTCATGAGTTTTTGAATCAGATTTAAAACTTTCTCCATATGGTTGATGATCATATTGTGTTCTCCTAATTAAACATTCATTAGTTTTTGAATGATATCTATTGTTGTCATTTGTTATGCTAGGCCCAGCTTCTCTCATGGAAGATGATGCTAGTATCACAGAGGATGGATTCTCCAGCACCGAGCAGTTAATCAGATTTGTAAAACATGAATTTGGACACCATTTTACTATTGCAGTTACAGGTATACCCTGCAGTATTGCATGCTAGATGTTTTATAATTTTAAAGAGTTTGAGTAGCTTCTACAAAACAAAATATCCATTGCATTGCACAGGGCTTAAAATAATGGCTGGTCATCAGATTTCTGGCTAGAATTGGAACTTGTCAATCAAATCTTTGCCTTGTTGGTCATTTTGACCAATGACATTAAGCCAGAAACAAGGTATGAATGTTGGCTGGTCATCATGACCAGCCATTATTTCAAGCCCAGATCACGCTGGGCTAGCACAGTACTGAAATCGGCGCTTTTAAGCGTGAATTTGAATAACTTTTTACAATAAAGATTGATTAACTTGAAATTTGACATCTGAAGAGTACTCGCCAAAAGGAAAAATTTGTTCTTTTCACTTTTACCAATGTTATGATTTTTGGCGGGAAATTGACGTCACCAATTTAGTGAGAAATTGAAAATGAGAGACATGGCAAATTTTAAATAAGCGCCTTTGAAAGAACTCATTGAGATATGTTCAAAACCGAAGACATAATAGATATGGGTGCTTGCAATCAAAAGATATGATTTTTTGAAATTTGCATTTTCCCGTCTTTTTTCCTAACAAATGCAATTTTCAAAAAATCATATCTTTTGATTGCAAGCACCCTTGTCAATTATCTCTTCGGTTTTGAACGTATCTCAATGAGTTCTTTCAAAGGCGCTTATTTAAAATTTGCCATGTCTCTCATTTTCAATTTCTCAGTAAATTGGTGACGTCATTTTCCCGCCAAAAATCGTAACATTGGTAAAAGTGAAAAGAACAAATTTTTCCTTTTGGCGAGTACTCTTCAGATGTCAAATTTCAAGTTAATCGATCTTTATTGTAAAAAGTTATTCAAATTCACACTTAAAAGCGCCGATTTCAGTACTGTGCTAGCCCAGCGTGATTAATGCTATGACATATTTTTGGACACTGATAGGGCAAGCCTATATATGGTGAGTAGGATTAGGAGGAAAATAATTAAATTATCATACATGTCAGTCTGTTATATACATAATTTTTGCTGTCATAGGCTATCCATCTGGTTTTAAAAACAAAAGCTCCTATGAGGAAGATCTTGGTAAACTGAAAATGGAAGTAGATGCTGGAGCAGACTTTATCACTACCCAAATGTTTTTTGAGGTGGAAACCTACTTTCAGTTTGTTAAAGATTGCCATAACATAGGCATTAATGTACCAATCATTCCTGGTATATTTCCGATACAGGTAAACCTAACTATACTATGTATTGCGCATCCATGTTATTTCTATTTGAGTTATGTTAGTTATTTGGCATATATTAGCTATAGGCCTGGTTTACAAATAACAGAAGTGCATATATAACTACAGTATATATATGTGACATGCTGCATATAGACACTGTTGATAGAAATGTGCATAACTGATTTAATTAATCATTGTAATTACATATGTGTTTAAAGTAAAAACCAGCTAAAGAAAAGAACTTTGAAATAACAAGAAATTAACCTCAATATATTTTTGTATTAATGCAGAGTCTTGCCTCCCTCCGTCAGCTGAAAAGATCACTATCTCTCAACATTCCTGACCACATCTTTGAATCTCTTGCTCCGATCAAGGATGACATTAATGCAGTTATTAATTTTGGTGTTCAGTATGCAGTAAGCATGTGCCAAAAACTACTTGCAAGCTGTGATGTACCTGGCATCCATTTTTATACTCTAAATCTGGAAAAGCCACTGAAAAGAATCATACAAAATCTTGACCTTGGTGAATGCACATCCAATATTATATCATGGCAGCATAATGAAACCCGCAGTGATGATGATGTGCGACCAATATTTTGGGCTACAAGGCCAAGAAGTTATCTGATTAGAACTTCCGAATGGGATGAAATGCCAAATGGTCGGTGGGGAAACTCAAGTGCTGCATCTTTTGGTCAGCTGAAAGATTATCACCTATTTCTGATGGGTAAAACTCTGAGTACCAATGAAGACCTGTTAAACATGTGGGGAAGAGAACTGCAATCCTTTGATGATGTGTGTGAAATTTTTGTTTGTTATCTTACTGGAAAAGAAAACAGGCATGGATACAAGGTTTGTAAACTGAGGGAACGTTGGACGTATATCATAAACCAAATATTGTGATTTGTTTTGCTGCTACTTAGCAGCAAAACAACATAATAGCCTGCATCAGTTCACTTTTGTTGTGTCCATTCTCATTTATAGGTAACCCAACTACCATGGGCAGAAGATGAACTTGCAACAGAGACCATCTCCATAATAAAGGATTTGGCAGATATCAATAAAAAAGGTATACTGACAATAAACAGTCAACCATGTGTTAACGGTGCTCCCTCAGACGATCCAAGAGTAGGATGGGGTAAACCTGGAGGTTATGTTTTCCAAAAGGTATGTAATTATTATTATATAATAATGATTTTACAAGTCATGCATGTACTTGAAGTAGTTACACCACGAGCAGCTGCATGTGTTGATAATCAGGTTTAGGAGTACTAGTGGAAGACAAGATTTGAGGAACTTGTCAACTATATTAATTTGTCAAATGAATGAATAATTCACAATCCTTTGGGATATTTTGAATGTAACAGAATACAGTCTTTAAATAGTCAGTTCTTATGCAAACCACTAGTGCTTTAATTATCAGAACAGTATATACATCCACTAGTGGTTGTTACTCAAAGTAGCATTTTCATTGTCAAGTTTGTATAGGGTTAAATGATATTCATTGCACCTGATTTCTGAAATTGGATTGGCTGCAATCCTCTTAATAATTAATTATTGTTCATGTATTTAATAAGCTAGTTAACTATCAGAATTTAATAATGGTCTTGTTGTTAAAGGCATATATAGAGTTTTTTGCAAGAGAAGAAGTTGGCAACGAGCTATACAAGCAGCTAAAAGACAGCAAACGCATCAACTTTCACATGGTGAAATCATCCGTAAGTATGAATAGGGACCATCTTGAAAAGTTGTGTGTTGAAATGATTGTATTACTGCTATTTTCATAAACATGCGAACTTGGTAGCTGCGAGCTGCACGCTGATATTTGGTTTTTGGCTTCCATCAATCAAAACTAATCAGTCGGTATCTTTTATATTTTTGACTGGCAGCAGTGAAAAACCAAATTCCAATGGGAAACTTTAACTACAGAGTAGAGTTCGCATGTTTATGAAAATAGCAGTAATACTAGACCTGATATCATTTTACCATGACATTTAAAAAAATGGTTTTACTAGTAAAGGAAGATTACATTCAAATTTGTCACGTCAACATTAGCAAAACTGAACTATTCTCAGTCTGATAAATCAAATATTTCAAAATGTAATGCCAACATGATTAAGGCCTATTAATTGTGACAAACCATTTGCACTTTTTCATGGCATTTTACATCCACGAATGATGCGTTCGGTTCTCCTCTTCAGGGTGATGATTCCACCAATGCTAATATGTACTCACCTAATGCTGTTACATGGGGCATGTTTCCGGGGTCAGAAGTTATTCAGCCAACTGTTGTTGATCCTGTTGCATTCCAGTTCTGGAAAGTAAGTTGTCAGTAGTATTTTACTAACTTTTTACTATAGATAAAAATTATACATTGGTTCCAGGCAAGACCAGATGAGAATTTGGCTAATGGAATTTGCATTTTGCTATTTTCTTTTAAATGTGAGGTATGATAATTATACAAGAGTTTTTTTTTTGATGTTCCTTTTTATTCTTTTTTGCAGGATGAGGCCTTTGCTCTTTGGAATCAGCAGTGGGGACATCTTTACCCTGAGGAATCGCCTTCTAGAGCCATAATCAATACTATTCAAGAAACATTTTACCTTATAAACTTGGTAGACAATGATTATGTGGCAGGGAACAGTCTGTTTGATGTTTTAAACAGTGTTCTTACAAGTTTAAAAATATCTTCAGAAGTCCATACTTCAATCCAGTAACATAACACACTTGTATAAACTCTCTCTGCAAATCTGTGTGGTAGATGCTAGTACACATTTCACAAGAGTGGGGTACATTTAAAAATTATTTTCGTTTTTCTCCCTAAGTGTGTGCCTTCATGCTCTTACTGTAAATACATGTTTAAGTGTCTGCCTTCAAGTCTGTGACCAGTGACTATGCTTCAGGATGATAGAAGTCACCTTAGTATGGCTACTGAAGTCCAAGTGTCCTAAACAGTAGCAGAGGCAGGTCTAGGATTTTGAAAGATGAGGCATCATTGATCCCTAAGGATGAAAGACAATTTCATCCTCATTGGATACAACTGCAAAAACTAAACAAAATTCTAAAGTTTAATTGTATCAGTCCAGTCAATTTATTTGGGCTTTATCAGTAGTTTGCGCTCAAATGTCCCCGGATTTAGAAAGAGGGCATCCTCCAAGATCTGTCACTGATAAGCACAGCTTTTCATAGGTCGAAAGTGAAGTGAAGAAAATGTAGTTTCTGAATCTCTCAAGCCCAAGTTGAAGACATGTAGGAATTAAACTAAACCTAGACACATGGTGAACATTGCTCACAACATTGCTGCAGGCATTTTTGCTGAAGTAGGATTGTTATTTACTTCAGCAACATTGTGTGCAACAAATTGCCTCATGTGACATGGCTTGCAACATTGATTGCCTGCAACCTTGTGTTCAATGTTGCAATTAAATTCTCATCTCAGGTTTTAAGTTTGATGAATTTAAACAAAAGGGTATTGTGACCTTCTGCAAGTGGCCAAGCAGATAATGCCCAGATAAGATAACAGAACCTAAGGTATCGATAGGAGTAAAACTTTAAATAAATCTGAATAAAAGACATTTTTAGTTTGTTCAGACAAACTTATATACCTCAATTTTGTACAAACTTAGTGAACACATCATTTGTCTTTGTACATTACATTTTTATAATTAGTTAAACTATTTGGTTCTTCGTGTAGCAAATACCTTCCTTACTGTCCATTACCTTTCCTGGCTTTTAACGGAAACAGAGTATCTTGGGTAACGAACATTGGATATTGCTCTTAGTTTCAGTAATGGCAATGGTGGCATACGGGTGGATTTAAATGGCGCCAATAGGGCTGCAGTCCCACCCTTAAGTTTACCTTTACATTTTTGTTCAAAATATCCCAGTATGCAGGAAATGGCATTTCTGGAAATCATATTTCTCTGGTTTCGTTTTTCACCCCCTCCCCCGCTTCTCAGATTCCTGGATCTGCCCCTGGCCAAGCTAAGAGTCACTGACTTTCCTTTTACCCATGCATAGAGATTACACAAGATAAATTCCATCAAAAGGGCACTTTGCATGAGTACAATAGTTGAACAGTTCTCTTAAGGCAGCTATATTCAGAAAAAAGTATACCGGTAATAAACTATTGCATTCATGCAGAGCAAACTCATTGTCTTTTGTGACATCTATCCATGCAGGTTTTGCTTTTGATATTACACTATTGGCTGAACTACAGTACCTGTAATACCTGTTTCTTTGCATTACGATTATGAATGCCATTTTTTGCCCTGTACAAAAAGAATTATCAGTTCACTTGGAGTTGAGTTTATAAAACAATTTCCAAAGCTGCTTCAAATACAAAACATGAAAATAGCAAGGTCAGGTAGAAAGTAAATCTTCAAAGTGGTAGTTGTGTTGGTATGTTTCTTTTATGCATCCTCTAGTGTCTGTATCTCTCCAATATTGACTCTTTCTGCAGCATTGACGCTAAAGCCTAGTATTCTGGGATCAACCTTCTGCATCTTCTTCTTCTTCTTTTTCTTGTTTGTTGTTGTATCTGCTTGTGCATTCTGTACACATTCTTCTTGTGGTGCCTGTTGGCTCACACTACTTTTCTGGTTAACAATTCCCCACACACTTTCCTAAATTAAAAATGGGTACATTTAATAAGGAAAGTTATATAATTTTATAGTTAAAACTTTATAGTATTTTTTCATAGTTTTTGTGCATTGGTATGTTCTTGACATCATTGTCAAAGTGAAGTTAAAGACATAAAATACATCAACCTGCTTGACCAGCAATACATGTCTGTGATTGGCTGACATTTCCAAGAAAGACACAGCATGGATGCTGGAAACATTTCATCACAGCTCGGCATCCTCAAAAATAAAATGCCAATTAAAGTTAGATTGTCCAATTTACAAGATGTAGCCATCATTTAACATTCAAACAGACTCAATCATTTTGAAGCAAAGTTTTTCACCTAGAATAATACTCTAGGGAATTATAATTTTATTAATGCTGTAGTGAACATCTCATGTCTTTATCTTCACTTTGAACTTGACAATGGAGTCAAGAAGACACCAAAAAAGTTCTTCAAAATACAAGTATCTTTATAAAAGGTGCTTCAAAAATCATATTACTTAGAATTTTAAAATAGAGTCAGGCTTTCAAACAAAATGAACAAGTCAAAATATTTCCTGGCCTTGTACCTGTGGTAATGACGGTTGAGTATTTTGACGTGAATAAGCTTTTTTCCTTTGTTCAATGAAATCCCGAGCAAATTCATGGGCTTCTTTATTGTCACCTACGTAGGACTTCACATAATCATGTACCTCAAAGGAGAAAATCAATGATCACATCAGTGAAAACTAAAACATCACCATCATCATCATCATCATCAGCACAACGGTCGCCATCATCATCACCATGGCCACCATCAACCATGACCATGACCATGACCATGACCATGACCATGACCATGACCATGACCATGACCATGACCATCATGACCATCATCACGACCATGACCATCGTGACCGCTGCCACCGGCATCATCATTACTATCAACATCATGATAATTAATGGTTAATCTAAGTAAATATTTATTAAAGCAATACCAGTATCAATTACCTCATAAGGTGATTCAATCTCTTGGAGAAAAGCAAAGAAAGTAGGAACTGAAAAAGAATGTAACCCAATTGTTTAGCAGTACATTTTACTACTTAAAGCACTTGGTATTTTATATTTCATACTAGGGGTTATAGCTGTTGGCTAAATAAACTGGGAAGCACAGGTGGCATAGAGGTGAGAGCCAAGATGACCCACTATCAATTCCTGGAATTGGTGTCATGTGAATTGGAGTTGCTTGTTGGTTCTCTCCTGTGCTTTGAGCCTGGTTTTTTTGCACCTTTCCTCTCAACTCAAAAATCAATTTCTAAATTCCAATTGTTATCCTGTGGAAGAAGATCCACCCTGTCACAATGTCAACTTAGCCAAATAATGAGTCGCAATAGGGTTTAACAATACAATGGTCTGTTAAACTTACTATCAATAGAAGTAACTTTCAAGGCTTTTAAAGACTTTTCAAACCATCGTGCAAATTCATCAGAAACACTTGTTTGCTGTTGGAATATACGGCGTACATTTTCCTGACAAAATACAGAAAAAATTGATCACTTTAGTTATTGCCCTATCACTGTTCCCAATATTATGTACAAAGATATAAACAGCTTATTCAAATACAACTCCTTCAACTTCTGCACACGAACAACCAATCAATCAAGTTACTTTTTTATTACCTCATCTTTGCTTGTCCTTTTTGATTGAGTTTTATTTCCAAGACCAGGGAATGCAGCATTACTACAAAAGACAACCACCTTAGAGCATACTTCATATGACTGATAAAAACTCAAGGGACCGGCTGTGATCAGTTCAAAAGCCGACAAATCCATGTACCCTGATGATACTGTATGCTGTGCCATGGTGCACTCATACAAGTAGACCCTTAGTGTGAACTGGATAGACTACTTACCTTGGTTGCCTGTTCTTGGGCTGAACAGACTGAGGTTTAGGCTGTTGCTGTTGTTGCTGCTGCTTTCTCTGTTGCTGTTGTGGTTTTGATTGCTGTTTGGTTTGTCCTGCTTTTTTTGCTTCCTTGACAGCTTCATCCCAGAAAGATTCCTCTTCGTCATCATCATCGTCATCGTCATCATCATCGTCATCATCATCATCTTCATTACTAAGCCCTACAAACCTAGAAGGTTGTTTTGCTGTTTTGTTGCCTCCACCCCAGGCATTGGTAGAAGGTGTACTTGAAACAGGCGAGGCCCAAGATGAAGATAGAGTAGAAGAATTATTACCCCATACAGTTGAACTTAAGGGGTTATGAGAGGATGGCTATAATCAAATAATAATAAAGTCAATTGCTTAAGGAAAACAGAGGTTCACAAATACTTAAATGACATAGGAAACTCACATGTGAACGTGATAACTGTTGGTTCTGTTTCTTAGCAAGTTGTTGTCTTTCCTGTTCTTGTTGAATTTCAAGCAGTGATTTCACACTTGATGTTCCTTTATTATTTCTTTCTGTCCAGCCAGCTGCTGCTGCTGCTGCTGCATTTCTCTGTTGCTGTTCTCTTTCTTGTTGCATCAGTCTTTCTTTTTCTTGTTGTGCGTTACGTTCTCGCTTTTCTTGTTGTTGCTGTATTTCTGTTAGTGATGGGGTTGAAGGTACTGGTGTTGAACCCCACAAAGAATTGCTTGTATTCTGTGACAAAAAAGATACTCTGTGGTCAACCCCAAATTTAACATTCAGATACATATCATGGTCAGCTTAATTTGAGACTGACATCAGGATTGGCTCAGGTGGGTCTGTTGTGGTCTTAAGGACATTTGCAGGCATTGTTTGTGCACACCTGTTTGGTTAGGGCTCTCCGTAAAAACAAAGGAATCAAAAACTTTTTAGGTGCATTTACATGGGAAAGAATGACAGCTAATTTTCAAAAAAAAACACACCTCTTTACAACATTGAAGCTCACGCATTTTGATGACAACACATGAGTTCAAACCTTCATAAATTTTGTGTAGGACCATTTTTCATCATTATTTTTTTTATTCATGTCATAAATAGGCATATATAACATAAGGAAAAGTTTCATCAAATTAGAACGCTGTTTTCATCCTTTTTTTAATGTTCTAGTAAACTCAGAAAGCTGTGAGAAAATGTGCACTGTTTTCTTCAAAGTAGTACTTTTCCTTGAGATATAGCTCCAAAAAATGTAGTCGGTGACCCCCATTTTTTATTTTATTTTTGAAATTCTAATATGAAAGTAACTTTGTGCCAAGTTTCATAAAATTGACATTACAACTTCAATTGCCCGCGAACGTCCTTATGAGGTACTAATTGTTACATTATTTTAAAGTCACAAACCTGACTTTGCTGTCTTTTTTGTTGTAGCTTTTGTTGTAACTCCTTTTGTTTTTGCTCTTCTATTTCTTTTCTACGTTGTAGTTCTTGTTGCTGTTGCTGAAGACGTGCCAGGGCCTGTTGCTGTTGTTTTCTCATTTCAATCATTTTTTGTTCTTCCAGTTGTCTCTTCTGTTGTTCTAACTGCTTTTGGCGTGCAGCTTGTTGCTGTTGTTGTTGTTGTTTTTGTTGCTGTTTCCGTAATTCTTCTTCTTGCTGTCGTCTTGCTTCTTCTTGTTGTTTCTGTAGAATCACACATTCAAATTTTAATGACACGTAGCTTACTTATTCACATGTGATGACACACTAACGGCATATTTACACTCAGGCAAATTTCTGAGGTATAAGGGTAACCATACCTTGGTTAACATTTATTGTGTTTAAATGCCGGCAAAACCATTAGTAAAATACCATTCGAGACAATAGAAAGTTTACTTTGATTTACTCTTCTATAAGGCAATGGTTAAGAAAAGTAACCAACGTTACGATGATTATTTATGCATATCTTACATGTTCTTTTCATGGAATGCGAGTGTTTTTATTTGCATCACAATGATGCATGGCAGGGTTCTCTGAATATGAAAATTAAATTCAGCTCCGTCTTTTCTTCATGCAGGTATTAAGTTTCACAACTACAGTCATTTTATCCTGTATAAACAATTAACCTAGCTTTGAACTATGGTTATGAAAATAAACCTTGACTTTTTAAAACCTTAGTAAACGTCCAAGTGTAAACACGGCCTAAGATAGCCTATACCTACCTTCAACAGCTCCTCTTGCTCACGCTTCTTTTTCTCTATCTCTTCTTGTCTTCTTCTCTCTTCTTGTTCAGCTCTTTGTCTTTGCAACAAGTATTCCTGTTGTTGCCTTCTTCTAAGTTCTTCTTCTTTTCTTAAAGCTGCCTCTCTCCTATCATGTTCAAGCTAGGAGCAAGAATCATTGTCAGTGAATTAAACATACAATCATATTAAACAATTATTGGATGAGGTTGAGCATGATATCGTAAATCAGGGTCCGTGCAGGCTTCTTGTGAAGACATTCAAGGACATTTCAAGGAGTATTCAAGGACCAAAATGAAAATTTTCAAGGACCACATAACGATGGTTGCGATCGGGATTACGAACTTTTAGATGAGGAAAACAGGTGTTTTGGGTTACAAAAACCTTTATAAATATTTTTCAAGGAGTATTTACGATTTTCAAGGATTTTTTTCTTGGAGTTTCAAGTGCCCTTGAAATGAGTTTTCAAATTCCAGCACTTTTCAAGGAGTTCAAGGACCTGCACGAACCCTGTAAATTATCAAGACCAAGGCCGTGTCATCTGCCGAAGCTGTATGCTGAGGAGGATAAAACAACCAAGGTCTTTATATTTACGATATCATGCAAAAACCGAATTCAATAATTGTTTTATCATACATTTTGTACACCAAGAATAAATAATTAATTCTGCTTTTCGAAAAAATAGCAAAGGTATTTCCATTTCCATTTTGAACTTGCATGAAAAATGTATTTTCTGTAGGTAAAACCTACAGATGATACATTTATCAGACATATCAATAAATTACACACAATATCAGGGATAGGCTGAGGGCTCTCGGCCAATCAGAAACGAGAGTGAGTAAAATGTATAATGATTGTTGTCAGATAGTAACATTTACCTTGATTGCAAGCTCCTTTTCCTCTTCTATTCTTTGTATCTCTTGTAATGATTGGATTTTTTCTTTGGTCCTTTGATTTTAATTAATTAATTTATATAAGCTTTCTACTGTTGTGGTATGTATTTCATATTTTAGCATTTCTTAGATTAAGGCGCATACATATGCATTCCAAGTACTTTATCAGGGCTCAAAATAACTGCCAGTCAACAGTCAATGTCCAGCCAAATTTGGTACTTGACTGGTCAAATAAGATTTTGAACGGACATGTTGACCGGTCTGTTTTTAAAAAAATAAAATAAAATATCATGTGATACACCATTATTTTGAGCCCTTCTGTATGTTAATGACTCTAAGGCAATGTTTGCAAAATGAATAAAAGACTATAATAAATTGTATTCTGCTGAAATTTTAACTTAATAAGCAAGTATTTTAGGTACACCAATAGGCCATTCATCTAGGTGTCAATTCTTTGACCACCAACTTACCCATGTTCAACATCCCATCCTCTTGCAGGAGAAGGATGAGGAGGAGCTGGACCAGGTGCTACACTTGCTGTGGTCACTGGTGACCAGGGACCAGGTGATATACCTAGTAGGAACACACAAAAGTACTTACTGTCAATATTTTACATAATGTAAGTAATGCATGTGCAATACAAATTCTTGTCATTGACCTTTTTATTGTCAAAGTATACCATAGAATACAGGTTATAAGCCTCCCCAGTTATGAGTCCCCCTGATCATAAACCTACTCCATTAATAAAGTACTGTCATGCAGCCTCATAGTATATTGAAACACAATGGTAATCTGCTCAGATTATAGTTTTTCTGAGCACATTCATGTTTCAAAGCTACTACTGTTGTCACATCAACAGTAAGTTGTTCAATTGAAATTGGATTTATTAAACATTTTTTGAATTCAATAAACTTCAGACCATTTATTCCTCCTTTTATTATAATTATAGTTTAGATAGTTACATGCTCTGATTAGTCAAGACCCTTGTTCTATTAGTGAATGGAGCATGATTGCTGATACCATCTTGGGCGGATCCAGGAATCAAAGAAAGGGTGGGCCAGAAAACTTCGTCCTGAGAGAAAACATTCAAGACTGCATCCCAATTTCTTATTTTGCCAAGTTTAAAAAAATCAGACTATCAATCAAACCAAGATATTGAAGAAAATTTGTAGAATATATGTTTACCTGGAGAAGTTGATGTGCCACTAGATCCTGCCCATATTGATTCAGATGATACTGATAGAGCTTGTGGTCTCTGTTGTTGTTGTTGCTGCTGCTGCTGCTGCTGCTGTTGTTGCAGTTTCTGCTGTAAATGCTGTTGATGTTCCAAAGTTGCTTGTAGCATATGTGGTGGTGGTATTTCCATGTGTGTTGATGTTGATTGTGGTGGCATAGTGGTAGTTGGGCCTTGTTCTTGTTGATGCTGCATATGAAGTTGTTGCTAAAGATCAATTAATCCAATAATGAATGGTCTAACATGAATGTCATCATTATCATACTGACAATAGATAGATAATACCTGCATCATGAGTGCTTGTTGCTGCAGGAAACGTTGTTGCATCATGTGTTGTTGCAATAACTGTTGATATTGTTGTTGTTGTTGTTGTTGAGCAAGAAGGTGTTGCTGTTTGAGTTGATCAGGTATCCCCTGTATAACATCAATTAATTAACAGATGTCAAATGAATTTAGAACTGATTTCAAAATATTTTTTCTTTGCATTGAAAAAGTAAAATCCTCAGACTTGTACAATGTTTAAAAGAGAGAAATGGTACAAAAATTTGTAAAATTTTCAAAAAACAGAAAAAGACTAAATAGATTATAAATGGTTATATTATACAAGTTACCTTCAATGGAGGAGGTTGTGGGCCAGGAAGGAATGGAACTCTACCCCATGATTTGATTAAATCACCTGTCATAAAACACATCATAATGAGTACAGTATCTTTACTTAATAATCATATACTGTAAATATGTACTTGCTTAAGTGCTGCCCCCGATTAAGGGAATCATATAAGAGCAAAAATATTAGAGTGCACCCTCAAATAGGCAAAACACTAACAATTTAAAGAGTAACTTGGTGCTTAATTGAGTAAATACAGTATAACAGTTTTAATAATACCTTACCTAGCCATCATATTAAAGAGGAAAAGATGTATTAACCACAATGAGTAATCTAACATACAGCCTTAAACTAGTAAGTATAACCAGGTTCTCACTCATCGAGAAAAATAAAATTCCCTGACTTTTCACTGACATTTCCCTGACCAAAAAACATTTTTCACTGACCACACTGGGCACTTATTTTACAAAAAATTATTGTTATATGTAAGTTTATGCAAAGGAAGCCCAACTAAGAATTCCCAATTTAAGGGGGGATTGACATATTACGTTGCTAAGCAGCGACGTTGCTAAGAGAAGGTTCTAAATATTAAATTTTTACTTCCGGTCGCCGCGCGCGCGCTCGCGTTTTTCACTTTTACGACTGTAAGTTTTACGAGCGTATTTTCACGAGGGTTTTTCTGGTGTTTTTTTGTATTGTACGATGTAATTTTATTTGTCAACAAATACTTAAACAAAACATGGAAGGGAAAAAAGTCTCCAAGGTCCGAAAACGTGCTGAAACAGCCAGTGGTAATCGCTGGAAAACAATAACAAACCCTAGTGTTGGATGCCAAGTCGACTTCTCGTTTCCGCGTATAGCATCCAAAAGTATCGAAACCCAAACAGATAATTTAGTAAATGTGGAGGAAGACATCGAGGAAGACGCAATTTCTCCTAAAGTTATTGTTATTTCAGAAGATTATGTCGTATCTTCGGAAAACGAACCGACTCCAAACACGGCAAATACCGGCGAAGAGTTTCCACTTCTCAACAACATGAACTTGAACAATTTTTTTGACGAACTAGGTGTGGAACCTCTTTCACAGAAAAAGAAAGATAGCCAGGAAGATATAGAGAAAGCATTAGAAATATTGGAAAAAGAAGTACAAGGCTATTTTGACAAAAATAATCATAATTTATCAGAACTTAGTGAAAAACAACTTGTGATAAGCAACAACAATCATCTCGTAACCAGCCAAGATGCGATAATAAACATTATCATTAGTTTTCGTTTTTGTACGAGATGTGGGAGCACTGAAGTTCATTTTAATTTCCAAGATGGAAGTGGAGTTTTAAAGCTTGAAATGTTCTGCGAGGAGTGTCAAGAAGTTGTCATTTCTCAGAGCTTAGACGAAAGAGTTATCCAGGTAGGAAAAACAAGGCCCAAGTCATACTTGCCTAACTACCTTCTGCTAAGTTTCTTGCTGAATGGCCAATACTACAAAGATTACCAGCATGTACTTGGTTCTACTGGAATAAAACCTCTAAGTGCCCAACACTGGATAAGAATCATCGACTGGATTTCTCCTTACATCAAGCTCATAACGGACTGGAGCATTAGCGAAGCGAGGAAACAGGTTGTTCAACGAGGGGACCAAGGGAAGTTGCACATTCAGTTCGATGGTTTCTACCTCTCCAGTGGTCATCACATACTGCATGTTTTAGATCGAGTTGGCGATGCTGGTGGTTCATAAACACGATGTTAAGGATGGAATCTGACCTCTCTTGTTCTTGTTTGTAGTTGTAATAAGCGAATTACGATATATTCTTCCGAAATTTCACACATTATGCTTCCAAAACGATTCTCCAAGTTCAGTTCGCTGCTGTTCTTTTTTCCAGAACACATTTCTCGCCCCAGGAAAAGGCGCAAAACACAGGAAACCCATTGGCAAAAAAATGTAAATTTTTGAAGTTTCACTTCCGTTTTCAGGAAAATTCTATAATTTTTACGATGTTAAAAAATTATGCAGATTTTTCCGCTTCAAAAGATTCCAAAAAGTATTTTCTTCAAAGCTAAGGATGGATTTTTAAAAATATTGAATGACAACAATATTATGGATTGAAACAGGGTTTGTAAAGAAGAAGAAAATTCATAAAAAATCTATTTTTCAACAACATCAAAAATCCATCCTTAGCCACATTTTCCACATCTCTTAGATTTAAAATATGTAAAAAAGTTCGTAATAAGTTCAAAGCCTTTATAAATTATAGGATTTTTCTGTTTCTATGACGTCATGATGACGTCATATAATGACGTCATCAATTTATGACGTTTTGTCAATAACTATCATATTGTCAAAATTTCAAACACCAATTCTTAATATTACTTGGCAAACTAATTTTACAATTTTTCTTAGCAACGGCCTTGAGAAATATGTCAATCCCCCCTTAAAACAATTTTGTGAAGGCTAACAGAAATCCCTGACTTTTGAGTAGATTGCAAAAATCCACAGACCAAAATCAAAATAGCCCTTTTTCAAATTCATAAAATACTACTGTGTTCATTGACTACAGATTCATTTCAATGCGCAGGGTAAGCCTTAGTTCAATGTCAAAACGTTCACAAATACCAATGGTAAAGTAAAGAATGCAACATTTCAAAAGTACAAAAACTTTGAAATTTCACGTACCCACACACTAGCTACATACATGGTACATGAATATTCTACACAAAATCAAGGCTAACCTTGCGTAAATGAATCTTTAGTCAAGGAACATAACGGTATAATATTACGAATTCGAAAAAGGCTATTCCCTGATAATTCTAAGACCTTGTAAATATCCAGAATTCCCTAACTTTTTCATGACTGTGGGAACCCTGATAACATTGCACTAAACAAATAAAAACACTTCAAGACATGTTTGACTGTTTGAGCATTGAGATTTCGAATAACCCTAACCCTAACCCTAAGAATTACCTGTAAATTATTAATTATCATTACCTAATGGTTGAAAAGCTTCATCTATTGATCGTTTAATCATCAGACTCATTGTAAAATAGCCATGATTGAACCAATCAGCCATCTCTGTGTTAGTAAATGGACCTGAAGTAACAAAGAAAAGAGGTTATTCTTTGGTTGTCTGTAGTGGTACTCAACATTGAGGTATATAATGTCTTGCAGGGTGGTTTCTGGTTGTCAAATTAACCCCAACCTTGCATTTTCCCTTGAGGATCTGTGTAGAACCATTTGATCTCTTCAAGCTGACTCGTGGGTGTTGTTGAAGTTTGACTGTGGAAGCCAGGAGGATGACTATCAGGATCAGACTTTTCAACCTTTAATAGAATTATTTCATTTAGGTTTCTTCTTAAAACAAGACATATTCCAAGTAGTACTAATCTGAGCAAACTGTGTTTCATGTTAGAAAAACACACTGTTTCAGGAGACAAATATGCATGACTCTGCTTGCAAGAGCAAAGGTATTTATTTATCAGCAAGGCAGCATTAGGCATAGTTGTTTATTTGTTCACATCACTTATGTACAAGTTCTTGTATAAAAAATACAAGTTATAAATTAGATACAGCAGAAACATGGAGAAAACGAGGGGTGGGGGGGGGGGGGGAAGAGTTGTATAATTTACCTCATCATCCAGAGACATGACAAGGTTTTCTGCAGCCTTAGCAAAGTGCTCCATGTTTGGTTCCTCATCTTTTTTATCTGACTCACATACTTCATAAATTTCTTTATTTTCAGACTTGGTGCCTAATTGCTCCATTTGTCTTGATGTCTTTTCTGTTTTCACTGCAGAAGGGGAACCTGTTACAGGTTGACTAGCAGTTGCTAAAGGCAAAGAAGGTTGTACCATGTCTGGTGTTGATGATGTGGATTTGGATTCTGTTGTTACTGGTGAGGTTAGGGCAGTGTTTGCTGAGTTAGGGGATCCTTTTTCTATAGTAAGACAGTAATCAACACCATTATAGTTACAGATAAATGGCAACAAACACTGCACACAAATTTATAATATTCACCTGTTTGTTTTGTCTGAGGAGGTTTTTCATCACTTGACTCATTTTCATCATTTTTGGGTTCTGCCTGATCACTTGCCTTATTAAAAACAAAATATACTAACTAGTTAGTATTACTGTAACTTTGTTAACGAAAACCTCATGACACATTCAAGATACAAAAAGCATGTCATAACAAAATAGGCAGACAATATTAAAATGCATGACTGCAGACATACCATAGAGTATGTGACTATATGCTACCAGGCTTACCAGTTCTTCACTTTTCCCATTTGCTTTGAATTTTTCTTCCTCAGTTTTCTCTTCTTTAACATTCACATTGCTTTTGTTATCCTCTTTCTATAATCAAGAGAAACATAAGAAGAAAAAAATTCTACAAACCTCTTTAGAAGTAGATATTCACAGTTACATGAGCATCACATTAGATAATATCCTCATATTATACCCTAAGGAAAGTCAAATCACAATCACTAATGATATCTTCTGTATTACTGTACAATAATTACCTTTTGAGATCTAAATGCACCAGATGAATCAAATGTCCCTGTGACATCAAGATCTTCAAAATCATCATCTTTACACCACTCAGGCTCACTAGGATTATTCCACCTGTCATCTCGTTCATGAAAAGACCTTACACGAGGACCTCGAGCAACCTGCCACTCTTCTTCTCCAAAGCTTCTTTCATCACGAAATGAGTCTGAATTTCTCCAAGAAGAGCTCCTGGTTATCTTTGGTCCTAAGGAATATTTTAACACAGCAAAACACTGTAAATTGACTTGTTTGCAGCTTTTTGTAAAGATGTCAGTAACTACCTCCTCTCCAGCGATCTGTCTTGTCCGCATAACGGTGACCAGACACCCTCCATCCACCTCCATCATCCTCTGCATCATGTTGTACACCTGATCGCCAGTTCTCAAAACCACCTTTCTCATTTTTATCCCATGTTGTATCACTTGATAGCCTTCCTCTCATAGTTGGATCATACCCTTTACCTGTAACAATCCATATACAAATCAAATTGCGATCAAATCATGAACAACAATATAGAAAGGTGCAAACAAATTGCGAGCAGATCGCGAGCATTTGATGGTTGCAGACCGCGATCTGCCCACAATCAAATGTACACGTTTCTGGACTGCACTGTATGTGACCCTCCACAGGACTTCAGGTAAAAAGGTGATGACATGGACATGTGTGCGATGACATGGCACGCTTAGCATGGAATATAACACCGATATGCATATAATAATTATTAATCAGAGAAACAAGACTGACACGCTTGCTTTTATCTTGCTCCCTTTACACACTTTAACACGGTTAGCGTGTTCAATGACACGGTTAGCGTGTTCAATGACACGGTTAGCATGTTCAATGACACGGTTAGTGGCAAAATAACTCATGAATTAAGCGTGCAATGTAGATTTGTATTCTACGGAGTCTCAGAGCAGAATTTGATCGTTGTCTTTGGCCAAATAAAATAGCAGACATAAGCTTACTTGTTTATAAACTTGAAACTAAAATTTATTGTAAAAATGGCTATATAACACTCTTTGAAGTTTGAAAGAGGCAAAAAAATTGTTTTTTTTAATTGTAACTGGATCAAATATACAGAAATTTATTACTTTGGTAAATGTCCCACCATGTTGACACTATAATCCGTAAACTTTGTGGACAATCACAAGAAAAAGCTTTCTTTTAGTAGTTTTTGTGAGTTAGTCCTTCGTATAGGCAATTGTGTAAACAAAGTTTTCACACCTTTTGCTATTTACAATTTTGAGTTGTTGAGTCATTTTTGATTTATATTAGCTATAGACTTCTCAGTGGAATTTGGCGACTCGTTAGGCTGATAAGATCGATTTTAACAGCCAAACATGCCCTTAGCCGCCTAGTAACATCGTGCATTCTGCATAGAAACGTGCAAATTCAATGGTCACAATGATTGCGCCAAACGGCGCTGTAAAACGCTCAATCTCAATCCGCTGAAATGATAAAGGAAAGTATTTTGTTATGACAGTGCTTTCTGTTGCTGCTGGCAAACTTTGTAACAAACATTCTTTAGTTATATGTACAGCATAAAAAGCTTTACCTGAAATCCTGTGGAGGGTCACATATATATACACATATCATGATAACTCATGAGAATATTGTATCTGCATATAAACAAAAGTGTTTCATGTCATGCCCTACCTGAAAGATTTCCCCTTTCAAATCCTCCTCCTCCTCCTCCTCTTCTGAAAATAATCATTAAACAACACAAAGTAATAGTAAGCATGCAGGAATAAAAACCTTGAACCATTTGAAGTGTTACCCTAAAGATACTATAATATAATTACTAAGACAATGTAACCATGGTGCTTAATACAACAAGAGAAACTAACAATGAACCACTGCCACTGTGACCTCATAGGAATTACCGAAATTCTAAGACTTAATAAAAAAATCTTCATAATCTTTAATTAACGCCTCTTTACTTAATTCCGACCCTAGTTTTTAAATCCGGCCTATCGTTATTTGACCTTTCGATTATGCTTTCTCGGGTAGCCGACCTAATCGCTAGGTGTTATAGCTCAAGTGCCCAAATGATTAGGGGAGTTCAGATTTGGATTAGTGTAAAAGGCCTAACGATTAGGCCATGCCATTGCGAACACCTTACGAGCAGGTCTTTTGGCTTAAAAGCCCCAATGATTAGGGTAGATATATATCAGTGATACGTGACAAATGCAAGTCTTATCAGAGTTGAACTGTCCGCGGTACCTAGTATCTACATCAGTTCTCAAACCTCTAGTAAACTCCATTTTGTAGATTTTCTTTTTCGTTTATAGGAACTTAAAAATGTGTGACTACATCAACGCTATTTTCTTACCTTTACATTTATAAATGTTTTAAGCAAGATTTCTTTTTGGCGCCAAAGTCGTAGTTGATATAACCCAGTGTGATCAAATAGCATCTCATTCCTTTTGTGGCTATTCCTTCTTAGATAAAACTCATAGTTAGGTTATAAATACGAAAAAAAAAAAAAAAACGTGTTCATAGAAAACCGATCGGACCGATCGTTGTTGGCTATCGTCAGACCGGGCCATCGTGGTGCCATTCCTCTCGATCCGGCCTTGATATAGGCCGATTTCAGTGTTTCTTTAAAAATATTCGTTAAAAACTTTATCATCTAAACCGCTAGTGATATGTTAGTCAGAATCACTGGTTTCAGACTTTCTACCATACCAAATCACTAGCACAGCTAGTAGTAAGTGAAGATTAAACAGATAAGCCATTTGTCTTGAAAAGAACACGGATGCCGTCAGTTAACACTTAATTAACTAACGGTGTTGCATATTACCAAAGATAATATTCAGTTCAACTCTGATAAGACTTGCATTTGTCACGTATCACTGATATATATCTACCCTAATCATTGGGGCTTTTAAGCCAAAAGACCTGCTCGTAAGGTGTTCGCAATGGCATGGCCTAATCATTAGGCCTTTTACACTAATCCAAATCTGAACTCCCCTAATCATTTGGGCACTTGAGCTATAACACCTAGTGATTAGGTCGGCTACCCGAGAAAGCATAATCGAAAGGTCAAATAACGATAGGCCGGAATTAAAAACTAGGGTCGGAATTAAGTAAAGAGGCGTTAATTATGAAATAAAATCAGGCCTTGTAGTTGGAATGGAACACTTTACCAAAGGTGGCTTTTGGAATTATTAATTTTATCAAGATATGATATAAAGCAGTGAACTTACATAGTTTATGCATTTTACTTTTATATTCTAGGTAAAACTTCTATCCAAAACTAAATTTCACTTTTTTCTCTTTTTTGAGCAAAAAAATTGTGATTTTTGTAAAACTCGCCCCAGTCTCCTCTAGGTAAAGTGCCAGTTTTCGACCATTTTTCAAAATAAATAAAAAACGAGAATGGTGACCCCCATTTTTTTTAAAGATTTTAAATAAAAACAGTTCTGGGAACTATATATCAAAATATGAAGGAAACTTTATTGGCTAAATTTTGAAATATTTTGATGAGAACAGTTAAAGTGTAAGATTTCTGGACGTTTGTAGGGGTGTGTAAACTTGCATTTTCACTAATATTTCAACTATTGTAGTCATTTAATTACTTTGATGGATTTAGAAGTATAAATTGATTATTCAACTTTGAATTATAGGTACGTTTTATTGTAAGGAAGTACTTTGAACTGATAATAAACATCACATTTCGCCATAAAACCTATAAATTGCTACATTTGAAGAGCATCTAGCGGGAAAACAAGAATGGTGACCCACTCTTTTTATTGCAGTTTTTAAATGTCCATTACCTAGTCATTGTCCATGCAAAGTTTCAGAACAAAGTTATTGGCAAAATTTCTTTCGAGGGAATTACCTTAAGTATACATTTTAAAAATCTTACCTGCCCTCTTCCCAGCTTTGTCGTCTTGGATCTCTAAATCCCCCTGTTTCAGTACGTGTATCTTCATATGATGACTGTCGCATAAACCCTCCATCACCACGCCCACGCCCTAAACAACAAATGTAGAGTTAGACCTAGGTTACATATTTACAGTGTAGGTTAACGATTATACTTAAACAGTATGATTACCTCTGCCTCCTAATCCACCTCTGGATCCTCTTGCTGCACCTCTTGGTGCACCTCTACCCATCAGCTTGAGAACAGCATTACTATTAACTGAGCCAAGGGAATATCTCTGCACAAAAAAATGATAGCTTACAGTCTTATAAAATGTTTTTACTATTTGTACACAGAGAAAATAGATAACAAACCTGTTCTTCTTCAGTTGGAGGAACAAAAGCCAAGGGGAAATGGGACTTTTCTCTTGTAATAGAAGAAAAGTGATCCAGCTCTACTGGTTTAACCAGATCTTCTAAAAACAAGGCCAGCATTTCTTCTTTACCATAACGATACTCAGCCATCTTGTATTTTGGTCCAGGAGATGGTGGAGGGGAGGTAACACTGTTACCACTTGATAAAGCACGAAGCCTAAGCAATTGAGCACAAAAAAACAGATATTGATCAACCCTGAGTGATAGTAATCTAAGAAATAAATTTGCCTAAAGAGGAAGGAGGGAGGGAAAAGGGAAGGGAGGAGGGAAATTGAATGGCTACGTTTTGCAAGCTGTATCACACTTAATATTATGATTTATTTAATTATGATTACAGTGCAATTACTTTAATGAGGGCCATTTAGACAGCAAGAAAGGATTGATTAAAATGTAGAATAAAAACAATGCATTGACCAACTTTGGGTAGTCGGGCCAATCAGAAACCTGAACACGAGCTGTTTATGCAATCTTGTTTTGATAATGGGAATCGGAAAAATTTTGTTATATCTGAAGGACTAAATATTGAAATGCTATTGTTTTTTGGTCTCCAATTGGCTCGACTAGCCAAAATTGGAATGCATCACTTTCATTCTACATTTTCATTGGTTCTCGCTGTTTAAGTGGCCCCGATTATAGTAGTTGCACATTAAGTATCTAATTAAGTATCTAATTCTGCAATGTTTAGTCTTATATCAAGAATAATTTTAGTAAAAGAGACATTGCAGAACTATATAAGGTACGGTTATTATTGTAACATACACATCAAAACATCACAAGACAGCTGACCAGTTGAAGGTCAACATCTAAACGAAAGACCTTAAGAATACGACGATACCTTAAACCAAGATTATGTGATTATCAATATCGTAAATAATCCTTCACTTACCATTGAGGTCCAAACGTGAGTGTTTCCGACATGTTTTTTAATATCTGAAATTTATGCAAGAGCGACACGAGAAGATTTTAACATTAATCATCTGTCATTCTCTGGTCTTTACATAAAGGGTCTTTGAGATTAATCTTGGTGCAAATTCCAGTTGTTGAGATTACGCTGTATATTAAAAATGTTTCCAGTAGCTAGACTTGAGAAATAAAGTATTAAAAATTCACCCTCGAGCACTGTTGGTAGTAATGCTGCTTGTAATAACACACTGGCCTCAAACACGACTATTTTACGCCTTGACATGGACAGCTAATTGAAGAAGATAAGCTAGACACTAATAAAAAGCGCTCATACCTTTTAGTTTCGGTAAAAAGGGGATTTAAAGTCGCTGTTTTCGTATCGTAGCTCAACTTTAAACGAGAAATGAAGAATATGGCGAACACACTTGATCACGTGGTCACTTCCTCTTCAACCACTCCATACGCATGTCTCGCTTATAAACGCCGCGCATCACTTAAACGCGGGCTCGGCACACTCATTATTTATATATCCGAATGGTCTCCGAATGGTCTACGAGTCATTAGAAAAAACCTACTAATGGTCTATCACCAATCGAGCCCTGTGATTGGCTGAGCTACTAGGGGTCTATTATTGATAGACCTCTAGTAGCGAAAAGCGCCGGTTTTGAAAACCAAAAAATATATATTTAAAGCAAAATCCAAAACTTTTTGCATCCTTTTATTGGACCGATTAGTAGGTTTTTACTAAAACAATTAGACCTCTCGCCCTAAAATTCTTACTGGCAACGGTGCGACAACTGCTTACTTATCTTACTGCTTACACACATCGTTTTCAGCATGTTTAAAACAACAACAACCACTAATATATCGTTTACCACAGACAGACAGACAGACAGACAGACAGACAGAAAGACATTTTGTGTAACCGCTGACTTACTAAGCTTTTTATCGCGAGAGGTTCTATCCGTAGGGGTATGGCACTAGTATTCGACCCAGTGCCTTGCGACTTGTATCATAAAAGGCAAAAAACTAAAGAGAATTTATCAGGATACAATATCTCTGATTTCCAACCTATAGATAGCAAAATGAAGATAACTGTGACATGTGAAGACGATTCGTTATTTACACTTGACATCAGTAGTGATTTAGAGCTTGAAAACTTTCTTGCTTTAGTAGAATTTGAGCTGGGGATACCAGCAGTTGATGCCATTGTTTCGCATGAAGGAAACCATTTGAAAGATTTAAAGAAAACTTTATCAGCTTATGGAGTAAAGGAAGGAGATGTGTTGCTACTGAAGAGGAAATCAACTTTTGCCAGCAGAAGTCCAGGTACGTTCATCAGAATAATTTGGTATACAAGTGAAATAACGAAGAACGTATTGTAGTTGTCAGTCGGGTTGTCAGTAAGATATACATCCCCTTAGTAAGATATAATACCTTTGACTGGAATTCTATCCTAGAATATGTAATGTTAATATCAATGTTATTATCATTTTATTTTAAATTACATTGAGCTGTACTGTAATGCAATTTATACATTAGTTGACATACAGCATGTTTGTTTGAAGGTCAAGGTACAAGTGGTATGGTAATAGATTGGGGTCATATTCCTGTTCCACCTTCAGGAAGTGCTGGACCATCAACTAACCGACCGTCTAACCAAGTAAATATACAAGGGCCATCTCAAAGTAGCAATGAAGAAAATCCTGAAACCATCAGACAGATGTTTCTAACTGATCCACATCAAATGTCTCTGTTAAAAGAAAGAAACCCAGAGTTAGCAGATGCTATAACAAATCCTCAGAAGTTTGCAGAAGTCTTGAATAAGCAGCGCCAAGAAGTACATGAAAGAAATATGCAAAGAATCCGCACAATGAACGCAGATATGTTTGATGCAGAGGCACAAAAGAAGATAGCAGAAGAAATAAGAATGTCAAATGTCAATCAGAATATGGAAGTAGCTATGGAGTATTCTCCCGAGTCATTTGCAAAAGTTATTATGTTGTATATTAACTGTACTTTAAATGGTTACCCAGTGAAGGCATTTGTTGATTCAGGAGCACAGATGACATTCATGAGTTCTGCTTGTGCAGAAAGGTGCCATATAACACGTCTGATTGATCATCGGTGGTCAGGTATTGCTCAAGGAGTTGGACAACAAAAGATTATTGGCCGTGTACACCTTGCCCAGATACAAATTGAGAATGACTTTCTCCCATCTTCATTCTCAGTTCTTGAAAACCAGATCATGGATCTTGTGCTTGGCCTTGACATGCTTAAGAGGCATCAGGTGAGATGCTTATTTGTAAGATGATTATCAAGGCATCAGACTAGATGGTCATTTGTAATACAATTATCATATACTGTACAAACCTTCTCTTCTATTAACTTCTACTGGATGTGTCAAGACATTCATTCTTAGTGTTCCATGATTATTACATTTTAGATTGAACTTGCTATTTCTCTGATATGGCTCTATGTTAGATTTGTAGATTTTTCTCAATAAATTTGATTGATATATTGTTTGTTTTTCTTTTGAACAGTGCTGTATAGATCTTAAGGATAATGTCCTAGTCATTGGAACAACAGGAACAAGGACACCATTTCTTCCTGAGTCTGAGCTTCCATCTAATGCTCGTCTGTCCACTGAAACTGAATCCGAAGGCCAAACTCAGGAGATGGAAGACAAGAACCTTGCAGAAGCACTAGCAAGATCAGTTGATGAAAGTACTGGAAGTGAACAAAAACCACCTGATAATGTGACAGAAGATAATATTCAATTAATAATTAAGATGGGTTTTACCAGAGAAGAAGCAATACAAGAACTTAGGAAATGTAATGGTGATGTTAATTTAGCTGCTGCTTCTTTACTAGCAAAATCTTTAAAAGTTCCAACCACATAGACAGTAAATGTTTATGTTATGGTAGGTTCTTTATTTATAAAAAAAGCAGAAGTACAGAGTTGAGAGTCATGCCTACTTACAGTACAGTATAACACATGCTACCATGACTGCCTTATGATGGTGTTGTATATCTAGAAGTCAATGAAGGATAACTCATCTGCAAAGTTTCTATTAAAAAATCATTTAAACGGTCATTGTAGCACTAGTTGTTTGTTTCAAGTTTTTTCAAGAATTAATAAAATTATTTCAATCATTTTGTTGAAGTGAACATAATTACTAGTCATATCAGGTCTCATAATCAAATATTTTATGGTTCAAGTTTGGTTCTTGTTTTACATTTCAATATAAAAATAAAGTTAGTAACATTGAATTGTGAGTTATTCCCTATGGAGTGTCCATTTTGTAAACAAATTGTATCTTCAACATACCTTGATCTTCAACCGAGAACCTTTTCTGAAATAGGCGTATTTCAGTTTTCCAACTGAATTTGTCAAATTTATAATAAGACACTCAGATTTCACATCTCCAAACAACTACATTTTTTTACAAATAAGACATGAATAGCTATTTTGATATAATGACATATTTATTGCATTTTATGGAATTTACAGATTTTATGGAATTTTTCTATTTTTTATTAGCATGCAGCAAACCTTTAATAAAGAACTGTAAAGACAAAAGGCACAGACACATGATGTGACATATATTGCTTGTATTATTGGTTTGTAAGCCGCGGCTACATGAGTGAATTTTCGCTTGCATAGGTAACATGATTTTTTAAAATCACCAACTTGTGATGGTGGCTACATGAGCGACAAATGCTGATGATAAAGGCTGCCATTTATAAGTGGGATTTCAGGGCAGTTAGAAATGAATGCAAAAAGTTAAATGCAAAAATCAAAATCTGACTGAATTAAAAGGGTAAAAAGTGAACAAATGAAAAAAGAATGAATGAAGGAAACAGGAAACAAAATGTATGATAAATCAATAAGAGGTTATAGGAATTGTTGAAATCATATAAGGAAAGTAAAATGACCTAAGCAAAACACCTTCTCTTATTTGCGATGAAATGCAATGCTATACTATGCCTTATGGGAATTAAAATAACAGCGTTCAGTAGCCTTGCTTAAATACACTCGCATAGGAATAACTCAAGTACCTGAGGTTAGGTGTAGGGTAAAGATGTGGCAACAACAGTGATCAGTAGACGCGTATGCTTCGTAGGTGTTTTTTAATAGGCTCTTTTTACAAGCTGTCTTTTACACTTGCGTGTGGGGGGGGGGGGGTGGTGTGTGTGTGGGGGGGGTGGTGTGTGTGTGGGGGGGGGTGGGGGTAGGTTAGGTGTAGGTTAAAGATATGGATAGTCTTCAGTAAAGATAACAGTCTTTTAATTTTACAAGCCTTGTACACTCCTATCAATAAACTTTGGGTACAAGGGTTAGGTTTAGGCTAAATAATTTGGATAGTCTTTGTCACAGGGAGCCAACAGCCACTGGTATCATTGTTTAAAATAAAATCTATCATGCATAAAAGCTCTTGCTCCTGCATGCACGAACTTGTTGGCGTTTCCAGATTGGTTGAAGTTCAAGTCTGAATAAATTATCAGCTGCTAACGTTGCTAGTGTAGAATATATTAATATAACAAGGGATGAAACTTCAAGAATTTTTCGTTCTATCTGCGCCTCGAGTAAGGGGGGATGGAAGCGGAAATGAACAATAGCACCGGAAATGAGCGTCTTCCATTTAAAGCTTTGGAAGATAGTAATGACAATGAAATTCCTTCAAAATCGTTATTACAGATGCAGAAAAAAGTTATTTTAGATGCAGAATGGAAGTAAAAACATCGATTTTGATGACTACCTGTCAAATTTATAAGATTCCATTTTACTTCCGTCCCCCCTTACTCGAGGCGCAGATAGAACGAAAACAAGATTTTAATTTGTTGCCATTTTTTCAAGACATAAGTCCATGCTGATTTTTTCTTTCCACACAGAACGTTAGACAAACTTTCCAAGTATCAGAATTTTGAGGTTTAAAGCTTAAAAGACATTTCATGATTTTTTTAAAGCAATTTTAATCGAGGGGTCCATTTGAAGTTTCATCTATTGTCATTATATTCTACGCTAGCAACATTAGCAGCTGATAATTTATTCAGACTTGAAGCTCGTGTGGGAGCTTGCACGTGCATTTACGCATGAAAGATTTTATTCTAATCACTGATTCTACCAGTGGCTGTGGGCTCCCTGTGTCTTTGTATAGCAATAACAGTCTTCAATAAAGATAGCATTGTTTTCTTTTAATAGCCTTGTCCTATCCTAACAGTAAATTTCAAGTCCCTGAGCTTAGGATTAGGGTCAACATATGGATAGTCTTTGCAATCATAACAGTCTTCAGCACCATCGTATATACAGCTAATGAAGGCTCAGCTTTCAGGCAACAACACTCATCGGGTTCTCATGCACGATCCATCACTAAGTACACCAGCATCGCTGCCTATCACTCTCTACTATTTAATAGTCCCACTTTTTTGGACAATTTGGACCCTTTGAAAAATTAGGTTTTTTCAGACTTTTCTCATTATTTGAAAATATAGGACTATTTTGAAATGAAATGTACCCAATGGGTAACTCATGGATACAATGACGTGAAGATTTTTTTTTTTTTTTGGAGTTGCGAAGAGAATTCTTTCATCAGATGATCAGTGCTTGAACAACAAGACTTTGATAGAGCCTTCTTCAATCTTTATTATGAAATCTTTGCTGGCTTGTTTTACTATAAATAAAGATAAGTTATCAACACTATATTTTCCTTAGATTTTTTGCTTTGTCTGTAGATGCCTGCTTATTAATTTATTAAAATGGGCTATCGACCTCTTGTTTTTTAAAAATCGCTTGCCAACTGCAAGAACTGCTGCCTTCTTCTCCATTAAGAATGGACTTTTCTTTTCTTTTATTTATGTATGTACTTTTCATATTTCGTGTTCATATATATATTTTCTTTTCTTCATATTTTCTTCATTCTTTATAAATTTATATGCTTCTATTGACCTAAAAAATTGTTAATGTTAACTTAAAATGTGCCAGCTGTCTCGTTATTATAGCCTATGGCTACTACAGCTGACTTAGTACAAAGAATTTGTAACTTGTAATTTATGTAAACTATTTGCAATAATTGTACTAACAATAAAGATTGATTGATTGATTGATTGATTGATTGATTGATTGATTGACTCCACCGGAATCAATTAAATTCTCCTGCTGACAAGGGACGTGTTACTGCTGTCATGGACAAGACAGACTATTTTGACAAGATGTACTCACTTGTTAACGACAAAGACACATATGGAGAACTGAAACGATACCCTAAACCTACACTGCAACAAAAACTCAACAGTACACTACTGACCCTTAAAAAGGCCGACTTTTTAGACAACAGCTGTTACTACCATTTACGGTGTTCTGTACCACAAATACCGAAACTCTATGGACTACCTAAACTACACAAACCACACATACCGATGCGACCCATAGTATCCTTCTGTGGGTCTCCAACTTAGGAACTTTCCAAATACTTAACAACTATACTACAACCTCTCACCATCACATCCAAACACAGGTTACAATCCACTGACAACTTCATCGACGTCATCAAGACTGTACACATACCTGAAGACTACAAGCTAGTGTCTTTTGATGTGAAATCCTTTTTTACAAGTATTCCACTTCAATTGGCATTAGATTGTACTGATACTGCCATCAGACAAAACGCCGACAATATACCGTTACCAATACCAACCCAAGACATAATGGACTTACTTACACTCTGCCTGACTTCCACATACATTCAGTTTAACGACAAATACTACAAACAACTACACGGTACTGCCATGGGCTCTCCAGTTTCTGTTATTGTAGCAGAAATTGTGAGGCAGAACATCGAGGAACAAGCCCTTACTACTTACAGACAAGATTTGCCTTTTTGGTTTCGCTACATTGACGACACATTAACTGCTTTACACGCCGATGACATTGACGCCTTTCACAATCACCTCAACAAACTCAACACTCACATTCAGTTCACCATGGCCAGAGAGATCAAAGAAAACATTGTAATACCTTCTTAGACTGTTTGGTTAGCTGTAATAACAACCGCTTACATACTACTATCTACTGTAAACCCACACATACTGACAGACTACTCGACCACTCATCTTACAACCCAACCTCTCACAAAGCCACCACCATAAAGACTCTCACTAGATGAGCGCAACTTGTTTGCGACACACCAGACAAACTCCTAGACGAGAAGGAATATCTGCAGCGTGTATTCTCCAAAAACAGATACAGCGCGGAATTCGTAAAACGGAACACCCACAACAACAAATCTACGAACAAAACTACTGACGAACCTATGATTACTGCCACCATACCCTACATCAAAGGAACCTCAGAGACGATAGCATGAATTCTACAACCTTACGAAATTTGTGTTGCTCACAAACCTGTTACGACCCTACGACACTTGTTAACTAACGTTAAAGACAAAGACTCACCACTTAACAGACAAGGAGCTATTTACAAAATAACTTGCACTGACTGTGACGCTACCTACATTGGTGAGACAGGGAGGAACTTAAACACTAGACTTACTGAACACAAACATGCAACAAAAAAAGGAGACCTCAACAACCACATCGCTGTACATCACAAAAATACTGGACATACTATTGACTGGGACTCTGCTACATGCATTACATACTGCACTAACTACCATCAACATCTTTCACTTGAGAGTTGGTTCACCAACTTAAAACAAGAACTGCTTAACTGCAGCCAAACTCTACCGGGACCCTACAAAAGATTTATCCATGACCTCAAACAGAATGATGATGCTACTGAAGAACAATAGACTATCACTTTGTGATAACACCTACGTTACCTAGAATAGACCACTACTTGCGACTATACCGATGCGACTATATGCAATACCGATTAATTACTGTTTACAATTATGACCGCAGCACCAGAGCCATAAATACCATCTACTGTCTTTCATTCCCCACAGTACTCTGAAGATGACTTCCGCTCAGGTTGTCCAAACGTCAGTCTCTACCAACAACAGTCTTTCTCAAGACTACACTCACCCGGACGATCACATTACTCACTCAACTACTACACCTGGGTTCAAACCATTTACTCTCAATCCAAAAAAACGTCAGATATTTTCAAAGGAACCAAAAAATCTGACAAGAAAAACTTTTTTGAAAGGGTCGAAATTGTGCCAAAAAGTGGGACAATTTTGAACCTTTTGTATGCTTTGATAAATTGGGACTGTTTAGTACATTTTAGGAGTGTTTATTCAAAAATTGTTCTAAACCAAACCCATTTTTCAAGCAGTCCAAAAAATCCAAAAAAGTCATATATTTTGAAAGGGTCAAAAAAATCTGAGAAAAAAACACAACATTTTTCAAAGTGTGCAAATGGTCCCAAAAAGTTGGACAATTTTGAACTCTTTGTATGCTTTGATAAATTGGGACTGTTTAGTAGTATTTAGGAGTGTTTATTCCAAAATTGTCCTAAAAAGAACCCCTTTTTCAAGCGGTCCAAAAAATCAAAAGAAAGTCAGATATTTTCAAAGGGTCCAAAAAGTCTGAAAAAAAAAGCATTTCTCAAAGGGTCAATAAGCAACAAATTTTAGTATTTATTTGTCATATTGCAATATGGCATGTAAAAATATGACATACCAGTAACACTAATCTTTACCATTGGGATTCCTTTGTGCTAGATGCCAGGAAAAGTCTAGATTTTCTGGATTTCTGATCATTTTGAGCATGCATTGTGTATGTTCTGCAAGGTTCACTTACATACAGTCAATCAATTTTTATTTGTCTCATTCAAACAAGCAAGTTTTTGAGTCTCTACTCTCTGAGTAGACCACTAGCTAATTGGGGACACTATACTAAAAATATGCAATGCAAACGAAGAAACCTATTGTTTGAGTTCATTTGCCTTAGACTTGGCACATGCGAAACCTGATGCCAAAACTGGGCCTAATTTAAATCTATTATATAATTTCTAAATATTATAAATAATCCTAAATCTCAAATGTGTGAAGCATGTCAATTTATTGCTGGGAGCCATTAGTCAAGCTCACAAAGGATTTAGTGACATATTTTTACACAGTTGTGTGCTCAACGTTTCCTGTTAGAATATTGGACATTGGCCAAGATAGCTAGGTGTCTTTGCTGAAGAAGATTGACTTTATTTGTATGTTCTTTGAATTAATCAACACAAAGATATTGTCTCTGAATGAAATGTGTAATTTAATATTTAATATGTAATACTAGTGTTAAATATTAAATATTAAATTACATATTTCCTTCAGAGTTACCAGCTAAGTGTTGACTCAAATGACTATTATGCTATTTGTAAAAGCCCGCTGAGTCTGTTTGTGCATATTTATAAAACTATATAGCAATTTCTATTCTGGTAGGAATTGTTTTTATTGTACGATAATTATAGAAACAGCTATACTACTTGATCAGTATTATTTTTGTCAGCTGCATCATAAGAAATAAATGAAATGACATGAAGAGACATGCATTACCATGTAGGGACCACAATCACTTACATATCATATAGAAGTCACTGCCCTTAGACTTGCAGCTCTTCACTTGCAATTTGCAAAGACTAGTTAACTTTTTATCAATGGGTGGTAAAGACATGGGACTACGTAGTGAACACTGCAGGTTTTAGAAGGTTTATAAATATATATGTGTGAAGGATTAGTGGACTTAAGCTACTGTAAAGGATTTTTCTTACCTTAATTCATTGCATACCATTATATTAAACTTGTAAAGCAGTTCTTGAAGCTAGAAAGGATGCTTAAAGTAAAGAAAGAAATAAGTGTAAATAAGGGTAAGAGTAAGCTCAGATAAATGACAAGCTGTCAAGTTGTCGTCAAATATATCCAGCAAGAAAAAGGCTATGAAAACCCCAAAAAATCATTAACGAAAGGTAGTTTCTGCAAAATTCTGGAGCCTTACGCGTAAAGGAGTAGAATGGCAGCCAAAACAAGCGAATTCATGCGTCTTTTAGCTCCAAAACCCAACCACGTGCAAATGGTATTAAAGGGAACGACAACAACTACGAAAACAAGCTTTCGTTTGTAACGGGGAAAAGCAATTTTCGAAGGAGGAAAAAAAGCTATAACCCACGAACAAAATACGTAGAAGGGAATAAATAATGTTTACCTCGGAGTTTGCACAGTTTAGCGTAGTATAGGAGGCATTGTTACCTGATAAAAGTGAGTGTTATTCGTACAGGGTGCAGGAAGTTAAGGACAGGGTGCAAGAAGGACAGACTACAGTAGTATTAAGAAGCGTAAATAAAATATTTAAGGTAAAGAAACGTAGTCTGTGGAAAAATTCTTGAGCCTTAAGGGTAAATGAGTAGAATGGAAGCCAAAACAAGCGAATTGATGTGTTTTTTAGCTCGAAAACCCAACCACGTGCAAATGGTATTAAAGGGAACGACAAGCACTACGACGACAAGCTTTCGTTTGTAACGGGAAAAAAGCAACTTTTTAAGGACGAAAAAAGCTCTAACCCACAAAACAAAATACGTAGAAGGAAAGAAATAATGTTTGTGTTGGAGTTTGCACAGTTTAGCGTAGAATAGGAGGTTTTTTTACCTGATAAAAGCGAGTGTTTGTTTGCAGTCAGTCATCAGATTGCCATGAGGTGAGTGAGCAAGACGAAAGACGTGAAGTGTGCTCGGTGTGCCTATGATTAGAACCGACAGGCTTTGCGGTCACTCGCGCGCTGAAATGGGGTATGGAGTAGTCGCAACGAGGGACCTGAGGACATCATTAAGTCCTATGAGGGTTTAAATCCGTGTGAACACGAAGAACTGTGTTTGCACCTGCTTCTGGTAGGACGGGGAAGGTGGTGAAAAGGAAAAATTTCGGCAAACATCGTCGGAAAAGCGGGTTTATTCCGATGTGAATGTGAGTCCTACGAGTGTAGCAGGGACCCTCGTTCGCGACCTCGTCTTGGACCAACGTTGTACAACAATACTAAATTTTTGGAGCAGGGTAGGGGGTAGCGGCGAGTGTTTTGGCGTGTTGGTCAAAGACTTAGCTTATTTCTTTAACAAGTTGGTGGTAAGAGTTGATTCACGCTCATTGTTCTTCTTGTTGGGTTACCTGTCCTAAGGGTCATCCGTAAGGCCTTGGGGGCGACTTGGGGAGGGGTTGTGGTATGTATCTTGCAGTGATCTATTGCAGGGTTGCTGGACCTTCTCCAGGGTTTGTGGACCTTGGATATGATCCCTTGCGGGCTGGTTCTTGTTGTTTGTTTTTTTCGACAGCAATAAAAAGCTGGCGAGCTTGCAATATATATTTTACAGGTTCTTTCCAGCAGCCTTCTCGGTCAATAGGGGATAGTTCGTGTAGGTACTTCGTGGGTGAACCTACTATACATCTACAACAAGGTTGTCCATCGACGTTCAAGTAACAATACAACGACCCTAGAAGACTTGAGGAATAAAAACCAGTTTTGCGTGTATTCTACTCTGATCAGGACAGGCGGGATGTGGAGAGAACACGAGAGAACCCTATACTACAATATCAATACAATATAATATAATACAATATTATATAATACAATAAAATATAATACAATATTATACATGCATTGTATTGCACTTGGACATGGATTCAACACTATCCACATACAACAGCCTTCACCTTCTTGCAATGCAGGGCTCCTTCTTGCAATACAGGGCTCCTTCTTGCAATGCAGGGTTGGCCATGCACTATACTGTACTCTACTGTACTCTACTATACTATACTGTACCCTACTATACAGTACCTTACCCTACTGTACCTTACCCTACGATACTATACTATACTGTACTATACTATACTATACTATACTGTACTCTACCATACAATACTTTACTGTACTCTACTCTACTGTACTTTACTGTACTCAACTATACTCTACTGTACTATACTGTACTATACAATACTCACTATACTATACTACACTATACTATAACATACGTCAGTATACTATACCATACGTCACTATACTTTACAATACGTCACTATACTATACAATACGTCACTATACGTCACTATACTATACCATACGTCACTATACGTCACAATACGTCACTATACTAAACAATACGTCACTCTACGTCACTATACATCACTATACGTCACCATACATCACTCTACGTCACTCTACGTCACTCTACGTCACTCTACGTCACTATACTATACAATGAACAACAACAACAGGGTTCATAGCACAAGCATGATGGTCCAAAGGCCCACGGGTTAGGTTTAGGGTTAGGATTTGGGTAGACTTTCTAATGACAAAAACAACAGTGGTCATACCACAAGCATGATGGTCCAAAGGCCCACGGGTTAGGTTTAGAGGAAGTATTTGGGCAGACTTTCCAATGACAACAACAACAACAACAAAGGTTATAGCACAAGATAAGTGGTCCCAAGGCCCACGGGTTAGGGTTAGGGGAAGTATTTGGGCAGACCTTCTAATAATGACGACAGCAACAGTGGTCATACCACAAGCATAGTGGTCCAAAGGCCCACGGGTTAGGTTTAGGGTAAGTATTTGGGTAGACTTTCCAATGACAACAACAGTGGTCATACCACAAGCCTAGTGGTCCACAGGCCCAAAGGGTTAGGTTTAGGCTAAATATTTGGGTAGTCTTTCTAATGACAACAACAGGGTTCATAGCAGAAGCACAGTGGTCCAAAGGCCCAGGGGTTAGGTTTAAGCTAAATATTTGAATAGTCTTTCTTATCACAACAACAGTGGTTATATCAGAAGCATATATAGTGGTCCAAAGGCCTAGGGGTTAGGTTTAGGGGAAGTATTTCTAATGACAACAACAGGGCTCATACCAGAAGCATAGTGGTCCAAAGGCCCACGGGTTAGGTTTAGTGAAAGTATTTGGGCAGACTTCCTTATAATGACAACACAGTCATCAGTAAAGATATACCAGTATTTTTATTAGGCTCGACAACAAATCTAAACATTAAACTTTGAAGCAATAGTCTTTGCAACAATGGTCTCTGCAACAATGGTCTGCAGCAACGGTCTCTGGAGCAATGACAGTCTCTGCAGCAATAGTCTCTGCAGCAATCACAGTCTTCAGCAGTCTCGTGAGCTTCGTCCATCCTGGAAAAGAAATGTATATAACATGCACTCTAGGCATTCGCCTTACCCTACATTTCAACTCGTTCCGCTCACCCAGACATTCCACTCTATACTCCTTCCAAACCCTCACCCTGAACCTAACCCTAACCCTAACCCTAACCCTAAACCTAACCCTAACCCTAAAGCCGAACGCCAGACCCCCTAAATACCTACCCCATCCCAACCCTATATCCTAACATTACCCCGAAATCTGACTCCCTAGCACCCACGGGTTAGGTTTAGGGGAAGTATTTGGGCAGACTTTCCAATGACAACAACAGTGGTCATGGCAAAGGCACAATGGAAGAAGGCATGCATTCATGAAGTTTCTTTCATAGACTCGTAACCCCGACATTATTTCAAAGTGCCCACCCCGACCCACCGACAAATGTTTCTCCAGCAATATGATAGTTACGCGTTTCAGAGGGTGTGGATCACTTTTCACCTAGGAACTTTGGGTACTTTTATTCTGAGAAAATCGACGAAAATTTTTCAAGTGCTAACCCCAACCCACCCTATGCGAAATTTCAGTTTTCAATCTACAAAACAAAAAAGTAATTACAAACCTTTAGCTAACCCCTGAAACACCGTTTCTGATAGTTAGAACAACATTAAAGGTCATCTACTAGGATCCCCATGTTTCAACCCTAACCGTATAGGGAGGGTTAGAGTTAGCACTTGGAAAAAATTTCAATAAATCGAAAAAAGTATTTCGCCTGATGAAGAAAGAAACGCCTTAGACGCACTTATCTACACTTAGAAATACCGTTTCTGATCGTTAAAACATCATCAGAGGTCATCTACTAGGATCCCCATGTTTCAACCCTAACCGCATAGGGAGGGTTGGAGTTAGCACTTAGAAAAAATTTCAATAAATCGAAAAAAGTATTTCCTCTTATTAAGAAATCAACACCCTAGAAACACTTAACTACACTTGAAACACCATTTCTGAAAGTAAGAACATCATCAGAGGTCATCTACTAGGAAACCCATGTTTCAACCCTAACCGCATAGGGAGGGTTGGAGTTAGCACTTAGAAAAAATTTCAATAAATCGAAAAAAGTATTTCCTCTTATTAAGAAATCAACACCCTAGAAACACTTAACTACACTTGAAACACCATTTCTGAAAGTAAGAACATCATCAGAGGTCATCTACTAGGAAACCCATGTTTCAACCCTAACCGTATAGGGAGGGTTAGAGTTAGCACTTGGAAAAAATTTCAATAAATCGAAAAAAGTATTTCGCCTGATGAAGAAAGAAACGCCTTAGACGCACTTATCTACACTTAGAAATACCGTTTCTGATCGTTAAAACATCATCAGAGGTCATCTACTAGGATCCCCATGTTTCAACCCTAACCGCATAGGGAGGGTTGGAGTTAGCACTTAGAAAAAATTTCAATAAATCGAAAAAAGTATTTCCTCTTATTAAGAAATCAACACCCTAGAAACACTTAACTACACTTGAAACACCATTTCTGAAAGTAAGAACATCATCAGAGGTCATCTACTAGGAAACCCATGTTTCAACCCTAACCGCATAGGGAGGGTTGGAGTTAGCACTTAGAAAAAATTTCAATAAATCGAAAAAAGTATTTCCTCTTATTAAGAAATCAACACCCTAGAAACACTTAACTACACTTGAAACACCATTTCTGAAAGTAAGAACATCATCAGAGGTCATCTACTAGGAAACCCATGTTTCAACCCTAACCGTATAGGGAGGGTTAGAGTTAGCACTTGGAAAAAATTTCAATAAATCGAAAAAAGTATTTCGCCTGATGAAGAAAGAAACGCCTTAGACGCACTTATCTACACTTAGAAATACCGTTTCTGATCGTTAAAACATCATCAGAGGTCATCTACTAGGATCCCCATGTTTCAACCCTAACCGCATAGGGAGGGTTGGAGTTAGCACTTAGAAAAAATTTCAATAAATCGAAAAAAGTATTTCCTCTTATTAAGAAATCAACACCCTAGAAACACTTAACTACACTTGAAACACCATTTCTGAAAGTAAGAACATCATCAGAGGTCATCTACTAGGAAACCCATGTTTCAACCCTAACCGCATAGGGAGGGTTGGAGTTAGCACTTAGAAAAAATTTCAATAAATCGAAAAAAGTATTTCCTCTTATTAAGAAATCAACACCCTAGAAACACTTAACTACACTTGAAACACCATTTCTGAAAGTAAGAACATCATCAGAGGTCATCTACTAGGAAACCCATGTTTCAACCCTAACCGTATAGGGAGGGTTGGAGTTAGCACTTAGAAAAAATTTCAATAAATCGAAAAAAGTATTTCCTCTTATTAAGAAATCAACACCCTAGAAACACTTAACTACACTTGAAACACCATTTCTGAAAGTAAGAACATCATCAGAGGTCATCTACTAGGAAACCCATGTTTCAACCCTAACCGTATAGGGAGGGTTGGAGTTAGCACTTAGAAAAAATTTTAAAAAATCCAAAAAAATTATTTCGTCTTATTAGGAAATAAACACCCTAGAAACACTTAACTACACCAGAAACACCATTCCTGAAAGTTAGAACATCATCCGAGGTCATCTACTAGGAAACCCATGTTTCAACCCTAGCAGTATAGGGAGGGTTGGAGTTAGCACTTAGAAAAAATTCACAAAAATCCAAAAAAATTATTTCGCCTTATTAGAACAAAAAGATACTAGGATCACTTATCTAACCCCAGAAACAACATTTCTGATAGTTAAAACATCATCCAAGATCTTTTTCCAGGAAACCCATGTTTCAACCCTAGCAGTATAGGGTGGGTTGGAGTTAGCACTTAGAAAAAATTCAATAAAATCCAAAAAAATTATTTCACTTTATTAGAACAAAAAGATACTAGGATCACTTATCTAACCCCAGAAACCCCATTTCTGATAGTTAAAACATCATCTGAGGTCATCTACTAGGAAACCCGTGTTTCAACCCTAGCCGTATAGGGAAGGTTGGAGTTAGCACTTAGAAAAAATTCAAAAAAATCCAAAAAAATTATTTCGTCTTATTAGGAAATAAACACCCTAAAAACACTTAACTATACCAGAAACACCGTTTCTGATAATTAGAACATCATCCAACGTCTTTTTCCAGGAAACCCATGTTTCAACCCTAGAAGTATAGGGAGGGTTGGAGTTAGCACTTAGAAAAAATTCACAAAAATCCAAAAACATTATTTCGTCTTATTAGGAAATAAACACCCTAAAAACACTTAACTACACCAGAAACACCATTTCTGAAAGTTAGAACATCATCCAAGGTCTTTTTCCAGGAAACCCGTGTTTCAACCCTAGAAGTATAGGGAGGGTTAGAGTTAGCACTTAGAAAAAATTTGATAAAATCCAAAAAAATTATTTCACTTTATTAGAACAAAAAGACCCTAGGATAACTTATCTAACACCAGAAACACCGTTTCTGATAATTAAATCAACATTCAAGGTCATCTACTAGGATCCCCATGTTTCAACCCTAACCGTATAGGGAGGGTTGGAGTTAGCACTTAGAAAAAATTCAACAAATCAAAAAACATTTTTTCCTCTTATCAGGAAAGAAACATGATTGAAACACTTATATACGCTTGAAACACCATTTCAACAACTTCGACAGTGAATTAGACTTTAATGTTAAAAATTCACATTTCAATAATGCCATTTCACAGGATCTCCATTATAGGTTAACACATGATGTACAACTATTCGCCATTAGCACTTAGAAAAAAAAACACAAAAAAATTCATAAAACGTTTAACATCAAATCAATAGCTTAAATTAACACATTTTAAATAACCTTTTAAAATATTTGACTAACACCCTAGAAGGGTGGTAGTACCTTAAACTACAACCCTTAAAAGGTGGTCAAACATTGCACTTCACCTTCAAGGGTAGTAGAACCTTCAACTACCACCCTTTAAGGGTAGTAATAACAAGGACTGTCACCCTTCAAGGGTAGTAGAACCTTCAACTACCACCCTTTAAGGGTAGTTGAAATTTTCAAAAAAACCTCGTGAGGATAGTAAAAACCCTAACCCAACCTTTAAAAATTACCGGTTTAGGGTTAGGGTTAGGGTTAGGGTTAGGGTTAGGGTTAGGGTTAGGGTTAGGGTTAGGGTTAGGGTTAGGTTAGGGTTAGGGTTAGGGTTAGGGTTAGGGTTAGGTTAGGGTTAGGGTTAGGGTTAGGGTTAGGGTTAGGGTTAGGGTTAGGGTTAGGGTTAGGGTTAGGGTTAGGGTTAGGGTTAGGGTTAGGGTTAGGGTTAGGGTTAGGGTTAGGGTTAGGGTTAGGGTTAGGGTTAGGGTTAGGGTTAGGGTTAGGGTTAGGGTTAGGGTTAGGGTTAGGGTTAGGGTTAGGGTTAGGGTTAGGGTTAGGGTTAGGGTTAGGGTTAGGGTTAGGGTTAGGGTTAGGGTTAGGGTTAGGGTTAGGGTTAGGGTTAGGGTTAGGGTTAGGGTTAGGGTTAGGGTTAGGGTTAGGGTTAGGGTTAGGGTTAGGGTTAGGGTTAGGGTTAGGGTTAGGGTTAGGGTTAGGGTTAGGGTTAGGGTTAGGGTTAGGGTTAGGGTTAGGGTTAGGGTTAGGGTTAGGGTTAGGGTTAGGGTTAGGGTTAGGGTTAGGGTTAGGGTTAGGTTAGGGTTAGGGTTAGGGTTAGGGTTAGGGTTAGGGTTAGGGTTAGGTTAGGGTTAGGGTTAGGTTAGGGTTAGGGTTAGGTTAGGGTTAGGGTTAGGTTAGGGTTAGGGTTAGGTTAGGGTTAGGGTTAGGGTTAGGTTAGGGTTAGGGTTAGGGTTAGGGTTAGGGTTAGGGTTAGGGTTAGGGTTAGGGTTAGGGTTAGGTTAGGGTTAGGGTTAGGGTTAGGGTTAGGGTTAGGGTTAGGGTTAGGGTTAGGGTTAGGGTTAGGGTTAGGGTTAGGGTTAGGGTTAGGGTTAGGGTTAGGGTTAGGGTTAGGGTTAGGGTTAGGGTTAGGGTTAGGGTTAGGGTTAGGGTTAGGGTTAGGGTTAGGGTTAGGGTTAGGGTTAGGGTTAGGGTTAGGGTTAGGGTTAGGGTTAGGGTTAGGGTTAGGGTTAGGGTTAGGGTTAGGGTTAGGGTTAGGGTTAGGGTTAGGGTTAGGGTTAGGGTTAGGGTTAGGGTTAGGGTTAGGGTTAGGGTTAGGGTTAGGGTTAGGGTTAGGGTTAGGGTTAGGGTTAGGGTTAGGGTTAGGGTTAGGGTTAGGGTTAGGGTTAGGGTTAGGGTTAGGGTTAGGGTTAGGGTTAGGGTTAGGGTTAGGGTTAGGGTTAGGGTTAGGGTTAGGGTTAGGGTTAGGGTTAGGGTTAGGGTTAGGGTTAGGGTTAGGGTTAGGGTTAGGGTTAGGGTTAGGGTTAGGGTTAGGGTTAGGGTTAGGGTTAGGGTTAGGGTTAGGGTTAGGGTTAGGGTTAGGGTTAGGGTTAGGGTTAGGGTTAGGGTTAGGGTTAGGGTTAGGGTTAGGGTTAGGGTTAGGGTTAGGGTTAGGGTTAGGGTTAGGGTTAGGGTTAGGGTTAGGGTTAGGGTTAGGGTTAGGGTTAGGGTTAGGGTTAGGGTTAGGGTTAGGGTTAGGGTTAGGGTTAGGGTTAGGGTTAGGGTTAGGGTTAGGGTTAGGGTTAGGGTTAGGGTTAGGGTTAGGGTTAGGGTTAGGGTTAGGGTTAGGGTTAGGGTTAGGGTTAGGGTTAGGGTTAGGGTTAGGGTTAGGGTTAGGGTTAGGGTTAGGGTTAGGGTTAGGGTTAGGGTTAGGGTTAGGGTTAGGGTTAGGGTTAGGGTTAGGGTTAGGGTTAGGGTTAGGGTTAGGGTTAGGGTTAGGGTTAGGGTTAGGGTTAGGGTTAGGGTTAGGGTTAGGGTTAGGGTTAGGGTTAGGGTTAGGGTTAGGGTTAGGGTTAGGGTTAGGGTTAGGGTTAGGGTTAGGGTTAGGGTTAGGGTTAGGGTTAGGGTTAGGGTTAGGGTTAGGGTTAGGGTTAGGGTTAGGGTTAGGGTTAGGGTTAGGGTTAGGGTTAGGGTTAGGGTTAGGGTTAGGGTTAGGGTTAGGGTTAGGGTTAGGGTTAGGGTTAGGGTTAGGGTTAGGGTTAGGGTTAGGGTTAGGGTTAGGGTTAGGGTTAGGGTTAGGGTTAGGGTTAGGGTTAGGGTTAGGGTTAGGGTTAGGGTTAGGGTTAGGGTTAGGGTTAGGGTTAGGGTTAGGGTTAGGGTTAGGGTTAGGGTTAGGGTTAGGGTTAGGGTTAGGGTTAGGGTTAGGGTTAGGGTTAGGGTTAGGGTTAGGGTTAGGGTTAGGGTTAGGGTTAGGGTTAGGGTTAGGGTTAGGGTTAGGGTTAGGGTTAGGGTTAGGGTTAGGGTTAGGTTAGGGTTAGGGTTAGGGTTAGGGTTAGGGTTAGGGTTAGGGTTAGGGTTAGGGTTAGGGTTAGGGTTAGGTTAGGGTTAGGGTTAGGGTTAGGGTTAGGGTTAGGGTTAGGGTTAGGGTTAGGGTTAGGGTTAGGGTTAGGGTTAGGTTAGGGTTAGGGTTAGGGTTAGGGTTAGGGTTAGGGTTAGGGTTAGGGTTAGGGTTAGGTTAGGGTTAGGGTTAGGGTTAGGGTTAGGGTTAGGGTTAGGGTTAGGGTTAGGGTTAGGGTTAGGGTTAGGGTTAGGGTTAGGGTTAGGGTTAGGGTTAGGGTTAGGGTTAGGGTTAGGGTTAGGGTTAGGGTTAGGGTTAGGGTTAGGGTTAGGGTTAGGGTTAGGGTTAGGGTTAGGGTTAGGGTTAGGGTTAGGGTTAGGTTAGGGTTAGGTTAGGGTTAGGGTTAGGGTTAGGGTTAGGGTTAGGGTTAGGGTTAGGGTTAGGGTTAGGGTTAGGGTTAGGGTTAGGGTTAGGGTTAGGGTTAGGGTTAGGGTTAGGGTTAGGGTTAGGGTTAGGGTTAGGGTTAGGGTTAGGGTTAGGGTTAGGGTTAGGGTTAGGGTTAGGGTTAGGGTTAGGGTTAGGGTTAGGGTTAGGGTTAGGGTTAGGGTTAGGGTTAGGGTTAGGGTTAGGGTTAGGGTTAGGGTTAGGGTTAGGGTTAGGGTTAGGGTTAGGGTTAGGTTAGGGTTAGGGTTAGGGTTAGGGTTAGGGTTAGGGTTAGGGTTAGGGTTAGGGTTAGGGTTAGGGTTAGGGTTAGGGTTAGGGTTAGGGTTAGGGTTAGGGTTAGGGTTAGGGTTAGGGTTAGGGTTAGGGTTAGGGTTAGGGTTAGGGTTAGGGTTAGGGTTAGGGTTAGGGTTAGGGTTAGGGTTAGGGTTAGGTTAGGGTTAGGGTTAGGGTTAGGGTTAGGGTTAGGGTTAGGGTTAGGGTTAGGGTTAGGGTTAGGGTTAGGGTTAGGGTTAGGGTTAGGGTTAGGGTTAGGGTTAGGGTTAGGGTTAGGGTTAGGGTTAGGGTTAGGGTTAGGGTTAGGGTTAGGGTTAGGGTTAGGGTTAGGGTTAGGGTTGGGTTAGGGTTAGGGTTAGGGTTAGGGTTAGGGTTAGGGTTAGGGTTAGGGTTAGGGTTAGGGTTAGGGTTAGGGTTAGGGTTAGGGTTAGGGTTAGGGTTAGGGTTAGGGTTAGGGTTAGGGTTAGGGTTAGGGTAGGGTTAGGGTTAGGGTTAGGGTAGGGTTAGGGGTTAGGGTGAGGGTAGGGTTAGGGTTAGGGTT